>JAHLSL010000044.1:1956635-1992837 GCA_025920805.1 Petroica traversi
GGCAAGGGCATGTTGTCGCTCCAGCCTGCCGAGCACCGCCGCTCAGCCCGGCCGCCTCGCCCCGCACTGGCGGCAGGGATGTGCCGAGCCCAGCAGGTTGGGGCTCCCGCGGGATTTCGGCTTTGTGCGACGGCTTTCTGGAAGGGGGGCTTTGTGCTGCCTGGGAGCGCCCGCCACATTGTCCGGGCGGCTGCTGGGTCAGCAGTCCCATTTCAGGGGAAATCTCCCTGCTGCTGCTGCTGCAAATGTGGCAGATGAAAAGCACAATGGTGTTTACGGGACTGCGGGACGGGGATTCAGTACAATGTACGTGTTGAAATACCAGCAGTGTTTTCTGCGCTGACACCCGGATGATCTCCTACCCTTATAGGCACAGGTATCCAGTTATACATAACAAATGCACCTGCTGCTCACACCGGTGCTTGCTCCAGACACAGTCTACTTCAGCAAGACATTTCCTAACTTAGCAAAACCCAAACCTCTGTGGAGTCAACTGGGCCACAGCTGAGCAGAGCCGAGCCAGCATTTGCCACTGCAGAGCATCGGCTGGTCCATTGGGTCTGCTGCCCCTTCTGGGTTTCTCCAAAATTTGGCTTCATCACCCACCCAAGGCACACTGACACAATCCCAGCAGATTTCACAGGGACAAGCCCCTTCCAGTCCACCCTTGCTTAGTCAGCTGAACTTCCCATAATCAACTGCACTTTGTCTGCTCAAGGGGCCTGTTTTGCTTCTTTGCCTGCATGACGTGGTGACAAAGTGAGGTAGCTGTGAACCAAAAGGGCAAAACAATCCTAGAGACTTATTGCAGGGAAAGGGGGAGATTTTCACTGCTCTCCTTTTCATGTAATTATTTTTTAGCTACTAGCAATCAGGTGGGTAGTTTATAGGTAATAATAAGCAGGATGTGTTCCTGGTATGGTGTGATCCATCACAATACAGTGTTAGGGTCTGGCTTTTTCTACCTACACCCAGGGATACCTCAGCCAGGAGGCTGTTCCAGTGTAGGATTACCATGTGTGCATCTTTGTAGGCACGACTGTAATGTGCTGATGTTGGGCATTGCCCTAATGCAGTGTAGGTTTGTGCAGGGGCAGTGGTGAGTCTTTGGCGAGACGGGATACAGTCAGAAATCCCTGTCTTCCACTGGTGCCTAATCCTGGCTCGCCGAGTCCATGGCTGGGGTTTGTTTCACTTGTTTTTTTAAGTTTGAGAATTGCAAGGCTGCCTACAGTCAGGTAACCATTTCCAGGTTGTGTGAAGACTGGGGACAGAGCAGCATCTCTCAGCCTTGCAAATACTTTTGGCTAGCTTAGGTATTCTGCCATCATACTACAAAGCAAACTGTGCTGGTTAAATGAGAATCCGCCAGTATTTCTTACACAACATTTTCAGTGTAGTTGCTCTGTGTCAAATTAGAAAATTGACCTTGCAAAATTAATAATATGTACAGAAAACTAATGTAATAATATGGACATTTTTTTCAAAGAACTGAATTTAGTTTTCTGTAACCTTGTTCCTTCTTTCCACATTCCTCTTTAAATAAAAATGAAGATTCTTGCAGGATTGCTTTTGCTCTTGCCAATACCCTCAGGGAATTTTACTCTCCTATCAAACAGTGGTTTCTAGGAGGCTGTTTAGTAATTGATCATGAGGATCACAGGTATCATACTGTGCAGCATTTATCCCACAGATATATTCCCTAAGTGTCAATCCATATCCATACACAGCCTTGTCATCCTGCTTGTCCCGTCACTGCGTGAGAAGGCCCTGCATTACTCTTTGATGCTGAGCAGAGAAACAAATGTCCTGGAGAGTCTCTGTAACATTAAAATCTTCCAGTTTCCAGAAGCCTGTAGTCCACACTCAGGTTTGTGCCTCGGCACAGCAGAAGTGCATGTGTGGGATGAGGAGAAAGGAGGAGCAACGATGCCTCCTGTGGCCCCCTGAGCCAAATCTGGGTCTGACTCCAACCATCATTTAGTAAAGTTGTAATTTTGCTCTGACCAACAGCAGCCACTGGGACACTGCCAGCAGGTGGGAACAGCTGGACCAGATGTGCCACTGCTGTTAAGTCTCTTTCCTAGTACCAGCTGTGGCTCACCTTGAACAAGACATCTGGGTGGTTAATGATGCTACACTAACCCTGTCCTGCACAAACTTCCCTTTTAGCAACCAAGCATTAAACCAGCAGGTTTAAATAATACAGGGAGCAGCCAGCTGGAGCAGGGGCTAAACTGCCCCTCACAGCCTACTCCTGTGAGGAGTGAAAGCAGAAAATACTCTGCCAGAACTGGGGGCCAGAGGTGGGGAGAAGGAGGGCAAAACCTCAAAGGACAGAGGCAATTTCACTTGCTGAATGATGTAAAAAAGCAATTTGAGAAGCAAAACTGAGAATTGGTTCCATGTTAACAGTTCTGGGTTACTCAAAGAGAGAGCATTGATTTGGGCGAAGTCATTCCATGTTCCATATTAGTCTCGCCTTGTAGCAACCTATTTTTAATCCATCATTTAAGCTTCGTTCACCCTTATTATTCCCCTAACAGGATTAGAGTCTGCAATCTATCACTTAACAGGGTAGGACAGAATTGCTGTTTGGCTCTGAAAGACTGCATTTTTCTTCCTAAGGGGGGAAGGAAAGTCTCAGAGAGGAGAAGAGGGTATGAGGAAACTTGATTCAGTGGCACCAGCAGTCTTAACACACAAGATAAATAACACAGTGGGGAAATGGAAATATGGTCGAAGTCACCACACTCAATCAGCGGCAGTCACCAGATTTCAAGATTTCTGATAAATTCGATGGCATTTTCTGTTCCTTTGAAGGGAGCACTCCACATGCCTTCTTTTGTGACTGTGTGATCTTCAGGAAATAATTCTAGGCTTTTTGGGCTGAAGTGTAGCAGCTGAGTCCAGTGTGTAGTGTGGTTAAACACTTATGCAGGAAAAAAGGGTCATTCTTGTCCTTGCTTGTATAAAAGAGTTCTGGAGGTCAGACTGGAAGGGGGACAGTAAAGAACTCATCCCAGACAGTGCTCAGGAAATACTGGAGTCATGCAAAAGATGCAAGGCTGGCACAGGAGCTGCACAGGCTGCTTCTGGCAGCTGAGCTGGCCCTGTCTGGTTTGCATTCTAGCTTGGCAGCCTGAAGGAAAGGAGTGATGGAAGTCATTCTGAAGTGGGAGAAGGGACAGCCACTGAGCAGGAATGCTTATGCTCACCTGAGCGGTATCATGTAGGATGCAGAATGCTGTACCCACCATGTGCTGCCTGCACCAGAAGCAGCCTTACCCGATATTTTCCCAGACCATGTATATTTAGCAGCAGTTTGTAAGTGAGAGCAAAGCAAACAGTCCACCTGACAGGCATTTTGCTTAGAAATACCTTTATTTTATAAAGCCACAGTTTGTCCTGTAAAGTTTTACCACACTTATAAAAAAGGGGCTGACAATTCTGAGGGACGAAAGAAAAGCTGAAAACATTTCTCATAATTCAGGGTTACACAAAGGTTATATTTATAATATATATATATTTATTTATTTATAATTTGGAGACAGTGGAGATGAGACTGCAGTACGGGGGCAGCTGCGGGGTCATATTTCGGAGACCTGCTCGTGTCCCACGAAGAGCGTTTCCTGGCAGAAGGGGTTCACCAGGACCATCCCGCTGTCGCGGTAGTCACCGTTGGCCGGGGAGCGCGGCTCCGACAGGTGGTCCTAGGGGAAAACAGAGAAGCAGACTGAGCACTTCACACCCTTTGCCCTCCAGGAGAACACAGAGCACTCCTCCCAGGCCCCCAAAGGTGCCTGAATGTTGTGGGCCCTGACTCTGGAGAGCCAGGTTTGGTGAGCTGGTTTTTGCCTTTGTCAGGCAGGAGAAGCTGTGAGTGAAGAGCTCCTCTGCTGATTCTCTCTCAGCCTGGGGACCCAGAAGTCAGATGCAGCAAACTTCCAATCCCTTTGCAGGCTTGTATCTTTCACATTTCTTGGTTTTGTTTTTTTTCCACTTTATTGACTCATTGTGTTTCCTGTCTCTCAGCTGGGCTTGACTCCTCAAAAATGCATTTTCAACTTCTTCTTAAGTTTAGAAAGCCACATATATGGGTCCAAGCCACCTGAGCATGCCCCAGTTCAGTCATATTCTGATCAGGTTTAAATGACTCAGCTTTTGAAGACCATCCTGCATGTCAATGGGTCTGACATCTGATTCTGGGCAAGCTAGACCAGGTCCAGCCTTAGCTTGAGCAACATGATTTCCATTATAGTGAGGTTAATGAAGTGACTGTGACTGTTTGTCTAACCACATCTCAGAGGTTCCTTGCTAGACCTTTTTTTTTAAAAAAATTAAATCATATGTGCTAGTCAGCTAGCTGATCTGAAAATATCTATAGCATAAACTCTCCACTGTTTCTAGGTTTTAAAAACCTTTGAACTAAACTGAATTATTCTCTGTCTCTGAGGCCAGGGAATAGATTTCTATCAGTAGGATCACCAGCCCACAAGCGAATAATCCCACTGAACCAGTCTGCCCCCTTAAGTAAAGGCTGATGAGCGTACACCACCACCACCACACACCCCCACATACTCATGTTCTGATTACTTTTGTAGTGGGAACACTCAGGCCCTGAACAGGTATTTGAGAAGTTACAGGCAGCTTCTGAAACATAAATGCACAAAATTTTTTGGTGTTATTAACTCCCACCATCCTTCTTCGAGGCTGTCTGGCACACTCACAGCAGACTGACTGCCAGCAATAAGCCAGCCCAAAGGGCTCTCCTTAAGCCATCATGGTATGGCTTGACAATGGCTGTAGGCTCACAAGGAAGAGAAACCCAGGGACAAATTCACCTAAAGGTGGTTAATGCCACTCACCACCCAGAAATATGGGAGGAACACATCTGCAGTGCCTGGGAAAAGCATGGCAAGCCAGTTTTCCTGGCATGTTTATCCCATCTAATACACGTATGGGAGTCAGTCCTTCTAAAACAGCTGTTTCCCTGAGCATGTGTAGAGATTCCAAGGCTTTGTTAACAAGATTTCCTCTCCCCTCCTCCCAGCATGGTTTCAGCCACAGTTTTCAGACAGCAGTTCTGCAAGCAAGGTACCTCTGAAGTCTCCAGTGACTGGATCTCTCTTGGTAACTCTACAGCATGCCTGTTGAAGTAGTCCATAGTAATAGCATTATTCCAATAGCTCAGGTTGTTCTCTGGGTTAGATGTCTTCTTCTTCCTTCTCATGCAGCAGACTGTCAGCAGAACTGCTGTTAATAGAAACATGTCAAAAATCAGGTTATTTCCTTTCAATAAGGACTCATCAGTAACATGGATTTGTACTTTATGTTACTAAAGGAGAGGACTGGTGACTGCATTCACATGCTTTGATCTCAGCCAGTCCTAGCTCTCTGCTAACAAACCCTACACAATTATGTCAGAATCTGGGCCAAGCAGATGAGGGCTTGACAGAATATGAAGTTTTTACTTTCTTTTTGATGTGAGTGTATAATCTTCAAGATGTGGCTGCCTGATTAATGAAAGGCTTTGCTATTGTAACTGATGGCACTTTAATACCTAAGCAGGGATTTAGAGACCCTCCAGTAGAGAGGGCAATCCTCAGGGACTGAGAAAGAGGCCTCTGTGGGCATCTTTTCTGCATCTGGTGTGTTCAGAGGCTGCAGTGATGAGCCCATCAGCAAGTGGGCAGTGAGAGATTCCTGTCCTAGCTCAAATAGCAAATTCATAAATGCCTGTAGTTGCGTGTCTTCAACACCAAAAGCTTCTGTTCTGAAGTGCCTCTGTTGCCTGCCATTTGTAACTTGGATTTTGGTTTGTGACCACATTTCAACACATCAGCAACCAGCCAGGGGAACAGATGGGTTCCTGAGTAGGATGAGACAGGGCTAGGATGGTGTGGAGATCCCTGCAGCACCTGGCTCACACACCTTACCCTTCTGTGTTAACCCCAGAGCCGGGGTTTTCCTGAGTCTCCATCACCTGTATCAGGACGTGGGATCCACTGCCAGATCCACCACTAAACTATGGCATTAGGTTGGAGAAGACCTTTAAGAATGTTGAGTCCACCCATTAACTTAACACTGCCAGATCCACCACTAAACTATGGCATTATGGCATTTCCTTAGTCTCCATCACCTGTATCAGGACGTGGGATCTACTGATAAGGGTAACCTGTACCCCAGACTTGCCAGGGCATTGGGTGAAGTCTGAGAGTGGGTTTTTTTTCTCATCTGAGAAGCACACTTAAGCTTCTACAATCTGAAATAATTTAAAATAAAGTAGGGTAGTTAGGCAATATAAAGTTACCAGCAAATGAAACTCCTGATGGAATTGTCTGCCTGGTCTCAGGGCCACAGGCACGCCTGGGCCCCAGAAATGCCCAGGTAATTCTCTCCCAGCAGGCAGCCGAACACAAAGTTGGCTGAGTGTTATTTTCTGGAATTGCTTTCAGTTTATTCATCTCTGTTGCAATTCAGATGGATAATCTTGGCAACTTTAGGAGAGACAGGCAAACCCACAGTAACAGACTTACTGCTCCCACTGGCCCTTGCTCAGGCAGAAGCTGGGCCATGTGCAAGGGTTTGCTCAGAGCTGCAATGTGTGAGCTCTGTCTGCTTCTCTGACACTGGTGGAATTCATTGAGCAGTTGTGTTTGTAATTTACCTGATTTATACGGACAGGTAGCTGCACATGCACTTGCTTTGATTGGTACCTGTGAAATAGGGAATGCCCTGCTGTAAATTCCCTCTATCACTTCTGAATCCCTCATGGTAGAAGAGAAGAGAGAAAATATTCATAAAACACAAAAATATGTTATTTCCTCAGCTACAAGTAAAATTATGAATTAGAATGATAACTCAGAGGAAAGAAAAAACTGCAGAGAGGTCACTGCTGCTATGTATGTTTTGACAAACATTGCAGCTACCCATGTGCCATGGGTCCAATATCTTATCCCATCTACTACACAAAATAGCAACACAAAACTGCAAGGCTAGAGCTCTATTTAAAAAAAAGAATAAGCCACCAAGAATAAAAAAAATCAACATGTTACAGTTCAGGCAGTTCTGTCACCAATAACTTCATTTGCTGACAGCCCAACTGTCTGAATCTTGCTGCTGCACCTTGTGGGCTACCAGAACTGCTCTCCCTGCCTGGGGAAATTCTTGTCTTCCTGAAGGACTGCACCTCTTATCCCTACATTGGCTGCTGCCCTCTCCATGTCCCAACAGGACACAGAGTCCGCAGGCTCAGGAAGATTAGAAAGTGATGCAGGACTTGCATTTAGTCCTCAGCACTGCTGGTGAGGGCTACCAGTCCTTGGAGCTTTCAGTACTCTTGCAATAAGTGATTCATCCCTAAGGCACAGAGCATTTCTGAAGGTGCCTGCGGATATGAGAGCCCCAGTAAAGTCAACTCTGTGCGAATATTTTGTTGAAAGCCTGAAGTTTTACAGCTTATAAAATACTGTGGCTGCTGACAGAGAATTATCAGATTTGGGGTTAGGGCCTGGAAAGCCAGTGACACTGAGTTGAGAGAGATCTCAGCTTCTTCCAGGAGGAAATGGCCCTGCCATTTGAAGATACATACAGCAATAATATTCCCTCCCTTAATTACACTCTTGGTCTCCAACCGTGGTGCACACAGAATAAATGGATGGAAGAGCATGGGAAATGGGCTCCTGAGATCCCCCAAATGTGTATTTCAGCAGGAGGATGTCTACCTAAGCTGCTGCAGTTCAAAGCAGAGGAGACCTCATTTAAGAGAGTGAGTGAGGACAGCAGGGCTGCAATGGGGCTGTTCCCTCTTCATCTTCTATTAATTGCCCTTCTCACAGAATCATCGAATCATTTAGGTTGGAGAAGACCTTTAAGAATGTTGAGTCCACCCATTAACTTAACACTGCCAGATCCACCACTAAACTATGGCATTAAGTGCCACATCTACCACATAACATACCACATTTGGGGCATATTTTAGTGAAATTAATAGAGCCAACACAGGACCTCCTAATTTCAGAACAACACTAGGACCAGGGTACAGTTTTACCAATATTCCTAGATATCCTTTTGTTCCCATAATTAGAATTACATGTATTACAGAAAAAATCTCTTCCAGACAGACAACTGTGATGGCCAGGGAGGACGTATTAGGTGGATGAAATACACAGAGGGCAGAGATGGTTTGGAAGGCACAAATAGCAGTAATAACAACAACAGAGCTGAAGAGAGAAATAATTGCCACACCCTTCTTATCTTTCCTGGTATATCATGTGGTTACCTCTTCCCTGGTTTTCAAGCAACCCTCTGGTTGCTTTCTGGGAGTCAGAACAGCTCAACTAACTTCCCTTTGCCTGCTCCCTGCTCAAATCAGTAGCAAGTTCCATGAGAGGGACATGTCAGTGCTGTCCCTGTGTCAGCCCAAAGTCCCTTGTACAGAGACTGTGATACATGTTAGGAATACCAGGGTCTCTGGAGATTCAGAGATTTTGGAAGCATTTCGAACCCATATCTTTTCACATGTTCAGGGGCTGAGCTGCCGATGAGCTCCAGCAAGTTGCAGCTACATTATCTCTCCCCCAACCCATGAATCAGGCTATAAAGCATCCCACAAATGGGAGAAACAAGATTCTCACAGATTTACAAGTTTCTGGGCTGGTGGGAACATGCCCATCACCTACTGTCACTCACATAGCACCTGCACACCAGGAGACTTTCACCTGTTACATTTAACATAACCAGTATTTAAAGGAGAGCATAGGAAAATACTCAGCTTTATTTAAGGATACAGAGTGACTGGATATCCATCCATTCCCACAAAGTTTGTTGCAATGTTTAATTTCCCTTGTGGGGACATGTTTATATTCCTCTTACGTAAATACCTTCACCTTCAACTGTCACTTCCTCCACATTCTTTTGCCTTTTTTATTAAAAACTTCCACTATGCTGTCAGAATTCTCCCCTGCATATGTAGACTTCAGCCTCTTTTTGTGCTGCATTATGGCACAAGTGGAATTATGTTGCATTTCTCCACTCCTGAATCATCCCATGGCTCTTTTCTAATTTTCTGGTCTTTTTTTTTTTTTTATATAATTCACTATGATTAAACACCACATTCAATACCAGCTTCATTAATGCAGTGTAATGAGATCATAATAATTCCCTACAGTTTTCTGACAGTCATTTCAACTCACTAAACTATTTTACCAACCTTACACAGCTGCATACTCTCTTCTCTCCCTTTCCAGCTCCCACACAAAACATGGTGTTAACAGACCTGAAATTGTAAGCACTTAAAAGTCATGCAATTTTCAGGGTGAAGGATCTTCATTTCTCCCTACGCCTGCAGATCACAACATAAACTAAATTTATACTGAACCCTTCCCTCAATGACCAGAAGTGCTTTTTCAGTATTTCTTTCAATTTTCCTGGTTTCCTAACTGTGATACAGGCACCAGGATGGATCTGGTTATTGACTCTAGCTGCTCACATCTGGAGACAGGAGTCACTCCAGGTCAGCCTGAGTTCACACCTGGGGATTAGGCTCAGGGCTTGGGCTCTCTCTAACTTCAGACCAGGAAGCAAGCATAGGTTTTATGATGGAGAAGGTGAGTGAGGTAATTTTGGAAAGCGTTCCAGTGCATGAAATGATAGCTAAGTGAGGTTAGGCCCAAGGCAATTCTTCACATATTCTCTGAGTTCTGCTGATGCCTGTGTTCAGAGGCCCAGCCTTCCTCTCGTGTTCTCCCATGTCAGCAGAACTGACTGGCTGAATTGACTTCTGTGCATCTGATTTGCATCCCCTGTTCCTCCACATTTGATTGTGTCATTCTGTAATTACAGTGACATAAGGACAAGCAGCCCAAGGACTGGAACGGTGGGTTTTAAAATGAGCTCATATTGTGCCTTGTTCTTGCAGAGAGAGGCACCTACACATGGCCAACAGCACGTGCACAAAAATGTTCAAGGCTGCCTGAAGGACACTGCAAAACCAACTCACACTGTGACATGAAGAAAATAATGACATCACTGTTATATATGATTTTACTATCCTGGGACGGGAATGATACAGAATCCTTAATTTTTGCAGCCCTCCCTTGGCACTAGCAACATTACCCTATTCTTTATACCATGAAACTGAGCTGCCAAAGGTGGAATGATTTCCCCAGGTTCACGCAGCAGACGTGGCTTGTGCATTCCTACTCAAAGCATTCATCTTCTGGCTAGCACTTTCAGGGATTTCAGTGGGACTCAGAAATCTGTGCATTTGTAAAGAAGTATGTACTGCAAGGGTGAGAGGCTAAATCCCAGCTCTTCTTTAAGCAGGTGAGCTCCTGAGGCACAGATTTTTAGGCTTGTGCTATAGCCCCTGGGCTGTGCCACCAGCATGGCTGGTGGGACCTGCCAGTCCTCTGAGGGGCTCAGATGTCAGGGCACAGTGATGCCAAACAAACACTCTGCTGCATCCTGCTCTTGGGTGCAAATCCCCAGAGCAAGGAAACCCCAGCAGGGTCTGTCTTCTGTGAGGAGAAGTGCAGCATCCCAAGGCTTTCAGTGGGGATGAGGAGCTCCTGTGTCACTCTCTAGCAACTTACATCCCCTGCTATGGAAGTGCCCACAGGTTTTTATTTAACAGGTGACTGTCATAGGAGGTGTGACAGCAAGCAGCATGTAGGGATCAGAGAGGGACAGAGACATCTTTGCAGGATCATGATGTGTCTTCCCCCCCAAGGGTTTTTGAGTAGCACAAGCTGTGCCCAGAAGCCCTCCAAAGAAAGCTTTTCCAGCAACTGCTCACACAGAGAAGGGATTATATAGAAAGACACAAGGGCTCCTAGCAGAGGAGAGATGCGCTGGCCACTGCACAGCTCTGCAAAGGCTCTGGGAAAACAGCCCAGAGGTCAGCGAGCTGGCTTGGCTCAGGGGCACCCCTCATTAGCAGACAAGGGAACTGAGTTAATTGCATTCCTGCAGCCCTGCAGCCTTGTGCACAGGCCCTGGGTTGCCTCTCCTCAGCTCTTTCCATGTCTTTCCAGGGTGCCTGGCTAACTTCCCTGCCTTGAGGCTGTCTCTCTGCCTGGTCCTGAAGGTGCAGACCCACCAGCCCACAGCTGCAACCTCCTCAGTGACTTCCCCCATGGCCTGATCCCTCTTAAGGCAGCTCAGATGTTTGAGAGCATGGGATTGAGTCTCTATAGCCTTTCAGCATCCCAAGGCAGGAGCATGGCAATATTTTTTCTCAACCCGTACTCATAAGCATTGTGAGAGCCTCACCCGGAAAACTTCTTTCCTGTTTGGAGATGAAATGAAACCCAGTTATTTGTGTTCTTCACCCTTCTCCCGGCCAGAGGAGAGGAGAGGTGGCAGCGCGGGCCGCCTGTCCCCGCCGCAGCGCTGGTGCCCGGGAGGTGGCGACAGTCCCCTTCGGACAGCACCGCGCACCCAACACTCAGAGTAAAGGGTCCCTCCGCTGAGCGGCACGGTCTGAACAGCGAAACGCAGGGATGGAAACAATTTCCTGGGCACTAAAGCCAGATCACCCCCAAAAAATCCCATTTAAATCCTGCCTGTTATTAATTTCAACTCTGAAATACATCGGAGGATCTCCAGATTTTAAAAGGAAATCCCAGCCTCAGGATGGTCTTGAAGGCAGGACTTAAAAGACTTGAATTGTTTAAACCCTGAGTTGTATTAGAGTTGATACAGAAAACTTTACAGATAGCATTTGTCTGTTAAAAAAATGTAGCTTATGAATACAAGAATCAGAATAGGCAGAGTCACACGAACACATACCATTATGTTAAATGTTAAAAAGTATTAACACTGCTATTTAATGAATACTGGGCTAGCATTCCTGATATCAGACTTGTCACATTCTTATTACTATTATTATTGTTACTGTTATTTTTATTTACCTCATATATGATGCTCTGCACACACAGACCAGTTTACCCACTGGATATGCTTCCCATGCTTGTGTTGTATGGCTTTATACTTTTTATTTTGTATTTGGATGCTTTCTATTCAGCTCAGCTTTCTTTCTAGAGAAACACTGGCCTAAAACTTAATTCTTGGAAGAATTTATTTGATCCTCTAGTTCTATTGATGGATAAACAAGGCATAGTTCACCAAATCATCAAATATTATGGCTTCTGACCACTTGCTTGCTAAGTCCCAGTTTCTCCTCTCCATCTTGCACAGAAATGTATCTGCACACTCTGCTTTGGTTTCTCTTTGACTGTCCATCTTCTAGCCTTAAGCTTTGTTCTTACTCGTGGTTTTAACCACATTGGCAATAGCAGAATTGATGGTCCCAGAGGTGTGAATCTAACAAATATGTTGACCCAATCCAATAATTTGCAGCTGCTGAAAGATTAGTGCTGGGGAAGATGAAATAGGAAAGCCTTATAGATATGATTACCTTGCAAAAGATGCTGGAAATATGGAAAGTATAATCGAAATTGAGATGAAGACAAGGTTTGAGTTAAAGAGTAACTAAGAAACAATGGTATAGCTGGCTGAAGGTAATCCTCCTTCTTGATAGAACAATACCCTCTGCCTAGGCAGGTCCAAAGGTCAGAACAAACCATACCTGCCTGGTAGGAGATTCCCAAAAGCAGGTTTTTTAAGGTTTAAAATATAACCCCAAATGGTAATGTAATGATTCTTATAGGCTGCATACAAATATTGTAGAGTTTGTAGCTTGTTTCAGATTGGTTAAAGAGAATTAGAATATTCAACAGAGAAGATGATTTATTGTATTGTAAACGGCAAATCGCTCTCTTTTTGCTCTCTCTTTTTACCTCTTTCTCTCTCTTTCTCTGGCCTGCTTTGAGCTGCATCTTGCAGCCCAGCAAGCCTCTCACACCCATGCTCTTTCACAATAAACTCCCATGCTCTAAACCCATCTTTAGAGATCTCTCGCTTCTATTTTACCCCTATAACCAAATTCCACAGAGTTAAATCCTACAGATTAGTATGGTCCCCTCTCCAGGTTTGCATTCCTTCAGCCTCATCCTTTCCAGGTCTCATGCTCATCTGACTCTGTGGGGAGCTGATTCAACTCGAGTGGACAGAAAGTACCAAAGAGTAAAATGAATATTTTTTGGCCATGTTAACAATCTGCAGGTGTATCAGGGAGGTAACAAGTCAGGCCCAGGCAAAAGGAGAGGGGCAGGATCAAGTGTCTGCACCTCAGAGAGAGCAGGAGAGAGCAGCACTGTCCTTTTTGGCCGGAGTAAGCTGGGTGTGAGACTGGCTCAGGCAGCTCAACTAGCTTTGTCCTCAGTACAGCTCAGAGCTGGAAATAACAGAATTAACAATATTGCTGCCTGCTACCCCTTTATGCTTTCTCAGGCTGCACAGGCTGGGAAATGTTTGGTTTTTTTTCACTCCAGACAGATCAGGATAATCACACCCCACGACAGTGAGAACCCAGAAAATGTTTTGTCCCACCAAGCTGATAAAATCCAGCTAGGCACGGGACATCCTGGCAAGCACACAAGCTTGCTCATATTTTCTCATGTGTTTTTTGTAACTGAGTCAAACAACAAAACCCTGAGCCAGCTCTGGCAACCCAACCTGCCCTGGTCCTGCAACCCAATCACCTGGTCCAGCAGGTGGCTGACACTGGTGATTGAAGGTCAGGGTTTCCTACTCTTTCTCTTCCATTGGCAACAGTAAAGTTGGAATTAAAATGGAGGAAACCAGCACTTTGGTTATCAGATTTCTAAATCTGATAGTTCATGCACTGCCTGCAGTACACTGGAAAACTGGTGCTTCCTAAATTATTAGTCATTACAGATGTTCTTAATCCTTTGGGTTAGCAGTGGACTTTTCGAATACAATTTCAGGGCAGCAGGTACGAGTTCCTAGATAAAAGAATTGTACAGTTTTTTATCACCGTCTTAAACGTCTTGGAGTAAAGCTTCTTGGCATTCTAGAATTGTTCAGCCTTGTGTTACACCCTCAAGTGGAGAGTCACCCCATGAGGTTTTTAATAGCAATAGAGCAACTATGCTTTGAGTGTAACATTTTAGCCCTGCATTTTTAAGTTAAACACTTCGGTCAGTGAATGTGATTCCTGTGCATCTCCTACATCCCAAGCTGACCTGCCTCTGTTAGGTCTCCTGTTAGTCCTTGAATCATGGGCCAAAATCTGAATCTTAAGGAAACAGAAAGCAAAATAAAGTGGCAATTAACTTACAACATGAGGATATAGGGACGCTGATAGCCAGAATGATCCAGGCAATGTCCATCTTGCTGAGGCAGATGGTTGCTCTGTGCTGGGGCTTGTCCCCCTCGGTGACATGGGAAATGTTTCCTTGCACGCCTGGTTTCCAGGTCCCGGCAGGAACCAGTCTGTTCAGGAAGTTCCCGGTGGCGGTGGAGCCAGCTGTGGAAGTGGAGCTGGACAAGCTGGTGGCAGGTGCTGAGGAGAGAGCTGTGGTGTTGGTCACCACGCCGTGTTGTGTTGGGGTGAGTCCCTTGGGCTCTCCCGCCGCCGGGGACGAGATGCTGACGTCAAAGCTGGTCTGAACTGAGTGACCAGCTGCTGCTGTTGCAGATCCAGAGCCAGCAAAGAGAGGGACGTTCGTACTGAGATTCAAGGTTACCCAAGAGCTGTTTTTGCTCAGAATATCCCACACGCCGTAGCGGGTGGGTTTAAAAGGCACCGACACTGCTTCAGGATCAGTTGATGGTCCAGCAGTTGTGGTGGCAAAATCTGCCTCCTGCACTACTGCCTCGGTCCCATCCCCTCGCTCTGCTTCCCTAAGGCTTCCCGAGGCGTTGTGATGGGGAGAAGGGTCTGAGTGTGTAGTTCTTGCCAGCCCCGTTCCATTTGGATCGCTGGATGCTGTGGTCTGGGACTGAAACGGGTGGTCTGTGAAAGGGCTCCTCAGGGTAGGGAAGGGAGAGTGCAGGGTTGTCTTTAGGTAAGGCTCTGAAGACTCTGAGAAGTTGCCTTTGAAAACCTGGAATATTTTCCCCTTGGGGCGAGACTGTCCCGAGTACAAAGCACTCTGGTTGTACAAATGGTAAGTTTCCTTCCCACCGATGCGAGGGCCACTCTCTTGCTCTTGCCCGGTGGAAGGGGCTTTCTCCACCAGGCTGATGGGGCGGGACATGGCTTGAGCAGACGTGGGAAGGGGCTCGGCCGTGTGGTGGTCTTTGTGGTGAGGTGTTGTTCCCATGGCTGTGATAGTTGTAGTATTCATCGGGAAGCCCTGAGAGGAGGAGACAGTGGGAGACAGTACCTGAACAGAAAACACCAGCTCTTCTGTCAGTGCCAAGATTAGTAGAATACCTGAGGAAAGAACACAAAAAGAGGGTGAGATACTGCGGAGGGACCAATGGATGGGGACAGCATGGTTTGTGTGCCTGGCAGAAAGGAATATATTCCATGTTCTGCAGAAGGACAGAAGAGTTAGCATCCAACTTTTTTGGCTTCCCTGTGAAAGTAGGAAGAGAAAGACAAATCTGCAGGAACTGTGATGACTCCATGGCCATGAGAACAATGAGCAAGATTACAGGGAATTTCTGTGGCAAAGAGAGAGAGGAGCTTACAGTATTGACTCATGTGAAGTTTTAAAGTGCCATAGGCAGGTGGTTTCCCTGGAGAAGCTAGAAAGCAACCTACATTTCAGGGGCAGAAACAACAGACGTCCTCATTTTCATCGCAGCCAGGAGGTGTCCAGATGAATGTCCATATCATTATGGGAAACCTCAGTCCGCTCACTCCTTTGGCCGCAAAATCCTAAATTTGGCTGCCTCCAGTCTTGGCTGCCATTAAGCAATCTGTTTTTTGAAAGAGCAGCTGCTTAGGCCTTGCTGAAAATTAGGTCAAGAAAGGATGTCTGATGAGAGGGCTACCTGGGTTAAACATGCTGTGCTTTACTTAGCAACTTTGGAAAATCTGGTCACTCCAAATGTCAAAAATTAACAAGAAAACATAGCTATCCCAGCCATTATAAAACACATTGCTATTATTGCGATCTAACACAACTGCCCAATGCACCCACATACCGAAGTTTGGTCATAACCTATTCTGTGCTCCCATGTGCTGTGGGGTTGGATTGTATGAGATTTGCCTCCCACCTCCCTCAGTGTTGCAGATTGTTTCCCGAGGTGCCAGATTCACACCACTGGGAACATCAATTCTTTCATTTATTCCTAGTTCAGATAATGGAGGTGGGCAGCTGCAGTAGCATAAGCCTCCCCGGGACGCAGGGCTAATATGCCCTGAGTTAGCGTGACCTGCAGGGACCACATCAATCACATGTCACCATTTCCATATGTTGAAGCTGTCGAGTGTAATGTGGATCTCTGCCCACTAGGAAGCACATGGAACAAATCCATTTTGCACAGTCCACTGAGCATCATCAGATGGCACCATTAGCATTGTGCTAGTGTGAATTTCAACCAGCAGTGTTGAGGTGAAAAATGTTGTCACGGTCTTAACAAATCAGGGAGATGAGTTCGTCAAATGGCAGGACTCCAAACTGGGTGATGATCAACTTCCAGCCAGGAGTGTAGAGTGCCTTCCTGCCCCCTTCTCTACCCTTCCTAGTTGGCCAGCTTTCTCCATGAGTGTTTTTATGCCATTTAGTTTACACTATTTGGGAATGTCATGGGCCAAAGGAAGACAGAGACTTGGGAAATAAAAGAAGATCTCTGATTAGGTATCTGCTGGCCCTGATTCTATTTCATGTTGAGCAAATGCAAATGTGATGAAATGTGTTCATTCTGAATCCTGAGCATTGCTCACACCCATTCATATCACTGCAATATACACAGAAAAAAGTCACCAAAGGAGCAGAATCTGTTCCTCTTACCCAGCTAAATGTTCTACTTTGAACACTGCCCATTGTTTCTGAACCAGAAAAACGCAGAGCTCTGCAACCAACAAGTTCAGCTCATCTTTCCCCCAGTAGCCTCCTGTTACTTGGAAGAGTATCCAGAAGAAGAAAACACTGACTAAATAACATGGTGAGAGCCAATTACAAGTAATGCACTTTCCACTGCCTGATGCTAAAATTAGCTTTCCCCTTTTTTTTTTAATTTCAGGAATAAATATCTCTGCCAAATAAACCATCGTCTGGGATACTGTTTCCCAGCTCCTAACCAGCCACAGCCAAGACAGCCCTTAGCAGAACACCTATTCAAATTAAAACCCACAAATTCTGTACACTGAGATGCAACCAGGAGAGCAGATCGGGCTGTACCCATGGAGCATCACTCTTGGAAACGAAAGACAGGAGTTATCCTCACATTTTTGGCAGTGCTTATTCTGAGGTCAAGGTCAAAGCAGATATTCTGGTGTCCATATGGCTAATATTTCATGCCAAGACAAGTTGCTGCCACAGAACAAATTCAAAGAGGAAAGGATGACGATTTATTTTGGATTTGGTACGTAGAGATAATGTCCCAGGAAACTTTGGGCCTGCTGTTCTGAGCACACAAGATAAAGTGCCTTGGCAGATATTATGAGATACTAGATTATAACAATTGTAATGCCTGTTAGAATTTTTGGATGCTCTTTGTGTAACTACCTTTTCTCACACCTCACTACAAAAAACTCAATCACTATGGGATTAATGTTTTTCTCCAGGGTATTTCTGGAGGAATAAAGAAGTTGTCAGCTTCTCTCCATATTGTGCCCTGGGGTTAAAAATCCTGATCTTTTCCTGAAAACCCACCTAATATCCATTTCCGCTTCTTGAAACACTGAAAAATCTGAGGCTTGCTGCTATAAAGATTTATAGGCTCTCTGGGGCAGTCTGTTGTGGTAGCAGGTCACCACACATCAGGCATGGGAAACCAGATGCATTTAGCTCATACCTTTAGGTGGCTTGTAAAGTATGAATAAATATTTATAGGAAATACTACATCAGAAGTCATTTATCTGACAATAAACAATAACTCCCATGATGTTTGGTCATCTCAGGTTGTGGCAGTCAGGTTTTGCTCATTGCTACACTCTCTTTAACATCCTCTGCAGAACCCTGTAAGCGACAGCTTCGTAGGATTTTTCTTCTGCTGGTTGGATGGACCACAGTTAATTCCTTCAGTAACCATTAGAGCTAATCTGTGCCTCTAACTACTGGAAAAATATTCAGCTTAGCAGATCATTGTAAAAATAGCCAGTGCTGTATATTTAGAGCAAAACAGCTGATGATAAGGACTTCACAGTGGGTTCTGTTGGCCCTTTTAAGTGGAATTAATTTGCTGGAAAGCAGAAGTAAAGCTGGAATTGATATTTTTAGATGCTCTGCATCATCACCCAAGCATGCTCTG
The DNA here is from genome assembly GCA_025920805.1 of Petroica traversi. NCBI lineage: Eukaryota > Metazoa > Chordata > Aves > Passeriformes > Petroicidae > Petroica > Petroica traversi. Next base: position 1,974,936 of record JAHLSL010000044.1, read on the forward strand.
TCTGGATTTGCAGTGACTTGGTTGCCCAGAGCTTCCACTCACTTTTCTATCACTGAGGATATGCAAAGTCTTACAAAGTGGGGCTCTTACTGAATTCCCTGACACTGGACTGCCCTTATCGGCAACTTTCACTTAAGCCTAGGAAAATGATATTCTGAATTTCCCTACTAAGGCACAGGAGGTGTTCCTCACAGAAACAGACTTATCCAGCACCTGTGAAGTTCTTCCCTTCTCTTCCCTCTGTCTCTGCTTCACAAACGCAGCTGCACCAAGGTGAACCATGGTTGATATGATTCCAATTGTCCCCTGGTGCCTCAGCTTACCTGCAATCCCACTGCCGCCAAAAGGAAGCCTTCTGGTTGCTCTCAAGTTCTCCTGGCCAAATTTTGATATCCCAGGTGAGAAAGCAAATGCTCTTGCTTAGTTCAAAGCCCAGTCCTGCAGTCTTGGCCAAATCCTTCATTCTTGGCTCCCTAAGACTCTTAGAGCTGATTTTACTTAGAGCACAAGCCTTTTGGAGTAAGGACTAGCAGTCCTTACAATCTGCTGGCATAACAGTAATACAGACTGATGCAAGCACATTATAGCAAATAATAATATTTTCAAAGGTCAGCTCACACCACTAAGTTTTTTCATAAGGGGCCGTTTCTAAGGTGCAGGAGCTCAGGGTGAGAACAGGTCGAACTGGTTTGTCTTTTAAATGCAGTGTGTCAAATTCACGCTTTCGGAACCTAATTTAATGGCAACATTAAAACCATTTAACCCTAATAATAATAATAAGAAGGCTGATTGACCTGACATCTCTGTGGTGTGAACTGTGGTCTTGTATAGTGCACCATGCACCAGGAAGACATATTAAGCACAAAGTGAATTAACTTGAGGATGAAACACAGCAGAGGGGCAGCAGAATGTACACAGAGAAGGAGTTGATGTGCATTTAGCCATAAAAAACTCCTTCCTGATGACATGGTGCAATGGTTCAAATCTCAACAGGTTCTCCCTGCAGTGCTTCTTCCCACTGTACACTCACATGAGGAGCCCAGAAATGGTGTTTACAGTTGTGTATGTGAAGGAAATTAAGCAGTTCCTTTACAACAATGTTTTAAAAGGCTGTGGTTTACGTCTTCAACAAGTCTCAGAAAAGTCTGGGATTAGGAACACTTCACTTTCGTAGAATATGAAATCCTTAGGGTTCTACCCTAAGGAAGCTTCCTTGTGACACTTTTGTCTGCACACAAGTGGCAGAACTGTGTGCTGAAAAAATACAATTCAGAAAATACAACAGAAAAAAAGAAAAATAAATTCAGACCTCAGCAGCTTACGCTCTTTGTTTTATCTCTGGACTTTGGGAGGCTCCACTTGGAGCCAGTGTCCCAGCACAGGACAGCATTAAAAGGTTCCACTCAGGAGTGAACACTGCCTGGTGCTGCACGGGACACTTCATGGGCACTTCGAGAACAGCCTTTTTGTATGACATGGCAGAGCAGGCATGTGGCTGTCGAGTCAGCTCATGCGTTCAGCCTCCCTGGGGCACCCCCTTTAAACAACACAAACTTATGTAACTCCTGTTCTAAAGCCTGTGGAAAGGTTCCCAATGACTTTAGCGAGCTTTGGATCAAATCCTAATTGCCAGAGATACAGTGGAAATTTTTGAGCTGCACATTTACATTTTCTACAGCAAATGAACATGCACAACAAGCTCGTCTGCTGTTTGACCCTTTCTGGCCTCTGCTACCTCGGACCTTGCAGCAAGACAAACAGAGCCAGCCTGAGCAGTACTTGGCAAACATTTTTGCTCTAGGAAGTCAGGAAGAGCTTTTTGTGCAGAGACCTACTGCTGGACTCATTATTTCAGACTGCCGTGGGCAAGGAAAGCAATGGGAGCTGTCCTACAAAGGACCCATTATCTACAGACCCAGGGCTTGGGTGCACATGGCCACAGAGCAGGATGCTGAAGCCTCTCCGTGCCCCTGTCTTGACTTACTAATAGTGAGAGAAGATGGAGCAAAACCTCTTAAAAGCAGCAAGGATGTTGTTGTTGTAACAAAAGCTTTCTTCTCGACACTAATAACTCCTTGTGTGTCTCTCAACAAACTTAAAATGTTGCAGGGAGCAAAACGAATCTTTAATAGAAACTGTGCACAAAGTGTGTATTATTACTTCCATTATGGTAATTTCTTTGTAGTCTGTCTAAGCAACATGATTTTCTCTCACAATAAGGCAGCCTTTGTACAAACAAAGAGTTAAGCAAATTTAATCTCCATGATCGGTGGCAGAACTGAGGGAAGAAAAAGTAGGTTACTCTGCATAGAAGATTTCTCTTCCCTGACAGTCTGTCTGTCATGCCAGAAGTCCCAGATATTAACTTGCAAGTTATTTTCTGTTTTCCCTGGTAAGTATTAGACGGAGAGATCAACCCGAACTTCAGCACACAAGCATTTGGTAAAATGCAGGGAACCAGACACACAGAATAACAGCTCTATTTGCAGTAACATTAAACAGCATCAGCAGAAGCTCTGGAAATAACATGTACAAACACAAATTAAGCAGCTCTTGCTGACACTCCCTGTGCAACAACAGTAACAGCAGTTATGGTTTTCATGTGGCAAGAAGTCGCGATCCTTCAAAGAAACAAAAACATTGCAGACCACTATTACTGCCTTAAAATGCACTTACACCACAGACTTTGAGAGAGCAAGCCTGTGAATCAAAATTAATTTCTGGCCCTCCAGAGAGTTAAACAATGGGTGATACAAAAAGAACAGTGTTGTGTAGTCACAGAGCAAGCAGTTCCCAATTCGTTCTCACACTGCACTAGAGACTCACAGATGCTACAGGAAGAGGTGCTTTAGAAATCATTTAGATCCCCTACTCAGCTAAATATATACGGATATTGGAGCTGTTCAAGCTTATGAAAAGACTTACTGATTATCAGAGCAACAGTAATTACTGAGAGGAGGGTAATAAAAAGAAAGAGCCTGACTCTAGCTGCTCGTTCAAGGTAAGCACTTACCTGAAAATATCATTTGGACTTGTCAGCAGACATCCTCACCTGCTCACATCACAAGGATTTGGAAGCTTCATCCCTCAGTGGAAAAAGGAAAAATACATCTCTCTAATGAGGCAGTTGCTCGCAGGAGTTGCTGTTATTGTTGGAACTGGTTTGAAGGAATGAGGACAGAGACAGCCCAGGCAGGCGTGTCTTGCAGGGCTGTGCAGCGAGAGGGCTCACTCCTTTATGGAGTACCTTTGCAACTGCAAGGCAAGATTACTTACTGAGCCAGTCCCTCTCTCTGCCAGCAGATCGAAGGGCTGCTTGGTATTCCAGCTTGGTTTCCCATCAAGTCCAGATACAGTTTGTCTGACACGAGTCTATTCAGATGCCAGAGGATTGCTGGCAGTTCTCGTTTTCCGGGAACAAAACAGCAACAAGCACCCCAGCTGCATGCCCTTGTGAGGCTGTTCAGTCCCTGTTTCAAGGCAGAGTGCCCTCCCTCCAGAGCAGTGCTTAGCTTTTTGTGTCTGGATGAATTTTACAGATCTACCTCCTGCTTCTGCACCTCCACCAGACTTTCCACTTATTCAATTATCTCTAATGATATTAATATTCCCATCAGAGGAAAATACAGGCAATGAAATAGTGATCATCCTCTCTCCTTCTCTTTCACTGGCATCAAAATGCATGCTCTGTATTTTATTTCTTCACTCCTCAGTGGTGAATGGGCAATTTCAACTCGTAAACATAAAGAAGTCCACAGATCCTGTGATTACTGAAGTCATAATCCTGCATCCCTTCTTCCATTTCTTCTTTTTTTTTCTGTTTCTTTCTGTCTCTTTGGCACAGCGGGGTGTCTGGAAGAACACGCTGCCTGGAGAGCACAAAAATGTGCCATGAGCAGCAAAATACCAAGCCCTCAAAAGGCACAGGGAAATGTTAAGAGAGCAACAAGTTGGGGGCTTCTTGAGAGTTTTGGATTCAGAGTTCCTATCGCACCCAGGGGTGCTGCAACAGCCCAAGCAGTTTGTTACATGGGCTCATCACAAAATTAATTCCTAATATCTTTCTAGAGAGAAAAGCCAGTTCTTTCTTCTCTCTTACCATACCAGGTGAAAACACCCTTATTTTTTTCAGGCCTTGGATATAAGCATGTTGCCACCAGACTTCTTTTTTGCCGCTGTGGCCAAATCCGCAAGAAATGATGTTGTGACAATAGGTTTGAGATTTGGCAGCACCGGCAGCTGTGGGGACTCTGACAATAACCCCAATGCTGACTTTTGGGGACAAAAGTCCCTATCAGGAAGAGCAGGCAGATGCATATATCGCAAACATATTTTACCCACAGTTACACAAACTTTCATAGCTTTGATAATTTCACAAAGGACATGGAAAAACAGAGTATGAGTAATAATCTTAGGTCTGCTTTGCATTTCTGTGCTTTTGGGATGATGCTCCCTTTTCTCCCTGCCATTTACAGTTCACTTTTTGTCCTTACTGTTTCCATTCTGAAGGTTTTTTCTAAATAAAGATATTTAGTGCATTATAAAAAAAAATTGGCCCTTACAAATATCAGCTGGTTTAGCAGTTTCTAGAACTCGAGGCTGATTAAGAGCTTGCTGCTGAAACAATGATTTAGCATGGAGCTGCAGCTGGCGTAACAAGAGAACCATGCCACGTATTTTAACCTTTACTGGGGGATTTGCCACATCTGTAAGTAGTAATTCATCACATATTTCTTCCCTGTCTGCTGTCATGGATGGAAACATATGGCCCAAAACTGCAAAGACTGTCATTTGGAATTTCAGAGGAAAACTCTTCATAAAGACAGAGGCTCTGTGCATCCCCTTGTCCAAAACCACATGGAACAAACCAAAAATAATTTTAAAAGCACATGAGTGTTCCGTGGTCTGACAGCTCCCCCCTCACACTAAGCTTGTCCAGCCCCAGCTTTGCAAATGCACATCCCTTCCTTTCCAGCCTTGACTTGGCAGCAGTTTTTGTTGGCAGGATGCTGTTGCCAAGGGAGACAGAAAGGATGTGCAGCTGGCTTTTCTTTCACCTGCACTTAGAGCTGCTGATCCTATTTATGCTACTGCAGAACCTTTGGCTTCTAAGAGGCTTCTAGCATCAATGTCACCGGACCTTTTGAAGAGTTTTGACAATGACACAAATAGCTGTGGCCTCTGACAAAAAGCTTAAAATAGGACCTTGCCAAAGAGAGGATGTAGCTGGTGTCACTGATGCTAACTCAAGACAGGGTATCCATATCCCAAGCCCTGATAAGGAAGGGGAAAGGAGGATTCAAAGCCATCTAAGAAAGATTTCTGCAGGCTCCCCATCAGTGAGTAACTTCACATATATAAAAGTTACATGCTTAGTCGAGGTAGCCGTGGCTCTGGCAGGTAATTCACACCATCCAGAGGCTGACCAGTACCTCAGAGAGGCACCTCTGCTGCCTCAGCAAAAGAGGTCACATTGAGGTTGATGAGTTTTAATTTGATGTTCATCCTTTGGGTGATGAAAAGTAGGTGGGAGGAATGCCCCTACCTATTTAGGCTGCATCATCATAAAGTATTGGATAAATAAAAGGGATAAATGGAAGTGATTTCTGAAACGGTGAAATGCAGTCCCTGTATGGTAATACTTTCCAGAAGATGAAATCCCATTGCTTTGGAAATTCAGAACCACTTTTTACAGAACACCAAATGAACAACGAGCTTTACAGAGCAACACTTCATCGGCATAAAGAGTGGACTAGAACAGGGCCTGACAGCTTTTCCATGGTGATGCATTAGGAAGCATTTTTCTTTCACATATTAGAGGGTACGCGGGCACACACTAATTCAGCTGAAACTGTAACTTCTGCCTCTCAAAGAAACAGCACACTATGGATCAGCTGCTCCTGGCCCCTGTAAGGCAAGATGTCTGGTGCCTGCTGGTCTGGAAACTGGTGGGTAGCATGAGGAAGCAGGAGCCAATTCTTCATGATCAAACCTTTTTCCAAAAACTCACAGCTCTTGGGCCTGCTGCACTTCTTTTCAAAAGCTTCCACTTGCTGTTGGAGTCAACCAAGGCCAAAGCATTTGATTCTAGCACCAGATGATAAGATGATATGCCTTTTTCAAATCTAATTTCTTCAGGACTAAACCTCCAGCTCCAGGTAATTTGCACTGACTTAACTATCAATCAAGGACACTTATTCTGGACTCAAAATACTATTTCATTACAGCACAGTCATTTCAACTTATCTTTTCTAAGGAAACATTTAAAGGAATGGACCATGTCTACCTATCCTCTATTCACCCTTTGTCTATGTTTCCCATTAGCTTCTGATCCATGGCTGATTTCAAATATTGTAACATAGTGTATGACAACTGATGAGGCAGGGCAGAGCACCCCACTCATGGGTCCATCTGCTTCAATGGTGCAGACCTTCTTCTCCTCTAGTTGCAAAAGCTGTGCTTAAATTCTCCAGCTGTAGGAACAGAAACATTGATATTGCAGCCAGGAGAGATGCTGTAGTTATGCTCAGGCTGACTATAAACCCTGAAGGTACTTCCGTCATTTCATCTGTTCACTGAAAGTAATTTGGATGGTTTATTACTTATGCCCCCTTCAAACACATTATTACTTCCAAGTGCCTGGTTATCCTTGTGCTTGATCTCCAATGAGAGCTGGTAATGAGGAGCTTGCACTGATTTCTTACATGAGCAGGTAAGACACAATTACAAAGAAATTACTGTATTTACCTGCAGGAAAGCTTTATTCTGATTTTCTGATCATTTCCAGTTGAAGGAAAAGGGACACTGTCTCAGAGTGAGTAAATGGGCCGGGGAAGATTGTGCAAGTTATTTATGGTCCCTCTTTATCATCTGGGCAAGTGAGAACCAAACCAGGGCAGGACCAAGGGAGTCAGCATTTCTGGTATCGGGAACTGGGGACCAGTTTGGGGATACAAAGGGTCAGATGTAAATGGGAATTATTCCCAAGGTGGACTTGGAATATAATAGGGACTGAAAGTTTCCATGTCCAGATTTTCTCCTGTGAGAACAGCACAAGGTTGTACGGTTGCACATAAATCAGCCAGAAAGGCTGTAACGTGCTGTTTTTATTATCTGATTTTACTATGTCCTGGATTATACAGGGCTAGCAAGGCGTCTGGAATGGATGTAAGGTTGCTGGGGAAAGAAGTGAGCCCTTACTTTTCATTTCTGTTCATCTTTCCTACAGACTAGAGATAGCTTTCCTTTGGCTTCTGGGACAGAAGCCAAAGGAAAGCCTCTTTGCAGTCTTTAACTGAACCTGGCTTCAAGTAAAGCTGATTTCAGAATAACCTGGATGTTCACCATCATCCATCCACACTGAGCCACATGGATGCTCTGTGAGCTACTCTCCAAGCAGCTCTGCTTATGGCTGGAGGGGGTCAGCAAAGCCCCTTCACAGCAAAAACCAGAGTTGCATGCCTGGAACTCTAGAATGTCAGAGGTGCATGTTGCATTAGGACATACGAAGATAAAAGGGGAAGATCAAATTCCCTTCTTGAAAATATCAGTTGCTGCGGAGATGAAGAATGGGGTTTTTGCTCCATTAGGTGAATTGCAGGATTGCACAGGTATTGAGATATGGATTTTTTGCCATGCTTTGAGGTTGGGTATTGGTCTGGAAGGAATATGATGGTTCAAGCTGGTGTAGTAAATCATATGTACTTATAAGTAAGGTCACAGCAGGAGCTGGATATAATTTCTACTAATGAGAGCAGGACTCCAGTGCTTGTATTTCACCCAGTGTTATTGCTTCTGAATTCAGTCCAAGAGGTGGAGATGTGCAGTATCATACACAAGGAACAGAAGGATGAGATGACATGGTGACACAATGTATTTGATTAGTCAGGGGACCAGTAATTTAAATGGAAATACACATGAAGTTAGGAAGAGGATCTCACTTTATAAAAATATGCTCTATCAACTCTGCAGTTCATTTACTTCTGCAATTCATATTTGCAATTCAGCAGGAATGCAGTTACACAACAAAGTAAAATGTTCCACCTTTCTGTGTGGAAGGCCTCTTTTTACATTCCCATCTGCATTAAAAAGAAATAAAAGATCCACTACCAACTATGTGTGTGCTGCTTTGGAATGCAATTTTGAACATGTGTTGGTCTCATCTTTTCACAGGAATGTATTGTGTGTCTGAAACACTATTTACATTTAACGATTTAAGTGTTCATAGTGGACTAAAGTCATCCTTCCTTACACATGACAGGCTGGCACTTGACACCATCAACACAGAGTAACTGTTAGGAATTATAGCAATAATAATGTGAGGGCCCCCTACTGCAGCATTATTCACACAGTACTTTACAGGTAAGATATTTTATTTGTCTCTCCTTTCTGGTTAAACCTGTCTCTATTTATGTTCAGGAGAGAATTTACCCATTTCTGAAATGTCATCACCTCCACACTTAATTTTATTTTGGAAGGAAATTGGACTGACAACCCTAACAACTTCTGATTATTCACAGAACAGCCCTTGTGAAGAGATTAAGTGTACCAGCTTTTCCATGTTGCCCTGTCAGCACACAGCCCTTCGGGGATTCTTCTCTTGATGTGAAAGTTAGCTTAGCCTCAATGCTCATTCATGCTTGACTTCAGTTTCGTTAATACCAGTTATGTTGTTGGTGATATGACATGGACATCTTATCTCTCTCCTTCCCCCTCCAGAAAGTACACTGGGAGCCTCATTTCATTTCAGTCAGGCTATAACATAGCTCCCAAAGCACAGTGCTTATTTTTCAGCTACTGCTGATGGGAGCTGGCATCGGAAGGCAAAATAGAGGGGGGCTGCTTTCCTATCTCTCCCCTGCACCATCTCACCTCCAAGAGCACAGTGGCTGTGCAAAGCTGTGGAGCAACCTTGGGTGGCTACCAAGAGCACCTAGCGCTCAGAAACCTCTGCCTTTACAGCACATGGGTGTCCCATGCTGAGAAAGCTCTGCAGGACCCAAGTCCTGAGGTGCTTGTCCTGATGCTTTGCAGGGAGATGTGTCTATGCCCCGTGACCCAGCTGCTCTGCTCTTGAAGGATATTGATTTTTTTTTTCTGGTGGAAATGCAGAAACGCCAGCCATGGAACAGGGACATTCGATTTTTGGTAGTGTCAGTGCCTACCTCAGTGGCAGCACCTGGCTTCACTGCACTGCCCTTAATATGTGTGACTGCTTGGGCCTCAGAGAGGGCTTGAGATTTGCTGGCGCATCAGCAACAAACTTCCAGCACAGCTGCGAGTTGTTTCCTTAGAAACAATGCAAGTGCAAACATACCCAGAGGTGCGTTTGGAAAGACAAATTCATCTCTGAAATAGATAATAACATGTTTCTACTGCCTACACTGCTCTCTTCCAGGCTTTCCTTGGTCTGGACTTAATTTATTAATATGCAAAACATAATCTTGAAACTAGGGCGCAGCGGAACTGTTGACAAACAAAGAACTTTCTGTTCAAGCACTCTGAATGAACTACAATTAAATATCACTCTGAGTCCTCACCAGACAGATGCTGGAAGAGCTGTGCAGCAGTCAGATGTTACATTCCCATGAAATGCAATGATAATACTGACATAAGTGTCTTGTCACACTTTTGCCTTATTACATTTTCCTCCTCTCTCTCTTTTTAAGCATTCTCAGCTGTCATTTTACCCGAGCAGTAAAATCACTCCCACAGTAACGTGCAGTATCAGGACACAATTCTGTTTGGAGACAGAACTAAGTGTGGCACATCAATGTTAAAGCTGCAGGAGAACATTAGTCCTTGCATTAGCATTAACCACTGTGGCTAAGAGAATATATTAGCAACAGCCTTAGCAAAGGTCAGGACACCAAGAGGAAGGAATATCAAGAAGCATTATACAAAGGACATAATTTTAAATACAGAGTTTCAGCCCTGTTCAATATGAGTTCAAAGGACTGGTTGGAAATAAATAACAGAAGGCTTGCTTGAGGGACCTGTTCCAGGACCATTGATAGCAGCGTCAGGGAAAGTCCCCTGGGACTGACAGTGACTTCTGCTGCTCCAGCGTAAATCCAGGATGACTCCTCTGCAATTAGGAAGATTATTCAACATACAAATGACTCTCAGAGGAGAACACAGGAAACACTAAATGAACCTGAAGAAGTGAAACCCAGTTGGGAATTGAAGATCAGCGACCAAATCAGGAGCAAGAAATAATATGAAGACTAAGGGCAATTAAGAACTGCAAGAAGTAGTCAGAGGAGTGGAGAGGTTCATCTCTTGTTCTCTTCAAATCTGTGTGCTGGGTGGATCATTTGAAGCCATCAATCATGACGGCTTAGCACAACCTTGGTTGGGTGCTTGGGTGCTTTATTTCCTGCTTTATCTTGTTTATTGGAAACCAGTGTTTCAGTCAAATAGGAGATTTAAGTGAAACTCAAGTACTTGCATACCAAAGATGTGGAAAACAGCTGCTTAGCCCAAGATTACTCACAAACAGTAAATCATATATAGTGGCTTAAAACAAGTGATCTGGCAGGAACTGAGATAAGTGGCTGAAATCCCTAAGACAACAAGAAACCTGCCTAAGGTTCTATCTTCATGCAATCAGAATCTGACTTCTTGTTTTAAGCACTGCCTCAGAAAGGCACTGGAGCGAGAGCTGCTTCCATCTGATGTCTGTGGCATCACCCACGTGCCAAAAGTGTCATGCATGATCACACCTCACTGAACTGGGACTGGGGTGGGAGCAGGCAGATAAAGCAGGGGGAGCAGCAAAATTGACATGTACCTCTGCTCTTACAGGACTAAACCACAGCAGAGCTTTGGGGGGATGTACAGCATGCAGCTCTTTATGGAGATACATTACTCTCCCATTCCTCTGTGCTTCTTTATTGTAAATTTATTCAAAAATGTCCCTGCTGGGAGCTGCTTCTATGTGCTCACTCACTGTCAATTACATTGCCAGAAACACAGCAGCACCTACCAATGTTTCTATTGCATTACAACTATTTCCTTAAGATGACCTTGGGTCCAAGATATTTATCAGACACGTAATAAAAAAAAAAGAGGAAAATGACACAGCAACAGTTTGCAATGATTTGTTTGGGAAGGTGGTGTGATTTGAACTTGCAAATTACAGGCAAGCACTTTGTACTTGCTATGGTAATATAAAGCATCTCTTACTCAGAGCTCCATGTCGACTTCTGCCTCTGCCTAAATTAATGCTTCCAATTAGTCCTGTTTTATTGCGCATCCATCACAGAACATTCACTGTTTGGGCTTTGAACAGTACAAATCCATATACTGGTAATTATGAAAAAATGCATTTCGTAGGACACAAACATTGCATATTTATCAGCAGTGCCCTGGGTGCTTTACAGGCTTTTTTTTCTGACATATTTTTAATTTCTATAGTCAGATTCATCTTTGGGTTTAGTTACTAACTGAAGTTCAAAGGCTGTATTACTCTGCACTGGGTTCAGGCTTGGCTACTTCATTTTTTCAGCGCGTCCCTTGAAAAGTCATCAAGCTACCATGCACGTGTCCAAGGCACTAACTGATCTTCCAAGCTACGTGGCACATACCATGCAGGAGGAAAAAAATACCCAGACTTATTCCCTGAAATTACATCATATTACCTAACTTACCCAGTGCTGTTTCCAAACTTTCCCTCTCTTCATATGTGAAATCTTTGGCACATGTTAAAAATGTATGTGGAATATTTTAGAAAGGACTGCAGGGAGGGTAAAAGGGAAGAATGTACCTAAGGCACAGACCAAAATTATGGTTCCCTAATAAGCCTGCAATTTTAAAAGACATATAACTGTCACAATAATTATTTAACAGGGCTAAAACATTTCAGGTTTGGAGTCAGTCCAGAGGTGGTATTTCCAGATGACAGGAGGAGACAGAGCAATGCAAGGCTCAACCCTGAACTGAAAGAAAGGCAGTGCTGTCTCTGCTCACTCACTGGGGTCTTGGGAGCAGCTGGACACAAACACTCTTTTCCCCTCTGGAATGGCTGCTCTTGGCAGAGGATGATTGAAAGGGGAATATGATGACAATTCCTACAAGCTAGTTTAAAAATGATCCCTGAAAACAAAAGAGGTATTTATTTTTTATATGGAGTTACTGGAAAGAAAACATCTGACACCAAGCTTATATTTGAGCAGGAGATTTTAGCTGATTCTTTACTGCCCAGTCACCTACAGGTGCACAGGAGGTACAGGAAGAGCACAACCTCCCTCAACACCATCTTTCTGATATAAGAGATTGTTTGCCGAGCACTGAATTATCTGAACAGCTCTATCTTGCTGCCTGTGATGGAGTTTGATGTGAGTGTAGAACAGAATGGGGGGAAGGGGAGAGGATGCAGCTGGAGAGCTGTGCCACATGGTTTGTGGAATGGCAGCAAAAGAGATGTGCCCAAGGGCAGCTGAGTCACTTTGCAGAGAGCTGCTGTGCTTCACTGCTGCTTGAAAGGGAAACATTTTAAATCTTGCTTCCTCTGTGGCTGCCGAACAACAACTGTCTGGTGAGAAAGAGAGGGCATCACAAGCTCTGGGGCAAGGCACCAGATGCACATTCTATCTGGGCTTTCCTGCTTGCTGCTGTGCAGCCCACATGGAACAAAGTCATGGGGAAAGCTTAGCAGGGGTGAAATCAGCAGGCTGCACCAGAAATTATTCTTTAAAATCCTTTAAGTTTTAATGAAGATTCAAATATTTTTCTACAGTAGGCTAAAACTTTCCCTGTATGATTCCACGGAGGCTATTTAACTCCAGAGGGTGTTAATTACTCACAAAAGGTGGAGGTAAAGAGCTGGCAGAACACAGCTCTCCAGCCACATGGATGGATGAATGGATGGATGAATGGATGGATGGAAGAGGTTCATTTGGCTTCCCCGGCAGCAGGACCTCTGGGATAAGCACATCCCACCTAACCCTTCCTTTTCAGTTCCTGGCCCAGACAACACACATATCAACTGTCCTGCAGGTTCTGTAGAGCAACAGACCTTACCCTGAACTCGTGTGAGTCTTGTGGCCCTACTGAAACCCAAAGAACATTGGCAAGCTGGAGCCATCCAGGGGCTGGCTCTGCAGCTGGACACAAGCAGAAGGGAAAAGGGAATAATATTTTTAGATGTTAGGACAAAATAACCAATTGCAATCTCTGTTTAAAAAAAAAAAAAAAAGATGAATCACCCATCCATTCATTCATTCATTTGTTCACAGGCAATGAATATGATCAAACTCACTCTGCACAGTCTTAGGGTTGCTGGTGGCAGCTATGCAAATCCATTCCTAGCAGGCGCCTTGTGGGATGTAGTTACATGCCTTTCCATGATGTGTACATGATTATGCTGAAGGGTTTTCTCTGCCCCTCCTGTGCACTCACAGGCACAGATATAGCAGCAGTTGTGGGGGAATAAGTCTGGGCACATCAGTGTTAGTTATAATTAACACACACATTTATATTTCATGTTTTTATCAATAAACAAATTGGAAAAAAGGGCAACCTATTTAGTTCAGGTCTCACCTCCTTTTCCAGTAAACATATCAAAGTCCTTCATTTGTTGGAAGTTAGACAAAGCTACTGACACAGGCTGTCCAAGGAAGGCAGTACCGTGAATTAGATGGAACATCCTGAGGTGGGACTGAAGTGTCCACATGGCATCATCTCCACTAGGAGAGGAGATAAAAAATCCAGGCATTTGAGTCTCCTTTTCAGTTACTATTACAGACCCTGAGCAAAATGACTCATTTGGAGGCATTATCTCTACATACATCAAAATCTTCTACCATGTACAAATGGCATGCAGCCTATGAATATAAAATCCATTTAAAAGGATGCCTCCTAATGCAAAGTGAAGACCCAACCACATTTGCTTATCCCCAAATATATGTGATGACAACTGACACTCAGTTGAGGTGTAAGAATGGAGTGTTCTGGCTCCAAACCACAAGAAGTACAATCCTTTAGGAACAGAGCCCTTGCTGACAGATTGACCTCAGCTAGGCCTGGAGAGCTTTGCTGAGGGACACCTCTGTCAGACTAAGCAGAGAATTTTGTCAAATTATGTCAGGAAATAGCTGGGTCATTTGTGGAGGTGTCTTTTGATGGTTTAGGAGTAGGAAGACTTGATTTCAGAATTGCTGTTCATTTGCAGTTTGCCTGATACAGCACATGACAATTCAATAAAGGTAGGAGCTGGAAAAATCCACTTTCTGCAAATACATTATGTATTTAAAGGGTTTTAATATGTCTGTTCCCTTTCATGATTTGCAGTCTACAGTGGTTTTTCTTAGGTCAAGAAGCTTATTTGAAGATGAAGGGGCAGATTTGGTGGAATTTTATGTGGAATTTCACGCAAGTGCTCAGCTTGACAGAAACAACAAAATTCCCCCTATGAAAAACCCAAGTCAAAGACTGATTCAGACTTACTCAATGGATTTATGTGACTGATTCCTCAATATTTTGATGAGATGTGATCCATACCTGTGTTCTGGGTTTCTAAAAATTGAAAGCTTGTCTCTCTCTACTGCCACCAACATGTTGAGTCAAAACCCCAAAACAACACTTGAATTTCAGCATTAATTGTTTACTACATCTTGGAATGAGTAAGATACTAGGGAAACCTCTGCAGACAGCAGCCTTAGAAAATTGCTCTAAGGAAGGAAAGGAAGAAGGAAGAATGAAGGAGATCCCCTAAGACAGGGAGTAGGGAGAAAGACAGAGGAAGGATAAAGGAGAACAGAATAAAGAATGGAAGATGGCATATTTTCTTACCAAGCAACACTGGATATAAGACATTTGTTCAGAATAAATAATGTTATCTGAAAAAGTTAATTGCTTGTATATGGCAAAATCCTCTTTCTGATCCTTGTACAAACCTCCCATTGATATGGCTGAGATACTGACTCCTTGCTGAATGAACATTATTTGTCCTTTGGCCCATATTTTGGCACCAGAGCTGGAACTGGGCCTTTCATGCAGAATAAATCCGACATTCCTCCCTTCAACCTCTGTTTAACATTCTAGGAAAAATGAAATTCTTCATCAATATGTACAAACTGTGCCAGGATGAGCTCTGCCCTCGGACTGGCATTTCAGGAGGGCTGTGCTGCAGTATTTCAAAGCAAAATTTGGCCTTCAATTCTAATTGCTCCCAACTCTAGAAATATTGAATTGATTTTCTTCAGACATGAACTGTTTTCTCCTTCATCACCAAGGTCTATAAAACAAGCTGGGTTCAAATTTCCTAGCGTCAGCTCTTCTTGAGTTATGAGGTCAGAGAAGCTGCAACCGGAACAAATAGGAATAGCTGGTTTCTCTTCACACCCACATATCATAAAAACACCCAGGCTGCTTTTGCTGAGAATTCTCAAAATATTCACCTCTAGACTGATCCAAGCCTGAAAGGTACATTGCCACCCCTCAAGGAACTTTCTTGAGAAAATTAGGAACAAATGAAAACTGCAGAAGAGCTGGAAAAAGAAACCGATCTGAAGAAGTAACAGTGATTTTATTCCCACAGAAATAATTAACAATTCCCACACCTCCATCATAAATTAGCTTTGGAAGAGCCAACATGCTCCTGAGTGGGACTGTGGCTTTCTTCTTTCCTAGAAGAGACATTTTTGCTCTTAGCAGCAGATAATCATGGGCTGTTTAGGAAAATTTTAAACTGTTCCTTATGTCTTGCAGACAGGAACCATGACATGATCAGGAACATGTGTAAGACCCAGATCCTTGCTCACCGCCTGCTTTGGCAGCCCCATCTTTTAAGCTGAACCTTGCAGCCCAGACCACAGCCAGAAGCACGCTCACAAAGCCTGCCCAGGGGTTTTATCACCATCTGCTATATTTTTGCCTTTCACCCAATGCTTGTACCCATGCTTGTCTTCTACAGTTCTGATAGGATCAAATGAGACTTTTAGAAGTCCAAGCCACTGGAAGTAAAACCCCCAACTCCAAAGGCTTATAGTTTAAGGAGAAATAGGAGTTGGGTGCTTAAAAACCAACTTGCTTTGCTGTATGTGAGATACACAGACAAACAAAAAAAAATCAACAAAACAAACAACCCAAAAAAACAAGCTGGTTTAATTCTAGTCTCTTTTTAGCTAAAAATTATTTGCAGTTGAAAACCTTCTGATCAGCCTAACTGCATGCACATCCTTAGCCAAAGGCAGTGGTTATGAAACACCATGTAACTACCCCATTTCACATGTCATTCCCTGGGACAGGGAATCTCTAGCACAGCATGAAGACACTGAGGACATCACGCGGGGCCACCTTGTGAAAACATGTTATTACTCTGTTGTCACGCTGTCAAAAGCAGCAACCACTCACTGCTCTAGTGAGCCATGAATGACTTGTTTTGCTCCTGCTCAAGCTCTCCTGGCAAATATAGAAATACTGAGACACAAATGCCCATATCTTGATCACCAGAAGGAATGGTCACTGAGATGCTGAAATACGTTTTTATTGTGATGAAGGGCAAGCACTGTGGGCAAAAGATAGCTGTTTCTCAAGGGCACAGGTACCTGCTCTGCCATTTTTGCTCCATGCTTCTAAGACAAAAAAAAGTCTGCATAGTCCACCTGTGCCACCAGGCCTCCCCATCAGGCTCAATCTCATCTGACAATGATCACGACAAAACAAGAAACAAGGGTAAGCAGGATCTGCCCATCCATGAGGCACCTGCAATGCACTGAAATCACAAGGGTTACAGAAACAGAGCTGAGGGCAAATCTGGACCCATTATCTTCTGGCCGTTTTGAGAAACCAAGT
The DNA here is from genome assembly GCA_025920805.1 of Petroica traversi. NCBI lineage: Eukaryota > Metazoa > Chordata > Aves > Passeriformes > Petroicidae > Petroica > Petroica traversi. The sequence continues at coordinate 1,991,733 of JAHLSL010000044.1, forward strand.
GTAACAGTGCAGTTGTTCTCTTTAGAAATAGGTTACAGTGTTTGCATGTTTATGGGGATTTGCTCCCCAAGGTGCATCACACAACTCCCATTTAACTAAAGTGGGTGACATGGGAATGCTGGAAGGTGGAGAGACAAATTAATAGGAAGTTTGCCACTCAGACTTTCAGTGAGCATACAGCATTCTTATTTCAAAATAATAGGAGAGTGGTAGTTATAAACCATCTGCAACTCAGGATTCAGGAAAAAAGGAAAATTCAATTAGAAAAATATTTCAGACTCTGAAAATAATGGTACTCCGCAATAGTAGCAATGATTTGGTTGTACTGCATATGAAACAAGTTACATTAGTGGTCAGGTGACCCTGTGTTTCTCCCTGCCTTTCCAAAGGACAGGTGATTTAGCACAGGCACAGTTGCCTGGGATGTGCATGTGGAGTAGATGTGTTCTGGCCAGAACTAATCCTGGAGTGTGCTCTTGATGTCCATGCTGCAAAAGTAAGAGTATAGGACTGATGTCTGCACCACAGGGAGTACTGATGCATCATTCAGGGTTAGTTAATTTTTGTATCCACTTCCTGAACATGTTGTTAATGAGTCCAGAAACTATAAGCACCAAGCCTCAAACATGCCCTGTTGCATCGCCAGACAGGTGACTGTGAAGAGTCAGGCTTGGACATGAGGATGTTTCTGTTTTACTTCAAAAGAAACCTAAAGGCTGCACGCAAAGAACATCAGAGAGCACATGGGAAGTCACCCAAGCCTTGACATTAGTCATGCTGCCCTGCCTTCCCAAGAGTTGCCAAAGGAACCCTCTTATGAAGCTGCAGAAAAGCTGTCTGCAGCTCCTGGGAGCACAAGGACAGAGCCTGTTGTGCCCCTATGGTGTCCTGTCCTCTTCCCACTCAAAGTGGGGCAGGACACAGCTGATCCAGCCTTCTTATACCTCGCTCTAACCCTGCCTTGAATGGAGCAGGGGCTTAAATTATGGGTCTTATTATGGGGTGTTCCAACCAGGTGGCTTTGTAAGAATACAATAAAGGTTCTATCTATCTATCTGTCTATCTATCTATCTATCTATCTATCTATCTATCTATCTATCTATCT
>JAHLSL010000044.1:1992847-2120659 GCA_025920805.1 Petroica traversi
TCTATCTATCTATCTATCTATCTATCTATCTATCTATCTATCTATCTATCACATATACTTTTTAATGTCTTCCTAGATATAAAAATGAAAGTATAATATATATACACCACTACAAGGTATTATTTTGTGGCAGTAGTTTGAAACATTTGATGGCAAATTTCACTGTGGCTTTGCATTGCCAGACATCCTTCAGTTGATCCAAAATATTCTGATTAAACTATTTGTGGAGAGAGAATTTCACAGGCAGCATCTTTTGGGAGCTGCCCTCACACACAGGCACAAGAGCAGCCAAAGAAGAGGGCACAGTGGCATGGCAAACCAGCCTCCCTCAGGTTTCTGTTCTGTTTCTGACCTCTAAAGGGTCGGAGCCCCTGCTGATGAGCTTGCTACTGAGTGATAGCTGGGATGGAAATTAAATAGCTGGAACATTTGCCTGCATGTACAGAGGGGGGAAAATAGGAAGGAAGGGGGAAGCTGTTGATATATAGCAGTATATATTAGCATCAATTTTTCTCATCACAACAACACATTCATTACAGTTTTCCATGTACCAAAGCCATAAGTCTATATGTGCTGAGCCAGTGGCTTGCCATAGCAAGCAGCAAATAATGATGTACTACCCCCCTTATAATGGATTGGTTATTTCAACCTTGATGCGATGAGATAAATGACAGCAATTTTGCTAATACATGTGTTTTCTGCTCTCCCCCTCCTTTGAAATAGGGCAAAAAGGTGTCCTTTAACATTTAGAGCCATGGAAGAACACAATGTGTATGATGGTAAGTGACTATAATGTACTATGCCATAAAGTCTTAAGTACCATCTGGCTTGAAAGGAAGCTGATATGAGGTATAAAGAAGGTATTTTGCACTCAACAGAGGTAATAAATTTGGAGTTTGCTGGAGGATTAGGCCCAACTGGAAATAAATCCATTGTAAATATTTTTGAAGTATTATATAGATACATTAAGAAAGGATTCTGCCACTGAGCTGAAAGTTCTCTGGTTCATCTGGTGATAATACAGCTTTGCTAATCAAATACTGATCACATCAATCAGTATTCTAGTTCAGACTGATGGTGGGAAATGTATGACATAAGCAATGCATTTCATGAACAATGTTTCTATATTCTCCATTAAAATGCAACACCCAATTCAATAGCAAAGGATTGCTTGTCCACGTCATCCTTGTGATAAAAAAAAGAAGTTGGATGGGTGTATGGCGGCCCTCTTCCTTCCCTAGGCTCTGCATGCCCATGTTCTGCTTGTTCATGAGGCCAAGCTGTGCCGAAGAAACTGGAAAAAGCAGCCGGAAGCAAGTTTCCGTGAGCCTAAGCCCAATACCCGCACATGGCAACTGAGAGCCCTTGTCCCAAGGAGCTCAGAGCAAGACCACCAAATTCAGGCTGCTCCAACCCGGGAGAAGCAGGTGCAGCTGGAGACTCCAGAGTTCAGTTCAGGGCTGGAAATGCAAACTCTTAGGATGACATAACACCTCATTTAAAAAGTTAAATTAAAATTTTTATTAAAAGTGTTTGTTCAAGGCAAGATACAAAGATTCAAGTCTGATCCTGAGGCTGCTTACATCAGTGGAAGGTTTCCACCAATCTAAAGTGGCTTTAGCCAAAACCTTTAGCTTGGCTCTCATTTGGTAAAAGCCCCCGTACGCTACTCTGTCTCCACAGAATGGCAGAGGTGCTGCACTGCTCTAATCCTTGGCAGGAGGATAAAATCATGCTGGGAGCCCAAATAACTCCCACGATGTGAGGACAGCTCTGCCCTTTGGTAGGGCTGGATGCTAAGCCAGCTGTTAAACACTGCCTGCAGCCAGCTGCACAACCTCCAGCTGCTGCAGATCTCATCCCTCAGAGAAGAGGCACCACCTCTTCTGACATATGTCAGCTGCCCCTTCTTTTTGCTGGATTGGACATGGCAGTCCCTGCCAATCCAAGGCTTCTTGACCCTCACCGGGTTATCAATTTTCCAGAACTCCTGTTGCTTATTGAGGCTCCCAGTCCTCGAAGATTTTTCAGACCAAACAGATTGTATCCAGCAGTGACGGGAGTTGTTCCTGATGTTTATAATCCCAAATACTACTGTTTTACATCACAGATCTCTCTTTTCCCTCATGAATGCTGACTAGTCTCTTCGCCTTCTGCCACTTTGCTTAAGTCACATTTGCCCTTAGAGAAAAACGCGGCGGAGTCATGAACGGGAATGGAAAGCTCTGTCATATGGAGAGACGAGGATGCAACGTGATTATCATGTTAACCAACTCACTGCCCTTTGGATGCTTGGCCCACATCTAGCACGGTGACATCAATACAGTGCTCTGGGCACATGCTGCAAGTTGTCAGATTGTACCAAAATGTCAAGCAGAGTCCTGGAAGCTGCGAGGCTCTCAGGAGCTGATCAGCAAAGTGCTGCACATCTGGCCCTTTCCACACACCCTCAGCAACATGTGCAGCACTGCGTGGGGGCAGCAGCAGTGCTCAGCCACCCTCTTGGGAAATCTCACTGAAATCATCGCATAAACCCATGGGGTCAAGCACACCCTTCACAACTTTCTACAGCATAGATTAGGTGCAATTGGATAAAATATTAAATGGACATCTGGCCTTGCCTTGCTAACAGGGAGCTTTCTCTTGGGAGATTTCTCTAAGACCTTCCACAGATATGCAAGTATTTCAGGGAGCCTTATGTGCTTCAGCTTGGTAAATCAAGGATTTGCAGCCATATAGACTACTGGAGCCCTAGCAGCCCCGGTACCCAGCAGGGGCTGATGAAATGTTAATGAAATTCTGGCACCTGTCTGCAAGGTACTGAGATGCGACCCACCTGTGAGGGGCAAAGGCACAGACTGAACCCCCTCCTCCAGCACTGGGCCAGGTACACCATTGTCCTGGTGCAGTCACAGATGAGCTGGTCCAGAACCTGATCCCAGGTATCACGTGCCAAATCCAGAATCAGGATTTTTGCTTTCAGTGGCTTCCTCAGACTCGGCAGCAGCACAGCCACAACCAGTCTTGCCCTTTTAGCAAGAGAAAGTTTATTTTGTTGCCAGATGAAGAACTATTTGCTGGGACAGAAAAGACAATAATTATTTTGCAAAACCATCAGCCTATGAAACTGCACAGCGAGGAGGACTATGTTAAACATTAACCAAGGAGAGGGATGGAAGAATACGCTTAGTCCAACAAGGATCTCCAAAATAATGAACTAGAGTAGTTGGGCCACCTCAGCTCTGTATTTGGGAAGTAATGCTGAGTTCATCAGGCAGTGAACTACAACTTAAGGGTCAGTGACCACCAAAGCCCACCAGAGAGACCCCTGGAACAAGAGAACACATGTGCTGAGGGAGGAAATACGCTGATGGCTTCAAGGAAATGATTATCATATGTAGGTTTCTTCTGGGAAATAAATGAATATGTATGCAAACTGTAGCATATACACAAGAGCCTTTTCTGTACTCAGCATGGGCAATATTTTGGTAGAAATATTCCCTTGTGCATCTGGCACCGAATAAAGAATGCCTGCTTCTTAATGCCACATTGGTGTTAAGGAGTTTTATTTTATGGATTTTTGGTAACAATTTCCTATCCAGTCTATCTTTTGTCTTCTGCCTAATCCATCATTGAAGTTACCAAGCTGAATTTCCATGGCAACAGACTGTGAGGTCAGAGAGAAAGTACTAGGCTGGATCAAGCCTCTGAAGTGGAACTCCAGAAGGGAAAGAACAAAATTACTTAGAAAAATTAACCATCATAATAGAAGGAATAAGGAAAAAAAAAAAAAGACAGGTCAGATAATCTACTCCTAGTCTGAAGACTCTGTTTGGTTTCTGACAAAGCTGTCACCAGTAAATACACCCTCTCATACACACAGAAACCCAATTTGTGTCTTTGCTTCCTTTGAAGTCAACAGCAAGTGCAAAATATAGTCATTCAAGGAATTGCAGGGGAATTCCCTGCTATCAGGAAAATTTCTTGGTATCTGCATCTTCTTGCTGAGTGAGAGCTCATCACATATTGTCACAGGCTTATGTTGAAAGAACATCTTCACCTCCACATATGGTGGGGCAGACATGGAGACTTTAAACACTTTTTTTTCTAACAGAGAATACGCCAATGCATTTTTCCTTTAATCATCTTCTCAAAGGTGTAGAGACCATAGCCCAAAGCCATGTTTAATTAGCTGTCACCTGTTTGCTCCCTGGCACAGCCCTAATGCAGGCTCCTACCTCATGACCAGATGCTCCCAAGGGACCATCTGCCAATGTCCCCAACCTCCACATCACACACCCCATAGAGACAGTGGAGTCAGTGGGGGGAGCCCAAAGATGGATGGCACAACTCCAGTGAGGGTGAGGGATGGGGGACTGAAGTGGGAATGCAGATGTCCCCCAGGGATGCTGGCATCCCTCTGGGGTTGGATAAGTTGTTACACAGGAAGCTGTGCTTTTGTAGGAAGGCTGGCATTTCTCCTGTTTTTAATAGGGTCTCCTGCTGTGCCTGAGATGCTGTCACTGATGTGGGCCCCGTCATATCACAGCAGCCACGCAAGGTTGGTGCTGACACTGTCTCCAACCCAGTACCTCCCCTTGCCTTTAAGCAACACCACACATTGTCTGTTCACATTTGTTACCACCTTCCCCTTCCAGGCAATGGTCTAGGACTCACAGTTTTCCAGAGAAATCCAATTAGGGATGTAGAGCAAGCCCTGTTCAGATGAAAGCTGCTGATTCATTAAGCTAGAGGCTCGCTGCCTTTGCCCAAGGAACACAGACCACGTTTCCCCCTGGCAGACCTCCCTCCCCTCCTTCCTGCGCAATCGGCACGTGCTGCTCATCAGAGACAAGAGGCTTTAGGGTCTCTGTGTTCTCCACCCACAGGGGATTTTTCTCCCTTATTCAGGAAAGAGAGAGGAGGCAGGCAGTATCAGAGCCCGAAAACATTCCAGTGATGTTTGGAGGGGAGGGAGGCAGATATGGAGAGAAACCCCTGGTGCCTATCTGGGATTTATAATGTGACTTAAATTACTGCTTTTTTCCTGCTGCTTGATCTGAGAGCATATTTGAGTCAATCTGAATATCAAAGAAATTCAGAAAGGCAGTGGGGCAAGGAGTAGGGCAGAGACTGACAGTAAAATAAAGAAACCGGGGAGGCAGTACAGAGACGATATTGCAGATAGACCAGATTAAGAGATGAAAAAAAAGTAGTGACCTGCCTGGTCAACAGGCAAAACTGCTCAACATAAATGCACTTTTTCCCCCCCCCCCTCTTAATTTTCTCAGACTTTTTATGGGTTGTTCAAAGGCTACACTTACTTTCTTTGAAGAAAAGGTTTTCTGGCAGTGAGTGACAGAAGAGGTATGATACAATTTTACACCATAGTACTATGGAGCAAGCTCTGCTTAAGACAATTCCTTGGATCCACATTAGAATAAATCTAGAGCTTGACCTGGATCCTGGGGTCAGGATCTGCATTTAGAGCACCTGGCCCGATAAAAGCACAAATAAAGCCTATTAGATGAAATGGCCATCTGCAACCCTGGAAACTGAAAGATAATGTACATGTGAGTAGTGGGAGAGAGCAGAGCTACTGAGGCTCTCCAGCCTTCTTCGTGGTGCTATAGGAAGTTGAAGATATTCAGTGTCTTAAAAAAGAGCAGGAAAAGAAATGTCCATAGCCCCTCTGCAAAAGAACCACATAGAAGACCTAACCATGCCTGAAACATCAATCCACCACTGCTTTTATTATTTTGACCTTTCACCAGGAAAATACTTGTCTATAATGCCAGGAAAAGTTGAGGAGGCATTAAGAGAGAGCATGCCAGCCCAACACCGTGTTCCTGATCACTTGGATTCTACAGCAGTCCTTCCCTCAGCCACAAAACCAACTCTCATACACGAATAAGGACCACAGCCCATGTTTAACACCCAGGGATTCATCAGCTATGAAGGACAGCACTGCCTAAAATGGGATGGCTGTTGGAAACCTTATTACCATTGGCTTAAAGGGAGTAGGAGACACTTGCAACTGCAAAATTTTATCCATGCATTTTACATCTGTGTGTATAAACATATCTCTGTGTGCACATATGTACATACACGTACACACAAACCTATAATTGGTATTTTCACACTCAAAATTTCTTACACTTCCCCTACAATGTAATTATTACTCAATTAATTAAAATGTTTTGCTATCTGAATTTTAAGGCAGGACATATGGTGGCTTGTATTACTGGAGAATAAAATAACCAGTCTTTGTTTAAGTCAGAGCTATGATTCCTCTCAGTTTTCCCCACATGCCATTTTAAGGATTAGCTTTGCTGTAATTTCCTTCATTCCCTTATTGATATTGAAATATTCTTCTGATTCTTCTTTCATTGCTCCTATTGTTTTCGCACATTTTCTTCACATGGTCACAGGTACTTACCATTTTTATAATTTGCACATTTTCACCCATCTATTAATTGGCTGTCATAAAAACCAGTCTGAATTGGATTTTGATTTTAAAGGCATAAAAATGTAATTTTTCTCATCCAGTATTCAGACTGGTTTTGCAATGAGCCAGTTAAAGAAATCTTGACTTGTTTTTCTGCAGTTTACAGGTTGGACTATAGCTGTATTTGAGGGGCCACTTTCTGCCTCTCAGTTTTGTTGAGCATCTACTCCAAACTTGGCAGCTACTGAAAAGTTGTGTGCTCTTCTCACAACTTGTCATATTCCATCCTTATTCAGACATTCAACTTGGCTACTTCTTAAGGCTTAAAATTAACATATTATTATTGTCTCTGAAGACTCTTCAGACTTTGATTCCTACCTATTGGAGAAATTTTGTTTTCTGTTTATGTACTTGCTCATAATTTGGGTTCTGTTTCCAATCTGTCACTTGCTAAACCATCTGTGCCATCTGGAATATGCCTGGCCCCAATTTGGTGGAATTCTCTTCCTTATGAAATTCATGAGATGTAGCCTGCAGAAGCTTTCACTGCTTCTCTGACAAATTTACTTAATTTGGCAGCTTTGAGGTTTGCATTTTTGTCAGTTTCTAGGCCTGCATCTTGTTCTTATTACTGTGCCATAGATGGTGGAGGTATATCCAACACGGATACATATGGCATGCCAGAATTCTTCCAGTTTCAAAAGCTTTCACACACAAGGGAACACAAAGATTTGGACACTCAAGATCCTTATGAGCCATTTCTTCCTCTAATACACAATGAAGTCACAGGCACTTGAGAGTGCAGGAGAAAGGTGAGAAATTCATAGCTGCACAGAAGGTCACCATCAGGTTTTTATTCCAGTGGCGCTGCAGATAACAGCATCTAGGAAGAATGGGATTAGCCAAGACACTGTCTCAAATATTGCACTGAGATGAAACCACATCTTTGCCACCAGTAGATAAACCCTTCTGTTTGTGAGAATTTTTAGCTTCTGAGAGACAAAAGCATCCTAAGGATCTGGTGCTTTCCAAGACAACTAGGTGGGCCCAGTAGGCTCACAAAGACTGATAGAACTGGCCAGACTTTTAAAGGATTATCTAAATGATCCCTGCCTAATAAAAATATGCTGGCTCAACCACGGATAAAATGAAGGCAAACAGGGCCTAGATTTGACATTATGAAGGTTACTCACTTCTCAATGTCCAGAATGAAATAACTTACAAGAAAAAAAATCCTAATTTTTGTTTTGCTGACTAACTCCTTTTCTGAACCAAATTCAGCTGCTAGCTGCAGTATTGAGGTATACTGATGAAAAAATTTGGTTCAAAGACAGCAGGTTTAAAAAAATGGTCAAAACTAGAAATGTGTAAGATTTTATGTGAGAGAAAAATGAACTTCTCCATAAGTTCTCTCCCAACGTTCACCAAATGTGAACACATAAAATTAAGTACGTTAATATGTATTCTAGTACCTAACAAAAGTGAGCTAATTTCCAGGGGCTAGCCCCTCCCTAGCAGAAGTAATTTGGAGAAAATGAGAAAACCCAGGTAATGAAGAACTCCTGAAGCCAGATGGTGCCCAAGTCCATCCTGCTGTGCTTACCTGTTTTTCTCTGTCAGTCCCCCATGGCTGCTGGGGCTCAATTAGCTTCATATTATGGCATTAAAAAAAAAAAGTTTTTATGGTTGGCATTTATCCTGCTAGACTGTCATCAAAAAATATTCGAAGTGAGCAGGTGGTCAGGGAGGAACCCTACCAAACCAGGTAGTGCTCTACATTGAAAATGAGAGAAGACACCATTCACAACAACCTCCAGTGAATCATTTCCTTACAGCTATCGACTGCCACGTGCTTTGTGTGGCAACAGCAGATCTTTGGAAAAAAACCAATACAGTTGGATAACAGCAAATAGAGAAAAGGAAAATAAACAGCCTTTGCTGGCTATGTTCTCTTCCTCAGTGTGGGGAATCACAAAGCTGTATTTTGCATTATTAAACAGCAACCCAACTGCCATGCCTTGAAGTTCAGATGATCAACCTGACACCAGGTTGTGGAGGTGCTACTGTATTTCCGTGTCTAACTTCACTTTAGAAATGCTATTATTATGATTACTTATGATTACTGTTGTGTTTAGTAATAATAAACCACACACAATAGGGCCAAAAGGTGCTATCTGAATTTATATTTGTTAATGTCATTAGTGTAAAATGCTCCTTTGGAAGACCCAAAGCACGGTGGTCTGGATTGATGTTAATGGGCACCATCCCAGCAGGAAAACGATGCTTGTCTCATCAAGATGCTGGAAGGAGTTTGTCTGCTAGCCAAAATCTCTCTCCTACTGTTTATAAAGCAGCATCTCATGGAACTATCCTGCTTTTTGCAGTTCATTACTGAGCGGTCTTTTAAAGGGATTGGCTGCTGTTCAATTTCATGGCTTCAGGGTTGCAGAAAAACACCTTTCACCTTCCCTCCAATCTCATGGCTACTCAATGTGCTAGGTAATATTTCACTAAGACTCTTGCTCAGAAACATCCAGTTTGTTGCTGCTGTGACAATCCCAACTGAACGGAAAATCTATCTATCTATCCCATGTACTGCATGTAATTAGAAATGTGGCTGCATATAATTCCTGAAAAGTTGTTCGAGTCATGATTTTAAACATGAAATGGTTTTTTGGTGGATTCAGCACTTGGTCCCTGAATAATGCAGTCTATAAATGGAAAGTGCCTTCTAAAGTAGACTTTTTTATTCTTTATTATCCTCAATCAGTGTTGCTATCATTTCAAAACAAAGCTGGTGACGCTGCTGTTCATTGCATACTAAGATTGTGGTGACAGGAATCACATTGCTTGTGCTGTAACTTTTTAATTCTCCTAGCAATTTTTATGATTCCCTTCAAATAATGCATCTCCCTTGCGTACTCATATTTTCACTTTTGATTGTAGGCAATTAATTTTTATTACCATAAAAAAGCCTTCTGAAACTCTTTTATTGTGAAGTTGTTTTATTTATCTAGTCATTAGCCTGTGATGAAAGTGACACCTCTAACAGCTCAGTCAAAAACCTTCCACTGGCAACATACACAGATCTGCTGTGATGAATTAATTTTTTATTAGATTACAGTTATTGTAAAAGCTGGCATTCAATTGTTTAATAGGTTTTCTTAATTCTAATCTTCTACACTCTAAAAAATAGCTAGAGGTAGATGCTAAAAAAGGTCTGAGGCTCTACTGCAGTTGAGTCGTTTCCTAGGCATGAACTGGTAATTACTTACAGGCTTTTTAGAAATTAAAAATCCTTTTATTTCATTTCCAGTCAATACCATCAACATTTTAATAAAACATTTATGAATTACTGAGAGCAACAAACTATTTCTCGAATGAATTGCAAAACTCAGTAAATAAAGATGTAGATGTCTTCCAGAAGTTCGTGCTGGCCACCAGCAATTTCTGCTACACCTCTAGCAGGAAGGAATTTATTTGAATTCACAAGGTAGTTCTGAAAAAGAAAGAAAATGTACATCCTTTTGGGGTACCTCTCGGCTGAAGATAAAGATTATTCTGACTTCAGTGGGAGCTGGTGAGAACCATTTATAGTCTGCCTGACTCATGTCAGCATTGAAATACCACCTAACACAACTAGTTCCATCCTTACGAGATGGAAATTTTGTTTGTGAGAGCACGTTTTACTTGACAGTGCATGCTGTTTCTGGGTGGACTCCATCCTGTGCCTCAAGCTCGCAGCACAGGGTGGGATTTAGAGCAGATGAATCAAAAATCTTTGCTGCAGCCTGCTGGGACTTTAAATTCAGCAGTGTCTTTTTGTGGCCTTGGTAGCTGCTGCAACAATAAAATATTTTTGCTTATTCATGGTTTACAAATTTTAGTTAACAGTCTCATGTACTGCAGCAGAAACACAAAAGGACACTAGCCTTGTAACTGTGGAAAACATAGTAAAAAAACCCCAAGGAAAACAGATTATAATTTCATAGAACAGAATATGTTAAGGACTGAAAAAGAATGCTGACTCCTGAGGAATTTGCCAATTTTATTTTCAAGCTTCTTTCTAATGCACTTACAAATGCATAAATTGTTCTAATGCTCTTTAGGTCACATAAAGCAAATTGGTAGGGTAAGAACTGTTTTTCCTTGTCAAGTTGGGCACCCTACCTAGCTACAGAAATGAAGACAGTCTGCTTCCTTCTCACCATGCTATCATGATCAAAGGAACAGGATGCAAAAATTTCCCCCACTGGATCATGCTGCTATTCAAAGCCCTTTGTAGGCACCTCACAGCAAAACACAAGTGTCTGGTATGAGATGAAAAGAGGGAGCTCATGTATTTATTTATTCAGGATGGCATTTTGCAGCCCCAAAAGAAATCTAAGTATGCATGTATGCATGCATGCACATCTGCAAATGGGGGTCAATAAGGAGGAGAGAGCTGTCAGTGGGGCACTCTCTCTCCCCTGGGCAAAACCCCAGACTTGAAAAGGACTTGCTGGCTCCTGGTGAGGCTCTGCCACCCCTTCCTCTGTTACCAGGCAACATTATCAGTGATGCTGCACATGTGCACTGGACATTAATTACCACTTTCTGCTCAATGTTTGTGTTTTCATTTATGCATTTTCCTTTCAAATCATGTGACATTCCTGAGTGTATATAAGATTTTCATTTAAAGGATGTTTACACCCATAAGCCAACTGTCCCAGTGGGTAAAATACGCCCCAATTCAGGGAAAGAGGAAGATGCCTGTGGTCCTGCTCAGCTCCAGACACCCTGGATGCAGCTTCAGCTCCAGGGTGGCTGGGAACAGCTGTGCCACCACTGCCTGCAACATAGAGCTTCCCAGCACTGGCTCTCCTGGGTGCCACCCACTGTGGCAGGTGTTTATTATGTCAAGGAATTAAACCTTCAATCCCCCAAATAAGAGTTGCTTTGGGATCAGTGGCAATTTTACCTCAGCTGAGTATTTCAGCATGTGAACGCCTCACCATCCAGATAGCTAAGGTGTGACTTTGTCTGGCTTTGTAAAAACATATGTCAAGAACCAGACAGAAAGGCAGGCAGCAGTTAAATAGTTATTGAGTATATGCTGCAGAGAGTTCTTGGTGATCTATCCTCCCATTCAGGAAAGACAGGCACTTGAGGAACAGGAATGGCATCTATGCAGGAATACCTCATTCCTTAATTCTGATACATGAAGAGGTTGTTATTCAAACCAGAGATATGGGCAGGAGATGTCATGGCTTGGGTGAAGTGCATGGTGCCCCCTTCCATGCAAGGCAGAGCCACAGCACCAGCCAGTCCCTTGCATCCTGTCCAGAAACCTTATTTCTCAGCTCCTGTTTTGAGGCCTGTTTTCTGCCAGCTTTATTTACGTGCTGCTGTTTCAGGGAGAAGCACTGGTGATTAATGGAAGTCCTGCTGGTGTGGGTGGGCAGTGCAGAGCTCAGCACGTGGGGAATAGTGGCACTGAGCTCTCCTTGACTGTTGCAGACTCTGGCAGGAGGGCTGCAGGCATTGCCACCACCTGGCCCCTCCACTACCCTGCACAAATTCACCTGCTGAACAGAAATTTTGCACATAAAGATACTGCAGTGTGTGAAGAAAAATGTGGGGAATAAAAGGAAATGAACTTGGCAGGCACATCCACCAATCTCTATTCTGGATATGGATGATTCAATTTCCAAGCATCAATGTCAGAAACATCGGAGCACTCTGATCTTGAACAGGCTGCTACTTACCTGTCCTCTAAGAACTCACTCCCCAACCTTCATGCTGCTTTAGATTGAAGTGCCCCAAATCTTTAGTCCCATTTAAAAGGCAGATAAGATTTTACTGTAGGAGACTCTCACCACATTAAGCAGCATCCCTTTTTTGCTTCAGAAACTCTCTTCCATCCTTCATGCCCATGTAATCTCTGTGTCCACAGGCAGCCTCTGCAGCCACACATACAATAGATGTAAAAATGTTCCAGAAGACAAATGACATGATTTCAGAAAGGGAGAATCATCTATCTGTCATTACCTTGCCTCTGGTTTTACTACATTGACACAATACTTTCAGTCTCTTACAAGAACCTCCAAGAAGGAATTTAAGGTATATGGCTCTTTTAATCCTCATAAATCTGGAATTACCCTAATTACCAAGAAGAGACATCATTAAAAAGGAGTGACTGTGCAACTACCTTCTCAATGTCACTGTCACCACATTGACAACTTAATTAAAAGTGCTGTGAGTTTAGTTTGTATCAATAAGGAAGATACAGAATTTTAAAAATTCTTAGCCTGATCCTATCAAAATGTACCTTGGTGCCGTTACTAACAGATTATATCAATTAAAAGATTTTATCTTTCTTGAAGACACATGAATATCTCAAAAGAAAATCCTCATCTTCACATGGGATCTTCATGCCAGCATATAAATGGAGTTGACTAGAAATAACCATCTTTACTGCAAATACCATGACCCTGAGTATATGAAGGTCATGTTCATTAAACAATAGTCCACATTTTTTGTCCTGTGCTTTGCTGCCTGACTATAAAATAAAGACCTGTGTGAGGTAATTAGAAGGCAACCAAAGAAAATATTAATGATGAATGTATTGTACCATGTTTTGTCAGCTGAAGTCTACTTTGTCTCTGGTCTCGTACACTCCAGTATAAATCTGGAGCAGCAGCCTTGGCACCTATGGAGTTAGAGGAACCAATTGCTTACCAAAAGCTCTCCTTCCCAGATCAAAAACTGAGAAACTGCTACACTGAGTTCTGCCCCATTTTGTGAATTTCTTCAAACATGGAAGCAGCCTCAGTGAAAATGCCTCACTTTTAAAATAAAAATATGTTTCTAACCCACGTGAGCCCTTAATGCTTCAACACTGAAAAGCAACTACATGAAGCCCAAAAGCACTTTCTAATCTCATATTATTTAAGCCAATTTCAGGATTTCCTAGAGCCTTACTAATGACTTTCAAGCACTTAGGACTGCAATAACTCCAGCTGGGGATGTGATATCCACTTATTTTATTTACTAAATTACTTTATAACAACCACTCGCCTTTTCACATGTCTGATCCTTGACATCTGGTTTTACAAAAGCAGAGTCCAAGCCCATTGCAGCAGGAAGGCTGCGGCACTCACTTCAGCCTGACCTTCTGCAGTTATTTTTTCAATGTGGACACAGAGCACTGACAATACCCTGCCTTCACAAAGCACAGCTTAGGAAGACTGTAAGACACACTTGGTTCAGGGTAGCAAGATCCTGACAGAGCAAAGGAAAGGCCAAGCAGTGCCGAGAAAAGTCATCTCTGAAGTCAAAGATGTTGAAGCACATGGGTGCCCTTGACCTCCATTCCTTTCTCACACGCCGGTCTCTCTGGAAAGATGAAATCCATGTATGGCCTCTGCCTGTTTTCCTGATATGCTCCTGATCTGCAGTCCTTAGCAGACAGAGGGAGGCAGGAGAGTAAAGCAGACTGAGTAGTTTGCATGCAATTAGTGGGAGGAAACAAGCATTGCTTTCAGCATCAGCAGGTTGTATCTGCTGGAGTAAGCCCCAGCTCTCACAAGCTACTGACACTTAGGCAACAAAACATGAACTGTGATGTTGTGCACTAAATGTTGTGCAAAAACACCACTGGATGTTGTGTAGAGCAGGGGATGCAGGAAGGAAAGCCAACAAGGAGGTTAGCTGTCTTGCCAGCTTAGCAGCCTAGGAAGGACGTGGCCTACAGCAGCACGCTTTGTCACTGCTCTCAAAAGCAGCAGCCTGTGTTCCAACATTCATTTCTGTGTATGCAGAGCACGGCTGGGTGTCCTGGCCTCAGCCCTGAGCTGATGGATGCTGCTGCCTCAGAGCTATTGGACTACTAGAGCTGCCTCTTAGTAATGGCAAAGCAAAGATAAGGTGGTCCTGGCACCCCTTTCCTACAGGATGGCAGCATCCAAAAAGGCCAGCTGCAGGCTAGACCCGTGTCTGTAGACTGCCAAAAACATTAGTCAATGGTAAGGAATTACAGTGGAATATTGCTGAAGAGAAAGCTGCGGGGAAAAGGGAAGTTTTTCCACAAAAACAATAATCTGGGAAATTGATCCTCTATTGTGCTTTGTTTCCATATGGAATTCTCATAAAAATGTGCTTCTACATTTCAGACATTTCGTTCTTCTTTTTTTTTTTTTTCTTTTTTAAACAGCATGTGTTGTCTCCCAACTGTGTTGTTTGTGTTCTCCTCAGCTTGCACACCAGCTGCATGGCAACACGCTGCAGGCTGCCAGTAAACACAACTGGAAGCCAATGAGACAAGATCATCTTTGAAAATTCAGGCACGGTGCTCTCCTTGGGATGACATGCCGTGCCAGATTAAAAGCTCTCCATATATCCAGGCACTGGCAACAACATGGACACTTCATACATCACAAATGCCAGATTAGTATGGTTGCCTCTTGATGCAGGAACCTCAGGATTACTTAGCTTGTAGAGAACTGTCAGGATCACTTGACTTATATACACTCTCAAAGCACCACTTCTTCCAAGAATTTCCAAAATCATTCAGGTTTTTGCTAAAGTGCCCCCTGGTTTGTTCAACTGCAGTTGCCATCTATCTATATGGTCACCCAGACAACTCATGCACATTCCCGAATCCCCACGTCAGACCTTCCCTTTCCCAGTTCTTCTGTTCCCCAAGTAATCAAGCAAAGCCCTGTGATAACTTGTGGCACTAGATGTAAGCTGGATATGACCTCAGCTAGATGTCTCACTGTGCTGGATTATCAACATTGGCCTGTTCCTGACTGGCAACTGTGTTTATTTTATTCATCCATGTTAAGGAAATTGAATAATCGAATAAAAATACAGCTCATCTCAGAATGTATCTCAGCACCCCAAAATAATTATGGAGTAATAACAAACTGGTTTTGCATGTAGGAAATCCAAATAATTTTGAAAAGGCAACTGCTGCCACAAGCAGAAGGATCAGATACGGGGAAGACATGTTGATCTGGGAAAATGCTCCAGCCACTGATGAATATACCTGGCTGTGGAAATCCTCTGGAATGCCATGATGGCACTGGGATTGGACCTGCTTCATGGTCTTAACATAAAGCTATGCTGTGATGATTGCAGTCCGTAAAGCCTCTTGCAGTCAGCCAAAAAAACCTCTTCAGGATGTGCCTGCTTTTCAGTGTGGGCTGCTGAAATCTCCGGACTGCCAAAACAATGTCAACTGCCCAGAGCAGCCTGCAGAACACAGCACTGGCATCCACATCATCAGGACCTTGCTCTGCAGTGGATTAAATCCTGAACTTCCTGATCAGAGGAACTCCTGGTCAAAAGCTGGAAAACAGTTTCTGAAATAAAACTACAAATAATTCCTAGGAGAAAAGGGGAATGGCTGTGAATCGTCACTGCATGAAATGTTTCTTGTGCTTGTTTGAATTTTAGAAGTAAAAAAGCAACTGGATTTTGGGGATCTTCAAACATCACAACAAAAAACAATTCCGTTTGGTTTGCTTGAAGACAGACATCCCCAGATTGCCCCATTTTATCAAAAATCAGATTGTTTTCAGTTTTATAGAGATTAGTACACATTTACCTATTAAATCAATATTTTTAATTAAAAGTATGTTCAAAACTCCTAATGTTATGAAAGAAAGCTCTCTGAAATACAGACCTTTGCACCAAAAAGACTAAGATTCTCTCCAGACTCTCCACCATCCCATGCTTAGCTTGAGAAGAATGAGAAACACTGCTGTGGTTTTCATATCAGGAATCAAGACACGACACACAGCAACATAGGGATATGTGCTCTCGAAGACCACAAGATCAGTACTGGAGCCTCATGCAGACATATTTGCATGACTCCCAGAAGGAGACATCAATCACCCATCTGTTTTTCCTCCTAAAGGGGTGAGTCTTAAGAGGAAAAGTTCTTCACTTTATTTTACATAAAATAATCCTAAATCATCCACTGGGATAGCATGTGAGGTGAAACCATGACCACAGTCACCACTGCAAGTTAAACCCAGTAAAGCTAATGAGCAGCGGAACTTTAATATTGCCTTTAGGCCAGTGCAAGTTCTTTAGACATTACTCCTTCTCCCTCCAGTAATGCCCCACCTCCATTTTTGCCCCTTTCCACTATCCCCTTCTTACAGACTGGTGGATCAAGGGATAATATAAGGCACACAGTAGATCTATTTCAGCTAAACCAAGACTCTGGGAAATACAAGCCTTTTTAATGTAAAACATTTTTCCTCTTTCCTGCAGTAATTCCTCAGGGTTGTGGAGGAGCAGTGTTCAGTGTGGCTGGTTAATTTTTACAAATGTGTTCTCTCTCTCCTTTCATTGGCTACATACGGACATAAAGTTGATTAGCCAAGGGAAAAGTAAAGTTACACATCATTCGTCTTCTCTTACATTTCCATTGATCAATCCATTCAACATTATCCATTTCCCATTAATTTTCTATTTGCAGCACACCTTATTTTTAGAACTATAGTTAGCAAATTGATTTGCTGCTCTTAATCAGCAGTTTCCATTTCCAGCCTGGGAAGTGGGATTAGCACAGCACACTTGCCATTTCGTCTCTGTCAGTGATACCTAACACTAAATAATTGTTACAATTGGCACGTTTTGCTGATTGAGTTCGCCTTCTGGAAGAAGAACAAACTATATGAAAATGCAGCCCACTCTCCGGACTCTAGGCCAATTCTCTAGCATTTATTACACAGATTATGGGTTGTTCCAGCAGCACTGACAGGGTGCATAGAAGTCTAAGGAAGAAAAAAATATTTCCATTCAAAGTCACAATGCAGCAGTGAGAATATTGTCTCTTAAATTCACACTGCCTACACCCCTCAGACTTTAAATGCAATGAAATTAGATAAGAGATTCTGATTATCTGATGTTATTGTTCTGGAAGAGTGTCATGAAGGTAGGATGGGATTTTTTTTAAAGCATCACAGAAATGTTTGACTGAATTAGGAGATAATCTGTTAATTCATCGGATTGTTCAGGCATAATGCACACAAATGATAGAGTAAGAAACATTGCTGTTTTTCTATTAACAGTTTCACACAATGCAGCCTTCCCTCCTGAGAGTTGATTAAAAAGTAATTTAAATTGCTCCTGTCTTAGAGCTTCATTGTCTATTATCTTGAACTGAGACAGAAGCTCCCTGTTGAGAGGATGTTTAACACCAGAGCATTAATGATCTCCTCATTTTTATTTCATTGCTGAAAAATTCTCCACCTTTCTCAGCTGATCTTGTTTATTATGGAAAGATGAAGAACAGGTGACAAAAGTGACAAATTCAAAAGAGATGAGCTAGTCAGTAACTGATCAGATCAGCTTTCTTTTTTTCTTTATTCGGCAAAATCCACTACCAGCTTCTGTTACCATCTATTTCAGTGGACCAAAAATGCAACACAACAGAATATGATCTATTGCTGTTCTTGCAATTCTTTTGCCCAGATTAAATAAATATCAGTTGACATATATTAACTTCAAACAGGAATAAGCCTTTTTACAATGCATCATTACAAAAAAAAAATAAAAAAATAAAGGAGTCAGAACTTTCTGGCTTATAATATACTGTTTTATCAATGAAATCTATTTCTAAAAATGCACTATGTTAAAATAGTTGAAAGGGAGAACTGTTTGCCATATACGCTGATTAAAAACTTTTTTCCCCTTTCTCTATAGAAAAGAAGAATGATTTGGCAACTAAAACCATTACTCAAGCAGACTGAGGGAAAACAAGACTTTTCTCATTCTCTCAGTGCAAACTCCCCATCCAAGAGACATAAATTGTTACGTGGAGCTCTCTTACCACACATTAATTCAAAACCAAAATTGACCATAATGCTTCAATAGAAGATAGCAAACAGAGCTCCCTAACAGAAACCACACAGGTATGTTGTATGTTCATTTCTCTTCATTCCTTGATTCTGGAACAAAGGCAGAAATTTTTCTGTGTCTTTCATGCTGGGTCATAGCATAATTCATTACCACAGAAACTGGGACTATAAATTAACTAAAAGGAGTAAATCCATACCCATTTTCTATGACACAGCACTGATACTGACCTCCAAGTCTAACGTTTCTAGTTTTGCTCAGCACTAGAGTGCACCACAGAACAGCCATGAAAACTCACTTTAACACCCTAGCACTTTTTCACTTGCATGGCAATGAGGAAATATGAATAATTTCAAAAGTTTCTTTCAGAAGTGCTGTGAAATCTCAGAAAAAAATCTTAATTTGCAAATCTGACTTAGGGACTTGTACTTACTAACGTCCTTAGGAAGGCAGCACACAAGCCTTGAATAAAACTATGCCTGTATTAGTTAATTAAGACTTGGGAAGACCCACAGGTCCTGGGTTGCAGTTGTCCATGGTATCCAAAAGCAAAGGGTTCTCAGGCATAGTACTGGCACTGCTCCAGGGGGGCTACCAAACTGCTGCCAAGTGCAGTGGGGACCCAGCCACCCTCTTGTGCAGGTTGGGAGAGTTTCCTAGCCTAGGGTTGTCAATAAACCTCAGCAGCCCGCTGATTCCTGCCAGTTGGCATTAGCTCTCAGGACTGTTCTCGGGAACGCTTAACTTACTAGTGTAGATACCAGCAAAAATAGTTTGAAGTGCCCATGAGAGACAGGGAATAAGATTAAGACCAGCTGGAACCACTTCCAGAGGTGCAATGTTAAACACATGCTGAGTGGGAGCAAGGCTGGGGAACACAGGACCTGCCTGAGAAATCAATTCCACAACTATTTCCACAATTGAGAATATGCAAAACACTACGCTTGTTTATTTGTAGCACAAAAAGGTAACTGAGAACTGGACATCCGACGCTGGAAGGGACTTAAATGCAGTGTTAGTGAAAAGTATGGCAGGGTAGCAGTTTTGCTGTATACCCCAAATGCATTTCCTGATTAAGAAGGGATGAATAACCACATGCATATAAAGCTTTTTTTTTTTTTTTTTTTTTTTAAGAAGCCACAACTGAGCTGTAAGCCATTATGCATGAAAGAAAGCTTACAGAAGCAAAGACAGGAGAGGTAATCACACAGCCACAAGCACTGAAACAAATCTGTGTAAGGGTAGAGTTGTGTTTATGCTTGACAGAGCTAGTAGAAATCTGTTAAGTAGATTAAATAGAAATATGCAGTCAGACGAAGACAAATTATCTCATTTGGCACAGTATTAAATCTAAATTGTGGTTTAAAACACAGAATGATGAAAAAAATCAGAATTGATGCAAGGGAAGCTGAAAGAACGCAGAATTTCATCACAATGAAAGGAATTTTTTTCCCTGCTCCTTCAACACCCATTATGTAGCAATTCTATTTTGATCTCTGGATTTGAAGCCATTTGCTTTGAACCTGTATTCTGCACTCAAAACAGGATTTTATTCAATTATTTCAATCATTTACCAAGTTAGTCGTACTGCCTTTCCTATCATTGTCAAAAGGATTTGAAGTACTGTATCAAGAGGGATATTGAAAAAGGTTCTTCTGACCGAACCTTCTGAAGTAATGACACCTGACAACAGGGGACTCGAAATCTGATGGTACATGAAAACTGAGAAAGAAGTAACTTAAAATAAATGTAGCATGGGCTAAATGGATGTTTTTCTCACTTGGTGTAATTATGAATTCAGCATGGGTAGGATGACTTTTGAATTAAGCATCCAGTGTCAGCATAAGCTGCACATTCACTCATTCATTCATTATCTTGTCAACCCGCCTTGAAAGAAAAAAAACTGTAATCTTCATTTCACCTTATGCATATATATGTTGTAAATCTCACACCAGCAATGCTTTTGCTGTGGAATGATAATGGGTTTGGTGTAGACATAAAGTTAGGGACTTACTTGTTTGGAGTCTCCTGTCTCACCCAGAAATTCTGGCTCAGAACCCAATGTGACTCAGAGCAGCAGAGGACCCCAGAAACCAACACCAACATCCAGGTTATTAAATAGTGTGGAGCAATCAGTGGGAAGGTCTGGAGTGGAGCTGGAGCTGCTGAGGACCCAAGACCTACACAGCGAATGTGTTTCAAAGGACTGCTTCTGATTAGCTCTATCACTTGTCAGCAGCTGGGATACAATGGTGTGTTCCCAGGATGAGGACTTCAGCCTGGTTTCATCCATGGGGGATCAAACTGCTGCATGCTGAGAAAGCTCCCTGATGTGATCCAAAGTGCAGTAATTGGGGACAGGCAGGAGATTCACTTCAAAAGTATCATTCTAATCTGAACAAAAATGCTGACTTAGCCTACACTGGCAGTCTAAATGAGATTCAGCTGCTGAACTCCATAGTTCTCTTGGGCAAAGTAACAGGACGCAAATTAAATACAGTACTTTGAGGCTGCATTAACGCAGTCACTTATGCTTCAGGCACCCAAGAAATTAATAAACTGACAACACTACTTATTTAGAGTTAGAAGACTTTCTAGGTAGACTAAAGAAAAATAGACAAAGGAAAAGATACTGAATAAAATGTGAGAATTTCCACAGAAACTACCAGCTTTGTGTTTTGTCTGGGAAGGTGACAGCAGGAAAACAGTAATTTCCTCTTCCCACATAAAGATGTCAGCAGAACTGGTGCCTCTTCACGTACAAGATGTGGGAAGAAAAGCTACCTGAAAGCAGACAGCATTCACACTTAATGTTTACACTCTGCTGTATTACAAATTCCAAACTGCTTTGCATAGTTTCAGGCATGCAGCACTCACTGAGTTCAAATGAGTTGCACATGACTAAACGACTATGAGCTGCTTAAAAACCACTGCCCAGGATCTCAGGCAAAAACTCATTGTTTAAGTGCTGGTAATTATTTTTTTCCACTGAGATTAATTAAGGTCTTTAAGAGAAAAGAAGAAAGGGGACTTGCTCATCAGGTTAGTTTTTCCATGTATGTGTAGCTGATTTTTATTTGTGGCAGAGATAAACTGAGAAGTCATCATGCACATGTGCTGGTACCCATTGAACCAGGGAGCTTAAGGTAATCCAGGTAACAATGCTGGTCCCCTGGGAGAGAAATTAGAGCTGAAAAATCATCAAGGCATTTGTAACAATGCTCACAGACACTTTGATGAAAACCACTAGATGTCTCAGTGTCGGGCAGCCAGACACTAAAAACCACTTGGAAAGTAAGAACTTGTTTATGTTTTAACAGACATAATTTTAACAGAAAATTAATGGAGTTGCAAACTAACTTTTGCTATCTGCAGATATATGTCCTCTGCAGGATGAAGTATAGCAAATAAAGCAAAATGAAAGAACAAAATAGTTTTTTACTGCAGCATAAATGGAGGCAGATCTGAATTACAGCATTTCCCTAGTCATAGCAATCATGTAGTTTTGGTCCATCTGAGGTTCTGATTATAGAATTATACTTCATGTCTGTAAATCAGTGCCGGAAAAACATAATTTAAGCAAAACTGCAGGTTAAAAATCAGTATCTAACTCGCCCTTCTTCCTCCCATCAGGCTGATTTGCATGGGACTGATTTAAAATGCAGAATAATATATGATCTGTGAACAGTTTAAAGGCTTATAAAGTAGCCTAATTCTCTCTGTATCCAGACAGCTAAATTAGAATTTTGCTGTGGATTAACTCACAAGCAGCCCAAACTCATCTTTCCATTAACCCATCTTGATTAGCCCACTCCTGACCGCCATATGAGGGGTGAGCTCCATCTCAGTCATATTCATTTGGATTCAGAGGCTAAAGTTCCATGATTACTGCTCTCTTTTGTGACCAAGAGTCATGTTAAATGGTTTTGCTAATCCAATGTATGTGTTAGAGGAAAACCTTCATCATATCAGCTTAAGAACAAACCTTCATGATCTATGTTAATTCAAGTGGTACACGCTCTTGAAGAGGCCAAAGCATGGTCCCAGACAGACCCTGAAGGGCGAGATCTCCTCCCTCTTCCTTAGATGCAAATGCTTGTGATATGGAATAGTTAAGCAAAGAAAAAGTCCTCTAAATACCAAGTGGAGGAATGACAAAACACTAAAATCCTATTGAAATGTAATGGCTGCTTACAGGGGCATTCAATTAATCAGTTCCTGTGCACCTGAAGTAGCATTAAATAATGCCTCAGCAGGGTACCCAGTAATTTGTTGAGTTATAATTACAACTCCCAAACAGGACACAGCAGGAACACTGTTTATCCATCAGTGTGCTACAGTTTACACATGACCATAAGATAAACTGTCTTGGGCTGAGGAGGAAATAGAGACAAAAGCTTCAAAGTTTGATCCAGTGCTCTGATACCAACTGCAAGATTTTCAGCAGAGGTATCGTCACCCACATAAAAAACTCACCATGTATCAGTAAGTTTCAAAATATTTTTATATCGACCTGACCAGGGAAAATTGCTAAATGGATCATTATTTGGCAATATTTCAATTTTATCTGATGATACAGCCTGGTCTACATGAAGACTGTAGATATGAAGCTGTGGACAGCTGGTGAAGCAGAGACCAATATTCAGAAGCACTGCAAGTTGCTGACAATCAAAACTGGTAACGGTCAGCACAAATAACAAATAAAATCTTGTTGTCAGTTTTGCTATGAAGAACCGCTTGGGTTTTTTTTTTCCTTCTTTTGAAAGAAGCTAAGGTGACACTGAGTGATGAACAGTCTACCACTCCCACAGCAGAAATTCTAGCTTGCTGTTGAGAATAACAGTGTCAAAGAAATGTGCATCACAGCCACTGAGCTTTTCACTGTAAAGGTCAGGAGAGGACCTCCTTCTGCAGAGATGGCAAACATATATTCTCCCCAAAATACTGATATCTACAGGGTCTTGAAGAATCAGGCAGAGACTAGGATTCCAGTTTGCCTCTGATGTATGAGCACATCAGTATTGCTCAACAGCTCTGTCAAGGGATTTGGCTCCTCTGAGATGGTTATCTCCTTTTAAGTCTGTCTTGGGTTTGCAAGGCAAGGTTTTGGTAGCAGGAGGTCTGCAGGGGGGATTCTGTGAGAAGCTGCTGGAGGTTTCTGCTATGGGAAACCAATGCCAGCCAGGTCCAAGACAGACCCACTGCTGGCCAAGGTCGAACACCTCAGTGAGAGTGGCATTTCTTCTGGGAGAACACATTCAAGGTGGGAGAAAATGGCACAACAGAAACTGCAGTCAGAGAAGAGAGGAGTGAAAACATGCGAATGAAACAGCTCTGCAGACACAAAGGTCAGTGGAGAAGGAAGGGCTGGAGGAGCTCCAGGCACCAGAACAGAGATTCCCCTGTAGCCTGTGATGGAGACCATGGTGAGACAGCTGTCCCCTGCAGCCTGTGGAGGCCTGCTGTGCAGCAGAGATCCCCCTGCAGCCCAAGGAGGGACCCACACCAGAGCAGGTAAATGCTGAAGGATGTTGTGATGCCAGGAGATGCCTGTGCTCCAGCAGGTTTGCTGGCAAGACTTGTGACCCTGTGCAGGACTAATGCTGGAGCAGTCTGTTCCTGTTCCTACTCTGATTTGATTGCCAGTAAATTAAACTCATTTCCCCAAGTCAGGTCTGTGTTGCCTGTGACAGTAACTGGTGAGTGATCTCTCCCTGTCCTTATCTCAACCCAAAGTCTTACACCATATTTTTTTCTCTCCTGTTCAGCTGAGGAGGGGAGTGACAAAGCAGCTTTGGTGGGCACCAGGTTTCCAGCCACCTGGTGGTTTCCAGCACCTGGTCAATCCACCACAAAGTCAAGCTCTCATTTTCAAATACACTCAAATTCCTCTCCATACACCTCACCACAGACATATAAATAGACATACAAATTACAGCCTTCACTGCAACATTTCTGTGGAGACATGGCTGAAAGTCTGTTGCAAAGTACCTTGATATTACAGCACTCATGGGACAGACATACATTATTTTAAAATACAAGATTATTGGACTAAGTAGGAAAAATAATCATCATTATTGTTGCTTATTTTGAGAGACAATCTGCTTTTATTTACTGTGCTCCATTTTTTTCAGTGCTTCCTTTTGTGCCTTTGGTTTCTAAAATCTTAGTAAGCTGGCTATTTGCTCAAAACCAGCATTTCAGGCTATTTGCAAATTTAAGCAGAGATAAAGCCCATTATAAAGACCCTATAGTCAGTTTTTGAGCTGCCTCACTTGTACATTTTAGCTGACATTTAAAAAGGAGCTGTGGGGTGCTAGAGCAGAGGCTACATCAGCGCACATTATCTCAGGTGTCCCAGAACCCCTTTTCTCACAGGCTTCCAAAATGTAAATCAGACCGGCTTGGGACAACCTTGATAGCTAGTTCTCAATGTGTGATGAGCAGTGGGTCATGGTTCAATTCTCTTGGCTCCAGCTCCCAGGAGAAGCTGGGCACCTTGGTGGCTGCTGGAAGCATTCAGCTCCAAACCAGCACAAGCCACAGTGTCTGCAGTGAGATCCTGATTCTGAGGGATCTGGCTTTTGTGAAAGGAGCTGGCTCATAGCCTTTATGAATTCAAAGAGGGATGGAAACTGGAAACAGCTGCAACTCCCAGAGGTGAGATCTTAAATTGAGAAAGACAAACAACACTTGGTGAGAGAAGCAAGCCAGGAAACCTTCCTGTAGAGTCTAGTGAGCAAAATGCACGCATGTATGTCTGTTGGAAAGCATCTGCATGGGCTGTGGGGAGGCTGCAAGTAGGGTCAGTGTGCAAACTGGGAGTGCTTCAAAACATCCCAAAACTGAGTTAGAGATCAACCACCTAAAAGGCTTGTCCACAATGAGGTGTCCTGTGACATTGGGGTCACATTCTTGAGCTTTTCCCACAAGTTTTAAGGCTAGAAAGTTTCATGGAAAACTAAGCTGAGCCCCAGAAGGATAATTTTTTGTGGGTGAGGGGAAATGCAGCTGGTGTTGGGTTTGCTCACTGAAATGCATGCTAAGATCATAAAGAAACTGCCTGCTCAGAAATGGATGCTTGGACAAAATCTCACTACCATGTCCATTGTCAAGTATCACCTGTCTTTTTTGCACTTCCAACTAAAAATAAAACAAGAAAGAAATCACCCCACAATAAAGCGCAAAATGAAATTAGTTTGCAGTCACTTTAGAGAGAATAATCATTCCACAAGATGTATCTATTTAATGGTCCAAGAACAAAGAATTGACTTGGCATAGGATGTAGGGCATCTAGCCACACCTGACCCCTGTTCAGGCAGCATTTTGATGTAAATGTGTGCATTAGTGACCAAGGAGATGGAAATACATTTAAATTTTATTGCTGCAGAAAATACTTTGCTGAGGATAAAAAAAAAAAAGCCAAAATGCATATTGGGCCCCCCCAAAATAATTTATTTTTCAATTCAACCAGTAGCTGGCACTGTTTTCTTTTTCCAGAGCTCTGAAGGATTATGGCCTATAATACAACAACAATAGCAGAACTTTTTCAGCTGATATAGGTTACTTTGCAGCAGGCATCAGCAGTAGCATTTACTTTCAGCAGAGATGAAAGTGGCTTAATAAACTGTGTTTGTGTCAGTGCTGCATGATGCATGTGCACAGCATTGCCATCCAGAGAAAAACAGGCAGCTCGGGAACTGGTGACTCAGACAGCAGAATTATGGTTATGCTGAAGGAGCAGGACTACATTCTTCAAACAGAGATCATACATCCCCAGTTGTTTATAAGTTTAAGTTCAATTAGCTGATGATTGTTAAAATGTCACTTCTTGGAGTTATGGTTTGTTTATACAATTATCGAGTAACATTACAGTATGCCTTGTTCTCATGTTTAATTATATAGCCAATATTCTGCTAAATATGATGAAGCAGAAGTGTAGACATACTGTTCAGGAATAGATAAAATCAGATTAAAAGTATTATGTTGAGCCCCAAAATTATCAATACCTCTTCTGGCAGGAGCAAAATGTGAATGACATTAAAAATAATTAAAGTTGCTCAGGATTATCCTTATGGATAAGTTGAAGAGATGAAGATTTAAGGCTTAGAGATGACATGCACAAAAGGGATTCTGAGACAGTTCTGCACACTAATAAAGATAAAAGGTAAATCTGACATGTCTATTTACTCTGTCTGGAAATTCAATAGTATCTAGACTTGTAGAATAGCGAGATGTGTGAAAACAGAAGCTGTAGAAATAAAACTGGTTTGGTACATGGTTCTGAACAGGAGAGAAGAACACAAATGGGTCTGTGTTGTTCTAGCAGAAAAAAGGAACTTAATCCAAATCATCAAGAGCCAATCTATCTCTACTAAGGAAAAAAAAAAAAAAAAAAGAACAGCTCCCTGCTAATCTAGCTAGTTTAAAATGGAACAATAAGCTCTTTTGTTTCAAGACAAAAGTCAGCCATAAGCAAAGATAAGCTAGCAGTAGTTCTCTAGAGAACCTCCTGTGCTCTGGTCCAACATATTTGCCATTCTCAGTAAGAGAGTATCAGATTAGATATATCCATATATCCATATCTAGGTGTTGAATGTGTCAAATTGAATGAGCTGGTATATTCCTACAATATGAGACCTCTTCTTTCATTAACAAAAAAAAAAAAAAAAAGAAAAGGAAAAGAAAACGAAAATAATTAAGCACAATCAGCTCCTAATCATGCAGCTTTCAAAGTGCCCATTAAAACTAATGAATAGAAGCAGTCAGGGAAAAAATGGAACCAGGATGGATGTGCTAAGCCTAAGGGTTTGAGGGCAGTGTATCAAACATGACTTGACTCTTTTCCTTCAATACAACATGATTGTTAATGAGGAACAATCAATAAATGTTCTTCAAATAAAACACCAGAGAGCTGCACACGAGATAAGCAAACAACAGGAATTTGCCAAGAGGGGATGCACCTTCCTTTGTTATTACAATAACCATTGCTAATGCCTTGATTGAGACTCAAGGGATGCCTGTAAACATTGTTTCCCCACTCTGTTGCATATATTAGTGGAAAATCCTGTTCTAAGCATTCCTATCTAAAGGAGATCCAAATTATTTTAACACCAAATGTTTCAGTGGAAACAAGGATCAGGGTGGATTTTCAGTGTAAGTAAAAAATCAAAATTCCAATCAATTACCTTGTCTATCCCATAATTGCAGAGAGATTCTAGAAATTTCAAACTGAAAGATGTCTCCATTTTGTTAAACAGCTTCACTTCAAATTCATATGGAAAATATGAGGTTATGTTGCTTATGCTGACCTTCAATTTTTTTAATTTATTTTATGAACTTAGTGTATTAAGCAATTTTTATTTTATTAGAACAACTTAAGCTGGAAAATTTATGTCCTGACTCAGAAGTAAGTTCTCCTTCTTTAAAATATGTAAGAACTGTATACATACTTTTAGTTAGACAGATTAATGCTTTTCTGTGCTTCTGTATTCAGGGATGTTTAAGTGAAAGTCTGCAGATAAATCTTCAGCTAAAAATTAAATGACTTTACCAGATGTCCACAGCAGGGACTGTCTGTAACTCAGCTATTATCTCACGTAGTCTCATCAGCTAAGTATGGTTTAATCTAGTGAATTCTAAATGACAGACCTCTAAAAAATTGTAGGTTTTGGGTACCGCTGACAGTTTATTTTTTATCATAGGGTAGCACACTTCCCTCTCAGTCGCTACAGTGTGCTTTCTAGATGCTACTAAGGAGGCTATTTTTTAAGACGGAATATAAAGCAAAAGAATAAATATGATTTGAGAAGGCGAGACAGGGATTTTCTTTCAGTTTCCATCAGCAGTAATATTTACCAATATATCTTTGTTTGAAGTTCACTATTTTTTTCTTTTTCTCTTTGAGCTGTTGGATTGTTCCAAAGACACGAAAAACTCTGTTGGAAGTGCACACCAAGTGTTAGGTGAACATAATTTTTTTTGAGAAGTTCTGGATAAGGAGATCAAGGCAAGAAATCTACCTGTTCTTCCTCGTAAAGCAGGCTGACAATATAAAATTTTCACCATGAACACACTCCCAGGAAGTACATACAAGATCAGCCTATAAACTCTTCCAGTGCCACAGCCTGTACTGAATGTCAGGAAAAGCATTCAACAGCCATGAACTGCTGTAACTCAGTTGGGGTTTTCCCCTCCTTAATGCTATATAATTTGGACCACTCAGCAGTACCCAAAAATACCAAACTGGTGCACACACAATACCACAGCCTGTACCCACGTGGTTAGTTTTTTCTGAGCTCTTGGGACTCAGTATGCAGAGCTGGACTGTGCTCCGAGTGCCCCCAGACCTGCCCCAGGTCTCTTAGGACAGCAGATTGTGCTGCTTTTATTTTAATGCTGATTAGCACCACACCATCACTTTTTTAATGTACAGAGTTGAACCTGCATCGTTTCAATGATGTGCTGCCTTCATTGTTTTACAGGCAGAGCCAGCCGAGCAGGTCCTATCAATGCAATGGTCATTGGTCCCACCGAACTCTTGCTGTCTTGGGCACCCTCCTCTTCCTGCCACCGGTAGAAGTCACTAGGAGTCGAGCAGCAGTGGAGAGCTGTGCTGCAGTAAAGCAGGAGTCCTTCCAGGGCAGAATGTCTTTTGTAAAGCCTGTGACCAGCTCACAAGCAGTGTTAGGTAGGCATGAATGCCTGCGTGCACACAAGTACACAAGGAGCCTTATGATTTGTCCTGTTGTATGGTAAGAACACAAATAATTTAATCCACAATGACAGCAGATGTGGATGAGAAATTCAAGACAGCAGCAATCCATCCAAAAAGCTCCCCAGCATATCTGCTGGACTGCTGGTGATTTGATTTCAGAGCTGCCATCCCATCCAGCAGCACATGATGCTGCTTTGGAAGCCTTCACATAAAAGGGAAGTTGGTCCTGGTCATTGGAAATGCCTTTCCCCATTCTCATCATGACCAAAAAAATACTAACATTATAAAATAGTATGATTTGCAGGCATCATGAAAAGAAAAGTTATGTGATTCCTTGGTGTAAATGATGCCAGAATTTATCCTACACACCCACCCTCAGTAGAACCGCCGGTCTGCTGAGCACACAACTTAGCAATTCTAGGACTCAAAGACTCCTTCTTGTTAGAAAAAAAGCAAACCCCACACGTTCAGGGGCTTTCAGGAAAAAGAAATCTACCTACTTGGTATTGACTGTCATTTAACCTCAGGCAAAGCTGTCAAGACCTTGCAATTACAACTACTTGAATTATACTGCAGGTATTGATCCTCCCTGGTGTGGAACAAGGGTTACATTTTGACCCCACTATTCCTTTCCACAGAACAGCTGGGGTTTGACAACAACAGAGAATCAATGTCTGGGTAAGCCATTAAGGGGCTTTTTTCCCTTTCAGTGATAATTCAATTTAGCAGCTATAAAGTAGAAGTTAATTCTTTGCCTGATAGTGTTTAGATTTTCAGAGACTTTCTGCCCCACTGTTTCAGAAAATATTCCTGTCTAAAATGGCCAAAGCACTTTATTCAAAATCACCAATTCCCTCCCATAAGTCTTGTGTGGGCCTCATTGTTATGAGCCTCTTTAGGATATTTCAACTGAAAAATCATATTTCTATTCCATGGAATATGGAACAGTCTCTCCTGGTGGAAAGAAGAGCTGGCACCTCATTGTGGAAAAGAAACGTCCCATAAATATATTCTTTATTAGTCATAAGGAAAGCTTGATTCTGACACGTTTACAGAAATCAACTGGCTGATTTTTATGGAAATGCTCAGCTTGATGAAGGAGGGAAGAACTGCTGCAAAATAAACAAACAGCAAATAACAATTAAATATAAAAGAAAAGTTCTAAGAATATTGAGGTTTCAAATTTAGGCTCACATCCTGCAATCTGCTTTGGGTATACTTCAATTTGGCTCCACACAGAACAGCTTGGATGACTGTTGTCTTAAATTGGACATAATTGCTTTGCTATCTGTGCAGGGGAATCTGTCCATGTACGACCTCCTGTTTCCTTGCCAAATTCCAAAATGATTTTCTTGAAATGTCTCGGAAGATGGGAATACAGACTACCTACTTCTCACTGCAGAGCCAGCACCTGGTGCCAGGAAGCCTGTTTTTGTTTGGCCTGAAAAGGGGCACCATGGTCATTTTGGCAGGTACATACAGCACATTAGAAAGCTGTGAATCCATTAGAGGAATTTTGCTCTGATCATTAAGAGTGCAAGGAAATAAAATAATCAAATTCCTCTGAATATAGGGCTCTGAGAGAATGGGAAGAGCCATAGGAATGACTCATTTTTAAAGTTCAAATCCTAGTTTTATGCCCTTCTGAGATTTGACTTGAAATTGCTTCAAATACAGAAAAAGTAAAAACACATTAATAAAAACCCTTCTAATTTCAACCAGCACAATGCATAAGCAGCGGTTCTAGCTCTGGAAGTGATATCTTATGACTTATTACAAAGCTCTGTTCACTCTGAATACTAATGCTGACAAATTAAATATGTTCATTCTACCATGTTCATGGTCTCATCAGCAGGATGAGAAGTACAATGTGCTTTTTCCCTGGCAGTATTAGTTATTATTATATATTCAGCAATACAGTGATTTGTTATTGTGAAAGGTTCCTCAAGCATACTTTCAGAGCCACCTCCAGCTTTGTGTAAAGAAGGAACAAAAGAGGATGTTCACTCCTAATTAGGTTTTTGATCAATGTCAGGAGAGACTGTCCAACAGAGCGAAAGTTCCAAAATATGTAGTCTATTCACTGGAACTTTTAACTTCCCCTGGATAATTTCTGCAATGCACTGGAGTATTTTTCCATTGCATTTTACATCCAAACAAGAACAATGCACCAAGAGTGGGATATGTGGTTAATGGGAAATGAAGCTAAACCAAAACCAAAGGTATACAGACAAGAAAAGGAGACAAGGAAAAATTCTGTGGCCTTTCCCGCATAATTCTAGACCTGTGTCATACAAATTACGTTTCATATCCTATGTAGTCATGAGGTATTGGGAGAGATAAAAATAGACCTTTAATTGATATTCCTTAGTAACTTCTAGACGAAAGGTGTGACTTAAGAGAGGTCTGTACCAGGGCTGGAAAGTATGAGGTGGGGACATCTGGAGATAATTGGCAGAGTGTAAAAATAAACTGCATTTTCAAATATATATATTTTTTCTGTTTCCAGAATCTGTGATTTTGTGCTAAACAAGCAGCTCCATAAAATCAGCTTTTAATAGCAGAGTATCAAATGAATGAGTGTGACTGGGCTTGTCCCGTGGCACTGAATGCTTTGTAGGCACAAGGTTAAGCGCAGCATCCCTTCCCTCACAG
Organism: Petroica traversi; assembly: GCA_025920805.1. NCBI lineage: Eukaryota > Metazoa > Chordata > Aves > Passeriformes > Petroicidae > Petroica > Petroica traversi. Next base: position 2,024,524 of record JAHLSL010000044.1, read on the forward strand.
GTACAGCATGTGCTCATCCCCAGGGCAGTCAAACATCTTACACTCACATACACACTGTGCTGAGTGTGTCCCCAGAAGCCACAGCCAGAGCAGGACACCTATTCTGAGCTGATAAGCCAGCTCCTGTTTCTCTCAATCCCTCTCTCAATACATGCAAAGTCTTAATCATGCCACTAACTCTATGCACAGATGGAACAAAACCCAGAAAGTCAGTGCTTTGGTTTATAAGGGTGATTCCAATGGGTCAGTGTGAAAACCTCTTTAACTGCAATTTGAAAACCAATACAAACAAGGGAAACAGGGCAGGACTGAGTCTGTTTTGCAGGGGATGCTCTGAGCAGACTTGAAATCAGCTGTTGTTTTCTTCAAATGTGCTCATTCTAAGAAGCCTCCAAGGCACACTCGGGCTCACACACAGTAAGTAGTTCCTTCCCTTCTAAAGCTCACCAGCACTTAAAGACCTTTTCATCTGTGAGTGCTGCTGAAGGCAGTTGGCTTCAATTTAAGAAGGAAATCCACAAGCTGACATTAAATCACTGCATTACTTACGGCTATGAGTTCTGCTATGCTTGCACGTCCCAGACTCTGCACAGGACATGGGCCAGGCAGGGTGCAGGGATGGGGAAACAAGGCAAAAGATGGACCAAGTCTTTCAAGGTTAAATGGGAAATGTAAATACTGAAGGTGGCAGTGGTGCCAGTTATTCAGAGCAAGATCTCAGCCCTGCTCTACCATGCTTGAGACAAGCCATGGCTCCTAGCTGGGCATTACTCAGCATGGTAATGCCACTGGCCATGGACAGCAGGCTGAGTAAATGTGAGAAACCAAGAGAAGGTGCAAAATGAGTACAAAAACACATGACAGATAAATAAACTGTCAAAAAAAAAAGTACATGAGACAGTAAGAAAATCCAACAAAGCCGAAAACACCCAACATAAACGAAGAGGATTTGAGTCTGTGATTCTTAACAGGATGTGCAATCTCACCTCTCCCAGGGAAAGTGGATAAGGAAGAGGTGCACACAAACATTTCAGTGTGTGCTCAGTCTACGCATTGAGTACTATGATATGATAAGATGCAATTGATTATACCACATTCTTGACCAGAGTCTAACAAAGATGCCAAGTGCAGAGAAGGGGCAAAGGCTTCAGTATACACTAAAAAGGGAAAGAAATACACCTATTTCATTGTCCTGTGGCAGGCTATGATGTCCTACCATGTGCTTAACAGGCACTACCATTTGAATGCATTTTGTCCACTTTGGTAATAAAGACTGCCTTTGTAAATATAACCTACATGTTGCTTTTCTTCCTCTTAAAGCCATAGTGATTATGGGGAAATAGGGGACTTTTGCCTCCCCTGAAGATAAGCTCCCTAGGAGAGCAGAGTGCTTATCACACAGCAATTTTACAATTACTATACAGTTCTGCGTGAAATAAAAACCAAGTTATTTACTCTTTGCTGCTTAGTTTTTATTTCTACAATATTGAAGACCAGAAAGAAATTAACACAGGATCAATTTTCCCCCTAATTCAGTAAGCTAGATTGGTTGACAAAATGAGTGAAGAATGTGCACTAAAGCACTGAGTGGGCCTCGAGGGTAGAATTTAGAACCATCAAATCTCCCTGCAATCTTGAGGAAGCCAGATCCTACATCATTTCAGTTTTCCAATGCTCCTCTTCTCTCAATTCAGATTTCAAATGCATTAGGATCCAGGATGGTATTGCACATATGCACACAGGGTTTGAAAAATGAGCCCTTCTCCTGCTTGAATACAAAAGGACTATTATTATCACCAGAAATAATAAGCTACAGAAAGTTTTCCTCAACTTTTGTGCCTTCTTCCCTGGCATTTGAGGAGCACAACCTTGACAATGGCTGTATTTGAGAAAGCTCTTCTGGTAGCAGTAACTTCACCCTCCTCACCTTAAATAGCCTCATTTATCTCTATATACCTATTTCCAGTGGCTCCTGAGAGGTGGGAGAGAGTGATAGATGGATCTGTTCATAGGTGAGAGGAAGAAGCTTCCTGAAATGAGGGTTTCCTTATATGATTCCATTACTGAGGGCAAGACTTGCTTGGGTTTGCAATATAGTCTTTGCTGTGGCAACCGCAGGACTCCTCAGTGGCCACTGGAGTCTGTCATATCAGAGATTAGCCTGGTCTCTATACCCTGGCTGTGCAGCCACTTTGCCTTTAGCTGCTTGCTGCCTAGGGCCAAAAAAGGAAAAACTGGGACCCTTCCTATAAAACACTCAGCTCTTTCTACTACAGAAGAAGAAGGCCAAGTCCTGCATAAAAGGATTCATTTTCTTTCCATTTTCCCATTATATGAAATGTTTTCAGTATAGATTAATGTCTGTTCATATCAGGCATTACTTCATCCAAGAAAGAAGGAGAACTATTCAGCCATTACTCAGAGAAATAAAAGCAATCTCAGGTCATATAATCTCTTTCCTGCTTTGATCAAGTAGTATTCAGAACTAAGACCAGTCAAGGAAAAACAAATGTTTTGAGGAAAACTTCACAATCTGGACCATGTTCACCAAAAATTTACCACAACCAGGAATTACACAGAAAGATGGCACTCCAGCTCTGTTCTACCACTGAGGGTGTTCACATAATTTACCCAGTAAGTTATCTCAATTAGTAACCTGTCATGGAGATTTGGCTTCCCACCAGCAAAACAGGCAAGAAACTAATTGCACATGGTTACAGTACCTATTTCTATCTACAACTCGTATTTATAGCACACGAAGCACAGAAATAGTTATGGGTGATTAATTTGTGGCTCTCACTTATGAGGTATGAGTTCTTCAGTTTTTCCATGCAGGACACCACAAGAGCCTCATAAAAAGAAATAATGGACAACATTATTCTTTCATAATTGTGACTGTGTCTGAATTACGAGAGAAACACATTGCACCATGGAAAAGTGACTCACAGGACTCCAGCCTTACTTGCTGCCATACACAGCTATGCTGAGGGTCAAAGGTACCTAAAATTGTATGTCTGGACATTACTGAGTCCTGCCATCTGCTCTTCCTGCACCTACAGCGAGTTCAACCAGAGGCATCCATCTGTCCCTCCACACAGCTTTCCTCCTTGGGCAGTGCACAGCTCACAATTGGCACACTTCAGGGGATCATTTTCCTATGGAGCATCCTATCCTGGCCAGATGTCCACTATTGGCCTCTCACGTGAAAATCAACTAGCATAGGTAGCTGCTATCTAGGGCTGTCATAAATAGGTAAAACTTAAAGCAAATGCAGAAAAAGAGGGATATGAAAATAGTTGAATAATTCAGTAGATCGGCTTTCTCTTTGGAACAGATGCAGAGTGAACCAGATCACATTTAATATCAGTATAAATCCAAAGATGATCTACTGAATTAAATTTTTCTCCTTGAAATTAAATTATCAGAACAACCAGATGAGAATCATGAGATTAAATGAGAATCTGAAGCTGTGTTCTGATAACGCTTAAATGCCTGTACTAGCAAAAGAAAGAAGTTGTCAAGAACAAGAAAATAAATTAAAAGATGCTTGATGGCATCTTTTCACTTAGAGCATTTATAGAATAGCTGCATGCAAAAAAGGACTTGCACAGACCTTATATATATATTTCTCTGAGACTACACCAATGTGGAAAATGGTAAGAACTTCCTTAAAAAGATGCTTTAATATCTACTAGCTTTAGGTTTTGTAGATAGATGTTCTACTAAATCCATGGGTTTGAAATACAGTATCAGTATTTTATTAATTGTGGTAAAGCTGTGCCTAAAGGATGAGCATTACCTGACCAACTTCTGATGAATAAACAGTGTTTTCAATAGCATGAACTCCAGTAAAAGGACACAAGAAAGCTCTCATACTTGCTGTGCCACTCCCATATTTTACTAATATAATACATAATATATAAAGTATATATAAAATAGTGTGATTTATTTCAGTGGAGTGATAAGGACTTAAACTAAGCCCATCATGCACTTCTTTCTGTCCACTAAGAATTTGATTCAGGGAATTAAAGAAGTTTGAGTGGTGTGACACTGCTGGAATCATAGATAGAGCATGATCTTTAGACCCAATAGAAGCATTAAGAATAGGTTACTTTTATTTGTTCCCTATGGCAATGAGGCAATTTGGTATCAAGAAACTCACACACTGCCAGATGAAAATTCAGAAAGAAACCTGAAGGTGGTATTCAGAGCAGCAGAGATCCCAGGGTTTCCCTTTGATGACATATTTCTTCTTGTTGTGGAATAAATGTAGCATGTTTCTGGCTCTTGCATTCTCGTTCACTTGTGTGAGGTATTTCTTCTTTCAATACTAAAATTCTTTCAATACTAAAAACTAACCCTAATTTCCAATGCATCCGCATTCCACTATGCATACTGTTGCTTTGTGGACTGACTTGCACTTGCTGAGTGTCCTCTTTATCAAAATACGTTAACAATTTTTATCTTAATTTTAACAACAACCTTCAGAGAAACTCAGGACTATTTTTTTTCCTTCTTCAAATATTCTGGATCTTCTCTTCACCTGGGCCTTCCATTCTCTTTTTCAGGCTAAGTATTAGGTGTAGTGATTGCCAGTATAAACAGGGTCACAGAGAAATGGACAGACATTCTTTTTTTGAGGGAAGCAGCTTGGGCAGCCAAAACTCTACCTAAACTTTGCAGCACTCTCCTCAGAGTCTGATTAATTCCTGTTCAAATGCTAGGAAATAAAATTAAAGGAATGAAAACTGCAGGTGCTCCATCACTGCCAGCAGTGTTTTAGAGTATTGCAATCCTAACATACATTAAAAACAGCCTAAGGGTGCTTTTAGCATACTGACTTAGAACTAAGCAAGGCTCCTTTAAAAAAGAGACCCATTAATCCCCTCCATCACAAAAATTTGCTTTAGAGAGGAGCCATCACAAATACAATTCCATTCAAAGCTGAGTAAATAGCTAGAAGGCTGCTGAGAGGAATACTGTAGAAGCATATCAGTCAGCCGTGCATTTCCAAGGTCTCTCCTTTACATCACCTCCAAACTGTGCCATGAAGCACTCTTTTGGGGTAAAACATGCCATCCATAAAACAGTTTAGCTTCTGCCTCTTCTGTGAAGGCTGCAGGAAATAGAGTTGGCTAACATTACTATCTCCTCACCAAATTCTTGAGAAGTTCTGCAACATTTTTGTGAAGCACATCTCAGTGACCACAAGACCACAGAACAGCAGGGTATACACTTCACTCACATATATCCATCACCTCTATGTTTGTAGAGCACTTAAACATTTCCCCAGCCCTTGCTAGGGGCTGTAAAGGCCTTTGGGCTCAAAACAGGAGTACTGAAATTGCCCTCACCAGAACGTTATTGCAACTGCAAAGTCATGGATGACTCTTTCCTTGTGGTGTCCCTTGCTGTTGCAGCTCCTGGAAGCAGCAGCCTGCATGTGTTATGGGGAAAGCCATGCATCTCCCCATTTTCTGTTCAACAATCCTACCACATTCCTATGAAAATCAGCAGTGTCAAGGTCCTCTGCAAATCAAAATGGTGTAGGAGAAGGGGAAGAAAGCACAAGATTGATGTAGTTCATATGCAAACTTGCCCTAGAGGCAATACCTCAACAATCTCTACAGAGCCTGATGAGTGTACCACAGGGTAGGAGATGTGCTTAATGCACGTATGGCAGACAGGCTGAAATTCTCTTATGCTGAATAATGGAAAAATGGATTAGGTAATGGAATAAAAATAAATTAATATTTTAAAACACTGAAATAAGTGGCAAATTCAGTAGACTATGAGGTACCTCTCTCCCTCAGACACATACAATCCATTATTCTCACAGTTTATTATGAAGTCCAGACCTGTCGAAAAATACATCCTCAATAGTGACCATGAGCACAATGAGTATCAGTGAACCTTTAATGCAGTTACTGATTTTAAATATGAAAATATCAAGTGGTGCTTATGACTGGTGATTTATGTCTTCATTAAAACTTTGTCCCTCAAAACAGACCCTGAAATTCATTGAAATTAACAGGACCTTGAGATCAGAATGCATATTATAAATGAACGCATTTTTGATCTTATATAATGACAAATATAACACTACTGGCATCCTATATTATCTACATAAAAAGTATTGCCTCTGCACTAATATACATTGGCTTACTCAGAAAAGCTAGCATAGAGATGTAAATCTCTAAAGCTCATTTACCAGAGGCTTCCACAGTGTTCTGCCATAACTCACTGCAAAGCCACCAGTTCTGAATTTTCCAAAACTGAGAAGCTCTCAGTTCAGTGTCTAGTGTATTTCAGGGCTGTCAAAAGCGAAACCATTACTGCTAATAACTTCATAAAGGCAAAATTTTCTCACTGCCAAACTCATGACTGTTTCTTGCTCTTGGACAGATGTACCACAGAAAACATGCTTTGCTATGAAAAATCAGCCACAGATGACTGGCCTCCTGGAACGACTTCATTTTCTTTCTCACTACACTTCCACACTGATCTGAGTCCAATCTTCCCCACTCTTGATGGGGGAGCTACTCTTGTCCATGCTGCTCTTCTCCTCCTACCTCCAGTGGTAGCTTCCAAAGGGATGCCAAAAGGGGCAGCTCTGCCAGACTCTTGTCTCTGAACTTCACAAGGACCATTCAGAAATGCCATATTAAGAAATTCTAGGTAGGGGTCCTTCTTTGGTCGCTTTACAGAAATTACTTCTTTTGGTACCTCATCCCTTGCTGTAGATGCTGAGCAACAAAATATATGGATCTGCAAAGCTGGGCAGGAGGCAACATCAGCATGGTCAGCTAGTGAATCTTGTGTGTGAGGTGAACAGCTGAAGAACTGTGAAGCAGAGAGAAGAACTCAGCCTCTCTGATACCATGACAGAGGAAACCACACAAGCTGCAGTGTCTTTTCTCAAATGATTTTCTATTGCTGACTGTAAAAAAATTAGTTCTCTGTCTCCTCTTCTACCAAGTCTTTTTGGTTTTGTTTCCCTCATAGCACAAGAATTTATGGATGCAGAGGAAAAGCAGAGTACTTAAGAGGCAACTGCTTCATCTGTTGCCTCTTTTAGCATACTTTTCTCCACCTATCTTTTCTAAAGACCACTCCTACTGATGGAAGCTTCCAAAACAAGACAGCCCCACAGTCAAAACCAGAACATTCAATTTTCCTCTTTTGCTTCTTTCAGAAGTCACTTTTATAGAGATTTCCCTTTCTGTTGCCAGGTGTTCTTGGCATCAGAAAGGCTGACACTATTGTTCTCAAATGTAATTTTTGCAAGTATTTTTTTATGTTTTCCCAAAATTTGTTTGTTTCAAAAGCAGATTTACTGTGACTTTCAGAGTTACATTCAAAATCCATGAATATGAAGGATATTGAAACTATGCAAAAATGTACTGCTTTCCAAAGTAACATTAATAATAGATTTGTAGGTATTGAGATCCACTGCACACTAGTTGAGACAGAGTATGGATGAAATGCATTCACAAGCATTGTGGATAAATCACCTCAATAAATTCTCCATGCTGTACTGTAATCTCCAAAAGCTCTCTGACTGGTAAGAATCAGCCTTGCTGATCTGACTGCAGTTCTTCACAAAATCCTGTTATTTATCTGCCACTGACAACTGACACTGAAACAACCAATGTCTTTATACATCTGCCACCACAAAACCACTTCACAAAAAGATGTCTTTGTTGTTCTTTAAAAAATACTAACACAAACCTGCATTCCTCTGCACATCTCTGCTGTGTTTCCCCCTCAGCATATCAGATCACACTTTAAAAGTGTACTTACCTGTGCTTTTGTTTTCAAAAAGGCAGCAGTCAAAGCTTTTCAGTAATTTTTTAATATCTAACACAAGAAATAGTTCTGAAATTATCAGTAAAATGGCCACATGACATTAGTCCTTTCTGAACAGCAATAAGCATATATTCTGCTCACAGCTGAATTATATAGAAATACACTTCCATAAGCTCACTGACTACTTAAAAAATCTACTGCTTTGGTGACTGAAGTACCGAGGTGACCCAAGTCCTTGGTCCTGTTCCCTTGTGGGTGCTGTTGCCCAGTACAAACACACATGGATGCATCCTTTGCACTAGATCACTGTCAAAATATCACTGAACAAGAACAGAAACTTTTGTCATAGCCAGTGACAATAGGCCTCCAGTCCAAAAAGTGGGACACACGAAGGCTGTCTGGAGATACACTAGGACCATGTGTGATCTCCGTTCCTCCATGGATATAGAGCTTGAATCCCTTCAATCTACAGAACAAAAGAGGCTTTTCACTTGTCAATGCCATACTAAAAAGGATCATCTCTGCTAGACCTAAAAATTTCATCTTGAAACACTGAAGACTGAGATTCCCCAGTCTCACATAATTGACAGGGAGTAAGAGGGACTATCATGCTTTGCTGCATTCCATAAAAAGCAGAATGAAACCTGGAAATTAAATTTTGAGAGTAACTAGAGGACATCTCTCTTCAACAAATTTCACATTTGTGGTTAAAAATGGTAAAGCCATAATCAAAACCCACCAGATTTCCAAACAGGGATTTGGATTCAATAATTCATTTGGATTCATCTCCCATCCTCTGACATTTTGACAGCAGGCACCTGAGGGTGCAAAAATGTTCCCCCTAGGGGACACATCTCTTTGAGGATTAAATGTAGGATTATTCAACCAGAAAATTTAATTTTAAAAGACAAGTACTAGGAAACAGGTTTCTTTTTTTCATTCACTCTTCACACTTTTTGTAATAATCTGAATACTTCTAAAAATAAAAGCAGAAAGATGGCATAACCAATGCCTGTTAATACAAAAATAATTGGCTTAAATGAGGCACATACTCATATGCACAAAAAATAAATGGCCCAAGAATTCTTTTGAGAGTTACAATATTTTTAGCCATATGGTATTTCTTATTAATTGTTATAATTACTAAATAAGAGCCAAAAGTATGCTCAGCACTGTCTAACATATCCAAACACTGTCAACCCCTAGCCGCAAATGCTTACAGTTCAAAAAATAAGACATGCAGGAACAGGAGATACTGAGAAATTCAGTGACAAAAAGGTTGCCTGGATATTGAGGTGCTTTTGCCCCTACTATTCCAGCTGCACCAGCTACATCCCTCCTCTGAGAATGACAAAAATGGGCTCTAAGCCTTTTTCTCCTCCACAGAGTCAGCAGAGAAAAAAGATGCAAGAAAAAGGGAACACGTTTTGAGGTTTAACAATCCACACTGGCTCTGCAACATATTTTGGGCCCTTAGCAATTTATGCTAATTGACTGTAACCCTCAAGCTGTTCTTTCTGTGATGGGGCTGCTCTGGAGCACAGCCAGCCCATGGTCCACAGAAGCACAGAAGCTGTGCTGAGCTGTGCCGTGCAGCTCTGGGTTTCCACAGAGCCTGTGAACCAGAGGGATGAAGCTGAAAGTGTTGATGCAGCAGTGAAAACCACTGTGGAAAAGGCACATTGCTCTGGTAGAACTGAAGTGTCAGGACCATTCTCAGGAGGGACAGTGGCCTCCTCAGGGCTGAGAAGAGCTGACAGAAGTCATTAAATGATGTCACCACCTTTTGTAAGAAAAAGGGATCTTTTTCATATTGGGAAATACTGGTGCAGACAGGTGCCCTGCAACTGAGAGAATAGCTAGGAGCAGTAAGAGATGTTCCCACCAACAATTCAGACCAAGATTTTTCCTCAGAACTGCCTTTCATTTCTGAAACAGATTTTCCTGAAAGAAGAGCTAGTCAAGTCTATGTATACTGCACCCCATTCACCCCAGATCTTCTGCAGCTCTGAAAGGAAAAGGAAAGAGGGAGAGAGAAGGAAAGGGGACCTTCCTTTTTCCTGTAGAAGCCCTTTCTTTGATGACGTACACTAAGCATTCACCATCTTATCCTGTCTCCAATTCATTCATCTCCACTTCAGAGGCTGGAGGATTTATATCTGATCCCCTGTCAGTCACATACATGCTCAGCAATGACTTTGAAACTAATGATCCTAGTCATAAATGTCCCAAGGGCAAGAAATGATGCACTGCAGGCCCAGGCTTCTATAACTCTTATCTTGTAGATGATCTCTCTCATAAGGGATTGCTCTGCATGGGGAAAAAAAAAGAAAAGAAAAAGAAAAAAAACCCAACAAAACAAAAGCTGCTACTGTCCCTTTCTAATTAGCTGTAAACATTACTCCATTCCTGCACACCCCTCTTATGTGCTCCTGGGAATCAGGCTTGGAGGATCCTCCTTCCCTAAGCACCTACTGCCCTTTCTCCAGCACAGGCTTCATCCTTAATAACTTTCAGGGCACCTCTGTGCAGAACAGGCTGAAATGTGATTAACTTTATGCTTCACAACCTCAGCATTAAGAAGTAGGTCCCGGGGCAGGGATTTAACGTGAGGCTTTCAGGCATGTACAGAACCTTGATCAGAAAAACAGCTCTTCCTTCCTGAAATGGCACAACAAAACAGCTTTGAACTAGGTGAAATGGCCAGGTTCTCTAAGGAAAAAATACTGTCAAACCCTGCACTGCCAAAGTGAACACAAAAAATGGGAGATAATTGTTCCATTCTACCTCCAAGACAAGGCTGAAAGTTCACAGGATTTTAAGACACTCTTGTTCTCTCCTTGTGCTTTAAGGCAAAACTAAATCTACCCATACAAACACAAGTGTTTTACCCTGCAAGCATGCTGTTATTAATTTATCAGGTTCTCTCCTTGTTACCTTTACTTTCTTCTCTTTGACATCTTCATTGTGGTGTTTATATGTTAATTGTTAATGCCCTCAGCAATGAGAAGCTCCAAGAGCATAATGAATTTGTAGCCCCTACAGGAGCCAGTGAAATCTAATGCTTTAGAAGATACTGCAAAGTCATTGTCCTTCCTATGGAATGCTAACTTTCAGTCCTATCTTTTCCAAATGCATAAAGAATGAGAAACTTCATATTAGAGTAACTGATAGTTCCTCACAGGTTCTCTGCATGGGAATTCCAGCATCAAAGCCATGGGTTTTACAAGATGGGTTTATAATGTGGCCAGAAATCATACTGCTTTTCACAGTTTACACCTAAGTACTGTCACTAATACTCACTGGTTCACTCTCAAAGACACAATAAAATGTGATGTGAGGTCTTCTGTAACTGCACAAAAATTTCAAACCCTTTCAGGGTCTCCTGTAATGACTCAAAACAACTGATGACATTGGTCATCAACTTCTTTAAGACCAATATTCCTCAGGGATGAGAGGGAATTGCTTGCTCCTTTTCTTGCAATAAGGAAGGTCCATGAGTTAAAAACCTTACAAGAGAGAGTTTGTTGTGTGGTTTGAACATATCCCTGTAAGCAATATTTTAGGTTTCCATGCAGAATAAGCTTTATTCTGCCACAGCACAAACATTTCTACTGATGATGGCAATACCTGGAAATATATTTACATATTCCTCCAGTAGGAGTTAGGAACAACAGTCTAATGAATGCAGAACGGGCACACAATAAATCCCATCAGCATGTATTTCAGTGGGTATGTGAAATACACCTAAAGATTGCAATCATACCTGCAATAAGAAATGGATATATTTACTTTACTATGAGGAATATCCAGCTGTCTCTCTACCCATCCCTGCTGTATTGCTTTCTTCCATGTGCATTATTTTTTCTACCCCCTTCCTTATAACTTGACCTTAGCAAACACTGAATACTACTCATTAATTCTGAAGCAAAATATTTATGCTTTGCATTGTTATTACATATTTTTGAAACAAAGTCTTCTCCCTTACATTTGAGGGAAAGGGGTTAGATTTTCCAAAATACCTCAGCACTCTGTATTAGAGGCATGTGCCTCGTGCACTTCTTCAAGGCACCTGCAGAAGTTTCCTGCTCTAGCCACCAGGAAGAAAGCAGGTTAATCTACTTAGGGACTTAGGAAAATTCAGAGTGCCAAAATCAGTTATTAGGCATTTGCTGATTTGGAAAACTTGGGCCCAGAAATCCTGTCCTTGGTCCTGGATTTGACCAGGAGCCTGGTTTAGAGCAAAAGGAATAGTTCAGCAATGGGAAACTGGCAGGGATACACTGCACTATTCCTTCAAGACCTGAAGTGGTGGTTCCTCCCAAGCACTCACAATGCACATTCTGAGATACACACCAGCCAGTGTGGAGGCCCAGCACCTCAAACTGGAGGAAACATGGCCTCAGTGCTGTGGTTCCCTTGCCTTCTATCGCTGAAGAGCTGTGATCTGCTATAAACTTTTTCTCTTCATTTCCAGAACCTTTTGTGAATCCAATAGAGGGATGGCTCTAAGTTACTAGAGCAGGGGTTGAGTATAACAAACACCTTCCTCTTATCCAAGAATAATATGGGGAATAAAATCATGTGAAAGGAGACTCTGGCTTTTCCCAGACCTAGGGAGGACACCCTGCCATTTCAGGCATTAGAGGATACGCTCAGTTTAAACCACTAATGTACTACTAAACAAAACATTCATGCCAATTATATTCAGAGCCTTGATTTGCCAAGGAAGTTTTGCAGATGCCTGTCTTCAAATAAAGGGCAGACAGATACACAGCTTCTAGAAGCAAAGCCTTCATTTCAAAGGCAAGCTTGAATGATGTTTCACACCAAGTTTATCGCAGGTGGAATTTTGAAGTTTTTCATTGAGTTGAACGTGGTTAAGTTTTCGTACCTGCTCAAGTTCATTGGAGAATTTTTGCAGAACCACAGACGACATCCACCTATATCCTGTTTAGGGAAGGGACAGGGATAATACCCATCACATGCTGCCAGATTGGATGACACTTTGGTGTATGGGTATTTCTTCCAAACTGTTTCCATTGCCTGCCATGAGCCTGGTTTTACAAGTAAATTATTTACACAGCCTGCAGTGAGCTACAATGGACACACACATGAGCAATCGAAGCTGCCATAACATCCACAGTTAGGTCTTTCCTGCTCAAAAATAATGGAATGTAGCATGCCAAGGGGTGGCTGGAGCGAGAAAAGTTCAAAGGCATTGCAAGAAGTCAAAGATACTTTTAACATATAAAAGTTTCAGCACCTAAACATGGGCTTCTAAATATTGCTTTGTTACTGATACCACTGGTACAAATCCTTGTGCAGGGCACATGGGGGAATATGACAACATATCAGAGTATCTAACAGCAATTTTTATGTCTTTCCCACAGAAATGCTGTCACAGGCATTGGATAATTCATGGACATGAGACACCAGTGTGCATGCTGACATATAAATTTTCTTATTTCAAATTATGAGAACACAGTCTAATGGTGATTCAAGCCCAAGGCTGGTGGCTGCTGTAGGAGCAGTCTGGCTGGGGCTAACAACTCAATTTACATATTTAACTGTCTTTGCTGAATTAGGCCTTGATTGCAATAGTGTCAAAAACCATAACAATGTTTCTTAGGCACAGCCAGGAAGAAATGAATGCTTTGGGGAAAGAATCAGCTGTTTGACAGGATATTTTCGTTTCATATTGCAACACATCAAAGCAAGTTTGGAACATGGAGGCTGGGAATAAAATCCCAGTCCTACTAATGTCAATGTGAGTTTTGCTATCAAACTCAATGGGACGGATATTTCATGGTTGCTAGGCCTGAACAGCAGCAACATTTCTTCCTGCACTTGACGCAGGGTCTCAAAACACATACGTGAATTTGCACAGGCTTCTAAGTCTTTGTTCCTGAAGTTTCATTTCTCTTAGAGATGGGTGAATAGACTTTTGAAAGGGAAAATAGAGGAAAGTCACATTTGTGCTCCTGCCTATTCACTTTCCCTCTAAAACATCTCTCTCAGGCAAACAGTACTGAATCAAAAATAAATTAGACAGATATGGAGTCATACAATGGGGATCTCTTCAGGTCCAAAACACAAATAATTCACAACAGAAGATGGAAGTAATATTGTGAATTTAGATTACTGTTTTAACAAGGTGGCAAGGAATTTTAAAACCAAATCCTTGCATCATTTTAAAATTTGGCTAAGCATACATATTTAGATGTATTTATTTAATATGTCTTGGTTTTCTGATCATGGACATTTTTACCAGAATGTCACACAACCAGTGTGTGAATGCTTGATGAATATAAACACCGTGAAGAATCCGTGCTCTCATTAATTTTAAAAATCTACAGGGTTCCAGTGCAAATAGCACCAGTATAAGTATAAAATTGAAGGTGCTTAATGCCAAGAACATACTCAGACTATCAAATGGTATGTGCAAAGGCACGAATAGCTTGTTTGCAAATAGAAAGAGCAAATATAATAATGTAACTGCCTGTTGGCTTCTTATCCCAAATTCAGAGTCAAGGAGCTAAACCATGACCTGAAATTCTACAGCCCAGGCCTACCCCACATCTTTCTGAGTTTCAGCAAATATACAAGAAAAGAGAAGAACTTTACACAATATGTTAGCTGTCTGTGTTGGTATGTCCTAAATTTGTATCTGCAAATTGGCAAAACAAGGCAGGAAATCCCCACCCTACAGATATACCTCAAACTTGCTAAGGAGTTCATACTATCTGTGAAATCCTACCAAACCATATTACCTTTAAGGGAAGGAATGTTCATGGAACCACCAAATTTAAAATAAATTCTGCAAGCTATTTATGGGAATAATCTCAGTTTTGGAATCGCAAGAGCATCCAATTCACAGAGTTGTGCTTTTTCAGGCAGCAGTAGGAACCCTCCCTCTGTGTGTTTGGGCAGCTAAAATCTCACTAAAGGGCACATCAAGGACACTGGAGCCTACATCTGATAAGAAAATGTTTATGCTATTTAGTTCCTTTATAATGTGCATTGGTTTGCTTTTGAAGTCCTCTTTAAAAAGGTCTGTTTTCCAGGAAAGGATTACAAAATGGAAGGCTGCAGCTTCTTTCAAGAAGTCAGCTTTTGCTGAGAAACTGAAGCAACAACCTTTAATTGAATTCTAGGGAAAGGAAGTGTTGAGGGACTCCTTGCTGTGAGCTGCTCGATGGGCAGGCTGTTACCAAGCCACGTGACTCTCAAACACAAATGCCTCAGCCCAGTGAGTATCCCAGAAAGCTTTGTACATGATACACTGCATAGCCAGAGGCTGTTTACCTTTCTAATTTTTAAGCAAACCAGATGGAATCTGTTGCTGGATAACCACTCCCTGCTGCTGTCTCTGCTCAAGCTAATACCTGCCAGTCTAACAGAGCACAACAAAAACACAGTTTTCTTTCCTTTCTGTGAGTCCCTGTGAATGATAGGAAGACACTCTCTGCTGATGTGTATCAAGTGATCCCCAGTACCTCTAAGCTCATGTCAGCTGTACATTTCTAGCTCATGGATTAATTATACATGGCTTGTGCAAGCTGAGAGCTCTCTGTGGAAGCAAGCAGGCTCATTTGCACTAAGGACACAGTACCTAGTGGTCACAGGATCAGAGGGTTTGATGGAGCTTTTGAAATCATCTAGATGACCTCTGTCTCCCCTGAGAGATGTTTGTTGCTTTTTTTTTTTCCATTTGGTGCTTCAGTGACAGACTTAAATCCTCCTGACTAGCCTGTTCTAGGGTTTCAATACCCTCCCCTGATCAAGCATTTTTGCCTGATGCCTAATGTCAAGCTACCTGCTCTGTAAATCCATTTCTTCGTGTCTCATCTACTACTGTGGGCAGAGAACAAGTTATTCCCCTGCACTTAGCAGCAGTGACTGAACAGCAGTAATTGTACTGTTACCATGCCCCTTCACTTGCTCTAAGCGAGCCATGTGTAATTGTATAAATGAGTCACCAGCACATACCATCTTATTAATAAAACGTAAATATTCACAGAGAGCACTTGGCAATAGAAAGAAAAGCTGGTGCATGTGGGTTCCTATCAGAGGCAAGAGGCATTAGGAAGTAATGCTGCTCAACACCTCTCAGAAGGTACTTAGTACTGGGTCTCCTCTAATACTGGAGTTTGGCAAACTCAATTGCTTATCAAATATTTACAAGAAGAGGGATGAGCCCCTGGATTTGCTTCAGACTGGAATGGAGTGCAGGCTGGTGCTAACTCTTTCTACAGAGTGAACTCCACAACAAAGACTTGACTGAAAGGCAGCCAGGCTGACAATTAACACTGAGGAAGGAGACCTGTATCCACAGCAAGGGGATACAGGGCTTGTGACAGCCTGTGTTATAAGGTATGGCCACTCCCAGCCATTTTTGCTCATTTTACTACAGCGAGTGGCGCATGCTTGCAAATGGGAAACTCTTTCTATTGATATTACTGGGCATTCTGCCAGGCTTCTGAGATGAAAGAGTGATACTCGGGAACATAGTAAGTGATAATGACATGAAGAAGCACTCAGATGGGTGTTTGTTTCAGATGCTGTAGTGACAGGTCCTCACACAGACCCTAGTGCTGTAAGTAAACAGGAAATAAGAGTCCTTCCACCCTTTCAGGAAAATAAATGCCTGAGGAAGAAAGTCCCGTAAAGAGGTTGTGCACCAAGAGCTTCACCAGTTACCTGTCCCCACAATTTTCTCTAGCTTACAGGCAGCTTGGAAGCCCTGAGTGAACAGTGCACGCATGGCAAATTAAAATGTGCATGTTTTATTACAGAAAGCGCAGACATATTGTGGCTCATGCTGTAGGGCTTAAATCATCCCATTAGGTCTTTATAAAAACAGAGATCGCTCAGCCTCATGGGAAAGGCATTTGCATCTTCATCATTACAGAGGCAACAAACTTCATCCATAAAGATGTGCCTAGAACAAATGGCAGCAAATTGTGGACACATGTTTTGCTTTAATTGGTCCTCATCAGCTCAATCTAGCTAGTGACTTCAAAGAGCTCTTACTAAGAAACCTCATCCAAATTTTTTGTTTTAATCTTTTTATGTTTTTTTTCTTTTAATATCTTAAGAGATTTCAAATAGAATCTTTGAAGATACAGTATGAAAGCACTACCTCTTTATAGTTTAACATCACATGTTTAATTACTTATTCATAAATTATGAATGATTAGAGGTAAAGTAGCATTGCCCAGAGCCCCTGTCCTGGGCCAAGTGTAGGGCTACAATTTTCGCAAACTCTACCTCTTGACAGCTGGGACCAGATTCAAGCCAGCTATAACTCTACTTAAAAGAGAACCTGTTGCTAGCACAATTTTCACATTCCATTCTTGATCAGCATGAATGGATGGAATGTGCTCTTTTTGGAAAACACAGCAAAAGAATATGGATGGCAACAGAATGCTTACGTAACTCGTGAAATTCACCAAAAAACCCACACACAAAGCTACAAACAAAATCTTATTTATATATGGTTTTCTAAAAATACAGCTAACAAATCCCACTGTTTGAAAACCAAACCAATACAAGTCTACATAAGTCTTTTCTTCCAGTCCCAAAGCCAAGAAGCCCTCCAGAGTACGAGAGTCCTACTGTCTCAAACACTGCACAAACACAGATGAACATAGCATAACTGAACAGAGGTGGAAAAGAATTCACAGATGAGCGTAGCCACAACTGGGACTCAAGCAAATTATGGCAAGCCTCATAACAACACACCAGTTTGGAGGTGAAACTGCTTCTTCCAGCATTTCTTTGCCACATCCAGGCACATCCACAAGCACACACAGACTCTTGTCTCTCCAGATGATCACTGTTTCTACAAAACCCACCAACACTTTGTTCCAGCTGTCCTAGTTTTCTGTGCTTATGCATGCCCTGTGTAGCTCTTTGCATGAATGCATACATAGGACACTTCTCTCTAGCCTTGAACCTAAATCACTCACTCATGCCACAGCAGAAAAATGAAAGCGCTGCCCCAATTCCGAGGCAGCACCACAGACCCACTTGTTGCAGCTGCAGATGAGGAAGGCAGGCAGGTGGAAGACATTGGTGAATCAGCCCAAAGCAGAATACTTTCTTTTGATACTTTCTCTGAAGGTTTTCTTTTTCTTCAGCTGTAGAGTAGCAGCAATTTTCTTCTTTTGTCCAAATGAAACAAGCTAAGACCATGCTGCAGGCGCTTCTTATACCATAAAGAACAGTTACAGGAAACACATTAAAGTAATTTCCTCTTCCTTGGACAGAATGCACTCTTTTGGAGTTTTGTTTTTAGCATTGTGATGTAACTGGGGAAAAAGTGAGCTTAGGTAACACACCTCAGTGCATCAAAAAGAAAGCTGATACAATAGAAATTAAGTAACTTGCCATAGGCTTTTTATAAACCAACCAGAAAAACCACATTCCAGATGCCTTAAATACCTCTTACATAGCTATAGATGTTGCTGCACTTGTAAATGGAAACTACATTTAGTACAAGTTTTTGCCACACTCAGAGAAATAAAGCAGATTTTTAATCTGTCATTAGAAGTAGTAAGTTCAGAATCCATCTTTTCAAATTACATCACAGAATTGACAATATTGTTGCATAGTCATACTACATATATGTGTGTGTGTATATACACATACATAGTTTTTCTTGGTTTTTCCCTCTTTATTGTCAGTGTTCCTCTATTTGCCACCTATCTCTTCAACACAGTACCCTGGAAAATACTGTTTAAAAGCAGCAAGGATAACAAAGGGGAATGCTGCCAAGCAGGAAAGCATGGTATTAAAAAAAAATAGTTACAGAAAGACTCAACACTGTGATAGGCTGCATGCACAGAACACCTTTCTTTTTTTTCCCTTGTTGGTAGAAATGTATTTATACAGTTCTGCTTCATGTTTTCTTTACAATGTACCTAATATTGGTCCAGCAAACAAGATAGTTTTAGAATTAAATCCCATTTAAACATGTCAAAATGCAGCAATGCATTCTGGGTTCTTAGGTATGGTTAAAATGCCACCGCTCCCACTGCTCTCAGTGGGTTTCTGGTTAAAATTCTCCTTAGGAGCTCTTCCCATATTGCACTCTAGCCAGGCACCAAATCTATGGGAGCCAAAATTGTGCTGCTGGGCAGGTCATGTAGGCACATCTGGCATAGCTTTATGCTCAAGCAAAATAACATTGGGTGCATTTCTGGAGTCTCCCCTCTCATGTCATGAGGACATAGCTCTGTTTCCCCTGTGCCAGAGGGGAAACTAAATAGGAATAGTAACATCAAACAACCTAGCAAAGCACAAGAAATCTCTCACTCTGTATCCTGATGGTCACGAGTAAAACAAAGATATGACAGTAAGCAGACTTCTGTAACGGCCCACAAAATACTCCTTAGATTTAATTTTCACACACTCCAATAAAAATAACAGTCCTTCCATTGTTCATTCCAAGCATACTAAGCATAATTTCCTGGTTTTTCTCTTGCTTGGGCCAGAATAAGGGGAATCCATACAAAATTGTCTATGAAAATACACATATTGGAGTGAGACATTCTGCCAAATTGAAGTGACATTAAAAAAACTATTTTTTTTCATTTTTACTGGAAATTAGCAATTTCCCTTGCAAAACATGTCAGCAAGCGCTTATACTTATATTTTGTCTAGTAATACTTTATTTAATCTCTACAATTTTTAAGAAAAGTTGTTGCTTATGATGCTTGCACTGAAAATTGTCAGTTTACAGAAATGCCTCAACAGTGTCATTACTGTTTGACACCTAAAACCTTCCCTTACTTCCATGAACGGGGAGCCAGCCTCTGTCTACACAGTATAAATTCACCTGATGTTTTTGTTGGACTTCCATATTGGATGGACTCTTCTGAAAACCAAAACTTAAAAAAAAAAAGAAACTTGCCATCTCAGGCAGTGACACAGAATTTAGGTCTGTGTGAGCCTAGACTTGTCCTCACTCACACATCTTTTACTGAGTCACGACCACCAAAAATGCCAAGTGGGATGGATCCCTCTTCCAAAAATGTCACCTTATTTCTTCCAGCCACCATCCTCTGTATCTACGTCTCATTCTTCTGAGGGTGTTCACAGTTGCAGGGTACAGCAAATCAATTCTACTCTTGTACAAAACTCTGCAGAATCAGCTGATCATTCATCTCATTTTTTATACATCTCTAAATATCCCAAACAGAGTAATTTAACTTCCATATGGTTCCTCCAGGTACCTGAAGCAAGACATGTGGTTAAGTACTTCCCTGAATTGTGCCTGCATAAATATTACCATCATAAATAAAGATTTGGATAGTTCCTTTCTTACAGAATAAAAGTTAACATTTACTTACTAAACAGTTGGCAATAGAGGACCTGTAAGCTTCTCTTCATGGTATCATGTGGTCCTGCTGGTCTGCCAGTTTATTCATGATTCTGTCAAAAAAAATCAAGAGAAGGAGAAAATTGTGTATGAAAAATACAGGCTGCCTTCTTTAACCTGTTAATTACAAATTCAGTTGAAGCTTCATAGGAAAATTGTATTGATAAGCAATGGGAAATTGCCTAACTGCTTTTTGCTTGTTTTAGCCATGCTCTTCAACAGCTTGGCAGGGAAGGATAGAGTTACGGCCAAACAGGGGAAAATTTCTCAAGAGTATGAAAAATAAAGACACTGAAAATTACTTTCATATCATGCTTATGGCTTGATAAAATTAATTTTATAGGAGTCTTTTTACTTTGGAGAAAGGGTCCTCAGTGGAGAAGCAAACACGAGATGCAGACACCCCTCGGCAGCTGTGCTAGGCACATGGGGCTACAGCTTTTCCATGCCTCCCCTTTTCACATCCCTCAAGTAATACAACAGGGAGAAAGTCCACCTCCTCCTTTCCCAATGAAAATTTCAGTGGTGCCAAAGTGAAGGAGATCCCAGACTCTGCTGAAATGGTAGGACAGAGGGCAGCTTTGTCCTGGCATTTTTAGTTTCATTTTAGTCATATTCCTTCCTTTTATACCCCACCAGCTACCTGGGCTAGAGAATCTTCTCTGTATCTCTAGCCATTTTCTGTTTCTTCTAAACTGCACTGTCTTGGTGTAGAAAGGGATCCCATAATTCTTGTGCCCACTGTCTGAAAATGAGATGTGGCAAAAATTTGTGACCACCCTACCTCCCTGCCTTTGCCCACTTGGGGAACAACTAACAATATTTTATGTGTCCTCAGATGGTATTTTCAAATACTTGACATGGATATTTTTTCACCTCGGTTTAAAAGATATTATGAAAAAATAAATCCAAATCATGCTGATATTAATTATTCACATTGTGAGGAAAATAAATGCATAAATCAGAAGTGAAAAGCAAATGTGGTCCCAAATCACTGCTGTGAGTAATGTCTCACTGAGTACCCAAAGACAACATGCATTCAAGCTTTTTTTTTCCAGAAAAAAGAATTTGCTAAACATTCAGAAACAACTTTGAAAAGCAGGACACCAAGATCACCTCCTTGAAAGGCCTCTGGTCAATATCATATAGTATCCTCTAGCTCTCAGCTCAACACATTTTCATCTTCTGAACTCCTAGGAACATTTCTGAGTAATTTTAACATGCATATAAATCTTTCAGAGCTTATTTAAAATGCAATCTTGAAGACATAAGATAAACAAGTCAAACCAATGAATAACACCTTTGAACTGAATAAATGCTGCAGAGTTTGTGAAAACAGAACTATATTTGACTTTTATGTGGAAAACTCAAAAGGATCGTGACTTTTCTAGCCTGAAACAAAAGATGCTCGGGTTTTGTTAAGTTATTCCACACAGAAATTTATGCACAAAAATACTGTGTTTTTGGATTGTCCCACACTTCCCATTTAAAACTGGACCTAAAAACATCTAAGTAACTTGCAGAAATGTCAGTATTTGCAAGGCATTTTCTCCTAAATGTAAGCAATCACCTGTGAATCAGCTTGCCATTTTTAATTGGAACTGATTAATGCTATAGTTTTATCATGGAAACTTACTGAGGGACTCCTGTTTACCCCATTTTCCTCTATGGTTTACCAAATGATGAAACAGATGTAGTAAAAAACCCCAGTCTCTGCGCATAAACAGACATCATACAGTCTATTACAGCACTCTTCAAAGATGCCCATACAAAAGGTCTCTGTTTAACAACCACTAAGATATTAATAAAAATCTATGCACGAGAAGACAAGAAGCAGATAAGCCGCTGACAGTGTAGATACTATATAACCAAGAACTCTTACAAAGTACAAATAAATTAAGTTTGTGTCAAAACAGGATTTACAAGCATTGGCCCACATGAAGTCATAAAAATACAATGGAAAAAAGGGAGAATCTGAAATTGCAACCCTAAATCCACATTACTGACTTTGGATAATTTGAACTATGCTTGGCAATGTTGATGTGATGCAATTCTTGGCTGTGAACCACAGCCTTTTTGTATTTCTCTTCTATCTCCATATTAATGCTACCTATAATAAATTATGGTATTTGCTCATATATTCTAGTATTGTGGTTAAAATAAATTGTATGCTTTTGTGTATATATTTATTAGGCCAGTAATTTACCCTGTGCTGAGAAATATGAACTAGTGTGCAAAAGAAATAAAGTTTATCATTGGCAAACTTTAACCATGATCTGTTGGTCTCAGAAGATTTATTCTTTTGACCACATAGCCATAAAATTATACATAGAGAACTAAGTGAACATACATAAATGAAATGTTGCCATGAGTTTACAATGCCTCAATTTCTTCAAAGTACTTTGTGTTACTTGGGCTTAATAGAAGAGAACATTTCAGTCAGAAAGGACACACAATGATCACCTAATTTAAATTAACTCATTTAAATTTACACATGTGTGGAACATACTGCAATTAAATTTTTCCACAGTTTTTAATGCCTTATTTCTTGTGAACAGGAAATGTGTGCAAAACAAGGATGTGTTTTATTGTAAGGCAAGAGACATCTACTAAGATTTATTTGTATACCTTTGGAATGCCAGGAGCACCAATGACGGTGTTCCACATTGCAGAGACTGCTTGCAATGACCATCAAGGCTGCACAAAGTTGAGGCAGATTAAGCAGCCCTGAATCAAGATCTGACCTGAGAACAGAGGAGCCACTGCTGCTCCCACTCAGGTGAAAGCTCCAGCAAGCCCATTACCCTGACTTAACCATGAGCTGCCAGCAGAACAGCAGGGAAATGATTTGTGAAACAACCTGTGTAAGGTAATCTTTACAACCTGGCATAGGTTGCTCTATTCCAGCAAGCCTGAGTGGAATAAATTACCTAAGGTGCCATATTTTTTTTTAAACTTGAGAATAATTATTCCTTACTTATCTCCTCCATGTCATACAATTTTAGTCTTTCATTAGACCATTTAGAATCTCTTTTTCAAGCTGAGGAATTCCTGTCTTTTTGCTTCTTCCACAAAGAATATCTACCTTATGTCTGATAACTGCCATGCCTTCAGCTGAACACATCCATGCCATTTCAGATCTGAGGAGTAGGGGACAAAACTGCATGCAGCCATCAAAATCTGGGTGTGTACTGGAGTTTGACACTGCACAGTGATATTTCCTGTTTCTTCCCTACTCTCTTCCCAGCTGTGCCTATGGTTCTCTTTGTCTTCATCACTGTTCCTGAGCTCTACTCCACTGTTTTATAGAGCAGCTTGCTGAATAACAATGACTGCTCTGAAATCTATTCTCAGGTATTTGGAGCCAGGGCTAATTTTTGCCTGTGGATGCGACTTTGCAATGACCATCACAGAATTTCATCTGCCATTCTTACCACGCAATCATTTACCACCTTGACTTTTCTGAGAGACGGCAATGAAGGGCTGAATCACTATTACTATTACTATTACTATTATCATCATTATTATTATTATTATTACTATTATTATTATTATACAAATATACACCTATCATATATAAGGACTTCTGAAGCTGCCAGAGCTTCTGCAATAATACCTTCCAATCATGGAAATTGTTCTGTACCTCTAAGAAGATGAAGCAAAATCTCATGGTCAGACATTTCAAGAGCTGCACAGGAAACTCCTGTCCAGCCATCACAATACTCTTCTCATGGCCCTGTAGGTACATTTATTTATCACAATCAAGAAAGGTTACAGATTGAGTGGCTGGCATTGAGAGTGCCCTAGTTCACCAAACTACGCTCTCTTCGGTATCTGAATAAGTAATTTTAGGCACTAATAGATTAGCAAAGTTGTGCATATACAGATGGAAAATGCAGACCCACAGTCAGTTCCTGACTTTGGGCAGTTTAATTTAAAGACAGAGTATTGCCACTTGTTTTAAATACATAAACTGTCACATACAAGAAAAAAAAACCTGAAGAATGAGCAGAAACAGAAGTCATCTTGGAAAAAATTTAGTTGGAAAATGTGTGCTAAACTACAATAATCCAGAATCTAATGTGTCTGTGTTTTGTATCCATTTTATACTCCTCACACATTTCTTCAATGCTTCCCTGAGGTTTTTGGGGAGTAGACTTCTCCAAAATAATAATTTTGAAACATACTGAGCTTTAATATTTGAGAAGCCATTATGAGTATTTGAGGGAATTATCTGACACAAATATACCTGATCCTCAAGATTTAAATTTTTTAAAAAAAGTATTCTAAACTTAATTTCATAGATATATATCTCCAATTGGCACATTGGGCATATTCCCAATTGCTCTGAACTCTCTCTGAAAGCCAGGAAATAAACGTGTAATTATGACTTTTGTTTCAGTTCTGTATTGCAACGCATATTTGGCGTACCTACCGGCTTACTTTGAAACAAAGTATTGAAGTTACTGCAAGTTTGCAGTGAAATCAATTTCAAGTTTGAAATATCCATCTTCCTCTAGTTAAACTAGAGGAAATTTGCATCCAGAAAAAGTGTCACATTGCCTATAGACACCTTTGTTTAAAAATATTGGTTAAGCATTTGGTGTCTGAAATGGACTTAAGCATTTTGCATTTTTTAGTACACAATATTTCACATATAGTTTATCTTACCAAGATGATGAATAGATGTGTAAAATCCCTTTGGGCAGCCAGCAATATTGTCTTTCACAGTAAGTGATCCCCTCAACATGTCAGTTAAATTAAAGAGGACAATGAAGACATAATGATGGATTGAAGACAAAAGAGTCCAAAAGAGCAGACAGCTCCCAGACATTCATTATGTCTGATGGGAAAAAAAATGCCAACCAGGCCTTAAATTAAAGAAGAAATAGAGGAGAAAGAACAGAAAATGCATATTGAGGCAAAGCTAACAGTCAGTGGAGAACCCTTTTTCATTGTCTGTCAAATAGAAACCAGGAGACTGAAACAAAGAAGCTGGAAAATGGTAATAAAAAGAGGAGACAGGCAAAAGACATGCCACTTCCATCCATGAAGCACATATACCTAATGTTACTTCTGACTGCCTTCTCTCTGCTGTGGATCATTCTGGAAAGAAGAGAAAGCTACATCACATACAGTTTTCAACAACAGTATTTCCTGCAGAAAATGAAAGAGAAAAAGCAGAGAGACTCAGAAGTACTTCCATCTCCAGTATTTTTTTACTCCCCTACCAAGGAAACCCACTCTTGATCCTTTCAATACAATATTGCCCCAGGATGTTCAAGGAATTTCTTATAAGACATCAACAGCAGAGGCTCCTCACAACTCAAGAGAGCTGAGACTACCCCCAAGACTTACTCCCCCAGCAAAAATTCCACCACCAAGGTCTTCACTCACTGCTTCCCACAGGTTAGGCACAGTGGATATTCCAGTGGGCCTCATAAAAGGAAGCAGGTGCCCTCTTCTTGAATACACAGGCCTCAAGCACAATGTTGTGTTTTCTGGCTTTCGGGGTTTGTTTCTTAATTTTATGGCCTATTTCCACAATCCAGATGTTATTTTGCAAAATTTATATCCCAAAAAGCTTCAGGGCATGCTAATAAAAAGATGATTAACTTGCAGGAATAAGATTCCTCTGAGCAGGAATTCTCTGCTCTTGTTCAACATGTGCCACATTGTTCGCCATGATTTATTTCCCACTGCTTGGAACATGCAAACCACTACTACCATCTTTCTTCATAACATACTGAGTGCAGCACTTTTTATATTTATGCCCACTTTATACTTAGATCTTTCAGCAGTTTTTGAAGTAGATTCCTCTTTGCACTTTTGAATGAGCAATTCACATCTACTTCCACTATTACCCACAGAAGTGATAATCCTTTTACTCCCCTAAGATCTCCAAAGAGTAGAGTCTACCCTTAGGATATAAAAGCGGATCAAAACCTGTCTAGGTGGGGTGTAGGCCTGTCATATGTGCATAAGGAATAATCAGGCAGGAACTGAACTGGAGCTACTACCATGGTTTTCTTGCATCCTCTGTGACACGAACTTGGAAGCAGAGAACCTCAGAGCATCCAGGAAAAATCCCCCAGCCTTCCCAAAGCCTCTCCTCTCTGAATTCAGATGCAGAGCATCTTCAATCCCCTCTGGGCCTGAGGCTGGCTGTGGTTTTTCTTGTACCTGGTGTTTGAATCCATACCTCCCAGTAGCACAAGGATAAACCCCAGTCAAGAAAAACACACAGAGAAAGCAGTGTCAATATGCAAGGAAACCCTGACAGCAATTGTTCTCTCTTCCCCAGCTTCCCTACTTCAACATTAACTGTTGAAGTTTCCATCCCCCATCTCTCCCACAAAACAGTTCCAATGCCTTTGTTCCCACAGCTCTCGTCCAAATTGTGAGAGTGTTTCCATGAACAACTCTAGGCAAGATGATCACCCAAAGGCTACTGTCATTCCTGTGGCAAGTGGAGGACACAGCCAGTTAGCTCACCCTTCACCATCTTCCTTTATTCACATGTCAAACCTGGGGCATGTTGATGGAAGGGAGAGGGAAGAAAGGCCTACACTCTTGGGGTTCACTGTAATAAAAATAGATGGGCATGAAGGAACTCATGTCTAAGGGACCAAGGCCAGGGGAAGGACTTAGTCGGAAAAAGCCAGGTGAAACTGCTGCTGCATTTGGCTATTTAAAGTCTTGGCATCTATGGTCATCTCATGAACAATCACCGAAGAGCAAAAGGTAATAATTCAAAGGGTATGGAAAACTGAGAGGAAAAATACCAGGGTGGAACTGAAAGGTATTTTCCTACAAGAGACATGACCATTTTGGAAAAGCTGTGACAGACAGGGTTACTCTCTTGGCTGATTATAACTGAGAAATCCCAGAGACAGAGATCAGAAAAACTATAAAGCACTAGGCTACTAAATGTCCTTCACACTCCATCAGTCATGCAGGGGACTATTTCTTGACTATTTCTTTGTTCCTAATTATCTACCATTAGCAAATGCTTTTTATGGCAGCTCCAGTGGGAGAAAAGTCTGAACAGTTGTTCTGGTTGCTTCTTGTTCTCAGTAGTGCAAAGACAAGACTCTGTGTGTGTCTGTCTGCCCAGTTTCAGAACAAGAAAAAAAGAAGCCCTTCCTTTACATCATTCATGTCTGTGGAGCCCTGAGCAGCTCATCTTCATAAAGATCAAACTGACTTAGCAGGTGTAAGGATAATTAGAATTTGGTCATTAATACATATTAGGGGTGGACAGGGGAAGACTTTTGTGCTCATTTTAAAACTTGCATATGGCTGAATATAAAACACTCAGTGATGAAATAGTGAAATATTTTTGTGAAATCCCTGTGGAGACCTAGCAATATTCTCCTTCCCAGGAAGTAATCCCCTCAATACATGTGAATATATAGGCATTTGAAACTTCGATAATGAAATTTTATTGTACACCTTGAAACATGCTGTTTTGGGTAGCTGAAGGAAAAAAGTCCAACTTCTCTGAGTTTTGGGGTGAATAATCTTTCACAATGCAATATGAAAAAAAAAAAAAGTGAAACAACCAAGTCAAGAAAATTGTACAGAAAAAGTCCTTTAGTGAAAAGCACCTTTCACTGTCCTCTTGAAAAGACTTTTTTAAAAATTAAATATGACAAATTTAAGACTAAATTGTGTAATTTTTCAAAATTTTCTTTGTGGGTCTTATGACAGCCAAACCAAAGAAAATCTTTTCATATTCATTTCAAGCTCATGATGAAAATTTCACAGGCTGCAGTACACCAAGGAAGCCTACAGCAGTGTAAATTGTCTGCTCTTTGACAGGAAAACTTTAAAACCATTAGAAGCTCTCCTGCTAAAAGACTTTTTTGGCACACAAGATTGTCTTAGTAAAGATATCTCTATAACTTCTGGAAAAATAAAGAAAATACAGCCTGTTCTTCCTTCTCAGTCACAGCAGGGAAGGGATGTAGAAACAAGCTCTACTTCCACATCACTCTTGTGATTGCAGGTTTTCCCTGGAGGATTTTTTGTGGCATTTCAGGGGCCTCAGGTTGTCCACACTGTGGATGTGGCATTTGATTTACTCAGTGACACTCTCTCTGCAGAGAGCAGGGCACTGGCTCCTCTGAAGTCTGATGCCTGTGTCCTGTTTAAAATGCCTCTCCTGGGCTGAGGGGACCAATTCCTTACGTGGGGCTGTTTCTCTCCACTGAGTTTCAGAGGGCTGAAGGTCAATCAGTTGATTTCAGCCTGTAACACTGAAAATGAGGATGCCAACATCTGTAAAAGGAATCTCACCCAGAAGTTTCTCCAAGTACAGGGCTTTTTTAAAGCCAGTTTCAAGGCTTATGGGGTTAACTTCTCTGCAGCTGTGTTAAACTATTATCTTGTTCCCATTGTGTAGGATATACAGTAAAAAATGACTTAATGTAAAGGACAGGCAAGAAAATAGCTTTGCCTGCATTGTAATAAACACATGAGAGTTGGAAAAGGGTTTACCTTTGTGAAGCAGTTGAAATCAAGCTCTTCCCACTATACAGCTTGATTAAATGCAAGCATTTCAAGTAGAGAAGAAAAAAAGCATGCAAAAGAGAAGGTATTAATTTCACTCTCTTATAATACAGCACTGTATTCCTAAGGTGGGTTGACTGGGTCAGATTTTCAAGAACGGAAAGCAACAGCTGTACACAAAGAGGAGTATGCACACTCTGCGTGTATGAAATTCAGGCCAAAATACCAATTTCACAAAGATGCTTAGGTACTCCAAAATGCAAACAAGTCCTGTGCTGTTAAAAGTATTATATTGGAGTCCTGAAAACACTGTTACACAGGCCCCAGATGACTTTAAAGGAAATCTATAGTAGAGATGGAAACATCTCAATATAACGTTTTAACTGCAAGATCATCTTCCCTTTAGTGAATGTCAAAATTACCTAGCTAAACAAATAACCTCATGACACCACCACAAAGGGGGCTCAATATTGTCCATCAGCATCATCGGATTTGCAGTGAACTAAAGATGCAAACTAAGAGAGGCAAGTGCCTCTAATTGTTTTGAAAATCTCACACACTGGGGTTTGGCTTTGAAAACTTCATCTGTAAAAAAGGTCCCTTGTACTAACTTTCCTCAAGAGACTGTAAAGATTAAGGAGATTGAGAGATATGGAAGAATAAAAAGATCAAGATGTGCTAATTAAGTTTTGGGCCATCTCTAGGGGAATTTCAAGTGACCTGCTGTCAGATAATCACAGCACATCCGAGTCCAGGACCCATCCATTCTGCCTTGCCCCTCAACTCCCTAGGCTGGTTTACATCTACAAAGCACAGAGGAAATAATCACCAGTGAAGGATAAATGGAGTGGTCTTCTGGCTCCCTCAGATGCTGAGCTCAGTCCACAGACCCAGCCTTTCTGAAAACTGAAGATGGGTGAAGAACAAGAATGCTGAATCAGGTCAGAGTGCCCTGCCTGTGTATTTTGGTTGTGGTCCATCCTATTGTACCAAACCAGATCCCATAATTAATGAGAACATAACAACTTCAGCTGCCAAAGGAAAAAGAAAAAAGCAATGTATTCATTATTGTAATTTTTAATTCGATATATATGTTTATGTATATATTTATAGCTATGTTTTATGTTTACCTTTCCTTCCCTTTTTATACTAGCATGCCTCTCCTAATGATAAAAGAAAAAAAAAGGAAAAAATGTAATAAACCTATACAACATATCTCCTTCTTCTTTTGAGTCAAAAGAAAATAATATTAAATTTCCCATCAAAATACATGTTCAAGATTATTTCCATGTCAGTTTTGGACTGAATGTTTTGAACCAGCTCTAATCATAATGTGTAAGTACAACATAAGCATCTAATTTCACAATGGCAGGTTATAATAGACACACACAAGTATCTAAGATTGAAAGAAACATTCTATTATAATTGAAAAAAGCATGGTAGGAAAGCATAACCACGTTTTGAATTCTTAACCATTCAGTCTCTATGGTGTATTAATGTATTTAATACTAACCTATATTGCTAGCTTTTTTAACAGGCCATAAATCCCAAGAAAACCCAACATGGTTTATAATAATATTTTTAGTAAAAATATTGGTATGGTAAACAGATGTGAAAGGCTGGGCATTTTTAAGACCTCCTTGTGTGCTCTGCCAGATGCTCTTGCCTCCATGACAGGGTGTTAGTTCAGGGGCAATTCCCACTGGAGTGTTTGCTGGTTTCCTTTGCTCAGCTATTTTAGAGCACACATTCATTTTTAAATGAACCCTATCACTTCAAAGACAAAGTCTGTCTGAACTAGCTTCTTCTGTGAAATTATAACAGCTTCAGCTCTAAGAATAGGGACATCTTTGGCAGATTTGGATGGATGAATGCATAAATGCACAATCATTTGACACAGAAAGTTAAGATGATGTCCTGACCTTCGTCTCTCTGGTTAAACCTCCTTTTAACAGAGCCATTTACTACCTCCTTTATAATCAGACATTCAATACGGTAAGAAGAGAAGGGAGATAAAGTGAGCTCTGAAATATGACTGCTCTGCTTTGGTGGGCCGATCAACACACACTGGAAAGTAGAATAGTACAACTGCTTAGACTTGACATTTCATCTCAGTTTATTATAGCAGTGTCTAGTTCAAGGGACACCATTTATTTATTCTCAAATTCCCAGGGCTTGATGTCAAAGGAAGAAATGGCCACAGAAAAAATACGAGGCTACCAATCAGTGACCCAGACATAAATAGCAATCCTTTTCATTGAAGACTATTTTGCACATAGTTTTGAGACAGTGGGGGGAAATAAAATTGAAATTTTATATGGCACCACACAGTAATATAGGCCCATAAAAATTTAGGTTTGGAGGAAGGTGGCAGGAAATACACTCTTGGTAATTTCCAAATTATTCATTCTTCTGTCTACAAGGTTACTGTAGTGCAAACACTGAATTTCATTTGAAAATGCATGTAATGCTGTCTGATTCAATAGGAAGAATTTCCAAGAAAATTAAATGTCAGAGCAGCACGGCTTATTGGTTTTACTCAATGTAAATTCACTTTTTACACAACTCCGAATAATAATAATGCCTTAGTCTGTATCAGTGTGGTGTCTACAACTTAAGGCTTTGGAGAGGGGGACTGAAGGCAAAAGGAGGGGTAGGGTAAGATGACAGGGCAAGATGCTAACCTGGCACTGACAGAGATTTAGTTCTACATGACAGGTCTGTAGCTTCAGAGAGGATTTAGCATGCCAATCACTGTGTGTCTTATTTTCTTCCCTTTCACTTTGTGCAGCCACCAAGACTGCTACTGGCTAAACAGCTCATCTTCCCTCCTTCAAAAGGTTCACTGGCATATATAGATGTGCAAGTAAGCCAGAAGGAAATGCATATTGAAAAAAAAAAAAAAAACGGGAAATCTCAAAACATCAGCATCTAAAAACACATTATGCTGTCAAGTAAGATTATGCTCAGATGCACAGCTTATTCTAATGGATTAGTGTAAACTCTCATTTATTGCCTGGGACTGTGAAGCTCTTCCTCAGGTGAAGCCCACTGTCCCTGACAGGAGATTTCAGTATAGACACAAGCATCTGGCTCAGGATTCATAAAACAGTGCAAGCAAATGCCACCATTCAAAGAAGGCTGTTCTTTTTCTTCCCGACAGAGGTAAGAAAGAGCCTAGACAGAGAAAGAATAAGACTACTTAGGTGAAGGACTGAGAGGTGGATTTAATAAACATCTGCCTGGAAAACTGACTGCAGCTAAAATGTGATGAGGGCAGTTTCAGGTGTGTCAGATATTCTTTTGCTACATGCAACTGACACGGGCTAAGCCATGTCCTGAGCTGATTGCAAACCCAGAGTAACTCCAGTGACTCTGGCCCACCAGAGTGTGATCCAATATGAACACGAACTGATGAAGGAAGAATGGTCTTGAACAGAACAGGAGAGGTTGTGGGGGACACTAGATTATTACAGCAGGATTTTTGCAGGTACAGACTTCAGTGAGACTCCCTTCTCATTGTGAAAGCTAATAGAGTCTAACTTCTATTTTTGAGTCTGAAAAACATTCTCTGTACCTTTCTATATCCCTCTCCTTTCTTACTGAAGAAAAGTCTTTCAGGAAAACAGAGACTTCCTCTTCCATGTCCTGCTTGACTATACCATGGCTTTTCTTCTTCAGGCTGTAAAAAGTTGGGGAAAAGATGTTGTGTCTTTTGGGTGCAATGCATTTCTGAGACATGAGTTCAGCCTTGTAAGCACAAAGCCAGGAGATGCCCAGCCACAGGTGTATTGGTTCTTGCCTCATCCCCAAATCAGCTCACACAGTTTGAGGTCACACAGGGACACAATGAAGGACCCTTTTCAAGTAAAATTGCAGCTTCTCTTTGCTTCAGGAGCCTTTGCTCCTGTGTGCTAAGATTTTCCCAAGAGTGTTACAGAAGATATGAAGCAATATGAAGGAATGAGAGCCCTTTTGGTGCATCTCTTCCTGCAGTGCAAAAAATCTGCACTGGCTACAGTCTGTACACAGTGTGACAATGCAAATAATAAACTCACATACTTTGATTTTTAGGCTTCTATCCAGCCTCACTCAGTGTAAGAGCAAGGACTGTCTGCACACATTCAGCAAGCCAAGGTCACAATCAGAAGGAACTTGCTGTTTGCTGCATCTCTCCCTCACCACTGATGGCACTGGACAGTCCAACAAGGAAGTCACAAAACCCAAGCTTCATGCAGGCAGTCATTAATTGCATCTTCTTTGTTTGCTTAGAGCAGAGCACAGAACACCTGCGCTCTGAACTGTGGAAGCGTGGAGCATTTCCAACTGTGATGGACTCAGCAGAAGCCAACTGCAGAACAAAGACAGGATGATCCTGTGCTGTTTCTGGAAAATCAGGGCATGAACATCTCAAGTTTGGCATCTAAATTAAATGTCTTTTGTTGACATTATGATTCCGTGCATCATTTTCCCCGGTGCATAATGTCATTTCACCTTATCGGCACACTGTGAAGATAAATTCATTAATGTTTTTAAAGCACTCGGATGCTGCAATAATGAGAGCTGCAGAAGTGCTCCCCAGGAAATTAATAACTCTGGCTTCAAAGCTGGATCTGAATGATGTGCAGTTACGGGAGGAAGAGGTGACATAATGAACTACTATGAAAAAATAAAATATTGATTCATCTGAGCAATGTGGACTGAAATCTCTCAATGTGGACTGAAATATTTAAGAGAGCTTTGCTTTGTACCCTTAATAGGCTTTTAAATATAACTTACACCGTTAAAAAAAAAAAAGAAAATTGTAAATTTTTAAAAATTAAAATAAACACAATCCTCCAGAGAACTGGAGACTTTTCTGTTCTGAGCCCAGATTTACCCCTTGAACTGATTAACACCTGACCTTGCCTTACTGCTTGTCTGATCTCTACTGCGGAATCCTGTCCTCTTCTCTGTCTCTCTCTCTCTCCTGGATTTTGCTTCCAATCCCATCCTCTCCTCCTCAGCACCTCTCTGCTCCTTCTCTCTCTGTCTCACCACTTTATTTCCACTTATTAATAATCTCCTTTGTCCCTTTCCTAGTTTCCCTTACATGGGGACCTTACCCCAGCCCTGTCCTTTCTGAATAATTTCAATACTCAAGGCAACAACTTAGGCCATGGCCACAACATTCCTACCTCCTCCATCTGAAGCATACTCCCTACTAACAAAATCCTGGGACAGCTGAACTGGAAAATTTGAAGAAACATACATGGATAAGGATTTTTTAGACCAAAATGCAGTCTAATGTGGCAGTTTTCCACTAATACGCGAGAAGCTCTAACTTTGACTTCCATTACATAAATTCCTCTTAGTATTGTGCTGCATTGTCCTCTCTCCCTGATAGATTTCAACTTCCTGATCTGTGAAATGGAAATCCCACAAAATAATACAAGTACTGTAATGTGATGAAACAGGATTGCCTGTCCCCTGTTTTGTTTTTTGTTGGTCTTTTTTTTTCTCTCAGAGACTAAATTATTCTTACTGAAATGAAAAAAATTACAGACTAAAATAGGCATCAGACAACCTTTACCAGACTCAAGATCAACAGAGTACTTATCTATATTTTTCAGCATTCAGGAAGACTCTGACCCACCAAATCACAGCACACACTCAAGTCTTTGCAAGGAGGCAATCAAACCACCTAGAAGGTGAAACTGTGTAGATAAATGTGTCTAATTCTTCATATGCTTCACTCTGAATTATGAGAGCAAACCTTCTGGCTTTTGCTGGACCATATACAGAGAGGTGTATATGACTTGAAGGATTTATCACTGAAGCATTCTTCAATCTCCTTCATATTGAAACACTTGAATGCAAATCTTTAACTGAAAAATATTTAAAGGAATTAACTAAAATAACATATGGAACACTTTTGCAACAAATGCATTAATTGTATGCAAACTGAATTAAGTCTTTTATTAGCATGTAATTGGGAGAAATATTAATACATTACTTTAATTTGAAAAAATCATAAGTTAGAAGCTTTGAAACAGAGAGCTGCATAATGTGAGCTTTAACATTAAGATGTCATTGTAAAAATGAATGTATATAATGAACTCAGAAAAACAGAAATATAAGTGTCTGATCCTTTCCTTGTTTCTTGTACATCTGCATTGCAGTTTGTCTATTGTTATTCAACTAGCTAATCATCATCTCTTGTGTGGTGTGCCTGTGCTTTTACTCCGAGAGGGTAATCTGTGAAGACATCTGTTATTTGGTAGATAATAGGCCATTTCAAGTCTCAAAGCCCTGCAAGGCATTTTTGAAGAAGGAGAAGTAGATACATCTGTTCCCACCAGGTAGGAGGACAACTAAGCATGCTGTAACACAGCAGAACAAACCTTTCACTTGCTATTCACCAGAAGGCTAAATGCACATGGAACAATGCAAACAAAGAGCAATTCTGGAGTAGTTTCTTAGGGCTGGGAAGGAGATTGACTTTATACAAACCATTTAATGTTTTCCTGAGAAAACAGCATATCTCACACCAAAGAACAGTGGGATTTGTCATAGTGATCCTGGATCTATAAAGCAGGCACAGTCACAAAAGCAGTGGTCTACGGAATCTGATGTTCTTTTGTTGGAAAAAGTCAATATTAGACGTTTTGAGGGCAATGCAGATGCTTGATTATTCACTTGGAAAGAAAATATTGTGCCATTCCTCTCTAATAACTTATCTGTATGAACCAGTTCCCTCTGCATTCCAGTGAAAATATACTATGTCTGCATTATCCATGAATCAATACCACCTTTGAATAATCCTTCTTATCACAGATTCAGGAAAAAACAGGACATATCTTTTTGTTAAAATGCCTAAGTAAATTAGCACACAGCACCTGCATTGTGCAAGCTTCCATTTCTTACTTCTTCATCACTCTTTCAAATCTTTCCCATTGTGCTATGAATGCAGATGAATTCAGATTTATCTAACCTAGGGTTTGTGATGGTTTTACTGACACCTATTTGCTCTGAAAGAAGGCTGGCATGCAAGTAGCACAACAGATTCAGCAGGAGGACAATTCATATATGTGAGCTTACCGCATGTGCAGGTGTCTTGCATTTACACTTTGGACTTGCACTAGCCAAAAACTGAAAATTCAAGGAGTAATTCAATTTCTTACTCTAGTTTCACCTACTTGTGCATTTTGGAGAATCACTGCTTACAAAGGAGTTTAAGTTTTGGCTTGTTTTTTTACTGCCTCAGCTTACAGGCCCAGAATACTGCAGCGATAGCAGAGTTGATGCAGAGTTGCTCTGATCTCTGATTTTTCAACTGTAGAAATAAAAAACTGAAGAGTGACATATGATGTTGACACTTTCTGATGGTGTGTACAACTGTGAGATGAATCAAATATTTTTGCCACCCCAAATTTTTTTTTTCTTCTATTGAGGTTTCAGATATTTGACCACTCTTCTTGGATGGAAAAATGGCCTTTCAACTATTTTCTCAGAAAAATAAGGTTCCTTCCAGTTTGGTGGTTAAGCTAGTTATCCACAGCCTAGATAAGTACTTTAACCATCATTTTGCTGAATACTCTAACATAAGGCTTTCCTCACCGCCCTCCTGGAGCTATTTTTCCAATTTGAATAAATAAGACACAAAATCTGATTCTGCTCTGTGTGAGGATGCCCTAAAATTTCCACTAAACAACAGGGTCAGTTTCTCTGTCTCTCTCTGGCCATGAACACTGAACTATTTATTTGAGAAAAAACAGCTAAAGCAGGACTACGATGAACAGACTGACTGTAGCCTGATAATTTACAATTTAGGTGAAAAGAATAAAATGACACATAGATTTAAAGCTCAGATAGTTATTTCCTCTCTCTATTTCTTGGCTGAGACATTCATGTATCAACATCAACAGCCTGAGATTTCTGGTCAATATTAAATCCTATTCACAATATAGGCTCATTTTGTCAGAGATATTAAGTTCATGGACACAAAGCAGCTGAGCTAACTTGTGTTGACAATATTTTGGCTATAGCAAAAGTCAAGAAAGACCACAGATGCTGTAAATTATTAGCAGGTACCTTGAAAGCCTCTCTGCTTGATGGGATGACTTCAGTCAATGCCACAGTGTGTTTTCACCTTTAATATATGCCATAAGCAGTCTGCTTCTCCACATGAAGGTTTCAAACATCCTAAAGGTTTGGGAATGACAGCAACTGTTGTTCCTGCATACCATCCACATATAAAGAAGTACCTCCCCAAAGAGCCTAGAGCTTGCAATCCCAGGCAAGACACATTCTCTCTACACATCACTATTACATCTTTTTGCAGATAAGGACACATATTTTGCTGAAGATGTGAGTTGGCTGAAGGCAAAATCCACACAGTGTGGCACTACACCCTAGGGAATAAATCCAGCCTCCTGAGAGAGCTTATTGGATCAAGCACAGCTAAGACAGCTAAAGGGCTTCCCATTCAAGCTTGTGCGTTTGGGGAAGTCAAGATCAAAGTGAACCCAGACTGGTCTGCAAAACTTCATCAAAGGACACTTAATAGGCAGGAAACCCTACTCCTGGTAAGAGATTTCTCTGTAAAACATGAAGTAATAGCTGCAGATCCTGCACTATACATTTACGGCATAAAATGGTAAGAAGGAAACTTTGCAAATGTACTTATAACAAAAAAGATCAATAGCAATGATATTCAACATAGTATATCACACTCAAGTTTCCAAGCAATGCTGCAAATATGGTTTTTGACCTCATCAGTGGCCATTCCTCTCTACCAGTGCAGGACTCATGCACATTAGTTCTTGCTTTGCAAGACTCCACAGTGTCTGGAGGAAATATTACTCAGTTTAAAGGCAGATCTGAGGGAAGGCTCATCTTTGGAAATCTCGTGTAAGCCATTTACATAAGCTTTTTAAATTTAACAAAGTTGGGATGAGGTCCTGTATTAAAATAGGATGGGTCACTAACCACAGCTCAAAATCAGATCTGGGTACTTGAGCAGGGTCAGAAATCAAACAAAACCCAAGTGGGCATTGCAGTGGAACACATAGATGACATTCCTCTCTGTGATATCTCTAGAGCAGATGCATGTAAAATAATGCCACCCAGTCCTTTACATAGCACTGCTACACAAGTGCTAGCACTGAAGTACATTCAGGAATAAAGCTTATCAAAGAGCTGGTAAAATTATCTACAACAAACAATTTTAATAGACAGTGGATACATAATTTATGGACACATGAAGTACAGAGATGGTGGAATCAAGGAAGAATCAAGACAAAATAAAAAAGAGAAAGTATAGAGAAAATACCATAAGGGATTTGATAGCACCCAGACACATTCTGTTGGGGAACAGTTTTCTAAGACAAGTGGGGTGAGTAGAGCCAGCACATCATAAAAAGACAGGCAAAACATTTGAAAACACACTGCCAGTCACAATTACTTAACAGGAATTTGGTGCCTGAATAGCCTACGTCTCTTTGCAGCTTCCAGTCTTCTATTTGATGCCAATCAGTTCAGCTCTGCACTTGCTTTTCAGACCACAAGAAATATTAAAATGAAATCCAGAGTCACAGTTTGAAATTGCAAACAATGATCAATTAGCATCTCTCAACGTACAATTTATTACCTTCTTCATGGCCTTTGCCATGCCCTTAAGTGGCACACTGATTTACTGCACTGCTCTGCTTAATTATCTCCAGTGCTTTATTCCAGAAATGATACTATTCTTAGCTGTTTCTTTACTGGTAGCATTACATTTGGAGGGCCCATTCCATCACCTGCTTCAAAGCTACAGCAGCAAGACCAGATCTGCAGTTTAGAAACAAGGAATACATTTCCCCTATCTGGGAATGAAGATGCTGCTGAAATTACAGAAATCAAACTCCAAAGTTAGTTTACATCAACAAGTCTGAGAAAAGCAAAGCTAGAAAGAAGCCACCTCCTCTCTAGGGGATTATTATTGAGAGTGAGACAAGACAACATTCGGACACCTGGGAAATTAATTTTTTCTCAGAGTTTCTAACTCAATTACAGCATCCTGCAAGGAAGCTTTCACCTAGGAGCACAGGAACATGCAGGCTGGCACATGTGAGGACATGGTGACAGCCTGCTGGGAACACATTCAAAGTGGAAATCAGAAGTCAGTCAACAAATAGAGGAGATTTTAGACCATGGTAGTGTAAAAAAAACCAAAACAACAAAACCCTTAATTTTTAAAATGAAGCTCAGTGGGTCTGTCAAAGCATAATTGATACAGCAGTTCAGACAGGAGAGGACTGGATTCTAGGTCTGCATTTCTCCGTTCCTGGAAAGGTTGTTTTGTTAAGGCCAAGTCAAATGACAATGACTGATATTTTGCTATTTTGCTCCTACATATTGATACTTCACAGTAGGTGTGAAAACTGAACGAATTAAAAGCAGAAGAGAAAGATACCTGAAATTTAAAGAGCGGACTTAAGTGCCTAAGTTCTGCTAATAAAGCAGTGGGTATGTTCAACAAGACAGAGATTCCTGCAATCCAAACCCACCATTGACAATGGACTGTAGACTGCTGTGGTATTTACTCTTAAAAATCCAACATCTAACTGGACTAAAAGTTGCAGTCCAGAAATAATGGTTGAATAGCCCTCTGTAGCACCCATTCATACTTAAAAGTCAAGACTTGCCAAAAGGTAACAAAATATTTCATGAGACACAAAGAGAAAGACTTGTTGTAACACTGATGTAGGGTACTGCTGAACGAAATTTGCTTGTTTACTACCAAACATTGGATAAGGAAGGGTAGCCAAGGAAATGAGACATGTGCTTATGCAGAAGAGAAAACATATTAGGTAGCTA
This sequence comes from Petroica traversi, assembly GCA_025920805.1. NCBI lineage: Eukaryota > Metazoa > Chordata > Aves > Passeriformes > Petroicidae > Petroica > Petroica traversi. The sequence goes on from JAHLSL010000044.1 coordinate 2,064,077, forward strand.
ACAACAAAACAGCTTTGAAGGAAAACGTGATTTTGTCTACTGTCAAAAGTCATGGCAAATACAGTGCCATTTCTTAAATTATACCTCATTTCCATATTCTTTATTTTTCGTGCCAATTGCTGCCCCTATCTCTAACAGGAAAGTGTCAGTGTCAAAAATGAGAGACATAGTATAACTGAAAATAAAAGTTAATTACTGTGAAAATTCAACTCCAGAGCTTTAATTAAAGCCTGACAAATGTATCATGGACCCCAGGCACCAGCGGAGAGTACACCCATTAGAGAGATTACTCCTCTTTCTATGGCCTCCCATGCTAACACAAAGGAAATATCAATCATGCCAGAAAATGGCTTTTCCAAATCTGGGAATTATTCTATTACCTTTCTCGTAGATAATTTTCAGAGTTGCTGAGAAGGATTTTTATGCAAGAAAGCAGCATGTTAGCGTAAATTTTTGCTTAATTGCTAGGTTAATGGTTAATTGCAGCTTTTCTTTTAGGAAAATGGCAGCTGGTGAGCCCCTTTCTACAAACCTACATTTCCTCTGTAGCTTCTCAAATGTAAGTAGGTATGGGAGAGACAAACAGCTTCAAAATGACATGTGATGAAAAGCAGCAGAGGACACCAAGATGCTTGCAACAATCCTCTCTTGGGGAAAGCAGCAGTGGACTTCATCCCGAATTCTTCAGCAAGTCCATAAATGTTTTTGCTGCTGTCCAACCAGCCTGCTGAGAATTATTTCCACTATAGTCCCCATTAAGAGCTGTTTGGGATGAGTCACCTACTCTCACAACATGGACAATACTGTGTTCTTTTTTGGGGTCTATCTTGCCAGCCAGTTGCTGCAAAGACACTGCTGAAAGATGGAAGGGATTTCTTTTAGATACACTTTACAGCGCCACTGCAGTTATTTCATCATCTGCTGAGCACTCAGAAGCAATGAACAATGCTGACAAGACAACAGAGTAAGAGAGATGGACATTCCTGCTTTTATTTGCTTAATATTTAAGGCTTGGGTTTGTAGGTAATCAAGGAGTAAAAGCAAAATATGCCCAAATCTCAAGAGATGTTTTGTTACTCCTTCTGCTGCCAAGATATTTAAATAAAGAACTTTCTCTTTCACAGTCCAGGTTCTCCCCTCTTTGATCCTAAAGCAATAATCCCATATTTATGAGATTATTTTTCGTTGCCATGGAAATTAACGGAGTGAGAAATTCAGCATTATCGTTTCTGTATAAGCAGGCAAGATGCAGTCCTTTTGAAAGACAAATATTTTCCAGACACCTCTCCCCACCCCCACCATCCTACACACAAGACAGGTCACAGCACAGGAAGCAGAAGACACACATGCTCTGCACAGCACAAGGTTTCTCATACAGGTCAGACTTACAGTGCTTTTAGGACTGTAAGGGAAGACCCATTCCATCCCAGTGCCACAGAAGACTTAATTTGGGGCACCATAAACTCTTGATAAGAAACAGAGAAGGCAGTTTGTAGTAATTTGGGATTACAGGACCTTCCCCTACAACGTACTAGTCTAAAATCACCCACTCCTTTCCTCAAAAAAAAACCCCCAATTTGAGATTATTAAAATCACTTCGAGAAGCAGCCTCTTTGCTCTTTGCATAGGCAGTGAACAGCACCATAATCTGTGAAGTGGGACTTCAGTGTTTCAGCAAACTCCACACTCATCATGCAGTGAGACACTACTTACCAATCCTGACTGGAAGACATCTCAGGCTTTAGTAAATCCACAAAGCCACTCGGGAACAAAGACATCCCCAAAGCATCTTGCTCTTATATCTTGCATATGCTGGTGGCTGATAAGCTACAGCACCCACAGCCAATTTTAAGTTGCTCCTCAAAACAGTATTGGTCTAAACACCTTATTTTGTCTGTAAATTTACTCTTGGCTCTTATGAGTTGTTATGCAGAGAAAGGGCAAAAAGCCAGGATTCAGGAAATTGCGTTTTCATGCAATCTTTGAATCTGAAAAACATACAGCTAGATCCCATGCATATCCAATAAGTCTGACTTACACTCTTACAGGAGTCAGTAAAAGAATTTGCACAAAGCTCCCCAAAATTGCCCCACAGCAGTCAGATCAACTCCATGTTCGGATAAGTTCCCTCCTTCAGAGTGATCCAAGTGCTTCTGCCAGAGCTGGGCATAAAACTGAATTCTTTCTCCTGCTCCTTTTGCACTAAATCCTTAATACATTCCCCTCTCAGGATTAGCGTGGTGTGAATTAAGTAGCAATCCCACAACAACACTGTCTACATATTTTTGGTTACAAACCTGTTTTAATAACCAGATATCCCTTTAGGACAGCCACAGAATCATGGGATTTCAAAACCCATACAATGTAACATCCAAATAACAAAGCAGATTTCTTTACTCTCTTTTGCTATTCTCTCAGGCCTGACTGAAAGAGATCAAGAGGGGTAAAATTCCTCTTCTCTCCAGTCCTTAGATGCTTTTATGAGACAGACAAGGTTTCAAGCCAAATGTGATGATGGTTGTTATGATGTGGACATCTGTTTGCTGAGACTAGCACATTTGTTTCCTAACAAATGAAAGGGCTGAGAGGAAGCCAGTTTTTAATCATCTTTATGGATCTACTTGACATTAATACTCAAGGAAAATAAAACTTACACAATCTACATTCAGCTTTATAATTTTAGTGGCACAAAAAATGTTTTAGCTACAGAGAATTTATCTCTTGAAGCAGGAAACAGTTTCTTGACCAAATTTTCTATTACTTCATTCTCTGTTGAAATAGGCTTAATTTTGTGACGCATATCTGAAGGCAAAACAGGGAGCTATGCTGACTAATAATACATATTTATGACTCTATTTATGTATTAATATCGTACTTATCCATTTTCTGACCCTTAGCCATGAGCAGACATAGAAAAGTACCTGTCCCCCTTCTATTTCAGGAGAAAATTGTACCTGGCTCTTGTAGATGCTTCAAGCCAATTATCAGTGTAGAGGTGATATTTGGAATTGATGGGATACATACACAGATTTACTTTTTTCCCCTCACAATTTTCTTCTTTATTTGCATGTTTATTTCTTGCTGCTCTTTCAAGAAAGATGCAATCTCCAATTCAATTTATTGAACAGAAGCTAAGAAACCTAAAGTTAACAGGTTCATGTAAAATGATCGTCACAGATCAGCTAAAGAAAAGGGGCTTTAGCACCAAAATCCACCTGTTGTGCAACTAAACAGATATTACCACTCACTAGTAACAGCAGACAAACTCACATCCCCCTGTACAACTCCCACTGGGGTTAATTCTGCTGAGTTATAGAAGAGTGCCACAGAATCTCTCTGCCCATGGACACAGATGTGAAGAACTCTTCTCTTCTGCCATATTACTTAGGTTTCCTTCTCTGTGGAGAGGGTGCTGATCTGCTCATCACACATCTGAAAAAACAACCTATTTCTCCCTTTTCTAAGGAAAAGCTGTTTAGCAAAACAAAAGCCCCATGTACCTGAGGTTGTCAAGCCAGAGCTATTCCCAAGTGCTGAAATCACAAGTTGTGAAGAATTTATTTGAAGTGGCCGAATTGCTTTCCTTAAATAAAAAGACCCATAACACTCAGAGAAGACACATTTCTCTGTGTTTACAAATGTTCCCCCAGCCAAGCTATGATACCTTAACATGAATACACTGCAATTCTGATAAGAGATAGGAAGATTAATGTACTTTAAGTCCAGAGGGAAATCCCTCCAGACATTGTTTTGAAAAGCTTAGAAATCAGTTGTTTTTTTTTTTCCCCTGTGGTTGCCACTATTCCTTAGCAACAAAGCTAGTCTGCTGAACATGGCTCTGCTGTAACACATTCCAGAAATAACTAGCAGGGCTGGCATTGTTTGGACTAACAGGGGAAAACTAAGCAGGTCATTTGCTGTGTGCTAGTGCTCTCCACCTGCTGACCACCTGCACATCCCCAGGACAATCCAAGAAATGCCCACATACACTCACATGTGAGTGTGTGTGTACCTAAACATACAGACATGTATTTTAAGAGTATTTATTCACAACTCTTTTGTGGGGGATGGTGAGAAAGACAGAGGAGGGCAAAACAAAGGCTTTCTTCTGTCTCTAACAGAAGGTAGTAAGAGTCCTACTGAACCCCCAAGCACCTTTCCCACCTACTCAAAAGGTCCACAATGGTCAGGAAGAACCTGTTTCCTTGTCCTCCAGACAGCATAAGAACCACCCTCTGTCCAAAACTGCAAATTCCACTCCCCAGGAGTGGAGAAGAGCGCAGAGAGGAGCTTACACTCTGCTTTACAACAATGTAGATATAGCAGCTCCAAAAACCTGTATGCTAATGCAAAAGCTCCCTTGTTGTAGTTGGGAGTTTTTGGAGACTCTGATTCTCACTTTTCAGGGCTTGTCAGTGAGATGGGGTTCCAGACCAGCACATACTACAGAATCCAAACTAACCCATCATGTTTTCCACCTGAAGGACACATCACTTAAATAAAGAGTTCCTTGTAATCTAGCATAAAGAGCAGGATTTTTTTTTCTGTTAAGAAAATTGTCAACACTTTGAGTATTTTTCTGTTTCACACTGGGGTAAGGAATTTACACTTAGAATCTTATTGAGTAAAAAAGAAAAAAACAAACACCCCTCACAAAACCAAAAATGCTAAACAAAATCTCACCTTGGACCTCGAAAAGTTCAAGCTCAAATTTTTGCTTCTCACATGAATGTCTGCATCAGAAGAGCATTACATATCCTGGAGAGGGACATGAGACTTGAGAAACAGAGATTAGGTGAAATGGCTGTGAATTTTGGTAAAATAACACTTCTCTTTCAATGCAAAAGTATTTTCTGACAAAATATTTTGCATTTTGAACATCAAGGCTTGCTGTAATTCATACATAGGAGATCCAAGCTCAGTGCCAACAGGAGTGCTGACTGCACAACACTTCCCATGCACAGACCAAATGACATCAGTGGCAAATGCTCTGCTGTGAAGTAAATGCATGCAAACCACAATGCTACACTAACAAAGAAGTATGGACAAAAACAAACAAAACATACCTAAAATTCAGGAGAACATAGCCAGGCCCTGATAAGTAGTGCTTCATCTGTTCTAGCTAATGTCATGACCTGAGGATTTTCTGTCTGTGCTTTCAGTGCTGTCTGTGCTGCTGCTAACATGCTATCATTGTGCTGAAGGTACCATGGTACACTGAATTCAAGGTCAAAAAAGAAAGGCAGAGGGGAAGGAAATTTATCAGATTTTAACTTTCTTTTATTTGTTTTTTAAAGGCATGGGATAAATTGTTTTCTCCCACCCTCAGCCCAACAGAGGTGGCTGGAAAGCAGAGAAAAGCATAAATCACACCTATGAAAAGTTCAATACACCTGCCACTGCCAGCCAGAAGCTTTCCTTTCTGCTCTGACTCACACAATGCCTCAAGGTGCAATCCAGCCTACTGCACATAAACCCCTTCATTTTGAATTTTACACATTTGCCTCTTCATAAAAGCGTTCAATACTTCAGTGCCAATGAACTGACACTGAGCACGTGAGTAAACTTGGGTTTGTAAAAATGATGGAGCCTTTCCGAGGTGCTTCACAAGGTGCCTCAGGTGTGTTCAGTGGGCTGTGACACACACCCAGAGCCAAGCTGCTGTGTGCTGTTATATATTCTACACACCCTGCAGCCCTTCATCCCTGAGACACCAGTCTCCAGTGTCTCCAGGAGAGAGGCCCACAGCTAAAACACAGAGCAGCGTGTTAGATGCCCAGACACTCAGGTGCACCCAAAATTGTGGCTGCCACAAACCAGCTAACAAACAAATCACCTTATAAATTAAAAGATAGCTGTTAGAAGTCTCCTCTTTTGACAGCCTTCAATTAAAAAGACTTGCTCTATTCATATACAAATTATACATAAAAATCTGACTTCCAAGTTCTAATTAGCAGTAGAAGATACCATTATATTTGTTATGGCATATTACACTTTCTGTTAATTTTTATTTACTCCCTTTCTTTTAAAACAGCCAGCTGATATCTAGCAATGTTAAATGCATTTTTGTAAGACAAACAAATCAACCAAACAGTCAAGATTGAGGCATCTCTTTATTAAAAAAAAAAAAAAAGACACATTAAAATAAAATATCAGGCTTTTGGTCAAAATCAGCATGTGTTACTGAAGTCAGTGTGGTCACACTGACTTCCAGACATTCTGGAAATCCTCCCCAATATTGCTTATACACATTAAAAAGGGGTCAGGAAAGGGCTGGAGAGGGGAAAAGAAGGAAGATACAAAAGTGGTTTTTATTTAAAGAGCTGAAAAAATTCCACTAAGATTTTAAGCTTTTGGTGACCTTTTCTTAATTGAAGATTTGCCAGTTAGTACCAAAAGGGTAAAAACAGCAATGGTGAAAGAACCATTTATATCCTTTCATGTATCACATGGAGGGTTATTATCATAAGTAGCATTAACATCTCCTAAAGCTTACTTTTGTGTTCTGATGATTTACTCCTTGGCTTGTGTATTTAACTAAGCCAGTGCCCAGCACTCCCCTCCCAGTGACTCAAAGCCACAGCTCTGTAAACCAGACTGTTTGCTGTCTTAATCTCTGCTATTTTTCACACTTGTGCTAATTACAGAAATAAACATGCATTGTATGTCAGGAAAATATAAAGAATGCATTGTATCAACTTTTGTCCTTACTCATACAGGATTTGAAGGGGCCTCAATTTGCTTCAACTGACTTAGAGATTCATGAGGTAAAATTCAGGTTCTTCAATAACTTATACAAGGAGAAATGCAATTCCTTCTAATGAAATATGATGGCTTTTCAATGAAAATCAGTGTTTTGCTTAACTGAGCCTTTTCAGTAACACTCAACTGCAATATAAACTAGCATAGAATCTCAGAAGAGTTGATGCTCTCAAATTACTCAGTAGATTAAATGCTAAAAAGCTACCAATAGAGGAAAATGACCCTTAATGTTTTATATTCTTTTTCATGTAATTGAACTGGAGTAGTGCTCCAAATCATTTTTCTAAAGCTCACAAATATATGCCGAGGAGCCAGAAGTCAAAGTTGTCTACTTACAAGATCTCTGGTACAACCGTCACTGACTTCAGGAGTGTGAGATTTTTGATTTACAGGATTTTTGGGTATAAAATACTATTTCTGTTTCCAGTGAAATCAGTAGGGAATGTACTTATGGTAGACTTGGACTTTAAATATTAATCAGATCATTAAATGCACATCACAACAAGAAAAAAAGGATTATCCCTCCTTTTTCCATTCTATGAGTAATAGCAATTGAGGTCATGAAAATCTGACCTGTCTGAAATACGTCTTTAAGGGATGGCTTCAATGAAGAATGGATTATTGCAACCCATCTCTTTCTTTCAAAATTCAAGGTAACAATCAGAAATCAACAAGCATCTTAGCTTTCTTCTTAAAGGATGGCTACAAAAATTCCAAGGATATTTATTAAAAATGGAAAGCTAGGGCCTGTCAATTTGAGAAAATGGATCAAGTGCTTAACAGGTTACATTTAACCTGGAATACAACAGCCATGAAAATGTCTAAACTGTACACAAAGGAGATTTTAAAACTAATGGAAATGTAATCAGTTCTCTTTTTTATCCTCCAGGATTCTGTTATATTGCTCCAGACTGCTCCCGCTATCTCCTGTCTCGGAAGCTCAATCTTCTCAAGCAAAAGCTTTGATCTACATGTTCTTTGCTAAGTAGTTTCAAGTATTAAAGAATTAATAACCATGCAGGGTATTTCCCCTTGCCTAATTCTGCATGCTATATGGTTCTTCAGAAAATCAAACATTATCTGTCAGACAAATAGCACCACGGTTATTTGGAACATTTGATTTGGCAGTTTTCTAGCAATTCAGTAGTATTTTCAATTATGGTAATGCAATACTGAAAACATTGGCATTGTTTGGCTACCACAGGCAGTTTTCTGGTACAGCATGAAAGAAAATAGGCTCACTCGGTTGTCCTGGCAAGAGTGAACTGGACTGGTTACTACCCAGCCCACATGGTGGGAACAAGCTGCAACTCCACTCTTTCCTTCAGCTGCTGGGGACATTTCTGAACTTTCACAGTCTCCACACAATGTGTGTTCTGTTGATCATTTAACAACACATAACTACAATAATCTGTCTGCTTTCATCCAGACAGCAGTGGTAATAAACATTGCTACTCAGGAAGCATTTGTATTCTGTGCTATATTCAGTAACTTTTAATTAACAGCATATGAACTGAAGCAGTCACGATTGTTGTTTCATTCCTTAACAGATCCAGAGTCCTGGTGGTGGCATTTCATCACAACACTGAGGAAGTTAAATGAAAGTGGAGTTCATATGGATCATCCTTCTTCAAAGGATCACAGTTACTGTAGGATAAAGGAGGCATTCCTCTCTGGGCAGCTGAAAACACCATCACCACCTCCCTCAAGAGAGATTTTGAATATGGAGTATTCATGGGTGTAGGGAAGCATGAATGCTTGAGCTGCACTCCAGGGAACGAGTTTCTCTACAGAGCTCAGTAGTTCTAGGCTACATCTACTAAGCAAGTAGTGTAGCCCAACTGGAGTAGTTCTGTAGGAGAGTGTTGCAAAAGGTCCTGCAACCACATCCTTTATCAAGGCAGGTTACTTGGGACTAGCTTTGCTTTAGTCTCCCATTGACTGAATAAATAGAGACATTTGCACACAGAGGTGCAGCTTCTGTTTTAGTTTTATCCAAAAACAGTCCAGTTCACAAGCACCAGGACTGCTGTGAACAAAAGTGTCACAGGAGGGAATCTCATCAAAACCAGACTCCTAAACTTGAACACTAGTGCAGATGTACCCTGCACTGTCTGCCTTTCTCTTACTATGGGGCTGAAAACACAGATGTGAGGTCACAACAGTAGCACACCCAGGAAAGATGTTTATAGCTGGGTTGGAATGGATGAGTTTTCAGCTTCTGTCTCATCAGAGGTAAGGTGGCTGAGTTTGCGCAATGACTGAGGCTTCCAGGTGTACCGTGAAAATGGAAATTTTCCCCAAATTTACTCTTTATGTCCCCCCATAACCATAAATAAACAGAGGTAATTGTAGTAGCTGCTGAGCAGGGAGCTGTAGAGCCTGCCAAGCAGGCGACACAGCATGCAGTGATTGCTGCCGCTGGCTACGGAATAGCTGCAACTGTTCTCTCCTTTATTTTTTAGTCATAGCTGAGGGACATATACAGTGCTCACAATGCACTCTACTACTGGGGAAAAGAAAATAAATTCCTGTCATGTTCAAAGGATGAAAAGCAGAATACATAAGAACAAATAAGGAAAAGAGCTACTTTAATGTAGTCTTTGAATTTCTTACGCTAAAGCAATATACCCTATCCTGCAGCTCTTGATATCCTTGCTAAGCCACTAACACAAGAACAAGAAGTGTGGGCCTCAGGATACATATGCAATTAAATACAAACTCCCAAAAACATTGTTGTAGAGGACACTAGGAGGAATGGTTAATAGCATAGTGCTGCCACACGGATGATGCAAATAACCCTGCTATTTAACTGCCTGATTATAACTCGCTGTGGCATGAATCCACTGCTAAATGCCTGGATTTTCTCTGCCAGCCACCCTATCTAATAGTTGTCCTTGACCTTTACATATCAAAATGCTTGCTAGTTTAGACTCCTCTCATGTTAACTTCAAAGCTCTCAAAGGTAAAGCTCCTTTCCAAAGAAGCTAGCAGGGATATTTTCAGTTTTGAAAATACTCTCTCCTCTTATTAAGTGGCAATTAAGTTGCAGAAAAATCCCACTGAACTAACAGCAGTGTTGCCTGAACTGAGATGCTGAAGAGTATCAACTCACTAGGCATTGCCTGCATATGCTGTATTTCAAAAGAGAAAGTGCACTTATCCCATGCAAAATCACAGCCTGTCCATAACACTTTCTGTCATCCAGAGGATTTCTGAGCAGCAACATCAAAAACTGCACACTCACAGGACACTGCTTGTCACAGTAATCCCATTACAGCTGAATTTTGTGCTCATTTTTTGGTCTTTCCTGATATTTCAGTCATTTAACTACAGCTGACATGTCTGCAACTACTCAGGTCTTGCTTTCTAAGACAAACACACTGTAATATCTAAAAAGTTGCACTTCTGTTTTCTTCTTAGAGACCTCTCTTAGGAAGAGGCCACCTCATGCCAACCAGAGTCAGACACGTGTATAAAACACTCTGAGTGTGTGTTAAAAAGGTCCAACCTGATGGCTGTTTTCAGCTGCCCCTTCTAATGCATCCTTCTCCCAGTGTGGGAGAGCAGAACCACCCCCAGCATCAGAACTGTATGAAAATGAGGTGCTGCTTCAAGGGCTTAAGATATCTGAATAAAATCACCCACATCCTGCAACTTTGTGCAGCTGAGAGGGAATGAATCTTCTTCCCACCCAGGTACTGCCTGCAATACCCAAGCATTAGGTCAGTGAATGCTTATCTCATTCATTTTGCTGGCAGACCCATCTAACACTGACACAATACAGATTTCCATGCCAAAACTTCAACATATGTATATGAACTAGCAGAACAATTTTTTTCACTCTGCTCTGGCTACTGTTCCAGCATAATTTACTGAAAAGGTCCCAAATTTAATCACCCAAGTCTTGTGCATAAAGGCACAATTTTAGGGCTCTTTTCCTACAATAAGCTGAGGCTTTTCAACTCCCATTAGAGCCAAATGGAGCTGAAAGAGCTCCTTAAAAACCAAAATATTCAAATGATAGTTCATTATACCTTATAAATGTTCTGGGTAAGAGAAATCAGCTCTTTCATACAGGTTGGTTTAATGAAATATTGGTAAAAGACAGCCCTTCTTGGTACTTGCAATCTTCTCTCCATTTGGCTATTTATCTATTTTACAACAAGGGGAAAAAAACCCAAAAATCTTCTCTCTGCCATTTTTACATGAGTATTGCATCTCATTTCCTTACTTGACAGTCTGATGGCAAGTAAAATCAGCAAGAATGCTAACCATTCCCAACTGCTGACAGCAACCATCCTTGCTAATTTGAAATGAAAAGTCATAAAGGAGACAAGGGGTTTAAATATGGTGTTTAAAGGTTTTATCCACACAGGGTAGCACCTTTTAAAAATTATGTTGCTGATATGCAAACACAGAGGAAAATAACTGGCTGTCAGTTTGTTTCAATGCCACATGGCTAGGAGACCAGACGCAAGAAAATATTTCCAATTCATGGGAAATATTAATCCTCTTATACATACATTTGTATAATTTCAATAAAATTAATATGCAAATAATTAAGACATAAAGTCTTTAGCAGGTACACACAGGTCATCTATTTGAGACGCTCTAGATTTTTCTAGGATTGGCTGTGGCTTCAGTCTCAAGTTGTAATGCTGGTTCAGGATGCTCCATCTTGTAATTAAAGGCTTAATCTCCTCTTAGTCATCTGGGCAGTTGTAATGAAATATGCCAGTTACTGCGTACTCTTGTTTTGGAAAAATGCCCAGCAGATTACAACAGCAACAAAATTAAATTACTCATTCTGTACGTTCGCTTCACAGCATACTCATATTGCCCTTTACCAGTTTTGAATTAAAGTAAGATATATTTAACCAAAACAGCTTTCCCTGCTTTTCAGATTTCATTACCCTTCAGCAAAAAAAGAAAAGTCTTGCTCAGGACTCAGTATGTCACTTTGCTTTTCTGACATGTTGCTTCACACTTTAGTTGAGACCCAGCTTTCTTCAGCACTAGGAAGGACACATTTTAGCTGTTACACATTGGTGACAAAGCAATGTTAACTGCAGACTCTTATATAATTTTTTAAAAAATTAAATAACAAGGGTGTAAAATATTCTCAGAAGCCAGATATCATTCCCCAAACATGCTCTTATACCATCTGGCTTTGACCACACTGACAGCTCCTTTCCTATCCCATTCCCCCTTTCTCCACATCTCCATGTACTGCAGCTACCAGTGACAAGTTTGAGTTGTATTTGGGTAAAAAGAAGGCTGAAACAAAATTAAAGTAACAGGTCAAAAATTACAAAGGGAGTGAGAAAAAGGTAAGCAGCAGCTATTTTCTGGCTTCTGAAAATGTTCAACATCTCAGCTGAACTGAGAGAAGTCACATCTTACAAATACCAACACTTTTACTGGTTGAGGTTAACAAGTTTTCAGACACATCCTGCTGTGATGGACCTGGTGTGGTAAAGGGTCCCATCAATACCAAGTGCTGTGACTGCATCAACAAAACCTCCCCAAAATCTCTCTGGAGCACTGCAGTGAAGATGCACCTCTTTCTACACTGACCAGAATGCAAGTTTTTTGGTATCACTGACAACCCCTGAATAGATGTGGGACATGAGTCTCAGAGTTCTTAGCGTAAAGGAGTACCTGGATCAGGCCGAAATTTAGGTTCAAATTGAAAATCCATTCTGCACTAACAGAACACATTTGTAACTGCCTTTCTGCCAGTAGCACCAAGAGTAAAATCAGTGAACTATAGCCAGCTGGTTTCATCAAGGAAAGTTGGAAGACAATCATAAATGGAATAGAAATCTAACTATGAGTGGTATTGATTATGTCTATTTTTGGAGCAAGGGGAGTTTGCATTGTTGTGATCCTAAGAAAGGAGGAGCAGCAGAGGATATTTCAGTAAGCCCTCCTGGACTGTGTACAATGACACTATTTTAAGGGGTTTAACTTAATTACTATTTTATTTCATATACTCTGCATTAAGAACTAAACTATGCTTTCAATTAGCTTAAGAAAAGTATGAAATAAAACTGTTTCATTTGTTCTGGATTTACAGAAGATCAGAAAATTGTTCTGATAGCACATGCATTTATGCAATAACAGCCTCATGCAAATCCCTTGCTCCAAATCCTTCAACTCTTCAGGAGGACAACGTGGGGAGACATTTGGCATGTGTACCCTAATCTAGAATAGCTGTTGTCTCACAGCCCACCCTCAACGCTGTTACAAAGTGCCAGTGTGGCAGGAATTGGATAAAACCCAGATGGACCTGTATTTCTGCTGTGAAACGTTCACATGCAGAAGTGGGACAGGCTTTTCAGCAACGCTCAGCTCACACAAGCCCTGCTGTTAACAAGGAGCCACACTGCAGTGTTGTAGCACTCAGACACGTACAACACTGCACCAAAAACTCCAGTATCAAGTTAAAAAGTTGCTCCAGAGACTCATCTGTTAACAAATATTCACACATAATTGCATTCTAAGTCTGGTCTTCCCCCTTTTCACAGAGCTATTACAAGCAACTTTAGCCAGCACAGTGCTTTAGAGTGGAATCCCACAGCATGATTTTAACTGAAAGAACAAAGCCTTAGTGTTTACATTCAGTTCTTTGTAGATGCTTTTATGAGACAAAGATGCCCAAACTCGATGACTCATTTCTTATAAAAGCAGACAAACAGGAATACCCCCGGGAGGATTGGGGAGATGACAGTCATTAAGCAGACATACATCAAGATACAGAGACCAAATGAACGCCTTAATGAGAATGGGAATTACCCTTTCTTTTGTGGGTTTTTATTCCATTCCTGCTCAGCCTCCACCAAAATTACTTTGATGATGTTATTAAAAATCACAGGTTCTTACAGAAAATAGGCTCAGAATGTCTCAAGGCAGCTATTCCGACTCCTGCAGTAAGGGCCAAATTACCTTGTTGCAAAATGGTTGCTTCTGCAACCAATAAAAGTGACTGTGGGACTGAAGCAACAAACAGCAGCTCTGGAGAAGCTTCCAAATGATTCATGTTTAATTTAGGAATTTGGACAGTGAGTTTGACATTTGATTAAATCTGAATTTCCAAATTAAACAATCTAAAGAGCATTAAATTAACAACAGCATTATATCTTGCCAGTGACATAACAACTCCCAGTGCCTCCCTGGGTGTTGTTAGGCATCAGCAGTTGATCAGAAGTCCTGATAAAGCTCAGAGACAACTCTCCCCAGACTGATTAAATGCAGGTGCTTTTTACATCTTGTTTTCAGAGTCTGCACAAGCCTACCACACATCACAGCTGAGACCCACTGCACTACTGCTCTGCAGCTCTTTTTAAACAAGCTCACTGATCACTCCAGAGGCAAAGGTGCTCAGCTTCAGTTTTTGACTCCTGACACCCTGCCCCACCTGAATTTGGCATTTATCTCATATGCAAGCATTTGAAAACGGATTCAAGTGCTCACAAAGCCAGGGTGCAGCAGCAGATGTCCGGTGTTTCAGATGATACGACGCTGCAGCCGGAGCGGGGGAAGCCAACAGACAGGTGTTCCCACTCCTCCCTGCTGCCAAGCCTGCCCCATTAAGGAAACGATGCTGAAGGCCATCAGTGCAACAGTCAAAACTTGATAGCCAAATGTGTCTCTGTTCTAAATACCTCTCACCAGCTGGTTACTACTTATCCCCTGATGGTGTCTGGGCACATTCCCTCCAAAAAAGCAATCAAGCTCCTCTGCTGTGGTGTGAAAAGCCAAGTCTGTTCTTTCCTCAGTGTATGAACACATGATCCACCTACAAAAAGTTCACAGATCATCAAAAAGAAATGCTCAGCAAGTCATTTTTCCATGCTGGGCTGAGAAAGCTCCACAATCAGGGCTGACATTTTGCTTTTGTCATCAGGAGATCTTTCTGGAGAAGCAGAGGCAAACATTACTGCCCTCCTCATCTGCCCCTGCAACTGCCACATGACATCACAGCAAATTCGTCACTACTGGAAACTGGGTGGAGCTCCATGGATTCTGTGGAAAATGTAGTCCAAATCAGGACTTTTTATGGTCCTGCTACTGCTTCTGCATAAGTGTTGCCTGACGCAAAACCAAAAGATGGGTTAGGAATAGATAAACTATGTTTTATCAGCTTCTTCAAAACCAAAAAGTTTGGAGTATTTTTTTATTGTTAAGCTCAACCCTCTTAAGGTCTTTTCCCATCTAAATTATTCTATTATTCTGGTTTTTAGCGGAATTTAGGGTTTCCTGGGGCTTTTGTACCTCCCCTGCTTGAGTCCCTGCCTCTATGGAAAAACACCTGGGCTTGGGTTCAATTTAAAAATAAGGATTTGAGTTTGCTGCATATTTCAGGGAGGGACTTTGCTAAAAACATTCAGTCCTGAGTTAGGGAACAGTCAGTGCCAGCACAGGAATGCAGAAAAGTGATCCAGGAGTGTAAACAGCAAAACTTGGTCACATACACAATTGTTGTTACTAGGAACTTAAACACACACACTTCACCTCTTTTGTTCCTTCTTATCCAAGCATCCAGATTAACCCTGAGTACTAAAAGGAGATATTCCAACTATGAGGTAGTGCTCTGAGTCAAATAGAAACAATTCTTACAATTTAAGCAGTGCTTTTAAGATAGAATAATAATTATTTAGAGGAGAAAAAAAAGAAAAGCTAATTTATTTTTATGATCTCTGTTTCCTTTTTGCACCTTCCCCAGTTGGTACAGTGCTTTTTCTCATCTACCATCTAATGTTACTTAGCTTCCAGTCTATGGGAGATATACCTGCATTTTGTTTAGAAATCACAAAGCAGGAGGATTGCCTTTTTATCGGAGTAGTGTATTGGGACTCAAGAAACCTCGGCTCATTCCCTACTCTTACAGAAATTCTTTTTTCGACATTTGGCAAAATGCTTTATTTCTCTACACTTCTGAAAACAGCGTTACTGTTCTGTTATCCTGTGTGAATAGCGAAACCCCATCTGAAAAGCACAGATACTATTTCCTTTTTGTTACCCATCTTCTTGCCTGATTATACTGCAGTCTCTGCAGGA
Source organism: Petroica traversi (assembly GCA_025920805.1). NCBI lineage: Eukaryota > Metazoa > Chordata > Aves > Passeriformes > Petroicidae > Petroica > Petroica traversi. The sequence goes on from JAHLSL010000044.1 coordinate 2,079,905, forward strand.
TTGGGATTTTTTCCCAGTATGGGTTTATACAGTATCTGTGATACAACGGAGCTCGAGTACAGCTCAAAACCTCTAGACACTACTGGACTACTAATACTAGTTCAACTCCTAGCACTAAGAAGCCCAAATTACTGGGGGAAAGTAATCTGGAGTCCTTGTCCTGACAAAACTCCTCCTGCTACCAAGATGTCAGGCTTCAGCCATAAATAACGAAGGCATTATTTTATCAACCAAGCAGGTAATGTCTTCTCAGTAATAAATGTAGAGGAGGAACCAGCCTGGAAATAAATCTGTGACAATAAAGAGGTGTAAAGCCCTACCTGACTGACAAATTCAGGTTTTCCATTATTCAAACCAGAGAATTCCATATGAAGGCAACTGCAAAGCTTAATTTATCCTACATTAAGATTCAAATTGTTCAGAGATGACTATCACTGATTTAACTCCACTCTACAAGATATCATGGCCTATGATTTAATTGGCTAATTACTTATCCCTGATGAGAAACTGGTGAGAATGCTGTGCCTCATACATGAAGCAGTGGCTGTAGTAAAATGTGGATGAAATGTGCAAGTCTAAACCAGAGCATTTTATCAATCATTTGCAAAGCTGACAGGTTTAATGGGTTTGGTATGATGAATATATTGGCATTTTGTTATTTGTCACAAACTAATAGAAGGCCCTATTAAAGTTATGCAAATTCTTTGTCCAGCATAAACAAATGATGATTCATATTCATATTTTCCTCAGGAGGAATAAAACACGTACACTCATTAGTTGTTTTTTTTCTGGCTAATACTTCACACAAAGCATGGAGAAATTTATTTTTGTAAATGCCCAACTATTTCCCAGGTTTTTACCCAATGTGCTCAGGGGAAACAAATCTCCCTTAGACTTTGAAGTCTAGAATTGGACAAGATGCTGCCATTTAGAGCACACAATGAGCTCTTGGGCCATTATCATTCTCTGGGTGCTTGGCACTCAGGGAAAAATTTCTTGATGTCTGAATGAAAAGCCCCAAGGATGACTGAGAGAAGATGGAGATTTTGTAAGGAAGAAAATAACATTTCAGTTTTGAGGTAATTTTCTGTTCCTGCCCCTGCAAGATGCAGTTCAGATAGAGGTTGTTGCACAGGTACTTTTATTGTGCTGAAAGACCTCATATAGGATCACTGTGCAGGATTAGGCTGGGTGAAGCCTGTGTATAAGTGAAAAAAGTGGGTGACAAGACCATCAACAGAAAGAACACTGGAGCATACAAGCCCACACAGGAGCAGTTATGTGCTTTAATGTACTCTTCTGAGCAATATGCTCACCCAGAATGTGCTGGTAGTCTTTGTGGTAAAATGCATTATTTGCTCAATCCGCTCCAAAATCTTTTGTTCTCATTTCTGTGCCCATCCAATTTATGTCCCTAAGGGATGAGGACATTTCCATCTCGTATACTGCACTTCACCATGGCTGAGCAATTCCCAATCCATTAGGAGTTCACTGCTCACACAGCCTTGGGAGAAGGGCCACAAGTGACTGCTACATGCAGAACAAGACAAGGCCTCTGCTCCTAGGGCTGTAGGAAGTGAGCAGGGAACAGGGCGTTTTCAATGTCCAGACAATGCCAAAGTAGCATAAGATTCACACTAACCTTTCCATTGCCTTCTGATGGTGATGGGTTATCTGATTCATGGTGCCTGAATGGGAAACCATTTTCCTTCCTGAATCCAAAGGGAAGGATCTGCAGGTACAAGCAGCTTTCCTGCTTTATCACTGAAGGGGAACATACTGTCCTTTGGAATTGAGTGCTCCCAGTAATTCACACCAGTTAGTGGGAGAGCAAAGAGGAAGAACTGGGCCTGTGATTTATCTTATTTTTCATCAGGCATAGCTGCAAACATTTCCACTGCAGGGAACAGAAAATAACAATATTCCTTAATATTCTGAGGCTTCATAACTTAAACTGAGACATCTTCAATGCTTAGCTCCATCCTGCAGTCATGATAGGATTTTGTTTGAAAGAGGTGATATACTATTGGAAACAATTATGCAGAGGAGACATTCCGAGGAAAACTGCTAAGGAAGGAAAGCCTTACCGAGGTCCTCTAGACAGACATGCAAAATATGTCAAGTGAAATGAAACTTTTAAACAGGCACCTTTGGCTTATTCAGTGCCTAGGAAAGGAATGTCTGAAAACTCAACAGGCTGGCAGTGATCCTTGTCCGTCCAGAGCCAGTCAGGCTCCTCGCCATCCTCCCACACAGGACCTTGTTGACTGTGCAAGAGAAGTGCCTGGAGGTTAGCAAAGAATGTTCAAGGCCTGTCAGTGTAGCTGAACTGCTAGAGCCCCGCTGCACAGGCATTGAGAAAAGGCCACTGAGCCCCATGGCTTCAAACAACCTTGGACTGTGGTCACTTTTCTTCTTTAAATGACAGAGTCTTATTTAAAAGTCCGCGGCATTCAGCAGAGGCTCTCCATGGGCCTTGGAGCAGGCTCTTAATACATCTTGAAATGCAAAAAAAATTTAAAATTTCAAGTGTTGTGCTTATGGGATTCCCCTATTATCAAACTGTTAAGGTGAAGTGGTATCTAGGGAGAAGGCAGTATTCCAGAATTGCATACTGCCACTGCTTTTAAAAATTTCTGCTACTACTGTGCAGGGTATGAATCTTATAACACTTGATAGTATATTCCTGCATATAAATGAAAGCATATAGAAACCATTGAGAGGAATCCATGAGCTGAATGGAAGGGTTTTTTTCTTATAATCATGTTCCAATTTCGTGTTTTCTGAAAGTTATTCTTATCTCTTTCTTTCTATTATTCTCAAGTGCCTGAAATTCTCTTTGATGGAAGACAGCTGCATCCTACTGCAATTGACAATCCCTGGAAAAATGCATCTGACAACCACACTCTGGAAAGATGCATCTGTAATGATTTCTTTCAATGCAGAAAGAATCAGTGCAGCAAGGTAAGAGCTCTTGCTCAGCTGCTGATTTCTGACACTTTGATCTCTGCTTGGAAGGTGATCTAGCCTGAAGGCATGCCAGGGAGGCCTCCAATCTTGTCAGATCCTATAAAGAGAGCAGGACTGCAACTGGTCAGTATTTAGGTGGAAACTTAAATTTTGCAGGTGCTAATGTTGAGGATTCAATAGATGGCAGTCTTACCTCAGAGTCAAGACTGAGGAGATGAACTAATGTGATACCAAGGGCTGGGGGTGCCGTTTTTCAGAGGTGCAAAAATCAAGTACCAGTTTGAAAAAACTCCAAGGTACATTTGGGAGATCATGACCAACTGTTAATGTGTCACTGAGAAAAGCCACTCTGCTAACCTGTATATGTTCTCTCACGATTTCAAAGCCATACGCTTGTGAAGCCATGATATGCTTTTTAAAGTCTCCCATCTCCTGCTCCAGAGGTTGCTCAGCTTAATGAAAAATCATCTGTGTGTTTGAGAGCAGAATTTCTCTGTACAAGCCACTGAAGAAAATGTCAGATGGGCAGAAGATATCACAAGAGTAACACTGAAGTATGGATTTTTTAAGTTTCAGTGTTGAACCTTGTACTACACCACTAAGAGATGACTAAGCTGTGACTGGATTCAGAAGGGAGTGATGTAGAAGAATTTCCCTTACCACGCTGTACAATTTTTCCTCTTCTTGGGTCTGTGAAAAAGCAGTCCTGAGCAGAAGGAGATTAAAAGTTTTACCTCCTGCTACCTCATGCATGCCTTGGCTAGCTAGCAGAGATCAACCAGTGTCAGACATGAGCTGTCTGGACCAAGAGCAATATTCCACGACCAATTTTTAATGCAAAAAAGCAAACTTGCATCAAGAATCAATGTCTTTTTAACTGTCCCATCTTCACTTGCCAGACAAAAGGCATTAATATATCAAGAGTTCAAGTCACCTGTCCATGAGGACTATATAATATCTTCAGTCTTCTGGTCCTAAACATTAACTGACTTTGAGCTGCTGCCCAAAAGAACCTACACAAACAACTGGATGCTTTCCTCATATCAAACGCTGAGCAATTTTAATAGTTCTGGATCAAGAGGTCTTCTGATGTGTTTTCAAAGTCTGTTATATCTGTCTCCCACTTTTTCTTGTCAGAGTGCTGTAGGAACTTAATTCCTGCAGCTACAGCTCAGAGAGACTGGAAAAACTACAAGCTAGGAGGAGGAAGCCTTTATGCTTTCAGGCACCTTATGCCAGTATTCAGTCATAAAACAACCTTTTCTGGACTTATCATACAATGACAATTTCATCTCAAACCATTTTTTCCCTGACACAGGAAAAATAAAGTGTTGATGTACATGAGTTGATAATATCATAAATAAAATTGTGAACAAGTTGCATCTAGAGCAGCTCTAGGAGAAGCATGCATGGATTTGTATCTTTACCTATATATGCAGGTATGTTTATATGTTTACATATATGTGCAGTATTTTTCTTTTCAAAATTTGTACATTTAGTTGTCTGGATTTGTTTCCATATTTCCTAAACACAGAGAGGTAATATTCCACAGTGCTCTTTATGTACAACCTCTTTTGGCTTGTTGGCAGAAAAAACAAAGTAACTTTCAAACAGAAAGAGAGAAAAGAAAACAAGGCATTGAACAATGATCAATGGAGAGAATCTAAAAAGGTATAAACATACTTAAAAGGAGCCCTACCAGGCACAGAAATTACTATTTTAATGCTTTGAAGAATTTAATCCTATTCCATCACAGGTAGGATTTACCGTACCAAGAAATCAACTAGTCTTTGGTACATGCTGCAGAGGGGTCTGCACCCGATGAAGAAAAGGCCTCAGAAAGTGGTTTAGTGAAGTTGACTCTTGCCATTTTACTAACAATTTATAACATTCTCAGCTAACAAAGTACTCAGAAACCTGAGTTAACAAAAATATTAGCAAATGGTGTTGATCAAATGACTGGTGTATGACTGGCATGAGGAAACAGTCAAGAAATACAGGAAACAGCATTTTTGTTCACTTGTGTGGCTACTTGCAAATTTTATGTGCATATTATTACATCAGGACCCAGCAGCACAGTCTTTCAAAAATACTCTCCAGTGTCATTAGAAACTTGTGAGTCCCAGATTCCTCTCAGGAAATGATGCTGCGCTGCTTTAGATAAACTACTTTATTGCTTTTCTGCAGTTTAACTGGCTGTAAATGGAGAGAATATCGCTTGCCTACCTTAGAGGAAGGTTAGGATTCTTAACTACATAATATACCTGAAGTGCTGTCATCAAAAAAAAAAAAAAAAAAAGACCTTTAACTGAAAAAAAGGAGTTTCAAGGAGCTCCAGCCATTTTATTGATTCATTTCTTACAGAGACAGAAAATGTTTAAGCTATTAGAGGGAGGAAAGAGAGATGGAAAGAAAAACAAACTTCTCAGTCATTACTTTTCGATGCAGTAAGTGGATACAAGTACTGCAGAGCTGGCATGGAGTGCAAGAGAAGGCCATTGATAATGGTATCAGTACAGCTTTAAGACCTGGCATACCTGTGTCTGTAGGTACAATGAAGTCTGATGCCTATTCACAGTGAGAACAAAAAGTCCTCTACCTAGGTTTTCTCCTGAAACAGAAAGCTTGTGTTCTGTGACATTTTACGCTTCTCAGTTTTAAATGAACTGCTGTTCCCTTTCTCCTGCTTTTGGCTAGCAATCAGGAGTCATCAATATTCTCCTCCTGTTTTCACTGCAAGTCAACCTCGGTGACCTAGCTGCCTCATAACAAAATCTTGACTGAACAAAGGAACCATTTCTCATCCATTTCTCATAATGTAGCACAAATGAAAGCCCTGGAAATGTCTTATTCCTCCATATTGCTTGTCACATGTAGCTTTTCAGCAGCACTTCATTTGTCCTCTATCCATTTCCGCACAGTAATTTTATTATCATCCAGCCCCAGAAGGGCAGGAACTTGCTGTTATTAAAATGTGAGAACACATTCTGAACTGTTTAATGCCCATGGAAACCTGCAAACTCAACTGCAGCAAGAAGTCCATGTCTGGATAAGCAGACCTAGGCACCAGGGAAGTGGCACCCAAAGCAAAACGTGCCCTCAGGGACTCATCTCTAAGGCAGGTGAATTCCTGAAAACTAGATATGAAATCTTGCAGGACTACTGGAACAAATATTGCAAATTTTCAGGTGTATTCCATCATCCAGGAGCTGTAACTTAAACCAATTGCTTGTTCTTGAAATTCAAGGACACAGGCTAAATTTGTTTGCAAAATACACACAAAATTTCCAGTGGGAAACAGTTTGAAATAATCTTGAAGGGTTTCTACATACAGCAAAATCAAGGGTATCTCAAGGATCTCTATCACTATTATTCCCACATAGTCAGTCTTATTTCCAACAGAAATCAGGAGTTACTTCTGAAAGCTCAGTACATTTCATTGCCCCAAAGCAGACTTCATTGGATTTATTCCAACTTTCAAAACTATTTTGAAACCAAATACTGCGGTATTATCTTGGTCTACTCTTTTCTTTCCCTTTTTTATTTAAATCAGTAGCTACATTATTTATCAAACTGTTCCCATAGTCCAAATAAGAAAAAATGGCATCATATCAGCCATAAGAGATGCTCACCTCAGTGTAACATTACACACAATCACCTCTGCAGTTTACATATTTTGAGAAATCATATCTTACAAGTCAGTGAAAAGGGTTTACAAGCAGATTAAAGGATAAAACTGCCAAATGCACTAAAATACATGGTCGATAGGCTGCTAACCACTAATCCATAACTGTTTTGCTGATAAAGCATTGCCTAAGCTGCAGTTTGTTCTGATTGCTGCTTCAGATTCCCCATGACATGATCAGCAAAACGAGGAGTAGCAACTCTGCTGTTTCCAAAAGAGATGTGTTGGCTTGCAGTCATGTCTGTATAACTGATTTTCAAATTCCTCTGTTGAGCTTAGAAGTGATTAAAGGAAACCAGCATGGAATTTCCCCTTTATGCTTCCTTCAGCAAACCTACTTATGGAAAGTGTTTTGATTTACAATGTAGGTCTTACAATTTGAGAGATTAATTTCTTCTTCTTCTACCTAGAACAGTGTGCTCATGAAACACCAACTGATAACTAGCTGAACCTTCTGCCCAAGAGCAAAATTAACATGCTGGAGTGCTGCTTTGCTCAAAGAGGTTGCAAAACCTCCATTGGAGGTTTGCAGAACTCAGGAAGGCAAAGCCACACTTCACCTGATTTACTGCTGGCAGTAGCCCCCTTTGAGCTGGAGGCTAAACCAGGTGACCTTCAGAAACCCCTGCTTATCACCAATTTATATGATTCTGTGACTTTGTATTTTGTCAGTGATTAAGATGTAGAAGGCACTGCTCCTGGAACAGCTCTTTCTAGAGCATTCCTCTCCCAGTGGAGAGCCTTAGGCGACAATTAGAAATGGAAGATTTTCTTTTACGAGGCAATGTTTGGTATTCTCTGCTGTCTCAAATCCTCAGGAGGATACTCTCTTGTGACATTAGAAGAACGTATGCAAGAGGAAGAGATGTTTTAAACAATCCATCCTGACCAAGGCTAAGAAAATGATATTCAGTGAGCAAAGTAAGATGCAACCATAGGATGATTAAGAGAGAGATCTGTACTAATTACAAAGCCCAACCACAAGCTCTCTAGCAGAGGCTGCTCAGTGAAGAAATAGAAGAAGTTGCAAAATTCCTTGCAGTACTCGATGCTCTTCATGTATGCAAGGTGCAGGGTTTATAGCACTAGGATCCCTTAACATTATAACAACCTCTTTCTTTAAAAGGAAATTAAGACAGCTCACAAAGTAATCCAATTTATAAAATCACCCCAGAACATCAATATGTATGTGCTAAAAAAATGATAAGAGGTTCCTCAAATACACTGAAACCAAGCTAAAACAATAGATTGTTCACCATACTCATATCTCCTTAAAATTCTAGGCTATTAAGTTGTAGTTTAGCCTTACAGTTTAGAACTAAACATTCACTTAATCTACAAAAATTTATAGAGATGATCACCTCAATCTTTAGACAAAAGCATGTAATATCTAAACATGAATTTACGCACGAAACTCACTCAAAAAAGCCCCCATATTGAAGCAACTAGTCCCCCTCATTAAAATTTGGTCTATGTTAACGACAACATCCATCGTATAAGCAAAACTTATTAGAAATTTTTATAAAAAGAAAAAGCTTCACTTGTAAATAGAATTGAGTATGCAAATATTATTGTTCAAGATATGCACATCACCTGAAGCATAAATCATACTAACAGCAGAGAGATACTTTCATTTCTCTCTGGAGTACAAGTTGCTTAAAAAGTCATTGCTAGAAGGTAACAGTTGTGCCAAGATAGCATTTGATATCTAAATAATTGATTTAAAAGTCTTAGTTGACGGTTAGTTGATGACCATAAAAGCATTCTCTCTACTGGCTAAAATAGCTCAAAATAGACCAGACACTTGTGAGAGTTCTCATGAAAAACCTGAGCTTTTTGTCCCAACAGCTGGGGCAGGTGTTCTTTAACACTTTAATGTACTTCATCTGAAGACATCAAAAGAACAGCAATTTCTTTTCCAGTATGTACAGGACACCAATTTTTAAAGCAACCCATATCGAGAGCTTTTATCTGCAGTTAGATTAGCTCCCTCTAATAACCATACAATCGGAATTGTGTAGTCTAGTGATTTTCAATCTTTCTCCATCTGCAGACCTCCCCTAGGTGTTTTCCAATGGAGGTGAGCCTGTGCTTCAATCAATTTTAAATCTCCTGAAGTGAGATTACTTTACTTTGCGCTGTGTTGTAGAACATTTAGAAGCAGCTGAGTGATACCTGGGCATCTGTAGACTGTGAGCTCCAAGATCACAGTGCTGCTTCCATGAACCTACTCATTCTGTTTTCCCAGTGGAAATAATTACACAAGCCTTCCTCAGCACACCTCACAGCTATTAAGGATAGTAATATAAGTCTCGTATCTCTTAGTTTTTGGGTTTTTTTCTTTCAAATAAAAGAACATCAACTTAAGATTAAATTTATCTGCCTTACTGTATATCTCACGTCTCAGCTTTTTAATAGGTACAAGAATAAAAAAACCTGTAACAGTCATTACAAATTTCACATAAAATATTAATTCATGTACTTGAAAAAAATATTCTGTTATTTACAGAAATATTTGAAAGTTTTTGCCCCAGCTATTTCTGCTTAGGTTTTATTTTGCCTAAGCTGCAGTTTGATCCTCTCATTATATCATGGGCAGGTGTCTCACCTGGTCAAGGATCTGAAATCAAACCCAGTCAAAGACAAAACATTAGTTGTTTCCAAACTGAGGAATCTTCTTTCAACAGTCTCTCCCCAAGAACTGGGAGCACTGAATTATTCTGAAGGTGAGAAGAATTGCACTCCTTTCACTGCTCCTGGCCAGTGGTATTAAAACAGACACCTTCTTTGCATTTCAAACTTGTGTTCAGAGCATGAATGTGACAGGGCAGACAGGGCACTTTGCTAAGTCAGCTCAAAAAAGGAAGTTAGTTTCAGAAGACATTTTAAGTTCATACCAAGAAACACTCTAATGTTTACAATTTTTCTCTTTTTCTTTGTTTTAAAGCACAGCCTAGAAAAAGATAAGAAGGACAAAATTTAATAGGCCTGCACACATCCTTTCTTCAGTGACATTCACACAGAATAAATTCAAGTTAATTTCTTTTAAAGAAAATTAAAATGTAATATCAGTCCATTAGGCTATCAACTGAAAGATCAAGTTTTTCACAAGAACATCCTATAACTACCTGCAAAACTGTTCATGCACTACTTACAAGAACAAAAACGTCTTGTATATACACAAGAAACACTTGGCTGTGCATCTGCTTGGAGGCACCATAATCCAAGGTACTTATTCAAATGTGAGTTTGTTTTCTAGCAGCCATAATTTTGCTGGAAAACCTTCAGTGTTTGCCAGCCCAATACTAGTGGTACTCCCAGGGACTGCAGGATAAGTACATTCTGTCCCTCCTTTTGACAGAGCATGATAATGACAAATGCCTGTTAAAAGTTCTGCCTTTTTTTAAAAGTTGCATTGGATACAATTAGATATAATTAATTCTACTCATGTATCATGTAGCTATACAGTCTTGTAAGAATGCTTGCCTTTCATGGCTTGCTATTTTCAGAAATTATTACATAAACTTGTGTATTTGCAAGGTGTTTCTCTAAAAATTATGACTCTTGGCCTAAACTCAGAATTTCCCCCGACTCTATACAAATTTGATTTTTATCCCATGATTTATTTATGCAGATTTCTTATCTTATTCAGTCTTTACTGTTTATTATTACTTATTCCATGTCTCATGGAGACAGAGAGAGCAAACGTGAAAACTCTGTTTAATTTGGTGCCAGCCCAGCCCTTCAAACTCACAATACAAAAAATGAGGCAGAGAGCTGGAAGAAAACTCTTAAAAATTTATTATACAGGACAAAACCAGGCTCACAATCATCAAAAACACCTTAACATTGCACAGAAATGATAGGGCTAATTTTGCTGGCAGACTTAGATACTACTGTGTTGTCACTTAACCTTAAAGTTAAATGAAAAGTGAAAAGTCTAGAAGTATGCCACAAAAAAGAAAAAAAAACCTTCAAAGTTTCATTTTAGTTTGTTCACAAATTATTAAAAATACGCAGAAGCAGAAAAAACATGGAATTAAATGGCAAAGTTCTGAAGTACAATAACTACATTTAAAGATTTTCTCAACAGAACAAGCTTTTCAACTGCAGCCATGGTTTTACACAATTTATTCTAATATATTGATTTTTCAGGCCACAGCTGTTGTCCTTTGGACTTCATTCACAGCTGTCTCTTCTTTTTCTTGTAATCAATGCAACTAAAGCTAGTGCAGTATTTACTTTTGCCAACTTAGTTCACACAAGTTTGTTTGCCTCTTTTTTTTCTTCTTTTTGGCAAAAACATTGTATTTCTAGCTTTGTTTCAAAGTTGAATCAAAATTTTTTGCCTGTATCTCTCACAACTACTTACTTTATATAAAATAAAAAGCAATCAGGTATTAATGACAAAAGTAAGGCTAATCAAAAGTCTGCTTTTCTCAAGCATATATGAGCATATAATAAGAGTTCCAAATACTAGGGATTTACTACCCTTAACAGAATTTGTTAATATTTTCAATAGGCAGAAAACATCTCAACTCCCTGTCCATTCCACTGCCAGCATGCCACAGCTTAAAAAAGGCATAAGCATCTCTGCAAACAAAAATATGTCTGAAGTCATTGCATAAGAGTTACATTTTATTGATGTTCATCCACTCAGTAATAGGAGAACTCTTTAAAAGGGGTGTTCACTGTCTCTACTGGTGCCTTTTCCCTTCTTCTTCCTTCTTTGAGCCCCCCAAATATGGCAATAAATTCAAAGTCTTGGAGCAGCCCTACATAACCAGGACATAGCATGTAAAATAAAGCTGTCATAAATGTCACTGCAGGAGTTCTGGACTTGACTATATTATTGTAATGAGTTCAGTATCAATCAAAAATGCCCCTCTTGTCAGAAATAAAGTCTAGATTCTGACTTTTAAAAATAGCTATTAACGTCAATCACTATTCCAAGTCAATTGAGCCAGGAGAGCTGTGGTTGGATTTTGAAAATTTTAAGTATGAAATGACAGATGGTAATTGGAAGCTTTTGTTATTCCTGCTGCAGCAACACCAACTACTCTGCTGCCAGGATATACAAAGAGAAACACAGGCAAGGCTTTAGGTCAGCATTTCATACCGAGATGAGGCACACATAGCAATGAAGGGCTTTTTGTAGTACAGGAACACATGAACCTCTAATCCTCAAATCGCCACAAAAGTGAGACTTGCATTTCAGATACCTGGGTTAGTAAAGCTGTCATGTGTAAGTTATTTTTAAAAATACCATTTTCCCTATATGATAAGAGATGCATGTAACAAATCTCCAAAACATCCCTGTCAGGGAATACCCCCTGCTAAAAGGCTGTCTGAATGGGAAACCAGCACTAGCTGCATTCATATAAAAATCACTGCACCCAAATAACTCAAGCAAACAACTCTTTCATTACATCTAGCCTTGTACCTTATATACCAAGTGATTATCTTCACTGCAGTGCTCCTGTGAAGGACCAAGACTAAAAGCTTTCCACCTTTAGACATAAACCAAGAACACAACTGTAAAGGGGTTTCACAAAGATGGCCAAACAGTACCCTGAACAATGTGCTCTTTAGGGCATAAACATGACTGGCAAGCAAGTCATGTTTATGCCCAAAGAAACACATGCCTATAATCACTCTAGCTGCATTATGAAAATGTTGAACAGATTTTTGGCACAGGACAATAGTCTAAATTTATGACTGTACATCTACAAAGGAAAGGGTGGGCAGGGGCAGTGATTCCTTTCTAGAGGATATACAAAAAACACAGGATTTTGTCACTGAACTGGTATCTACTACAGAAGCTACCCAAACCAACATATAGCAAGCCTTTCTCCTGAGAGCAGCCTGACTGCCAGGCAGTACTGCAAAGGAAAATGGGAAACATCACTGCACCTACTCCTTACAACAACAGTGCACCTTGTGAGATACAATTGGTACTTCTTCTAGTTCCCCTTTCTCAGATGAATGACATCTTAGATGAATGACAAGGTAATTCTCCATCAGGCTGCTGCCTCCCCTCTGTCTCCTCTCACGTGACAGTCCCTGCTGTCACAGATGTCCCACTCCCAGCTGATATCCTGCTCACAGCCTTGCAAATCCAGAAAACTTCCAAAGAGGATAAGTTACCATTTGTCAAAGTTTTTCACTCAGCTGCTTGCCTCAATGGTGTTCCCTTTTTACACTTTCTGGTGAGATAATACTTTTCACTGTCTGCATTTCTGGCTTTTACTTTTCATTGTGCCCATTGTACAGTGGCTTGTAAAGCTCATAGACATCTAAAAAAACAATCTACAAAGCAACCTTTGCAGAACTCTGCACATGAAAAATCAGCCTGTTCAGGTCTTGAGGCTTTGCCCTCTCTTAAATTAACAAAGAACTCCAATTCATGCAGAACTAACACACTACAGCTTAGAATTCCCCAACAGAACATCAAAATTTTTCCTCTTCTTCAGGCCCGTGCAGTTGAGAGGCATGTCTACCACTCACACCTGAACAAGCCATTTCTAGGACTGCCAATGCTTTTTTTTTGCAGCCTCTGAAACTCTGTCCTAGTTCTCAGTGAGATATTCTGCCTTGATCTTACAGATCTTGTGCAGAGTACTGCACAAGGTTATAATTCAAGGCAGATACTGCTCAGTTTTTAGAGTCTTCCAATTAGTGTCCATCATGTGCTCTTTTCCTCAAAGGATGCACTCCAACATTGCAGCTGCTTAAGTGTAAATAAACAATTCTTTGTCATCCAGGTGTCCAAATTAATGCTCTCTAGTCAGAGGTACCAACAGATAAGCAAAGATTCCTGGAATAAGAGACGGAACATGGAGATCATTAAAGCAAGAAAAGGTCAGTAAACAGCTTGTTTTACCTCAGACAAAACAGGTGAGAACACATAATTCTATTTTCCACATCTGCTTTTTTATCTTCAGTTTTCTAAGTGAATGCAAACCAAGCTTGCACAGAACCCAGTAAGGGAGAGCACGATCCTATTTATGAGCAGCACAGCCCTTGCAGGAGGACAAGCAAAGGGACAGGGCCTGCAGCCAATGTGACTGAGCAATTTTTTTGCAGCAAAGGACGTCACAAGCCTCAAGATTATCAGCCTTTCTTTGAATTCCAAGCCTATTACCACAGATAACTGTGATTAACACCACTCTGTTTTCCTCTTCACAGCCTTTTTTTTTTTTAACCGTTTGAGGAATTTTACAGACAAGGAAAAGAAAAAAAGTTGAACCCTTTGTCTGGAATTTCTGGACACTAAACAGCCCTGGTCAGAGGACTGCCTCATAACTAAAATGCATTTGACAACTGTAAAAGATCTGCCCTGTAGATTAAACCTCACTGTTTATGCTCTGCTTGTAAAGGTTGAGGAAGAGACCTTGGAAAGCATTAACTACTTTGAAAAGGAAAAAAAATCAGTCAGTCAGTTATTCCTAGAAAATGGGCTCACTCATCTAGCTAGAAAGACTATCTAACCTGCTGTATTCCACATGTCACCTAAAACTAAATTAGTAGGTTACCAGATCAAAATTCCAGCCATGAGTGTACCTGGCATTTATAAGTAATTTTCCTAACCAAATCAGGTTTCTTCCCACAAAACATACAAATAACTTCCCATCCCAACACAGAATACACCTTCCATTGACATCCCCAAATAAATTCAATCTACTAGCTAAGATACAGCTTGAACAATGGGGGCATTTTTAACATGAATTAATACATAGTCCAGCATTGAGAGTAAGCTTTCTTCAGGCAGCAGCCCAATCCAAACAATTTTCATTTTAACCAGCTTCCAGATCTCTCCATTCCTGACAGGCTGCAAATAAAATACTACTTTTTTTTTTCCTTTTTTTTCCCCAGAGGGATGCTATTCACACAGTAATTCCAACTTTGCAAGAAATAGGATGTAAAAGGTGCCAAAATAATCAAAAACCCCTATTTCTTCTGACTGGAAGAGCTGATTTGGGTTCTCTGAACTTAAACAAACTTCCTTCCTTTAACACTGTCTTTGGCTGACTTTAGTGGAAATGGCTATTTAATCACAAGTTTAGTGTAATTCCTCTAAAGTAATAAGGCAAATGCTCTTATTTTTCAAGCGATTCGTATTCGGTTCAACATCAAAGGTGAGATCAAACCCCACAAATCAGCATCTCGAGCAGGAGATGGATTGGTATTTCTTGCTATGTAAGATTTGGAGATGACATTTCTTTCCCATAAAGTTCTGTGACACATACAATTTTTTGAGGGGAAGTGCAAGAAATATTATAATTTCATCTTGTAGTACTAACCGATGAGTGATGTTTTTGTTTTTTTTAAGTAGCTAACAAGTGAAATGCCTGAATCCATCTGCTGTGAAAGTTGCTGTGGATGTGGAGTAGGAAAGGAGGAAGAGAGGGGTGAAGTCAGTTTGATAACACAGTTGCTACAGGAAAACATGTTTCATATGGATAGCAAGGGTCATCAATAAAAATCATGGCCATCATAAAGCACTGTTACAACATAAATGTGACATCCATGCTGAGATAGGGCTGTTAAGTGGTTAACTGCACCATGAAATATGACATTTCCTAATGTTTAATGTCACTCAACAGTGGCAGGGCCATGTTCACTATGTGTCTATTTGTTTGGTTGCAATAAAAACATTTGAGATCCACTTCATTATTTAAATTGTACAACTGACTTGTTCAGAGCTGCAGTAAGTTTTAAGATGTGCAGCTGGGCTATGACTCTCATAGTGGGATTTTCTAGTTCTCCTTGGAAAAATCTGCTGCGATGGATGACACGGCTGAATTACAGTCAGCTCTTCACACAGATTCATCTTGCTGTATGATAAATGAATAAATACGCTATTAAACAAACAAAACAAGCATTCCAGTAATATGTGGGGGAAAAGGAAAAAGATATCCATTAGAAAGTTAATGTATAGCTCGGCAATAGCAGCTTGATAGAAGGAGAAGTCAATGGACAGCTGGTACCTCAAAAAATGAACAGAAGTTGGAATCTCATTCTTCCTGACTCAGAGCCATGCTGATCCACTGGCACAGTTGTCATTAGATATTTATTAGTACACTTTAGAATTGTCTAACCTTGATGGAAATGGTACTGTACTGTTACAGTAAGTACGTAAGAAATAAGACAATAATGTAAAGTGTCTTTTTCCAGTGGTTGAGGATGACACCAATTTTACCAGACACTACTCAAATCAGTTCAGATATTTCTCATTGACAAAGACACCAGAGTTTCCCCTTCCTTCACAGAAAATTCCTTTGGCATCAAAGCAAAAATTCAAGCAGGGGCCATTTCCTTTTGGACAGCAGTTCTCAAGACTTTTGCCATATTCTAAAATGAAGTAAAAATTAAAAGTTCTCAGCTGTTGTAAGAACAGCAAAGTAAATCTACTGACTTCAAAGAAAGCAAAGAAAGTGAAGCTTCCTATGCTTGGAAGACACAGTAAAATGTACCTTTATTGTACAGGAAATAAAAAGGTGCTTTTATGAAAAAGAAAGTCTGTTGTAAACACCAAAAAGAATAACCCAACATATATAGTCAGTAACTAAAGAAGAAATTTGGGACTATTAGCTCAAAAAGCAGTCATTCCACCAAATTGCTTTAAAAATCAATTCTTTCACTGGTAGCCTGTTTCCTAAACAGCCATTTTCTTTCTCCTCTACTTTATTAATCTCAGAAAAGCTCCCCGCCCACCCAGCCCAGTGTCTTTCCTGGGTACTGTGGCTCTCTCAGAGCTATGAACCAGACAGACCAGGCAGCCGTCTTCAGCCAGAATGAGCCTAGAACAGGAAAGCTAAGGAAATTAATTCATTCTTTGCCTTCCAACTAGTCATGGAGGCTGTTGATCCTCATTTTCATGGTTTTTTTTTCCACTTGGTGAATTTTTCGGAGGAAAAATAAACCAGGAATAAGGTGAACAGTTTGCTGTGCTTAAGCATGGCAAAGTAATGATCACAAACTGAAGACCACTTGCTTCAGCACAGTTGCATGGCTCATGTAAATCAATCCTTTAAATAGCCCTGAACACACAGCAAATGTCTAACACACCCCAACCAACCATCACACGGCCACTGAACACACAGCTCCAGCTGCTGCTCCTGTGACATTGAAGCTGTCAAGGGCATGCCAAACAGGCACTCGGGGATTAGCCAGCACTTTCAGAGAGAATTAACTGCTCATCAGAGTGTGTGGATTTCATGAGCCTAATAAGTACACAGGAATCTGAGAAACGGATCCAAACAATTCAGGTTATGCGAGTCCCAGAGCAGCACAAGATCCTGACAGGTCAATCTTCTTAGCAGAAGTACTTCCTGGTATCAGGGAAGTGCAGTCTAGAAAAAGCCAACTAGTAATTATCATCACTGAACTCTCTCCATTTGCTCTCTATCCCCAGACCGTGGGAATCAGGGCCAGAATGAGCCCTTGGGACAAAAGAGTGAGTGGTCTCCTTCCTGTGCTACAAATAATGGTCTCCTTCCTGTGCTGCTATATCCAGTCACATCATCTTCCACACCAGGCTCTATGTGACACCTCCTTTTGATACCCAGACAGTAGGGCTGATATCTTTTGTTACATATACAAAATTCGTTCTCATTAAGTCAAAGGTAATATAAAGCTTTCTTTGTTCACCTCTGCCTAACAGCTCGAGTGGACCATGTGGCTCCTTCCACTGCTTGGGCCCTGATTTAAGAGCCTGTACGAATTGTGTGCTGCCAGTCTTGTGCTTGTCCACCAGAAAAATGCACTCAGTTCCCTACTCCACAGAGTATTAACACCTGCTTTAGCAGCACATAAGCATTCCCAGTGAATGCTAGAAGCCACCAGGCTCATGTAATGCTGGACAAGATACTTCTCCCGTGTGTTTTAATCTAAAATAAAGAGCCTAGATAACAGGAGAAAAGTATTTGAAACTATGACTGCTTTGAGATGTCATTAACTGTTTTTCAAATTTCTCTATGAAAGAAGTAGCAAAGATTACAGGAAAGCAGTGACTATGATCCTAGATTTGAGGAGCATATAATCTTTCTCACAAACAAGAGCTTACTACCTTTTAGACAGTGTCTGCTGAAAGATAGGCAGTTAAGCATATGTGAAGGGGGCCTGCCTGACCACTGTGCATCTTACAGCATTATTTGTACAGTTTCAACTTGGTAGAATTATCTTAGCATGAGACTGGCATAACACAGTGTCTAATCAGCCTTATTATCCTAAATTCTCAATTGTTTCCTGGTAAGCTGCATTTATGTCTTAGCTGATTATCCACTTAAACTATCAAGTACCAATTATAAAATGCAGTAACATTAACGTCACAGATGCTTAAATTCAGAGGGAAACAACCCCAAATCATTTTTGGGATAATAAGTTGCACTACAGAGGGAACAGACCTCAGTATGAAATGCCTGCCTCTGTGATTTTAAATAAATAAATAAATCATTCTGGTGTACAAATTACTCATTCCTAAATAAGACTTTAATTAGTTAGAAATAAACCATGGTATAAGTTTGCTTACAGCATTGCTGCAAATAGGCATTAGGATCACATCCACATAATGGCATTGGCAAGTGTAATTCCTAGCACATTCAACAGTAAAGTGCCTCTTTTTAGCCTTGTTTCATAGCTGGTCCTCATGGAATAAAGTCCCAATAATCTTGATTTCCTTTCGCAGAGAGTTCTGAAAAAAACTGAAGCAGTTCTGTGGAAGACTTGCAGTCTGTCCATGCCCACTTTTCCAAATGAGCTCCTCAGGCTCCAACAAACTTCAGACATTCAAAAGCAAAACTTGCCCAAAATATTCCCTCAGTTCCTGAAGGTGAAGTAAAGGACCACCCAAAACACTTTGGGTTGACAAAAACTGTCAGGATCAACGCGGCTCATTGTGCATCCTCACTGTCTATGTCTGACTTTCCATTATCGTTATAATTTCAGCTTTCTAGACCCTTCAGAGAAAGCCAACCTATTGCTCCTAGGTGCTGGAAATCAATCACCATGCTATTAAATCACTCAAGGTGTCACTGTCCTGGATTTGACAATTCTCAGACACACTCTAGGAGTTGGCAATCTACAGATACTACACCAAGCAAGCAGTTTACATGTGGTTATCATCTAAAAACTAAAAAATTTTTGATAATATAGGGATGAGCTGCATGTAGCTAGCTGTGCTCAGGGCCTGAGTGACTCTGAGCACGCTGGCCACATTTATTGATGTTGATGAAGCCATTCCGGTTAGGAAAAATAAACACCTTCCAGCTGGAGCACTGTAGCTTCTCCCCTTAATGAATGGCTTAATCATATAATCACAGAATATTAAGAGATTGGAAGGGACCTTAAAGATATCTGCCCAACAGGGGCAGGGACACCTCCCAGGAACTCATAGCTTATTTAACCTGGCCTTGAACAATGCCAGGGTTAGGGCATCCACAATTTCCCTGGGCAACCTCTTCCAGAGTCTCACTACTCTCACAGTAAAGCATTTCTTTTTAATACTGAATCTAAATTTCCTCTCTTTCAATTTCTATCCATGTTCTAATGGCACAGGGCACTTTCAAGAAGAAACATGAATCAAAATACTTCAGAGATCTGTATGTCTTTTGACCTAGAAACAAGGTCTTTCAGCTCAGTATGTAGAGGCCAAAGCTTTTCCTCCAGTAGTCAACAGATCACCACGGGCCACTCATCCCAGAGAAGATTCTGTCTGGGAAGAATGGTGTCTGTCCACTCTCAAGCTCTGACCACCTTTGCCTTAGGTACCCAGCTGTCTCCCTTCCCTGCACATTGCTTTGACATTACTTATCTTTCTCTGACAAATACTGTTCCCTGTACCTTCATGGCTTCTTAGCTTTCATTTCATGACATCTTTTACCTCTTGCCCATGTCCCTGCTGACCCACACCAATAGGCTTCTCACTCAATGGTGGAACAAAAAGACTTCAAGGGAACCCTCCCTTCTTGCTTTCTACCCCATCTGAACACCACTGCCACAAGGGCAGCTGGAACTGAAGGAAGAGGAAAAGGAAAAATACATGGAAGATACAAAGCAAGGGGAATGAATGTGCTGCAGAAGAACAGGTTGATGTTATTTTTGGCAGATCACTACAGCTTTAAATAGCTTTTAAGACAGACTCATTAAATGGTGTAAAAACTGAGCAATTTTCAAATGGAACTTATGAGCCGTAGGAGAAGAGCTGCTATAATCATCTAGAAAGTGCCATCCTGAAGCTGACCAGGAAACCATCTACCCAGAACTCTGCCTTCAAGAAAAGCATGCTTGAAAGAGCCTTTTTATTTCTCCTCAGGATCTAATTCTTGGGCATCACTTAAAATGCCAGTGACTTAACACTGAGTAAATAGCCAGGGCTCTAGAGGAGAGAAAGAATGAATTTTGGTTCCAATGACAAAATAAGTTACACAGGAATTAAAAAGCCTCAACAAAGGATCATTTCTACCCACACTTCTGCTTCTATCCATGCACCAAGTTGCATATCACCCCACATTTATTGCTGAACAAAAGCAACATCTAGTACATGTATGAAAAGATTCAAGGAATTACTTAACAGCTTCCAGGGGATTTCTTTCAGTCCTTTCCACTGGTGGCGGTAATGCTGTGCTCTGTAATTGCAGTAGGCTAAGATGCATATCTGTATTTATTTCTACATCTGTACCTATCTAGCTATATATCTTCTCATTCAAATTTCCCAAAGCATTTTACAAAATAATCTGCAGAACCCTTTATTAAATCAGGTAACATACCCTTCTTATGGATGGGAATGCTGAAGAGCCAAGGTACTCTGTGTCACGCAGTAAATCAGTTAAACTGAGAAAATCAGTCTATCAGCTGTGAAGTCAGGAACTTTGACCCCACCTCCTTCACTTGCTCAATTTGCCAAGCCACATGCACATCCCTAAGTCCTATTAATGTTGCCTTGCCCCTCCCTTCCATTCCTCTTATTTCATGAGCAAAGTGCTCTTGTCAGCACTATTCCTTAATGATGAGAGCAAGTGGGAATGAATATCTAACATCTCTTTTCAAAACCAAGCATAAACCATTTGCCTTTTTTGATTTGTTTGCTTTTAATCCTACAGAGATAATTAGTTGGACAGAATTGAGAAGGCTGGGCAAGCAGCTTCTCTTCCATAGTGTTGTGAAGAACAAAATTCAGTGGATGGATCTGCTAATCAAGCAGTATGAATGCTGGATTGTACATCCTTCAGTCATCACTTATGGTAGCTGGTTTAAGCGACAATAAAAGCCAGGTTCGAGTTTTATAATTTCTTCAATGTTTTCCTCTATTAAATAAGAGTGCAAAAACTTTCCAATTGAAGAAAGGGCTCACTTGAAGCACTTTCATACTGGAAATTATTTCTGGAAGAGACTGAGTGTAATTTTGCAACGTAAAGGAAACATTTTTAAAGAAATCTTTTAAATACAACTAAAGGTTTAGTTGAGAAGTAAGTCTGGTGGGCTGTGGGAAAGAAGAGAGGAGAAAAAATGTTTTACCTGCATCCAGATGACTTTATATGAGTAGGAGGGACTTCCAATTCATTCGCACAGATAAAGAGTTACAAATTGGGAAAATACTCATACTACAGATCAGCCTCTCTCTCTAGATTGCAAGAAGGTTAATAATTCTGGTTAAGAAATACTGTCACTTCTGTAATAAGGGGCTGAATCCACAACTTTACCCAGCTAACCAGTAAACCTACTTACCACAGGATTCTCCCAGGAGATTGGAATACAAAGCCCAGTGTTTACTGCAGAGCCCTTAAACCAATCACTTAATAAACCACCTGAAAAGACTCTCAAAAAGCAACACCTCTAACTTTACAGACTCTTTTAAGTCAAGGGGTTACACGCTTTCTCTTCCAATTTCGCCATCGAGTCATTTAGGTTTACAAACTGCTCCATTATTACACAGAACACATGTATTCATCTCAGCAAATGTCATTCTACATTAACTTCTGACTGCAACAAAGAATGAGCCTCCTAACAAAACTCATTTAAGAACCTCAACCTTACCTAGACAGGAGGAGGAAATTATGGGCAATCTGTCCTTCAAGTTATCAAAATGTGTTCTGGGTAATGCAATGGAAAACATGACACCAGGAACAATCCTGCTTTGGCATGGCAATGAATCAAGTAATCTGTGATCTTTTTCATCATCTGCTGTTGAATTATGTTTATTGAAAGACAGTATAAATACATTGTGCTTATTAATTTTAAAAAATACATTAAACTACCGGTATTTCATCTCACAGATCAGAATAGATAAGTTATTTTGAAACCTGAGTCTGTACTCCTGTTCATACCAAACAGTGAACTTGCCAAAACTGACCTACTGTAATTACTGGGAGAGAATATCTGAAAGAACACTGTCTTAAGTACATAGCTGTGAAAGTACATGGTCCAGAATCAAGAATAAGTACAGAAAGTTGCCAAGTTTTTAAGGTAATTTGTTATCTTATTAGACTTCTGTGGCACTGTGCAGTTAACTATAATACATTTTTAATTATATCTTTACTGAATAAAGAAGAGTAAAAATATTAATAGTTTAATTTTTCCTTCTTATGAAGGAAAAAGAGTAATGAGAAGAGCTGTGTGCATGACTAATTCATACATGTCATTAATCTCTGATGTTCCTGGAGTGCTCACTAATTTTTTCTGATCTGAAGTAAACTACAATGTATCAGCCTTTCAAATAAACAGAAATTATGCTGGAATCAAGGGATGGTGTTCTTCAGAAGATTGTAAAAATTTGGTAACATAACACTATTGTACTGCAAAATGACAGAAGAAATTCTGAGTTGGGGCAAAATATAATTTTCAAATGTGCTAAATTATGCTCTAGTACATAAAGTAACAAAGATAATATAACCTCTGCAAGGAGAAATCCAACTAAAAGCACTGCATAAAACATTGTCATTAAAACTACAATCATAAATAGCTCAGGACCAAAGTCTCTGATGTTGACCCATGAGTAAATAGGAGAGAGAATATCCGATTCATGTTTATTCAAATAGTTCCAAAACAGAAACAGAAAAAAGTGCTGTATTTTGATGAATGACAAGAGACCAGTGTCATGTTCAACAAAATTCCTGCCTACATTAGAAATCTCTAGGGACATTGCAGGACCCCACAGTTTCTAATTAACCCTATTTTCTTGCTATTAAACCTACATCATTCTCCTGTGATCAGTCCTGCCCAAATAATTGAAAACTGCACAAAAACACCAAAAAAAATTTCAACCATTAAGTCAATAGAAAATTTTCGTTTAATTTCAGTAAGAGATCTGTGCCTTTCCAAAAATATGTATGATGCAGTCTGTAGTCTGCAGCCAAGATACAGGGATAAATTATTAAAGATTGCCTCATACTAAGTATGGACTTGATTATCCTGCATAAATGGGAGAAAATGCCCTTATGGATTCCCTTGAGGTGGTATCTCCAATACCAAGTTAAAAACCAAATCAAATCATAATTAAACAAAAACCTCCAAATCAAACAAAACTAATTACAACTTAAAAAGAAATAAATAAATCACAGTTCAAAAACCTGAAGAAGATAGAGCAAGTAAATTCAGCCACAGGACTGGTCCAGAAACCAGTGAACAAATGTGCACAGAACCTGTGTCTCTGAAACTGCTCCTCCCCTTCCCATGGAGCACTATGGTACCAGCCACTTCTTCTGTTCCTGAACAGGATTTGTGGTCAGTGTGTTATTCTGGAGCAGTCATTATCCTATTTTGGATGATGGTGATGTTGAAACAAAGCAGTGGGCAGCCTGATCCTTAGTAAAAGGAATTGGACAAGTCCTCTCAAAACAGAAAAACTAAGCTTTCATTAGCTGCTGTTCTCATCACACTGTGTGTGCCAGGAGGGAGATCTGAACAGAACCCACCTCTGCAGCTCGTTACTGTATTTAGAATGGCCTGCAGTGCCAGAATGTAGAGAGGTGGATTACTTCTGACCTTTACCTAGTTACATGTATACCCAGCTGTCAATTACAGTTTAAGCTCCAGTGGTAAGAAATCAGCTTTAACAGTGTTTTGGTGATCACGTTTTGCCAGGTTTGCTGCATTTACAATGCAAAAACTATTATTCAGTATAAAAATAACCTGATTTTACCTCACGTGATAATCCAGATAATCCAGAATGAAGTTGTGTGGGCTCCCTCAAGAATGAGAATCATAGGTTTTAACATCTACACAAAAATTGAAGGTTGTGACACAGGGATGAGGGAAACAAAAAATGCTGTTGTGTTTTGGTGGATTTTCAACAAACAAAACTAACAGAACTAAATTGCCTTGCAACATCAGTAAGGGAATTCTATTCCAAAAAGTGCTTGAATGTTGTTAATTTTCATGCACTAATGACTACACAGCAAGCAGTTCAGTATTATTCCTAGTATACCTAACAAAGACAGTGCAAATCCCCTAAGGAAGAAAGGTATTATTACAACTACCTCAATTTAAAATTTGATTTAGAGTCAAACTGATTCTCTGCAACCAAGGTAGAAAGTAAGTGAGTTAAAGCAAATACACAGAAGGTCCTAAAGGAAGAGACACTGTCCAGTGACAAAATCACTCTCCCAGGAGTTGAGACACATAGTTGCTATTTTTGTCATTCAGGTTATCATAGAGTTAAGACCTTGGGAGGAGAATATATAATATGTGACAGGCCCAGCTCTCATGATTTTACCTAGCACTATACTTCTACTCATAAACAGCTACAGTAAATGCAATATAACTACTCACAGAGCACTGCCTAACACAGGTCAGATGCTGCCTCAGAAGGTTATTGTGAAGTTTAATTCATGCACACAAAACACTTGGAAAGCCTGAGACTAGGTCATTGCACCACTGCAAGGTTGTATGCCAGAGCCTTGAATATTGCATATTGCACTGAGCAATATTACTGGAAGTTGGAAGAAAAATAGTGAATAATCCCATTATTGCAACTGGCCTGAGTATTTGTCATAACCCACTCATATATTTCATATCAGACAAGAAAAATGAAGGAAGTTTTGTAGGACATGAAGTTAAACTGGAGATAAGAAGCACTGAAAAAAAATTGTGGAAAAATTTTCACAGCTACCCTTCCTGCAATGTTTAAGTGAGTTCTCCTCTTGCCAAAGAAGAACTTACAATTAGTCTGTGAATATCCCCTGAGGATAGCTATCCATGTCAGATTTCACGATATTAGATTAAACACAGAGCTTATGTTACTCGTGCAGAGTGTGAAAATTATCTTCCCACCCCCTCAACGCCCTCCCCAGCTCTCTCTCCCAAGCTCCTGCCTCAGCACCAAACTCCAACGGCTTGTGCAATCAGACTGAGTGCTAGACTGGTTTTGTACTATTAGCTGCTGATATCTAAAATCACCTTTCCTTTCAAGAAAAAGTCACTGCTGGCAGCCATCTATTCAAACCTAATTCTTAGGGAGTGCTGCTGGTACTCTGTACCCTATGGTTCTTAAAAACTAAATACCCATTTCGGAAAGTAGCCAATTATTTCCTTTTTGCTCCGCTGAAACAGATGCACACCTTAGATGAGACGGTGCCTCTGATATCTGAGGTAGTTAGAAATTGTCTGCAGTTTTGCAGGGAAAGATCTGCAGGAAAGTAGGAAGAATAGCTTCTTCTATGCCTGGACTGATCTACTGATGAGTGTAGACAGTCTTCATACTTGAAAGCCAACATGCTAGGGAAATTTTTAAGGAACATTTTCCTTACAGGTTCTATGACATCGTTTTTCTTTGTCATTTCTACCTGTGCAGGAGAAAATCAAACACTTCTGTTCCAGCAGCTGCTTATGTGAAGAGAGAAAGGACTGCTATTTCATTAGGGCTGCTTTACTCTGATCTGCCATGTGTACCGCACATTAATTATTCTATTTCGGTCTTTTACTTCTGAGCTTACTTTAAAATACATGGTACCACTTACATCAGAGAGAAACCAGGAATTAGGTTTCCTCAACTTATTGCTGGATGAGTTGTTGAAAATTACCATCTTCACTTCTTGCCTTTTTTTTTTTAACAAATTCAAGGTTTCCTTCACTCTTCCAAGCCTGGAATTCAGATGTTCTGCAACTTGAATCATGAGAGTGGCAACATTAAATTAGAAAAGGTTCTGGATGGAACAAGACTGGAAACTCAGCAGACACCCAGGCAGAAATTCATTGGGAAATTATACACAAGTGTGTGAAGAACACAAAACACAGGTTTCATATATATATATACAGACATACATATACATAAGATCATAGCAATGCTAGCATTAGATTAAGAGACACCATGTAAATCTATTCCATATGAGTTTAGGAAAGACATAAAAAAGCTACCTAACTAGCATGAAAATGTGTTTGATATTTTTGTGATTGAGAAGCAGAATATTTCTACTTTTCCACAGAGCAAAAGTTCAAGGGATGAGACAGTCCCAGGAGGGAAACACAAAGAAGATTCCACTTAGTTTAAAGCTGGATAAAAACAGATTGATTACCCATAAGCAGACAACTAAAATTAACCTGGAAAGGTGCAGTATGATAAAAGAAGAATTTCAACAGCCTAAGGGGAAGGAGGAAAGAAGTCACATCCTTCAAAAGGGGAAAATCAAGGCAAGACATAAATGATGTCTTGCCTTAATGAAAGATGAAGAAAGATGCAAACTACTACTGAGAAGCAGAAGACTGACAATGCAATATTATAAAACTGCGAAAGAAAGTAGAAAACAAAAGTGTGGTGGTTCCTGGCAATTGGTACCTGAAAGCCTCCATTCTGAAAGCTACTAGGTTGTGTGGCAGAAACAGGAAATAAAGTAAACATTGTCTGCCTAAGACATCGCGTTAAGACAGATTAAACTCAAGGGCATGAAGATGACATTTCAAAAGAGATAGCAACAATTGCAAATTAATATTTTTCTTGTGATCGGTAAAACATCTTTCAATTTAAAGAAAAGCTCTGAGAATAAGACTTTATATGCACTATTTTTGGAGTTGTCTTTACCATAAGATAAGGCATGAGCAGCTAATAGACCAAATCAGAAAGAGGAACAGAACAAGGTGACTCTCTGAAGTCATTCTTACCTTTGAAAGTCTCTTCCAGAAAATGGTGTGGAAAATTGAAAAAAGATTCAACGTAACAGGCAGAGCAGCTGAACTACTTGAAGTTTATAGACAATACATCCTGACTCCAAAATTTGACTGACAAGGAAAGTCAGCAGTGGATGCAGCTAAATGAGCAGCATGTAAAATTCTTCAGAATATTTAAAAAAAAAAAAAAAAGATTAGGACAAAGAACATAACTTTTAAAAAAGCACCAACCTTTTCTTTGAATAGCTATAACAGAGGATGTGAGTTATGGCACTGATGCATACAAAAGACAACCACAATAGAGGATTTAGGGAATTAAATACTTATTTAGTAGTTCACTGGGATGCCTAGACAATGCTGCATGCTGATCATGTTGTTCAAACTAGATCAAAGCTGTGTAATAGCAGCACTCTGCATTTTTAACAATCTGGAGCTTCAGCAACTGCACATATATTTCCACTCCCTCATTTCATTCCCAAAGTCAAGTTATTCCTCCATTCAACCAAAGGAAAGACTTCAAGAGGATAACCAGGAAATTAGCTAAAGCCATGCAAAAATACCCAAATAAGATCCTGTGGGTAAGACCATCCTTCATCTCACTTTCTAGCAAGAAACCACCATTGTACCTTCTTCTGACATAGTCTATCATATATATCAGTTCCCCGTGCCTGTACACATTTAGAAGGAAGCCAACAGTTTAACTTTGAATCCCACACTGAAATGCATTAAAACAGCCTTTTACATAACACTTAGAAAAATCTTCCACAACTTTTTAAGCGCTTTGATTTGACAACTCGGAAGTCAGCAAGCTTTTCACAGCCATAAACATCCCCAACTAGTTGCAAAAGAAGATGCTGGCTTTCACTTGTGAAATTTCACTTGATGTGTTTCTGCCTTCCTACTTGCAGGCATTCCCTTGACTTCATAGCACTGCTGTTGGATGCTAAATGCCGAAAGACAGATTTTTAAAAAGAATGTTACTCTGCATTTGCTTCCGTAGATGCTTTTTTAAGCAGTTTAACATCTAACTAAATCTAAGCAATGCATGCATGTAAGGAGGAATAAAAAACAAGAGGAAAAGAGAAACAAGAAAGAAAAGGTTAAATCACAAATAGAGCTCTAAAATGTCACTTTTAGTAATCTAGCGTGCAATTAATAGCACAGATACGAAAACAAATACACAAGTCACCCTGCATACGTTTTCTATACTGACTTAATTTCTTGTATGAGGAGCTTCATTTATAGGGACCTCTTTAGCACAAGGTGATGCTATCTCAGCTGCAATTTCACCTTTGCAGAGAGATGAGAGTTTAAAAGTTGTGTGGCCTGCTTCTTGAAAACTGAATCTCTCTTGAATTTCTGTAGTTCTCTGTACTCCATTTTCTATTTTCAGTTCCCTTTCTGAAGAGGAAAGAGTTGGAGTGTGACCTTTTTACTCACTTTAAATCTGACCTAGAAATGCACAGCTGAAATTTAACAGACTAATCCTTAATCTAACTGAGGACAGGAATGCTATGGCCCACTCATTCTGCAGAAAGATCAACCCACGGATGTTAGAGTATAGCCAGGTCTGGTGCTTAGTTCAGAAGTGGAATTTAGTTCTCTGCTTTGCATGATCCTGAGCTAATCTCAGTGGCCATCTGTATGGGGGGTGGGATAAGGGCATTTCCCCACCCCACAGAGCTGAAACGAGGTTGTCCTCAAAACCATGGCTCATTATGGACTGTGAGGAGCCTAAGGCTTAGTAAATACCTAAAAGTCTCTCAGCTTTCATTTCTATGATTGGTGAGAAACCAGAGAATGCACTACACACCCTGCATAGCTAAGTTCCTGATTCTTTCTTTATGCCAGTACTGATGGACCCACTAAGTCTCATAGCAAGTTTATCTTTTTATCAGATTTCACAGTCTGATTTTACACAGTATGCCAGTTTATTTTCTTACCAGATACTGAACAAGAGACCATAATCCCAAACTTCCTCAACTTACTGGTGAATTCCCCACCACACTTGACAATATTTAACAGCACCCAAAAGACTTTTCATCCCCATTGTCTCCTACCACCCCAAAATACACACTGTCATTTACTGCTAGAAATAGTAATCAAACTTGTCAGGGCCAGATCACCAAGTGGAGTGAATGATGTACTTTCACTGTCATCAACATGAACAAAATGCTACCAAAACAACTTTATTTTCCACCTAATCATCAATAAATAACTTCTGTATCTCACATGCTGCTTGAATAGATGAATAAGCAGCAACAAGTGTTCAGGTATTCTTTACTAAAGAATACTGAATACTTACCTTTTAGAAACAAATTGAAAACAAAGTTGGAATAAATCCTGCATCAAACCAGAAAAATGCTTTTTGAGTGTTTAGACTGTGGTCTTTGTTCATACCATTTCTTTTTGATGGGTTTTGAATACAATATTCTGTGACTAGTGACCAATGTTAGCAGTAATAGAGGCAAGAACAAATACACCTTATTATTAGGTGGCTCTGTTGTTACTTCTGTATCTTAAATGTCTGCTTTGGGAGGGCTGACTTGTGGAGCTAACTCCTTCAGGATTTAGCTTATAAAGTATCTGTGGCTTCAAGCATGCTCTTGAGTAGCAACCAGGGAAAAACCTTGTTGCTAGCTGCTATCTCATCTTTTTACTTCAGGCAGCATTGGGAAACACTGCAAAGCAGAACTTACCACTGGGGACAAGGGATCAAGAGGGCTGAAATTAGAAAAGACAGTTTGGCTGCTTTCAGTTCAAGTGGAAGTATTATGAAAAAGTGTTCCGAATTATGTCACACGGGGCAAGTGTCACTGCAGTTAGTAAGAACTTACTGTGCCAGAAAATGTCAGGACAAATTACACAGCAGGACAGGCAAGCTGTATGTCACATTCATTTCCAAAAGAAAAAGGCTTCCCCCCACTGCCAAGAACCTGCTCCCATTTCCAAGCTGATTTAAATCAAATGGCTCATATTCAAATCAAAACAGCATAGAGAGAGTACTGCAGTGACACAATGGGCAATCCTTTGGATCCTTCCCCACTTGCATGGATGAAATGCTTTGATTCTCCACCACCTTAAAACATGAGCACCTCAAGGCTACAGAGCTATATATAGGTAAATGGCTGCCCGCAGGCTCCTGAAGGCACTGCTCACCATGCTGATGAAAAATGTCTCACTGTCCCTATGCTCCTGGGTCATACCCATCTAATCTTTCTTGCCTCTTTGATCATACATTCTTTGCAGAAAGATGCATTTGCAATTTATGTGGGACCCAGCACGATATGCAGAACAACTGAGGCCTCATCAAGGCCTGGGGTCCCTTAGCACTACTAGAAAATTGAATAATAGAAACATAAAATTCAGTGCACTGGAAAGGAGAGAGACAGGACTAAGTCATAAGCAATTTTTTTTTTTTTAAGTCTAAGGAAATCTTTCACTAGACTGCAAACTCCTAGAAAAGTGAACTCATTTTGATTCAGCTATCCTTAAGTTTAAAAATAAATGTTTCTGTTAAAAACTACCAATGCTTCAATATGGAAAAAAACCACATCCTTATGTTCTACAGAGAAAACAAACAACAAAAAACCCACACCAAAACTAGAGTTACAAAACATTTGGATGAATTGAAGTAAATGTTTATTCAGTTTTTAACCTTTCTAATCTAGGAGTTTTCAGAGGTTTTCAGGTGCTGCTTCTTCAGGCTTTTATTTTCATGAGATGAATATTAACTGAAGCTCACAAAGCTTCTTGTAATATCGGAATATCTGTGTTAGGTATAAACCAGAAGGTAGCTTGTTCATTCAGTTCCTAAGTTTGTTTGGAGTTTCAATCATTTCTCAGCCAACACCAGATAAACACGGCCAAAAGGCTATCAAGAATAATGCCCACAAATAAACCACAATTTAAAAGCTCGAGAATTCAAAGTCTGGCTTTGATTTAAGTCAGTATTACCTCCAGCTATTTATTCTATCCTGCAGCTGCAGGCTACTATCAAGAATCGCTACACAACATATAGTAAATAAACTATACCAATATAAGACTCACTACAGTAGATTATCTCAGGTGCTTTAAAGCAGGGAGTGCACAGCACTGAAAGAGCAATGAAGTTTTAAGTGAAAACCAAGACTGTTCACAGAGGTAGCTGAGTTGCAAGCTCACATTTCCACACAGCAACACTGCAGGGAGGACAGCCTTTAGCAAATGAAAAGTAACAAAGCAACTCTGGGGCTCTAACAACATTTTGGCTGTGAAGCAGCACCAATAAATCCAGTTAACTAAGACACTGCAGAATACTCTGACCCTGTACATTTTTCTTAGCCACTAGTACAAGTTCTTTTCAGGTACTCAGATACTCAATTTGTGTGCAACTCTGTCATCGACTGGTGTTCTGAATGGCTGGGCTTGAGCTATGTCTGTGTAAGCACAATTTGCCTCCATGCATTCATTCTCTATGCCCAGAATGGCTGCTGCAAGAATGCAAATCCTATTTGGAAGGATTACTTGCCACGCAACAGCCAGAGGCCCTGTCCAAGGCTGGGCTTCCTGCTGTGCCAAGAAGCACAAACTCAGAAGCTCTGATCCAGAGAAGGACATGATTAAAGCAGGCAAGGTGGCACAGGAAATGGCATTGTCCCTTCACATTGGTGACACTAAAGCTGCCATTCCCTGCCTGCCCTGTGTTCACTTTGTGTCAAGGTGCCCAAGCAAGAAAGCTCAGACCAGCAGGCATTGGTACTTGTGGGAGCTGGCAATAGCTGGTGGCAATACAGATTCCACTGGGGCGCTTGAGTGTGACACCAAGGGTTACACAACCATCTAGTAGGAAAATAAAACTCTCTAGAGAAGTGTCTGCTAACTAGACCAGATCCTATAGTTTTTTATGATCTATGTACATTCCTTCTTAACAACAGCTACAGAAAATTACTGGAATGTCCCACATACTCAAGAGTTTGAATATGTTTTTCCTTTTAAGTTATATTTCCTATTGCTTATCTTTGCATTTTCTGAATACTTTATACATTTCATTCCTGTTATTTCACCATGCAAGGGAGCCCCCCTTATATCTACAGGATGCAGTGCCATAGTCTATTACATTCCCCACCTAAGGATCTCTTCGATTTAGTTCTTCCACAAAAGAAGGAGACTGGTTATCTCCCACTTGTGGAAATGGCAGACTGATAACACTGGTGGTCATATTTCCATACAGAACAGAAGCAAGGGCAGTGCACTGCACAGGATTGTTCCCTTATCGTTTAACACTGGCTGGTGAAAATGGAGAAATGAAGTGTCATTCTGACTTGAGCTGAAAGTACTTTCTTCAGCCTCTCCAGGTTAAAGCAGAGACCAGTTAAGCCCAGTTCCAGCTGCCCCTTTCTCCACAGCTCAGCTGCCTGATTTGAGCTCCTCAGTAACACAGAGCTGATAGGGTTTTGCATTTGCTTTGTAGCAAACTTGTGCTGATCAGAATTGTTAAACTATGAAGAAATCCCACACAGCCCCTCCCAGACATGCAGAACTACATCCTCTTGAAAATGAGAAGTTTTATTTTAAAACAAGTTCAGATCATGTGTTTCTCGAGTGTTTCTACCAGTTCCAAGGAGCTTTCTGAAAATCTGTATTTTCCCTGAAAACAACTCAGTAAAGGAAACATTGAGAGTAAGGGGCATTACATATTGGCATCAGGCAAAAGATGCCCAGCAAATCCATCAAGCTCTCCACCACCTTCAGCTTAGACCAACAAGTAATTATTTTTACTGGGGGGGGGGGGGAGGGGGGAATTAAACAGGTTTTTTAAACAAACCATATAAAAAGTCTGAAAGTGAAACACTAAAACTGTACAAAGAAAATGGCACAACTTGCATCTCCAGTCAGAGACATTTACTGGCATCCAGTTCAGAGACTTCTTCTCCTGAGCAGCTGCTACATTATGTACCGGTTTCAAGTCTACTTCAATCTACAGCAATTAATAAGCACATTAAAAAAATGCCTTAGGTAAAAAGGAAGGGTTTCTATTACCACATGCTAAAAATAGACAACTTGTAGAGCTATCTGAACAGATACTTCATATAATAAAATCTTTAATTTCACAGGCCATGAAGATCCAAATTTATCAGTCGCTTTTGAAACTTAAGGCTTTTTTGGGTCTGCATATGATCCATTTATACACTGTTATTAATAACTGGCCACAGTTATTAGCAGTCAGCCATTAGATTGAACAAGCTTTGGAGAACACCTCCACTACCAACTTGGGCAGTGCCACAAAAGGGAGCTGCACTGCACTGAAGAGACACAAAGCAGCAGAGAAATCCACTTGTGCCCTACCTTGTAAAGGGAAGAGCAGACGCCTTCAAACATATCTATATCCATACAGTCCATTGGTTCAGATCTTCCCAGTGATAGAAACTCTTCCAGCTTTTTGGTCTCTTATTTTTAATCTGCCAGGTGGTGTAACCTGTAAATTTACAGAAGTGGGTGTGTTATTCCAAGATGTTTATTCCTCTCATTTTATAAGGCATTCAATTTAAATACGTATGGCTCTGTGCCATGTGGCTCCTATTGCTCTCTAGAGCTTTCAGCGTAATGGATTACACACAACATTGTTTCTGCAGGTTATTGATTTTTGGGAATATAAGTAGAAGACTCTTTAGGATTTCTTTGCAGACTCAGACTTTCCAGACTGTCACATTCCATATGTGTATATCCTATATATTTGACAACATGCTCCTAATTTTATTAAATTCAAACACTTAACAAATAACATGGCACAACTTGCACAACTGAATTGTCAATGTCTGTGTTAATTTATCTGCTGGAGTTTGATTCTTGTGGAAAGAGACTATATTCAATTTAAATACTAGTTTCAGAATATGAATGCTACTAATCTGAGAAGGTTAACAGAGTGGTCAAGATTTATATTCAGCAATAAAGGTAATAAAAAAGAAAAAAAACTTTCCCAAAAAGTGAGTGGCCACGGTTAATCGTTTTCAGGAACAAAATTAATTAGTGGGCAGTGGGAAAATTCAGTCAGAGGGTTTTTTTGTTTTGTTTTTTTTTGTAAACTACTCAGGGAACCACAGTGAGATTCCTCAAAAGTATCCAGAACTGCAGAGCCTTCCAGGTATCTTAATTTGTTCATCTGAATCAAAAGGACCTCTGAAAACTGAGCAACAGGTCATCTTATACAGTACAGTTTCCTCTGTGAAAGTTGTGAGGGAGTCACTTATATACGCTTGACCCACCACTGCGGATTGTTCAGCATATAAAGCATTACCTCTGTACCTAACACCCCTTCCCAATATCCTGATCCCTATATGCAGGATCCACAAGCAGAACACAAGTTCATGGTGGATTTTGCAAAAAACATATTTCAGTTTTCATGAAAGTTCAGTTAAACAACAGAGTGTAATTATCTGTTTGCTGGCAGACAGGCAGCCCATGTTAGTTCAAGAGCTGCTCTGCTGAGCTGTATTCAACTGCTCAAACAACTGTTTCATTATGAGATTTCACCAGACACCCCTGGCTCCAGCACCATGGCACAGAAAATGGGATGCATATTTGCTGCTTTCCATATTTTGGCTCCTGCTGCTTAAAAGCCGTCCCTGCTCTCCACAGAAAGAGTTTATGAGTATTTCAAAGGTTAGTATAGCTTTGTGTATATGTGGTTTGTAGAATACACATCTTCTGTAGGTGCTCTCTTCCTCCCTTTTTTATCATGGAAAATTGAATATTAACTCACATCACTCAGAATGTCTAAAATCATTAGTAGTGACACTTTGCACTATATGAACCTCTTGTAGCCTTATATCCTGATGTAAATTCTCACCATGAAGGGTGGCACACAAAGCCACCCCATTCATGCATGTCACACACTGATGCACATATTACATCTGGTTTGACTGCTATTCAAACCTGAAACTCCTGATGGAGCCAGAAAAAGTCTGGAAGATGTTTTAAGGGATCTGTGCCTCCTCCTTGGCGCAGACAGATCTCAGCTCTGAAAGGTCACACACAATTACCCTAGAATATTTAACTCTGAATCTCCAAATAATGACCAACATTACACAGGCTCTCCTTTTACTCTCAACAAGTTTCAGGACTTGGTTTCTGTGAAGTAAAAGATTTGTCCTTCAGAAGTACTGGATAAAATGACAGTCATGACCTAACACGGGGAAAAAATACAACACACACTCTTGCAAATTGAGTACCACAATGCAAACTGCTAGGAAAAATACTGAAAATGCCACACTATGCAGGTTATCTGAACATTCGCGGGCTATATTTGTATTCAACCCACGGTTTTGGACCTCTCTAATTAGGACAAATCCTCCTTCTTCATGACAGTGGAGCATGCAGAGACTGGCATGGGGAAGCGGCTTGAATTGAAATTCCAGTATACATTACAATTGCTACATTGCTTGTGCTGGGATTTTAGCATAATACTGTATTGCTCTTGCAGAATACAAATCCAACATCATGTCAAATACCTTCAAATAAGGAAATCTGGTCTTAACTCATGAAACCTTTCTGCCATCTCAGACCTGTTGGATGGACCAGGGCCTGTAGGGCAGGAGAGGCAGCCAGCAAATCTTTTTGTGATCAATCTTTTTTCCCTGTAGCACCAAGGAGTCCTAAAGCAAGCAGGGTTCAGACAGAGGTGAGTGGCTGCTGTCCTTTAAATACTGGGCCAAAGAGGAGCTTCACCAAAACATGGACTAGAACCACTCAACTTGGCAGAAGGAGGCAGCAGGTTAAGGAAGGGGACATCTGAGACACAAGCCTTGGCATGTGCCAGGATGATGGTGAAGAGCATTTTACTGGCATTGTTCTAACACCTTAGCATGGAACACATGGATCATACCTCTGGTGACTTTAAAAAAGAAAATTGTATTTTATGTTTCTTGAGTGACTCTCAGTCTTCTGTAAGAAAAACAAAAGTACAAAGTGTGGACAGATACTGCTCCACTGGCTTTGAGTGACCTGTTTACTGTGGATGTGGATTTAGACTAATGGTAAGTACAAGCTGCAACTACTTCTGAGCTAGAAAAGACTCCCAGTATGCGTGTGTGATTTCCAAACACCAAGGAGTTCTGTGCTCCAATGTGCATGTACACATGTATACATCAGAATCAAACTCATTGCACAACCTCTATTTTATGACCACCATAAAGGACTCCTAAATGTAGTCCTGCACCATCTATTCTAGAGGACTACCACTGGGTTAAAATATGATCCTTTGAGTGACCACAGCAGGCTTCTCTCATCCATGTCTTCTGTAACTAACATATTGTACTCGTGGCTTGTCTTAAAACTATTGTTGTTCCTTTAGGCATCATGATGTTTTACTGACAGATCATTTCTGGAGAACTCTGCCTTAACAGACAGCTTAATAAGACAAAGTGAGCTGCCCAGCCAAAACTTTTATTAAATCACACCAAAACTGCCTGAATTTATGCCATTGCAATGGCTTTTGAAAATTCCTGGCTGCCCTGGAAGCGTATGTACCAGCCTCAGAGGAAAAACTCACACATCCTTGTTGATTCATACTAATGTCATTGTTTGTAACAACAGGATGCATTAAATCCTACTTAAATTACCAGCCACAAAAGCACTTGTGGATTGTCATGTGGTCTTCCCTCAATAACACTATAATAAGGTTGAGGTAAACCAGCATAATGTCTCCAGATGCCTGCATTCCTCTGCACACTCCCACCCACCTCCCATCACATCTACCCTTTTCCCTTTGTCATTTTCTCTTCTTCACGCCTTTATGTTCAGCCCCCCTCTCCTTTTGTACTAGCGGAGGTTGGAGGGCAACTGGCTGGCAAAATGGACTTGCAGAGCAAGATGTGGGACCTTCAGTGGACAAGTTGACCACAGACAAGGAGAATGCCCATGTGACAAAGAAGGGACAGCAAAGAAGATGAAGCCAGGCTCTTCTCAGGGGCTCACTGAAAGAACAAGATGAAACAGGCACAACCAAATACACAAGCAACTGCATTTAAACAGAAGAAAATTCTCACTGTGAGGTTGGTCCAACAGGTGACCTAGAGAGGCAGTGAAGTCTCCAACCCCAGAGACTGGAGACATTCAAAATTCAGCTGCACACAGACCTGTGCTCTAGATGCTTTGAGTAGAAGGTTGGCTATACGACCTCCAGAGGTCTCTGCAACCTCGGCAATTCTATGACCCTGTAACCAGAGCCCTGTTCCCAAATTTACTTAACTCTTTTTTAAAAACAGTTCACCATAGTTCATGGCTAAATTTAAAAGTTGATTCTGAACAGCCATATAAGAATTTCAGTTGAGGTGTCCACACTTCATAATTGGAATGGACTGATGAAAAAATTACTTTGAAAATGTACCTAGATGTTAGAAATGCCTCTTACTCTAATAATCATGTGGCTCCTTTTATGCTTTTCTTGGGAGAAAAGCTCCAGTGGTCACTGCTGCCTGCAGCAAGAGCAGTACTTGCTACTTTCAGCATTTAATGCATTACCCACTTGTAGAATTACATTTATGTCTTGCCCTTTATATCATGCTCCCAAATTGTGACTGCCAAGGCAATTTTTAGCAACTCTTTCCCTCAGCCTCCCTGCACACTGGATAAAACCTGTTTTTCTGATGCAGAAAGAATGAAGAGAAAGCAAAGAGAATTAATTGCCATAATAAAGAACAAGTTGGACCCTTACCCAGCTCCAGAGAGCTATTCAGAGGAAAACTGGCAAGCATGCCAGACCATACACTTCTTTCAGGAAGTACTATCATCAAACCAAAGGTCACAATGAGTGTTTCACCTATGGATTACAATTATCATCATCAGTGGCAAGGATTACTCAGTACCAAGCAGAGATGTATCATATTCTTGCCCAAAGAGGTGTCTTAGTGGTCTGCATAATTCATTTCCTCCATCATCCAGGAGCAAGAGATAGGCCATTCCTTCCTACACACACCACTCCTTATTTCAACAGTTATCACACTCCTTTTACTAATCATCTCTTGGTAACACCATTAATCTCAACATTGTGAGTCCCAATATCTTAAACTCAAGGTCTGAAAAGCTTTATTTATAACAGACTACAAAGCAGATCCAAAGACATAACTTGGGCTCACTCCTGCTTATTTTGAAGAATAACTCAGTCTTCAGTCAGACAAGAGAGCTGACCATGAAGCTTTCTCTCTGTGGATGTTGTTAACTTATAAACTTAACAGAGGTCATTCTTCCTATTTTTTATATTTACTGTGGCCAGCACATGCCTCCAGATGAGTCACTTGTAGTTACCCCACAGAACTGTGTCTAGTAATTTCCTTGAAATAATTCAGGGAATAATAAGATTTTCTATTGATTTTAAGCTTTAAATATCTTCAGTATCACAGTCATAAACTTGCTCCCTATCACTCAAAGGAGATCTGCAGTAAATAGCATATTGTCTTTAGTTAAGCTCCACAAGACAGCTGAGCTTTGGATGCAAAAATTAGTACCTATTCATAAAAAAATCACATGTTGCTTATTAAATCATTTAGTTGTTTAGTAAGAACAGCCAGGCATACCAGTTAGTATTTTGTTCAAGCAAGGATGTCTTGGAACAATTCTGGGAAAGTTTTCTACACAGATCCACCAACTCTGAGAAGAATAAATCATTTGCAAACATATACACTAGAGTTTATTCCATTAATTGCCTCTGTTTACCTGGCAATTGATTAATCCAATCTACAACATGGCCAAAATTTCTGGTCTACCTATAATCCAATGAGCTAGACTGGAGCATGAGTTGGTTGGTTTTTGTTGATGCGACTGAGGTTTGTTGCATGGCCACCGAGGGATTTTCTTAGCTGAACTCTTGCTTTGGAGAGCTGCAGGCTGTGAAGAAACGTAATCTATGCTGATTCAGCTTATCTGCTGAGGCAAAACTCAGCCCTGGCAAGACCTCCAGTGGAAGGCAGCACCAGAGCAGATGCTACGGCACAAGCACTTAGGAATATTGCCTCCTGGTGCCAGGAGAGGAAAGATTGCCCAGAGTTTTCAAACTTTTAAAGGCAGTGACAACACATAAAATCTCTTTAATGTATGCACAATATTGCAGATATGTCAGCAGTATATTGACACATTTATTTTATTAGCAGAAATAAAAGATTTTGTCAATAATAATCTTGAGTTTTATTTTATTCTTTATTAGGCTCTTGTAAGTGCAGATCTGTTGTAAGGTTCAATCACATAATCGCATCTCTACCACTGTGACACTTGTAATTGGCTTCCCTCTTCCTTTAATCTCTCCAGTGGAAGACAAAAGTTCAAACTATTCCATACCTGGCATTAGTCTAGAGAGCATCAGTTTATAAGAGTAGAGCAAATTCCATCAGTTCTAATAGGATTAAAGGTGTTTCTGCAGTTTTCAAATCCTCAGAAGTAACACACATTTTTTTAAAAGGAATAACTGGCATTCACTCAGTTGATTAGCACAGTCCACCACAATCAGAATAGCTGGTAAGAAATTTCACTGCATCTGCATGAAATATTACGTTATGACTATGACTTACAGTAAGTCTGACATAAACTAGAGGGGTCTAGGTCATTCTGGGACAACAACATAGTAGGCAATAGTCAATTGCTTGCATGTGTAGTTTTAGGTCTAGTTAAGTTGGTAAGTCTCTAAGTATCTTCAGATAAAGGTAATGTCACTGTTACTATGCTGTTATCTATTCCTTCAAATTATCTGGTTAAAATCACTTTGCAAATGTAAAAGTCAGAACTTAACAGAGATTTGAACAGTTGCATCTGCCTTCAAGAGGTAGCTGCAAAGCATTAGCAGAAAATGATTGCTTAATTTTTTTTTTAATTATATTCCTTATTCTACTGATTTGCACACTTTCCCCTCTCCCCCATCACCCCAAAAAAATAAAGGCCAGGCCTCGTTCATCAAAACCATATTCTCATTGCCGATTTACCTTCTTGAGCAGTCAAAGGGTAATTTTTAAACATTAAATTGTCAACAGGATAAAGAGGAACTGATCCTACTTGCTTCAATTAGCGGCTTTTTCCTCAGCAGCCTCTCCATAAAAAGGACTCCCTCCATAGACCTTGAATGCCTGACTGCTTTCTGCAGTTGAAAAAGGTGAATTTTCTCTCATACAGTCTATATTTTGTAATTCTGCTGCACAAGTATGGCCATTTATTCATAGCTTAGTTCAATTTCCTTCCCAATTTTTCCCATATAAATCTGTTCAATCCGTAACTACTTATCCATAGTTGTTTTATCTCAGGTACAACCATCTAGGCAATCTATGCTTTAAAATATTTTGCTGAACCAATCATCTGGCCCCTCCTACTATGTGAGAGAAATCCATGAAGGCTGTCTCTAGTAAACTGCCTATCACTACTACAACAGGCTTTTTCTGTGGTTACACTTCAAGACATCTTTTTAAAAGGATGCTGTCTTACATGCAGCACTCTACTTTAAATACAACATGCTAGCCAGAGGCTCCCAGCTCATTACGATATGGAGCAGTCTCGTGCCTTCGGCTGTGTATTACCAATACACATCTCTGCAAACTGGTCGTGACGAGCACCTGGTAGTTGCTGCTTGAAAAACAATAAAATGAAATAAAATATTCCACCTTCTACATGAGATACGATGCTTTTCATGCAATGATAGATACTAGTGTCACCTTCCCTCGTAGCTCCCACCCATTCGAAAAGAGTGGGAATAACCCACACGCTACATTTCACTACGTGCCTACCCCTGAAACTGCTTATTCACATAGAACCGAGCCCACGACGCTGCAGAAGGGCAGCTACAACGCAATGCTCCTTAAACTACGGGCGCAAACCACCGGGTGTGCCGCCGCTTCAGATCACCCCTCATAAAACAAGCCTAAGACAAACCCATAAGCGAACGCGTCTCACAAGCGGAGCCCCATCCCTCTGGCACCCCTCACTCGGGAGCGGCTGCCGCCGAGCCCCGAAGCCCCGGCGAGCGGAGCCGCTGCCGCTCACCTCCG
>JAHLSL010000044.1:2121059-2201190 GCA_025920805.1 Petroica traversi
AAATGAGGAGCCGCGGCTGCCGGCGGTGAGGGGCAGGGTCTTACCGGGGCTGGCAGGAGGGGGTCAATGATTTGGGGTTTAGGGGGGCCGGGCTGCTCAGGTTCAATGCCCGGCGGAGGCTCTTGGCAGGAATACGGCGCTACGCTGAAATTACAGGTGGCTGCCACAGCGGTTCGCTCCACGCAGCCCCTTCCGCTGCGAGCTGCGGGTTGTTTGTCATTGTGGCATTGTACCATTTACACCGGGGCTCGTGTGCTGTCAGGGCAACTCTTACAGGTTTGAGCCTGGCTGGAAGAGACCTCCAGGGGAAATTTGCTACTGATGAGTTAGAATTTATCCCGTAGGGAAGGGAATGTTTGAAGGGACGTTGGTGGGGCCGCTCTAAGAGAAACTGAGCCTCAGAAGTGCAGGTCTAGAAACAGTGCCAGCTCTCAGCCCAGGTCCCTTCCAGTTCAATGGTAGCACTACTGCTTCCTGAAAATTTTAAGCCTTTCTTCCTCTCCCGTTATTAGCCACAGTCATTATTGGGTGGTATTTTTCTATATTAACCAATAAAGGGGGAAACCCTACCTTTATTAGTAGGGGGGTTTTTTTGCCTTACATTCACCGTTGCTATATAATTATTATCAGCCGACACAAACCTGCTACATCTGTCTTCTGACAGTGTACGCTATCTTACTTTTGATTTCTTATTACTTCAATGGAAATGTTGAGTGTATCAGGAACTTAGGACTTAAGAGTGCAAAGTGGTACACAAAGCTTCTGATGTATAGAACAATCACAGAATGCTTTGAGGTGGAAAGGACCTTTAAAGGTCATTTAGTCCAACCCCTCTGCAATGAGGGACCAGTTCAAACAGAGCAGGTTGTTCTGAGCTCTGTCCAACCTTGAAAGTTACCAGGAATGAGGCATCCAGCACCTCTCTGGGGAGCCTGTGGCAGTGTTTTACCACCCTCTGAATCTGCCCTCTTTTAGGTTAAAACCACTACCTCTTGTCCTATCGCAACTGGCTCGATTAAAAACTTCGTTCTTATCTTTCTTATAATGCCCCTTTTAGACACTGAAAGGCCAAAACAAGGTCTCCCCATCTGCCTGGTAGCTCAGCACTTCATTCAACAGGGTTTACAATCTTTACAGTCTTCCTTCCTGTTAAAGAAAGAGTTGCTGCTGGTAAAATATCACCAACACTGAAACTATGGATTATTCAGTGAGATTTTACTTTGTCACTGCAAAACCAACTGCAGCCGTATTTTTCTGGCTATCTATTTTCATTTCTTCTTTTTCCCAATATTTCCTTCAAGCCATTCCTGCATGAATGGCTGAGTCCATGTCATACACCAACAACTAACAACATCTGCACTTAGTTATGTTTTCAATCAGAGTACAACTACTAAATAATTATGTTAAATATGCTAATGAAGCTGAAATAACAGGGTAACCTATTACTGACTAGGAAGTGTAAGGTTCTCACCTTCCTATATGATGAGCAAATAGATATGAGGAGAGTTTCCCAGGCTGGCAGCCTTGATTATGTCTGCCAGTCTGTGGATACTCTGGTTCATAGTCAAAAAAAGAAGGAGCATCGGTCTGCCTGATCTCCCTATATGGAACAAAGTAACAGCCTGCAGTTAAATAGACCCATTTGCTCCACACAGTGAGGATTTGTTTGGCAGAATGTCCATCAACTTTGCTAAACTTCAAAACTAATTTTGTTCTGTAAAAGCTTTTTCTTCCTTAGTTGCTTAATACAGTTCAGGAGGACATTTCAGCTGCTAGGAAAACATTATCCCAGGGTTCACACAAACCACATATGGAAACCATGTTTCAGAGAAATCACTTGTCTGCCTATGTTTCACGTACTGAGGTTTACCATTTTAAGGCAGTTTATTTAATTAGCCAGCAGTAGATACTTCCAGGTTAAAATATGTTCTCTGAAGAACACTAAAGTTAGGCACTTCAGAGATTTACACTTTGAAGAGAGGTTATGACTTTTCTCTGGCCAAAAGCCAGGACACTTGGCTCCTTTGAGGCACTGTCATTCATAAGTAATTATAAAGGACAAACTAAAAAGATTGGAATTTCTTTCTCACTGGAATAAAATTATTTTTGATGTTATAACTGTAGTTATAAGAAATTTTCAAAATCCTCATGGAACTTCTAAAAACATTACATTATTCATCTTCTACCTAATTAAATTATTTTTTAAAGAGTGTCGAACCAAAATAAATGTAAATTTTTAGTGCATAGAGAATCCAAATTGGGCTGGTTTAGATAGAAAGTAAAATTTTGTAAAATGAAGGAAGTTGTTAAATGGGATGAACAAGGGTATATACAAGAATTCCTTGTCCTTGTAGGATTCCTTAGCACTCAGGAGAAATGACGCCTGACAGAACCCCATCAGCTACAAAGGATCAGGATAAGGTTCACAAGCAACACTGAGCTGTCAACTCTCAGAGCTACAGCCACAAGGAACCCAGAGGAGTCCTCTGACCATATCAGTTTCTTCTCTCTGTAGGCTAGCCACATGGTGGGTAACCAACACCCAGCAGGAGCTGAGAGATTTGCAGTTTTTAAAATTGAATCAGTTCATAACTGAAAGGAAAAACTATACACAACTTATTACATGGTATTTTCCACCCCCTTCTTATTCTAGAAGGACTATAATTATTCCCTGTTGCACAAGCTGTAGAGTAGTAATCCCTCTCCTCCTACATGCTTCTTTTACAATTTGAGAGCTACCAGCATATTAAATTTTTAATACATTATACTAAAATATTGTGGCACTGCTCTAAAAATAAAACCTGGAGATGATTTGTTAAGAATATGTTCCTTAGATGCATAAAACTATCCCTGTTTTTTTAAAAAAATGTCTTGGCTTAT
The DNA here is from genome assembly GCA_025920805.1 of Petroica traversi. Lineage (NCBI taxonomy): Eukaryota > Metazoa > Chordata > Aves > Passeriformes > Petroicidae > Petroica > Petroica traversi. The sequence continues at coordinate 2,123,940 of JAHLSL010000044.1, forward strand.
AAGCATCTGTGATCATAAATACTCAGAAAAGCACTGGCAGTGAATCTGTAGTATTTGAGTCACTTTTTTAAAGGAGAAAGCTTTTTCCTTTTCACTATTAATCTCTTTTCCTTTCATCTCAAATTTAATTCATCTCTAGGTCTTTACAAAGTCATGAAATTATGCATGTGCTAAGAATGATGAGTTAGAATGAAAGAAGGAAGAACCTCACAAAGATCCGAAAAAAGTAATAATAAAAATACTAGGAAGCATAAGAAAAGTGTTGGAGTTTCATTCATTCAGGACCACAACATTGGCCTGAGCCATTATAGCAAGTTTTAAAAATAATGTTTCTAATTTTGCATCCACTGGATTAATTTTGATTGTGAATGCAGATGACAGCAGGCAGTGAGTGTTATTTTACTACTGTAATTTGGTATTTATGCTTGTGCTTAACATTAGGTTCCTGAATCCATTGTTAAAATATTTAATTAAATAATGTGATTTTTCAGGCCTCTTTAATGCTCACCTGCCTCAGTGACAATCACAGAACCTTTAAATACCTAGCAGCTCTAGGACTGAGCACTGTTTAATTAAATTTCTATATATGGCCCTGAAATCTAACGTTAACCTACAGACTTCAAAACCCTTAAATTTCATATCTGAGGTTTTTCTATCCTCTTTTGTCTCTCAGAAGCATCTCATAGCTCCCCACAATTTCCAAAGACAAAGGAAAGGACTGGAGAAGCAAAAGATGGTCAGCTATGAATGCCAAAGTCATTTACACATAAGACATACTTATATATTGAATGGTTTGAGGAAAGTGTTCACAGTTTTTGTTTTGATGCTTATTGATCAAGATGGGCTCTCAAAAAGGCAGCTGTTAATAGGGGAAAGTTGTTTTTGTGCTGGTTGTGTGAACATATCAGAAGTCTCCAAACAGCTGGTTAAGCAAGTATCTTAGAGATGGAAAAAGAAGCAATATATTAAAAACACAAAATCTTCAGCAAAACAAAGTAAACTATTAATGCTTTAAAAGTTCTCATAGAGGGAAGGAAAAACCTTAGGGTTTACAGGAGAATTCAAAGACTTAGGGAGTACTTTTCATTGGGTAAGACTGGTTGTTTAGGGATTCTACAGAACAGCATGGAGCATACCACTGAAAAGAGTAAACTAAAATATAACATTTTCAAAGCTTGCCACAATTATTTTAGATCTGCATCTAAATATTACTTATAAGGCTTTGGAATGGGGATGCTTCTCTTATGAACATGCTGAAGAGGCCATTAAAAACCAGGTATGTTGAGGATGTGTGCATACCTCACCCGTATCTTAATGAAACACATTTTTGAGGAAGATCACTGGTAGCTGAAAGTAAACTTAGGCTTATTTGGTGTTTTGGTTCAGCACAAAGAGAGTAATTTACACAGAGAAAAGCAATTTAAAAAACATGTCAGCAAGAAAAACTAATTTAAAGTAGCCCTCACACAAAGAATTCCTGGTACTGCTGGAGCGATCACTGCTGATTGGAGCTGTGTTCCTGAAAGGCCACATTACACCAGAGGAGTGGAGCTTTAAGGTCCATTTTACCATGAGTCCATCAGAGTCAGGAATAACAACTGTAGCACAGCAGGGAAGAAACCCAGGCAATCTGGATAGCAAGTGACTGATAAGGCCTCCTGCCCAGCATACCTAAGGCTCTTCAACAAGCCACACATCTTCACAAGTCACATAAACTCCTGGGATTTGTTGATGCTGACTTTTCCTTCATTTGAAGTGTTTCCCTAGTTTATGTCTGTGTGGTCAACAGAAATCTTCCACCACCAACTTTAGGCTGAGGTTTAATATGTGTTTTCCAGCAGTCAAAGGCTCCAGGTGATGTACATCTCATGGAAACTCAGTGTGGAAATTAAATTATTCTCCTTATGCCCAGCTCTTAGAAAAAGAAAAAAATATTTTAATAGTACAAGTAAAAAGCTAAGAGAATATGGAAATTTTAAAAACCCCATAAGATTATAAGATTATTTTCCTATCTGTTGTGAACTAAGTACTTAATCCTGCAGTTGGGTTTTAATAAACTGGTATTAGGGACATTTCTATTGTGTCAGCATTGTGATAAAATGATCCAGGTGGCCTTTCCAGACATCTTCACCAAAACACCAAAAAGATAGGGCTTGCTATTTTCTTAGTAAACAACAGATAAGATACAAGATACAAGATTTAGTATCTCCCTCCTGTGCAGAAACTAAATTCTTTGTTTCATTATAATTAGGACCTTTACAGATTTCTTTATAATTGCTAATTACTTTTTAATCTCCCTGGCAATAAATAGATTTTCTAAACTTAATTGATTTCACTCACAAGGACTAGCAGATTACCCAAGATTGTGCTCACCATCTGTAATGTAAACACAGGTAAAGTAAAATTTTCCTTGCTTTTTCTTCCTAAATGCATCTTTTTTCCTTTGGAGTTGTTCTGTCCAGATTCATAGTATCGCCAGCAGTTTTTGCTTGAATGCATTTATTTGTAAAATAACTTTGCAGAAAAGAAATTATATATACAGTGTATTCTTTCAATAAGGCGATATTAAGCTAAAAGTTCCCCTGAAAAGATAGTGCAGTTCTTATTCCTAAATGAAAAAAATCTCTAAAACTGCAACTACATTCCAATTAGCAAGGTGTTGGATTAATTCATTTTTATAGTCCTTTAAATTAAGAAGGCTAAAATAAGATATGCTATTTGTCTTCTTCTGACATTCTTCTGTGCATTTCAGGGAGAGAAAGAATGGATAGGAATAGAAAATTCATGTTTCCAACCCCAAAGGTTGGGACACTTTGTACTGAAAATTAATTGTCATATAACTTACAAGTCTGGGAAGTGAGGCTTCAGAAACAAATGTCTGATTAAAATTGTTTGCACTGTCCCTGATCCAATTAGAAAACTATCCTTCTGCCATCATGGCACTGTTATTTCTGGGGTTTATGAAAATATAACCATTTAGAGCCTACTGGATCTTTATAGCTGGATGAAAGCATTTGAAAAACTGCATTACCAAAACAATTTTATAAGTATTTTTGAGAGGCTATTAATTCAGCCATATAAAAATTAGTATTTTGTAGAGCTTTTTAAGCTTTTAAAGCATTTGGTTACAAAACAATTCTGCTGGATTTTGATTCAGTAGTTCATTACTTGTCTGATGGTGTGAATCCTGGAAATGCCCCAGTCAGAGCAGCTTTCCAGAAGGGCTCCACAACAGCTTCCATGTTCTGATAACAGTATTCTTTTTCACTTTCTCGAGAAAAAGAGAAATAAGATATTTTGTCTAAATATGACTTCCAATTAAAGTGTGAAAGTATTTCAGCTGAATAGAAGATATGTGCAAGGTATCTGCCTTTTGTTTATTATTAAAATAAATGTGGAGCATTGATAAAACAAATAAAATCTGACTGTTTTCTGTGAAGAAGAAAAAAAAATAGCAAAAATGTATTACATGGAAAACTGGCAGGTCAATTCCGCCCTAGAATATTGATTTCTTTTGATTGTTTTTATTCACAGACTGTGATATTTTAGTTTACTCCACAGGCAGGAAAAATAAAATCATTTTCAGAGGCTGCTCTCTTTTCTTTTAGTATATTCCAGGCAAAAAACCCGCTTTGTTTTCCATCCACTTTGCCATCCTTCTTTTGCCTACCATTTGTTGCTTTCATCCCTGCTGGCAAAGGTTCGCAGCCATTTTCACAGGACCCACCTTTCTAAACAATCCCTGCCCATCAGTTTCCTTTGGGTTCAGGTGTTTGAATCTTCCAAAATTCTGGGAAGACCAGCCTGTAGCTTTGCAGTACAAATCTCCAAATTCTACATTTGCCACATCCGTTCTGGTGATATTTTTGGATATTTATCTCAGAATGTGTATTAATTAGCTATATAAATCGACTTTGACATTAATTCTCAGACACAGCATTATGATCAGAGAGATGAATCTTAAAGAGTGCCATTCTCTGATTTCCTGTTGGGGAGAGTGCTGGGCTCAGGTGATGCACTGTCAGGACACTCTTCAGGGACTCATAATAACCCTCCCACTGTCAAGCAGATGCACACACAGACTGACAAGTCTGCAGATGCCTGTAAGCAGGTCTTTAGTCTTTTGGTGAGCTCAGCCACCTCTGAACATCCAATAAAGCAAAGCACACCTTCCACTTTGTCTAGATTTTAAAGCGTTTGCAAGCAGGTAGCACAGTTGCTGATATTTGCATGAATAATGTAGGAATTTCCCTGGAAAGGATGGATCAGCAAATGTTTTGGCTTTTTATTCACATCCAGTGAAAATAAGGGTCCCAAATGTGAGTGAATTTGTTCATAATGTGTCACACCTCAAGGTGTTTCGCTGAACATTGGTCACGCTCTGAAATTAACAGTATCTAATGCATTGGGATGCCAATAGGCCAATCCTTGGAAAGAAAATTTGTGAAATTTGTAGCAATTCACCCAGCCCTGTGGTAGTGTTATAAGGAATCAGGCTGGTAGCTGCTGAGCCTGGGCTGATCGTAGCAGAGCTTCTTTCATTTGAAACAACCAACCCCAGAGAACTTGGGAAGCTCTCACTAGGAGTGTCATGCCATGCCTTGAATTCACAGAACAGACAGCAAACTATGTCTAAGTGTAAATGTACACACATGCAGTAGTAAATAAATTTGATTTGCAGCTCAATTCTAACACAGCATCCATGTCCTCTTTCACAGAGTGCCCAAAAAAACTATTTTATTAGCATTTGCATCAAGCTTTTCAGCTCAAAAGCAAAATAGTTTTCTTAGGCCATTAAAGAGTTTATATTTCTTCCATCTGTCCTGTACCTTCCTCCCTGCACATGGAAATTAGAGGTTTCCAATATCTGTGTCTGGTTCTGTTTGCTTAATTCAACCTTGTTATTAATCCTCTAGCAATTCACAATTCAACACACATCAACCAAGATGATCCTAATGGTTTTACAGGCCCGTGGCCATATTTGGAGGCTTTGAAGTTAATAATTTTGCTTGAATAAGGAGTTCAGAAATGTTCAAGCTTTTGGTTAGGAACTGCAGACACAGGAACAAAAAATATAATGTGCCCTACATACCCCATTTTCTCTTGAAGACAAAGTGGAAAAATTTGCCTCATTCTTTTCTCTTCCTGTGCAAGCATCTGCAGTTTCACAAGGTTTACATCATTAAAAATTCTCCTCTAAGGCAACAGTTGTAGAGCCAACTGAACGGGGCTCATTTTCAAATCAATGAGTTTCTATTTAAACAGTCAAGTCATACAACTTAAGACAGTGGAATAAGAAAGCAATAATCTAGTAATAATGAAGTGGGAAGAAGTACGAGTACTTATTAAGCCTTGCTCCCTTAGGACTCAAAATTACGTCCGAGTTTTCAAATATGCTGAGCTTCAACTTAAGTCATTTGCATGTAATGGAGCAGAGAAAATTGTAACTGATTTACAATATTAACAGTTTACTGAATTTTGTACTTGTATGAGTAGCACCTCAATGTATAACTCATTTTTTCTAAGCTGCTATTCAAAAACAAAATTAGAGAAAATGTAAAGGCAATGCTGTACTCAGTCAAAAAGAATGAGTACATTTTAGTGCTGTTCTCTTTCCATTTTTTTTGTCTTAGAGGACCATGAGTAGTTTTTTTCTACTACAGTTATTGTTGGCATGATGGAAGGAAAGAATGAAGAAATGAACAGAAAACAAAGGCCATTCTTAAAACTAATACAATTTGCTTGTGGAATTTTAGCACTTATGCAACACATTTGAATTCAAACAAACATTTAAACTTCTCTTTGTCTGAATTTTTTGGGGGGGAGACACTGACCACATTTCAGCTTTGATGTAAGCATTTTTATCCTAGACAACTTACAGCTTTAATTATTCTAAATCTTAGGAGTTCATCCTCCTTCAATAGGAAATCTCTAAATTCATTCTTCCTCTACCCCTCCAGCCTCATCACAGACTCGAGTCAAATTTTAGCCAATCCATAGTCAATTTCTTCCAACCAGTGGTTTTATTTATTGGATGCCTTTTGATTTATAAAGCCGTTCCGTGTGGCACCTGCCTCATCTCAGCCCTATTCAACCTTCACCAATGCCTTTCTAGGCACTTGCTTATTCATCTCCTCCAAGAAATGCTTTACCTAATGGAGAGTTGCAATTCTCTATTTCTCAAAGTAAGCAGTGAAGGAACCTGTTCTTCTTTGTCAGCTGTATGCATGAAGTTATATGTACATATATATATTTTCATTGCTCACTGCAGGTTTTTCCAGTCACAAAAGTTTCTCTGTCTAACTGTCAGGAAAATTTGTGTTCTCACATTATCTATATTAATATCAGCTTTGACTCCATCACTATTAAAGCAAACTAGAACTGATTCTCCTCTTTTCTCTTGATTTTTATTTCCTTTCTGTCCTAGCCATGGCAAGAAAGATGCCATGGGGAACAGAATACACCCAGGCAAAAAAAATATATATAGTCTAAAGGCACAAACTTGGTAAAAGTCTGCCTGAACAGCACCAGAAATTATAATAAAAATTTGAACAATCAATACACAGTCATGGTTTACATAATGCTGACCTACCAGTGTTTTTGTACTTCAGTTGCTGCTACTGGCTCTCTCATCCCTTTGCTCATTTGCAGCAGCATCACAAGACCTCTGGCAGTGGGATTGTCCAGCTGACATCAATATAAGCCCTGCTGTTGACTCCAAGGATCAAGAACTTGATTTTAGATGCAAGTCAGGATTTTGCTTTTTTGTTAGCTTCAATGTCTTTTTTGTTAGCTTCAAAAGTGGTTTTACCTTCTCTTTGCCTGTTGCCTTCTTCCTATCTTGTTCAGTCGAATGATAAAAATAATTACCAGGTTATAAATAACTAATGCTCCTGAATACAAGGGGAAATGAAAAGAAAACGGAGACATCTTTTGCATTAGATTAAAACCTGTTCGGGATAATCTTCTCTGGAGTGTAATTGTAATTGGTCAACTTTGTGACTGAAGGGTAGGAAAGACATAGGAATTAGAACAAAGGGAAACAGCCTACATCTCACTTTGAAATGAAATCTGTTTGCCTGACACAGACAGTTTTGGTTAATAACTTTATAGCAGACATACAAATAGTCAGCGGATATTTTTGTCCATAATGTGAAAAGATTAAAGAGAACTGAGCAATGAAGGTCTAAGGAAATACTAAAAATAGCAAGAAACTGCGCCAGTCAGTCATGGGCCCCACAACAGTGCTAAATGTTGTACTGAAAGAGTAAGAAATAATTCCTTTAGAAGATGCAAATTCCCAAATGTTTTGTAAGGTATCAGACATTTTTTTTTGTCTGGAAGGACATTATGCCCTTGCAAAAAACCCTGTGTGTTTGGTACTGCCTTTGAAGCAGACAGCTTCCTCTTGCAGAATTAATTTTCCTTTCATTTTGCTTAAAATGAAATTTTACTTTCAAGAGTGCTTTCAAAAGCAAAAAATGATGGTGAAATATTAAAGACATGAATCTTTGTGCATTGGCAAGTTTAATGGAAAAGGCGTTGCTTAAGAAAACATACCCAGAGTATGGCCTAGCAATGCTTGCTCATTTTCTTCAGACACCCTTGATTACAAAAGAAAATAGATAAGGCACAAGTCACACCTAAGTTTCCTGGTTCTGTCACTGCTCTTTTTAGCAATTGGGACGATTCAAGGGGATGACCTGGGTGGGATTTCCTGTTCAACAAGCTACAGTTTCTGCTAGAAGAGAGATTCTGCTTCATACTTAAAGAGCTGCCCAAGTTCACTAAAATATGAGTACACTTGTAATTTTCTGCCCACTACTCTTGTTTGAATGGAAAATGTGAGGAAAAGCACAACTGAAAAATAGACCTAAGCTTGTTCAAAATGTGTAGACAAATTTACAAATTTGATGTGAATGAAGGTTGAGTTTGAAGGTTGTGTATGGTACAGCAAGACAGCACAGGGGAGTCTAGAAGCTCAGAGTTTCTTTGTGAGGTTCTTTGTCAGCCTCTATGTCCTGGTTGTTAAAACACAATTCTGCCCTTCCAGACTGCCTTCTTTACATAGTTTTTAAAAACTGTTCCTCAGAAATAATTTGCCAGCATTTAAATGTTTCTAGGATTTGTGTGCTTATGAGAATGCTGCCCATTTGTCTTATCTTTAAAGGGTCTGGAGGAAAATATTAATAATAATATAGAGAAATGGGAATGAGTTATTTTACAAAAAGAATGGATTTTTTAAGGGATATAGTTTTCAGGAATTTGTGTTAAAAAGGGAAACAATTATATCAGTCATTGCTTGCAATAGTAAATCTGGATTAACTACTGCATACACAGTGCTGTTATCAATTTTCTAGCTATCCACCATGAAAATAATTGTAGTGGATTCCAATGCATAGAAATATGTAATCCTAATTTTAATTTACATAAGCCTTTATAAAATCAGAGATCAACTATAATGACCTCCAACTGCACAAAATATTTCAGAGAGAAAGAGGTTGCTATAGCTCAATTCCTAATTTTTATCCACTTTGCTAAAAATAAAAGATGACTATTCTGACACATTTATTCACATTGCAAGTACCCATCTGCAGGTGCAGGTCTACTGAAGAATAGAAAGGCGTGGTCCTGACTGAAGGTTCATTGATGCTGCAATGAACATCAGATTACAGGAAAAATTCCACTAAATCTGCAGGAGCAAGGTTATAAATAGGTTGTGCTCAGCATAAATCAAACATGCAGATTTTGCCCCATCAGGCATAAAAAGAAGTATCTGTTCACTTTATGTTTCTATCCTTGTTTGGAAAACTCTCTTCTTAATCCAATACAATCAGCAAGCAATTAATTTTGTTCCCACGCTCTTATTCCTGTCAGTCCTAGTAACAGAGGGCTATCCTTGTTTTTTCTTTGGATAATTTCTGAAACACATTTATTCACTGCCATCTCAGGGCTGATAAACAGGTGTATTCTTCATCTTCATTTAGTTTTCAGTGAATCGTTTGAATGTTTCAGTGCTTGATCCCTCACATCCATTCCTTCATGTCACTCAAATTTACCTTGTGCTGACAGGATTGCAGTGCCAGATTAATTACTGTATATGACTTTGCTTTGCTAGCAAGTCATGAGTCGAGGAAACTATGATGCATAAAAAAATATTGTTAGAATTCTGATAAAGCAAAGTCTATAGGAAGGGCACATCCTCTTACTAGTTCAAAGAATTCAGTCAGGAGAAATGGACGAGCATCTGGAGCCTAATTGTTTCTCCTGACTGTATCAGCTAGTTTAATGCCATTAGTCATAAGCTTTGTCTCTCTGTCAAGCACACACATGCAAACACCACATACACAGACTCCTTATTTGTGCCTTGCTCATTAATTTCTAATGAGGGTTTATTGATAAGGCCCAATTTCAGGTTATATCAGGGAAAAGAAGGGGAGGACAATAGGTAAGAAAAACAGTTAAGAGAGAAGTCTGAATTTCCCTGAAACTGAACAATAGATTTTGTTGCTTATGAAAATTATTATAGAGTAGGTATTGGTGCACACAACTGGCTGCAAATTTCTTTGTGAGATGACTGTGATTGAGGTTCAAATCTATAGACCTCTGGGCTTCAAAAATTTGGATCATGACAGATTTTGAGCTGCTCTGTGCTGATTTACATTCTCTCAGGTTATTCTGTTGTTGAGATGTTTACTGCATGAATTTATTGGTACGGCATGACAGCTGGGGAGAAATAAGTGGGAAGTGTTGGAAATGTTAAGAAACTGGACTGGGTAAAGGAAACACCTGTGAGGAAAAGACAAAATCCAAGGTTCTTTCTGACAAAAAAAAAAAAAAAAGTGGAGAAACCAAGCCAAGAAATAATATATAACTATTCAAAGGCAAAATTCAATGCAGCATATCACATCTGAATGAAATCACAGAAGTATTTGGAAACCCATAATAAAAATAAGTGCTACAGATGTCCTCTGCAGACATTTCCCCGCAGTTTTGTCAACAATCTCAATCCCCATGTATACCAGTGTCCCTAGGCTGTCACTCATCTGCCATTTTATCACCAAGGGATAAGTTTAAAACATTTTTTGCTAACTCTTAACTAAAAACCCTATTTCTGAAACTGACTAGAAAAAAAAAAAAAAAAGAAGAAATGTGTCTATGGTGTCCTTACCCTGACAGCCATCACAGAAGTTGTCACCACTAAAGACCCATTTCTTTTGAAAATTATTTTTCTTGGTGAAATCAAGAAATTCATGTCCAGGTAAGTGATGAGACAGTGAAGTAGGGTTTTTATGTGTCAGTCTGAGGCAGAGTGTGTCCTACATCAATATTATGCTTACCATGCACATAGAAGCAGAGGTTCTACCAGAAGAAGAAAATACTTGATATACAACAGACTATAATTGACCATTAAGTTGCTGGACCACTGAACTGATGATTCCAAAGCAGATCTCAGGCTGATGGCATTATAGAACATTGGGAGATACTCATGCTGCTAATGGTAAAACAAAACAAAACAAAACAAAACAATGAAAACCCACCAAACAACTTGGCTATTACGATCATAGGATCAGGCCAAATTATCAACTGGAAAAAGTACTTCATAGAAAACAGTTACTCTGGGCCCTGGGGAAACAAATCTGTCTCAACTGCTGCTGTTCCAAAAGGAAATGGCCCATCTGAGAAACTCAGTGCTTTTTGTAACCAAGGCTAACATTAGCAGGGTTTATACCATACCACAATAATGCAGTGGACAGGGCCAAGATTAAAAGGATATGTAAAGCATAATTTACTTGATGAGACAATAGAAAATGCTATTTATTGCTCACCTTTCTGGCCTCATTATTCATTAGAGTAACATATGGTGGTTTGTTTGAAGTACTGAGGGGGAAGGAAGGCTTGGATAGATTTCATCAAAATGTAAACTTCCTGCCTATGTTTCCATACCTGCCAGTGTTGCTTTCAGATCACTCCTGCAAGGCTCTAAGCAAACCCTGAAAGGTATTTCTTCTCTTCTTTCCCAAGCATACTCAGGATCTGCTTTCTTCATTTTGCCTTAGATTCTACTACATTATTGGAGCCCTATGAAGAAGAGGTGAGAGAGCTGGGGGTTGGGGTTGATCAGCCTGGAAAAGAGAAGGCTCCAGGGTGACCTTATTGTACAGTTTTGTACCTAAAGGAGGTTACAAGAGAGCTGGAGAGGGACTTTTTACACAGGCATACAGTGATAGGACAAAGAGTGATGGCTTTAAACAGAAAGAAGGTGGGTTTAGATTAGATGTTAAGAAGAAATTCTTTACTGTCATGGTGGTGAATCACTGGCACATGTTGCCCAGAGAAGATGTGAATGCTCGGTCCCTGGAAGTGTTCAAGGCCAGGCTGAAGGGACACTGAGCAACCTGGTGTAGGGAAAGTGTCCTGGTCCATGGTGGGGGGAGCTGGAGCTGCATGAACTTAAAGGTTCTTTCCCAACCCAAGCCTGCATCCCAACCCAATTTTTGATTCCATGAATTTCCATTACAAAATTTATTTGCTAGCTCTATGCATTGGCAACATTTGCAAAATTCTATATATATCATTCCCACACAGCTGCCTGTTTTCCATGTCTCTCTAATATACAAAGAAAATTAAGAATGAAACCTAATATATATGGCAAAAAAGTTTCCATATTCTGATGTGTTTATTGGAGTGTTGCTTCTGCTAGGTTCCTGAGGAAAAAAACTGCTAGTTTTTTCTGTCCATTAGCCTGTGCTTCTCAGATCACTCATTCTGAGCTGTCTTATCCTCCTTTACTTTGATTAGCCCATGTAGTGCTTATTGCAGATAAGGAGTGACAAAATTGTCCCTAAATGCTATGTCCTCTGCCACACAGCAACCAGCTCTAAGGAGGGACTACTCTCCTTCATTCTCTAGCTCACTCTCCTGTGGAAAACCTGAGGTTATGACTTTTGTTTCCACAAGTTCAGGAGGATCAGGCCAGCACTGTGCTTGACAGTGGAAGCACCAGCCCAAAGCTGCAGGACTGCACCGAATCAGTGCCTACACAGTTGCTCATCACCATGGCAATGGGCACAACTGTCAGCCAGATGACGAAACAAACCTGATACTTTTAGCCTTTGCAAATCACTGAAATCCCCAATTGCTTCGATGAAATTACTTTCAGGATCATGGAGGTCACAGTGGTTTGTGCCAAATTCGCGCTGCCATATTGTCGTGAAGATGTTGGCTGTGTGCATTGATAAACTTGAAATGCTGGATGCTACATGGCCTAAAATGTTCAGGAATCCCTTTTCCAGAACCAGACCAACCTGGATAATTCTATTCTGGTGATTTAAATGCAGAACAAATTTTAAATGGTTATTTGGAGCGTTTTCCCACTTCGCCTTCTAAGCCTCCATCTCCTTGATATTTCCTATTAAATAGAAGGCCTCATATTTATGTAAGACATTACACACGCATGCTTCTATGTGTGTATACCTTTTTGATGTGCTTTGAGGTGAAAAGCAGCATATTAATGTGAGATTACTATCTTTTCTTCAATAAGAAATCAAAGGGAAAAAGGATCAAAAGGTACTGATTTCATATAAAAACACAATGAGAGGTCTCTGTCTTCATGTTTTGTCTACCAAGTTATTTATGACCTGAAATTACCCCTGCCCTTTCCATGACATAAATAAGTTGCACATTGTAGATTATTAGAGCGATTATTCTGTATTGGTCAAGCCTTAAGGTCCTAATTAATTCCTCGTACAAGTGAAATGATTAAAGTCAGTCACAGCTTTATCTCCCAATGGAGAAAAACCAGACTGTTTTCTCAGCACCTGGCCTACTGCTTTATGTTACAGTTCTATTATCATCTCTATCTTCTCTGCTTTATCCAACATACAGCATTTCCACTGGCTTTGCATGAGAATGAGACTAACAAAGACGTGTCATCCCTTGGAGTAGCTTTTCCAGGGCCAGCTAAGAAAAAACAGCACTGCCTTTTGATACTACACAGCACCCTTTCTTTCAACAGATGTAAACATGAAGTATTGTTTAAATTCCTGTTTGCTTTAATCAAATTGATTTCCAGAGAAGCTTGATTTCCAGGTAAGGATGAAAAATGAGAAGTGACTTCAGGTTCTGATCCATCTTTTAGCAACCACCAGAATTTAAGAAGTAAGCTAAGAGATACCATCAATGGCAAAATGCACTGAAGTGAGACTACGCAATTTCCCATGCTTTAAATTCAGTATCTCAGTAGCAACAGACAAGTTTATCCCTACATTAAATATCAAGGTCAGTTTGCATAGTAGATTTATTGAAAATGATGATGGAAGCACAGCATGAAAAAATGGAATGCAGCTGCAGGAACTGCCTAGTTTCTCGGAATCTAACAACAGGGTACACAATGCTACTTTTTTGAATTGAAAGCTGAAAGAGATAAAGGCAGTTTAACTTAAATCAAAATCTCAGATCCAAACTCTGAATCGAAATTTGACATTTTTCCTCCATATCCATGCTTGCCTTTTATTTACATAGTTTGCTGATCCAGAATTCATTATTCCAGTGCCGTCATATGTCTTTGACTCATAAGAAGAGTTGAATGTAAAACCAGATTCAGATTTTTTGACTCAGCCCAAACCACAGTGCATGGCTGGTAAAAACTTCATTCCATTTACCTGTCTATTTACCTGTCTATTTTAGCTATCTATAAAGACTAAGGCCCACAGTCAAATTAAATCTCAGAATTTTATTATACAGAAATACTTTAAAAAATAAATGTTCCATCTGCAGACTAGCAGTGAAAAGGAGAAACTGATTTTTACTTCTTTCTCAGTACATGACAAATGTTGCATGTACTGCCTATAGGTTGCCAGTTTTCCCTTAGTCTACATGGTGAGTAAAATCTAATTACCTTAAAGCTCAAAATTATCACAGGACAGAAATAGTATCTGTAAACCAGAACAGACATCGTTCTGATGAACTGGTGATAGATTATGCATCTCTCATCTCATGGTCATGCAGACATTAGTGTAAAATGCAATAACCTCCATTACTGTACCCACTAAAAGTTGTAAGTGCTGAACAGTCAGCAGTTAAGTCTGAGCAATGCCAAGTACTGTTTTTAGAAGATGATTATGTACAATTCTTTAAAATTCTTTGCTGTATCATTGTGCAGACATGACTGGCATTCTACAGAAGATATAAATTTATTCTGGATCTCCCTTATGGATTAGTTTCAGTTACGGAGAAGGAGCAGAGTTTGTGCTAAACAATTATAGCCCAATAATAAAATGGATTGAAAATGTGACTAACCATCTTGAGTTTATATTCTGTTTAAAGGAGAATAATAGAAAAATATAAAAAAAGTCTTCATGTTTTGCACTCACAGAAGAAAGAACGTGTTTGGCAATGAGACAAGAAACAGAAGGAACAGTGGAAGGATTAGCTACTCTGGGGCGCTGAAGTCATGAGTATCATCCCATATTGAACCCCTTGAATATGCCATGCTGCATATTGCACAAGCTGCATAATTTACAGAAAATATTTCTATATGTTCATCGCATTGTTCAGAAAACTTTTCTGTGTGTAAAGCATTTCTATCTAGATGGAGCAGTAGCTACAAAGACAATGCTCAGGTCTTGTTCTCCAATAAACTGCAGTGCAAAAAATACTGTGTAATTAAAACTTACTGCCCCTACCAAGGAAGACACAGTTTAGTCCCTTTGACGAACACTTTTGTACTACTACTCAGAAAACCAGAATTCTGAGATTTAAGTCACTGGCTATTCTTTTTGTAAAGAATTGCCAATATTTTCTCAGAAATAATGAGAGACATGCTGAACATAGACTATGTAAATCAAAGCAACCAGCTCCTTACACATGAGAGGCACAGGTCTGCTGTCCTGCCTTTCTTGAAACTCCTGTATTCCAGACAGAAGAGAGAGTTAACCATCCATCACAAGGGTTAATTTCTCCTGCCAAGAGAGGTGAAGTTCTTGCACAAAGCACAGGAACTGAATCCAGAGAGTCTGAGAGATTTCATCCTGGAAAATCCAATAATTTCAGTGTAAGGCATTCATCAGATATGATGGCACTTGCTTGAGTCCTTGCTCCGTACTCAACATACTGATTTAACCAGATCTTTTTTTAACCTAAATGAATGTCTTGGTTTTGGCTATTAGCTGCTCTGGGGATCTTTCTTTTCCCTTTTTGCAGTAGTCTGTATCCTGAATCTAAAAAGCTTCTAGTATTTCTCCATCCAGTTTGGTATGTTTTTATTTTACTGTTTCTTTCTCAAAAAGTCAAAATTTGAGGCCATCCTGTGCCACCTTTTCCTTAACAAGCAGTTTGAAATAGTAGCAGAAATGTGAAGGAGATGCATTAGGGGGGAATAAATAGTAGGTTTGTCACCCTAAGGCCAGCAGCAAATGTATTTCTCACCTAGTGCTCAGATTTGCTGGGCAGATTGGACAGGTAATCTTTGCAAAATTTCAGAGGTACTGGTGTACCATTAGCGAACACCACCCTCATTTTAAGAGGCTGCTTACATCTCTCTAATAGGTTCCAGAGGGCTCCTGTTTGTCAGAAACATAAATTTTAAAAAACATGAATGACAGTATAACAGAAGTTAGAAAGGGAAGAGATCTATGAGGTTCCACAACACATTCTCCTACTGGGGATTCATCTCTTTATTCTAATTTATCTGAAATGTTCAGGCGTGTGCTAATTTTAGCATTTTTAAGAACCAAGTTTTTAAGAATATTTGAATAAATTTATTTGCTTTTAGAACAGTGAGATATATTGGAGTGTTTTTCCTTTGAGAGAGAGGAGTCTAAAACATCACCAATCTGTTCCTGTGTTTGGAAATCACTTACCTACCACCTGGGAACATCACAAACTGACATATGGTACTGTCATTGTCTGCCTCCTGGAAGCTAGAAGAGAGTATCTACATGAGAGCAAAGCTAGCCTAGTTAGCACCAAAGAACACTAGAAACAAGAGAAACATATTTTTTCCCAAGTGAAAATTGCACTCTAAAATAATTCTTGAAATACTGAAGCAATAATTAGAGAACAGGAGAGATCGAGCTTGCCACACTATTTTTAAAGGCATAAACATAAATAAGGAACAAAAGAAAGGAATGATTTAACACAATAAAATAATGCAGCAGTGGAAGTCGTGGCCACAGGAGAACAAATGTATAAAGAGTTTCAAATAATTGCTAGATAAACTCATGCAAGAAAAATCCTTAAATGGGATCTAATAGTATTATAGACTGCAATTATGGATGCAAATCTAAGAGATGCTTCTAATGTTTGAAACAGGCAGAAGCTGGGAGGATTTACTGATACTACTGACACTCTGTGCTTGTTATTTTTTAATATTGTCTCTAAAGCGTCCACTATTGGACATTGCCAAAGATGCCAGGGAAGGTCACCTTCTTTTCTGACCTGCTGTGGCTGTTCTGTGTAAGAAATGTTATTTACAAAATCACCAGTCATCACGTAAGCTACAAGTGTAAAAGAAATAGCAACCCAGGTACCTTTATTATCAATTTAGTCATGCACTTCTATTTTTGAGTCTGAATACAACTGTATGTGTTAGATTTTAGGCTTTTGCCTTCAAAGCATTTATCTAAACAACTTTATAAGCATGAAACGTAAGCTAGTTGTGTAAAAAATGGATACGTGGCACCTTACTTGTGATAGTTGTGACATCATTTATGTGTCCAAATTTATTTCAAGACCTTTTAACAACATGCAGCCTGCCTTTCATGTTTATCAGCCAACATCTGTTCTGGTTGCACTAATAAAAGAAGGACATTTCAAATCTACAGCATATTCAATAAGCAGTAAATATAAGCAAGAGTTCAGCTAATATCGCCTGTGTCATCATCTGCAAATCTAGGATAGTCACATAAAACCTCTTTTTTGTTATTAAATTGATGGAATTAGTTAAGTAAAGTAGGTTGCATACATCTGAAGAGGAAATTACTCTGACAACATAGATCTGAAGCACAAGTGCATACTAAAAGTTGCTGTTGGTAACCTTGCAGCCAGCCTAAAATTATGCAGATGGACTAAGAATTTACTAACATTTCAAAATTTATTTGATCCTGAAAGACTGGATAGAACATGAATGTGGTGATTTTGTTTCTGGAACTTCAGTGATTGGTGAAAAGGCCCAAGCCGTAGGACAAAAAACCCCACTAGAGTCAAACAAACTTTCCTGCTGAGCAAGCAACTGGACTTCACCTTCCCTTATGTATGGCAATTCTAGTTGTCTTTAGAGGACAGAACACTGCAAAGGATGCAGAAATGCTTAGTCCTAAGAAATCTGTGTTTATTTCTTTTACTCTGTCCTGTGACGCTCACCTCTTGGAAGGACTAATGAAAACACCATTCTTTTATATTTTAGGTTAAATTATATGCAGTTTGCCTAAAAAAAAATCCTCTTAGTAGTTATTTTTTCATTGCTGCTTCAGAGCAGCAGTCAGATGACAGCAGCAAAGACAACTCCTTCCTTGATACACAATCCTCCACCACATTTTAGTGCTGGATAGCAGCAGAGTAGATCTCAGGCCTGTCAACCCTATTTTCACTGCTTCCCACAACAGCTCCAACTGGGATGGCAGTTTCATACACTCCAGTTCTCATGTGGAGATAGCAACTGACTTCCAAAAACACACATCAGCATGACATGGCACTGTGCTATGTTTAAGCTGATGCACATGCGCAGCCAGGCTGCTCAAGCACATATCAATGGTCTTTGCAGCTCAGGTGTGCCCTGCTCTCTGTAGTGCTCCTCACAGAGATGTCTCTGTTTTCAACAGTGATAAAACATCTCTGCTGCTGATGTATTCTGAGTGGAAGCCTCTCCTTGAGGAAAAGCATGGGAAAGAAGGATTTGGGGGCCAAGTCTCTAATTGTTTTTGATCCAAAAAGCTCCAATAATGCCACTGGATGAATGTCCATTTCCATTACCAGAAGATAAGCCCTACTGTGTGTGTGAGGAAGCTGTAAATGTCTTTTCTCAAAAGGATATAGTGCTGCACATAAGGAATTTGTAGTTCCTGAACAAAGACCCAATTTTCTCTTGCTTGATTTTGCTATCCTTCAGTACAGACACAGCCTTAGCCTGCTCTTTCATGACCACACAACATCGAGTTGGACTGGGATTTAAATTGAATGCTCATAGATAACATTACCAAGCACTGTGGAGAAAGAAAAAGGACTCAATCAGCTAATGAATTTTTCCATAATGCAAGGGGTGCATAGGGAAAAGCACTCAATGGAGTAGAAAAATATCTGCCTGATAGCAATATACTCTTACAGGCAACATCTTGTGAAGAAGAACTAAATGACTCCAGGCTATGCTTTTGAATGTAGCTTCCTTGAGGAAAGTAAAAAACTAAAACACTGAGTTAAAAAGCTAATGGATCAAAAGTAAATATGGCAGGGCAGAAAAGGGCAGGGAGGTGAAGGGATGGCAGTCAGAAGGGGGTGGTGGAGGGAGAAGAAAAACACCATTACTTACAAAAATTGAAGGCATATCCCTGACATTAAGAAAACTGCACTTTCTGTTTGAATTTACATCAGCATCCCCAGAAAGCACTTTCAGATATGCTGTGTTATACAAGAAACTCTTTTACTCTACACTTGCATATCCAGCCCTTTTGCCTGTTTTTTTTTTTTGTTTGTTTGTTTGTTTGTTTGTTTTAAAACTTGATTTTCTGTGTAGACAGTGAATCCTAACACGCAAGTGAGAATCCTCCAGGGTAGAAGTTAAATGGAAATGCTAGCTTATTTTTCTAGGTTCAACAGCCTCCAACACATTCCAAAATTTGCTTTTCTGGATTGTAAAATATGGACTTTCATACCAAGTGGCTGCAGAGTGACAGCAACAAAGAAAGAGGCTTGGAGCACAGTTAAAAGAAGTTGTCCTTATTTCTTTGCAAAAGGATTTATTTTTTCACCATCACTCAGCAAACAAGACTTTAAAAGTGACACTGGGTAAAGGAGTGGGGAAAAAAAGACCATGAAGGAATGGGGAAAGAATGTCTCCTCCTGTTAAATAAGAACTCCTTAAAACTTGCCAATGGCAAACAACAACTTTATTGTCCTATTTTATTTTCTCCTTTATATCAAAGTACCAGATTTGCAATGACAGACTAAGAAGCAGCAAACTTTATTGTAGTTTAATGTTCAAATTTGGGCAGGTGCTGCCATTGCCCACAAAAATCCATCAACTATCTTTTACTGCGAACAAAAATCCATCAACTATCTTTTACTTTACTAGATTCGTAGTAGAGGGAACATTGATGTCAGCAGATCTTGCACCAAGAAAACGTAATTTGCATTAAATTATTCCTCAACATAGGTATAATTGAAAGGAGGCTTAATACTTTTCTTTGTTCCATCTTGGTAGAATACCCAAGCTTTACTTTGGTCTCTTGCAAAACAATGGAGAATAAATGCATTAAGATGTAGGACCAAAAGAGGGAAGTAATCAAATGGGATGCAGTGACTAAAATCACTTTTATGTCTTTAGAATGTGATGTGTTAAATTGGGAGATCAGTAAGATTTATTTCTCTGTGTCATATCACCCAAAACCAGCATATCTCTCTCCAAATTTGCAATTTAATGCTAAAAAAGATTATTCACTTTCCACCCATCCTCATAAATAATGGACATGGTCTAATTTCCGGTTCAGATTGCTGATGTTAAGATTAACAGCGGTTTACTCGCTTTGGTATGTGGATGGGAAAAAGCCTAAGAGCTTTTCCTAAAAAGAGATCATGCAATATTTCCCCTCTTTTTGCTGTTGCTGCTGTTATAGCTTTGGAAGTAGCCCCGAGAATGCAATTTTTTAGTCAAAATGTCTTTAATTGGACAGAAGATCAAGTTTTACCTCAACGGTAATGGAGGAGGCAGTGAAGCAGGAATATTGACATGTCTGCACATCTGCTCCAGAATTCCATTGCACACAAGTTGCTCTGTGCAACTAATACTTTCTTCTGATTCCAAAAAATGCAAATAGTTCACATAGTTTGCTCAAAATGAACAGGTGGTCAGGTCAGACCACATTCACTTAACCTCACCTAGCAAGCGATCTGTGGCCAGAGGAATTCCTGTAGGAAATTAGGAGGAAGGAAAGAGTTGAGCAAACTCTCCCATTCTTCATGATACCAGAAAAGCATCACTTAGAAATTCAAAACTAGGCAGTGACACAAGTGTAGGTTTCCATTTAATTTTGCTGATTTATGCAAGGAGGAAAAGGAGAATAGAGTCAAAGTGGCTGGAGGCTTATCAAGTATCTAATTACAGAAAAGATAAATAAATCAGTCTTGATACAAGGAATATGTTCAATTTCATGAAATATACAGCATTTTGAACAGAAACTAGAGAAACAAAGAGTAGAATGGCATTTCCTTTGCTGACAAGACTGAAGGAAAGATCACCATGTTTGACTATATTTGATGGCAACATGATTGACTGCCAATAGCAAACACTCAAAAAACCTCAAAAAAGTGTACCCTATTCCCTCTTCTTTGTAAATAAAGAGACCTCTCCCTCACAGGGCCTTGATCTTGGCTGCTCTTTGGCACTGCTGGGTGTTTTAACCATGAAATAGCAATACTGTAAAGTGAAAGAAAGAAACATTAAAATGATAAGACATTATTGAATGGGCAGTGATCTGGACCTCCCAGACAGCTAAATGTCACCTGCTTAATGAGATTCAGAGTATAAAACAGACCCAGAAGCTTATGCTTTACTGAAAAAGTTGCTCAGATGACAAAAAATTCTAAGGAAGCATCATAAATTCAACACAATTAAACAAGCATGCTCCAGGTGAATAGCATCTGTCTGCAATTATTAAAAGATAAAATTTGGAAAAGAATCTACATATAATACCCCTCATGATTTTCATTTATTTATTTATTAGAGATGTTGCTGTAACCATTCCTTGTGGATTTTGAAGAGGTAGCAAAAGGCTGAGGTGTTTGGCAATAGCTTTATTCATGTGTATCTGACTGCATCCTGCTCTTCACAAGCATTTTTTGAAGTCTAAGTTTATATCTACATATATTTTGATTTGTTTATATTTTGTCTATAGCTGTATATTCTTATGGAAACCTGCCCAGTGGTATTTGAATTTACATCCTATATTCCTTTCTCCAATCTAAAATCCTATTATAATGTTATTATGCCTTTTTTTGGCCATAGAGAGGCCAGAAACTTGTGCTTCAAAAGCTGTTGAGTCAGGAAACCTTGGTGTCATTGCAGTTAATAGTAAATCACAGCTGGAATGGGTGCTGTCCTTATTTCAAATTAAGCAGGTTCTGTAGTTCTTCCATAACAATGTGAGGTGTATTTTTGTGATAGCTCCCAGCCATGTAGCTTTGCCATAATTGCTTTATCTAAGATGTCCAATAAGCAGGGGAGGGAGTAGATAATGAAGGTGGATTGCTGTTTCTTGGTACAAATTACTGGCTTTTTATGTCCTCTGAGGGTGCTACATTTAGAATAACTGGGTGGATGGACCCAGAATATCTCTTCTTAAGCAACCTTTTGCCCATTTGAAAACTGGTATTACCTTGCCTCTGATTATTCTTCTCTAGGCTATTTTTCACATCCTCCTTGTTTAGACTTTGAGGGGATTTTTCTGCTGTGTGTGTATATTTTTGGCAGGAAGGGAAGCAGTTTCTTCCGTTACTCATGTGATATTATCGCAAATGTACATTTTAATATGGAAATTCTCTGTACCATGATTCTCTGCCCCACCCAGTGAAAGTGGGCTTGTTTGTAAGTTTTGCTTGTTTTACAGAGGAAAGAAGAAGTTGAATCCAACAGAAAATTCATTTATTAAGGCCAAGAAATAATATTTTAAAATCCTAGGGAGGATGATGCTCACATAATCCCCCAGAATTACGATACAATATTTTTTTCAAAATGCAACATTACTAGGTTTAAATCTTTTATATTTAAGTTCTGTAATTATAATGAGATGAATATTTTATCCTCTACCATATGATCACCCTAGGCTGTTTAATTTTAGACCATGAACCATATTTTAACTTACATTAAAATGTAAGATATCATACAAAATTACTTGGGTTTTTTAATACATTGATATATGGGGTGTGAACCTTACAAGACACTTCCACTGTACCTCCATTTACTGTGAAATCCTTGTTCTCTTCAAGCTTATCGCATTGTAAAACCGTATCAGAATTACATTATCACAGAGAAACCTGCAGAACTAAAAAGGTTTAATTGCTCAGAAAGTATCTGCCTGTGCGCAAATCCTGCCTACTCCTGCCTTGTTTCTCCCAAAGCTGCTAGAATCCATGTCTCACTTTGGCAACCTCTATTATCCAAGGCAGGACAGAGAATGTCATTGAGCTGGTGTTTTTGCACCAAGATATTTATATGCTCCAGAAGACCTCCCACTATTTTGTCTTCTTCTACTCATTAGCTTTTTCACTTCCATCACTGCTACTTCTCTTTCTTCATTACAGAGAATGCCAAAGGATTTGAGACTCTTTGCTTATGCCTTAACAGGCTACAGCTCAAAATGTTTCCATCCCTAGCCATGGCACAGAGGGTCAAGCTCAATAAATGCAGGCCTTGCTTTGCCAGATTTAAGGATGCTAGGGAAGAAAGCAATATGTGTATTGTGTTTCTGATTGGAATAATTGTTACACACCTCTGCAGCTGATTGCATTTCACTGAGAAGTCTCAGCACTTTCTTAAGACCTTATCTTGAGTACTGCTGCAGAGTACCGCATAATAATGTAGTAATATATACTTCCCTCCTCAGAGTCCTGAGAAAATACTTCTCTGGACTCTTTTTGGAGCATCTCTCTCACAAATTATTCAGAAAGCCTAGACATGTTAGCATGCAAAGTAATTCCCTGGAAGCTCTACGAGTCCTGCTGCAGGCTTCTGGTCAGATGATCTCTCTTGGAGAAATATTCTTTGTGAGATCTCCTAATGGATTCTCAGAGCTGCCAAGTGCTATGTAATACCTTTTTTTTGCTGTCAGCCCACAGTTCTTAGGAAAGCATTCATCTGATCTTTTACATTTGGGTTCACTTACTGGACAAGTGCAAACCTCAGTGATGCCTGGGCATTCCATATAGAGCACACCAGGGTATGAAAATCTGTGCATGGTTGCACATTTTCGGGCCATCTCCAAGGCTAAATAATATCCTGTAACAAATAAAAAATGAGTAGTAGTTGTTCCAAGAATGTTCTGTAGTCAGCCTTGAAAGCATCCCAAGATACTGCAAGTATACAAGGATTTTAGGATAATATCCCTTAATTTCAGAAACATGTCTTTCTGAAGTACCCAGAGGTTATTTACACTGATTTTTTAAAACATTTTGCTTAAAGGATTGAAGGTTCTTATACATTTGGTGACAATGAGGAGCAGACTTCCTCAGAGGTAGAAGGCATGAAGAGTGTTCCACATGCATGAAGAGTGTTCTCTCCACACAGGTGTCCAATGCTCCTGTGTGCCTCAGAGCTGAAGCACAAAAGAATTGCTTTTTCTCTCATTTGTGTGAATGAGAGGCAGCCAGTACTAACCAAAGAGAAAGACATCATGTTCAGCCTTTGAAGTGTTCCTCCTTGAAATTAATTTACTTCTTCCCTCTTGTGTTGTGATTTGTTTGTTGTTTTTGTTTTGTTTTGTTAATTATAATCTCTTGGGTCAAAACAGGAAAATAGTGACTTACAGTATCCCTCTCCTTTCAAGTTGTTTTTAGAATACAGCTCTGTCAGGAAACAAAAGCATAATTGAAAATTTGACTCTGTTTTGCTGTCATATACTTTAAAATTTTCTTTGAAGTGCAGTGACATTTTAATTAAAATGGGGCTCTAAAAATTACTATTATCTTGCCTTGTCAATGTACTTCAATGAAAAATCTTCTTGCAGAAAGTCCAAGGGAAAAAAGGGAAGCCAGACAATTATTTGGTTGAATTTTCAGGCTTATTGCAGCATATACAGTGACTCAGCTGTTAGCTAGTCTCCCTATTTTCATCTGCTGGGATTTTTGAATTGCTTCGTCTCCACTCTTAGCTCATTTTTCTAGAATTTCTCCTCTGTCTTTCCAGACACAGCAGCGAGAGCATTTCATTGTAAGTTCCCCAATGTTATATCTGTGTTAGAAAATACAAGAGTATTGGATGCAACTATTCACAAATGGTAAAAGTTTAAATTTTCTTATAAATACACTGATAATAAAAGAGAGGGCAGGAATAAATTGTTCTTTGTGACAAAAAATACTATCTCCTAAAAATTCAGCTCTATTAGAAACAAATATCAAGTAATGCACAATTGATGTCCTGAGGTTGTGCTGCAGTCTCTACAGAGAATTTCGAGTATTACCTTCCCAAGTAACCACTAAATATATTCAATATCCATCCTTAGAAATATAAAAAATGCATCACTGCAATATGTTTAATAAGTACTAATATAAGAAGAGTCTCAGAGTAAGAAAGCAATATATAAATCAGAGTCTTTAAATAACTGTGGAATTGGAATAATAAATGAGGAAGAGTATTATTGTATATTCCATTAGTCTACCCAAACCCCAGAGTTACTTCAGAAGTTTAGCAGCAGTAGTATGTACATTGTCACTAGAATTTTCTTCTCCAGAAAAAATGGCTTGGTATCAAACTTCTAATTTGGAAGTCCTTTGTTATCTACTAACTGTCCAGAATGGATAAATATCTCATAATTGCAACTTTATATAATTTTCAGGAACATTCCCAAAGGTCATTCCTCGAAGTTGTGTCTCAAAACTCCCTTAATGATTTCCTCTCAGGTTCTGGGAAAAAATAAGTTATTTTAGCACCATGTTTTATATTGAAATTAATGAACCTCTTTGCAACAAATTGCACACTTTACTGGGTTTGTGTTTGCTCAGATATTATTAACCATTGTCACTAATATACACTTGTAAAAAAAGCTAATAATCTGAAATAGAATTTGGCAGTACATTATTGGAAATGCAGGTAACACTACAATTATTTCACAGAAAGTGTCCCTTTCCCCACCTTAAGAAATAGCTAATAAAAAATTTAGATTCCAGTTGCCCCAGTTAAATTTTTAGCTTTATAATCTCTGTTCACAATGGGAAATTACATTCTCTTGAAAAAATAATTACCATTTCCAAGCATTTCCCCAAGCTCCTAAGACTTATGTGAAACCCTAGCAAAAGATGGAATTGCCATAGCAACTGCCAATCTGCTTTCTTTTTATTGCTGTTTTTGTTTTCTCACTCAGAAGCCCACATAATAAACTTGTTTTATCAAATGACCAGCCATCGGAGACTGAAGTCAATGCTTTCAGAGAAGACAGTGCTTTTCTAGCAGAGCAAGACATTGGAAGATGAGAAAACATCAAATGCTGATGGCAATTACCATCCAACTGCATTTGGAAACTTTCAACAGAGTGAATCCTTGGCATGGTCATTGAATCAACAACACACTTGTGCTGCAGAAGCATTTCTTTATAAGCTGTACTCATTTACATCAGGACATTTCCATTGGTCTACTGACCTCTGATATATCCTGACATTGGGACTCAGCAAAACCAAAGATGATATCAACTTCTAACTCAAACCATTCCATTATTCTGTGATTAAAATCCAGGTTTTTTGTTCTTCTTCTTGGAAGAAGGACCTTTCACTTAGGCAAGTTATGCTCATAGAACACAGTAAGTTGTCATCATCAAGCACAATTGAATGGCAAAACCATGTGTAATTTCGGAAAGACATTAAATAAACTGTAGAAAAAACCAAATTGTTAAAAGTAGGCTTTTAAAACTCCTGATGTACTCTCTTCAATATTAAATAATAGCTCTGAGAAGGCTATTAAATGATTGAGCTCTATGCACATAAATCTTATTCTGCCTTGCCACTAAGAGTACTTTGATGAAAATATATTCTTAAATTGTACACGTGTTGATAAAGAAACTGTAAATTCTGAAGGTTCTGACATTTCCAAAGTGAAAAATCCAATCTTGCTTTGCATCCAAGAAAAAAGGTTAGCTGGCCATTTATTCAAAGGCTGTCATTCACCACTCAGAATTGATTGAAACAATTAAACACTAAGAATATTAATGTCTTCACCTGTCTTGAATTCTGTATGATTTTTTTCATGTAGGACATTTTGAAAACTTATTTGATTTATTTTCAACTCCCCCTACAATCTCACTCCCTCCTTTTAATTATATCATGTCCAAGAGCTTGGGAGTTATAAGTTTGTTCTTGAGAATGGGACAAATGTGGCACTGCAGAGAAACATTTCAAAAATATGAGCTGGATATAAAATGCTATGATTTAACTGGCCATATCAATCATTCCTGCAAGGCACTGTTTCTGTTTAACTGACAACATGTAAAGTATTTTTGTGACCTATTTCTGAGATTTCGGGGTCATGGAAGTAGAATAAGTAGTTAAAAGTTAAATTCTCAATGGCATACTCATCCTTTTTTACCTGCAACCAAACTTATCCCGCAATGCCTTCACAACAGACTGGGTTTGGATCCTTCTCAAGCACGGCGACCCAACAAAAGCTTTTCTATTTCTGTTCTTAAAATCATCAGGATGATGATACAACTTCCAATTAAAAACAACAAAATTGCTTTAATGACTCTGAAATCCAGTTAAAAAATAGAATAGACTTACAAAAAAGTCCTAGTTTTATGAGTAAATCATCAGGAAGAAGCATCAGGATATGCTTAATCCACCAAATGTCAGTGGCTGGTTCAATAATACCAGGAGGAGAAATGGCTCTTATAGATACTGAAAAACTTTACAAAGAAATTATTTTATATTATTATATTATGTTATTTCATATTATTTTATATTATGTTATATATTACTTTTAATTGCAAATTTTGATTTTTGTATAGATTCTGGAAATTCCAGAAATGAGCTTATGTGGTTGGGGTAGCGCTGTCTAATAGATTTTTTTTAAATGTTAGACACATGCCATAAGATGTAAAACTAAACAAGACCTTTTTCATTCCTTAAGGGTCTTAGCTTCTTGCTTCATCCATTCTGATTCTAAAAATCAAACTTTAGTTCCTTCTCTTTCAAAAACGGCTTCAAACAACCATTGCCATTGCCTCTCTTTTCTGTGGGAAAAAGGAAAAGCAGTCTGTTGATTCCTATTTCTTCAGAAAACAGGTAAAAAAATATCTAGGAAGCAAACCTACATCCCCAGTAGCCTCTGGTGGCTATCAAGTGGGTTATTTTGCATTCAGGATGCTTCAGGATCCTTTGTTTGATTTTGAGGTCTGTTTGCTGACTGTGGACCCCTATATAAGCTGCAAAAATCTCTTTATCTGGAAACATGGGAAAGATGCATCAAAAACTCATACACCTGCATATGGATGTCTATTTCTCTTTTTCATGTATATTGTGTATACTTTTAAGATAGCTGTATGTTGATCAAAAATAGCTTTGCAGTTTCTACTGTAACTACTTAGAACAGCATTTTCATAAAATACATCATGTTCGATGAATTTTTGCCAGTGAAAAGAAATTCCAGTCCTTCGGGAAAATCCAGAACCTTAATAACATTTACTTTTAAAAATAAATACCCTAATTCTGCAGTTACTTAAAGTCACTTGGGAAATAGATGCAGAATTTGTTTCACCAAGATCAAATATTCTTTGCTGAATCACTTTATTGGGAAATCATGTCTACTTTGTAATTATTTATTTTTTAAAAATTAAGTAGTGTTTATGACAACTTTGTAAATCACACTTGTATTTCAATTAAGGATGTAAATATTTCAGATCAGGGATTAATAATTTGCATTATACTTCATTCCTAATTTACATGTCAAAGTACTTGCTAGCTATCAATGAGGTATTTATTACTCTAGGTAGTACATACACTACTGAATACTCCAAATGTTAGGGGTTTTTCTGTTCAATCAGCCCTTTGTTTAAATGGATGGCCACACTTCATCTATCTCAGTAGACGCAGAAACAGGACCAAAGTCCATTCCTGTTCCATACAATAAAAAAAACAAAACAAACCCAAACTATCTAGAATAAGCAATGGGATGAAGACTACAGTGTATACTGTATATAATTCAAGAGTACTATGGTATTTTATAATGGGTAAAGATATAGAGTAACCTTTAAAATCCCTGTTTCTACAAAAGAGAGATGCAATTTCCTCTGACACACTGTGCTGTCTCCAGCAAATGCACCTGTCTCTGAAGACCTTGGTGATGGTTTAAAATTCCCAAGATGCCAACTGTCTTGCACCTTGTTCTCCCTGAGCATGCATTGCTATTCTGGACTGGCACTGCTCAATTAAGTTTGTCCCATGGGTTTTCCACAGAGTCTTTAATGAATGTGGGCTGCCTGGAAGAAAAGCCTTTGGGAGTACAAAGCAAACGAAAGAACAAACCTTTAATCAAAGAATCTAAGCAGGCTCAGAGCTTGGTTGTGTGAAAGACAGAGGGAGCTGAGTGTTCTCAGCATCCCACAGGAATAAGCAAACACAATGGAAGGTGAAAAGACTGCAGCCAGAAAGTCAAGATCACCCATTCTCAAAAATCAGGACTTATAGTGCATACCATGTAGAGAATGAATCGAGCTGTAGTCTGAACTGAGGGTTTTAAATGCTAGTTAATGACTTTCTGATCAGAAATCACTTTTCACTCGTCCTTTAAAGACTTGTAAATTCAGACAGAAAGATTATCAATGTAAGGCAATTCTGGAATTTTCAAAAACATCCGTCAATTTTTCTGTGAATCAATCATTTCATGTTGCAGTCAAGTACATTTTAAAACCCTATTGCTTAACCAATGTTTTGCAGTAATTTTCTTACGCTTAAAATATTCATGTGAGAACATTTCCTATATCCAAAACCCATTTTATGATAGTTTTTACCAAGGAGAAAAGGAAGATCATTTCTTTCTTATCTGAATATGTAATTTAGACAGGCAGGATTGCACACAATGGTGAAAACCTCATAACCCACCTAGAATAAAATGTAATATCCCCAGGTGATCTTCAGATCTGCAAAACACTACCGAAAGGTGAGATTCCTGCATCTTTACAGAATAGTTATTTCACAATAACACTCTGCTGGATAGGATCTATTCAGGGAAGAACACGTTCCCAGATCTGGCTCCCAGTGAGGGATATAGTTCCACAGCACCATTAATCAAAATATGTAAGTACCCTCAAAATCAAAGGCACGTGTTCAACTCTGCCAACTCCAGAGCTAGTCACCTCTGCAGTACAGACTGAGCCAAGTGTTGGGGCAAATAATTCCTGGGAAACCCTATGGCATGAATCTAGGTTATGCCAAGGTCTCTATACCATCTCATCAACCTATCAAAATAAGCTCTCTGCGAAGCAGGACATGTCTGCACTGTGATGACAGTGATGACAGCTTAGGTATGTAATTAAATTATAGTTTAATCAGTTTGTTAACTTTAAGCTGCACAGGAAAATTCAAAATGCTAAGCTGTAATTACATAGAGCTTGGTTTGTGCCACAAAAAGCACCCAGGAAATAAAATAAACACCTAAAGGGTCATTCTATGTTGAGCTTGGAAGCAATAGCCAAACTAGCTAATTTGTACCTAATTTCATTGTGCTCATAAGTCCATCAGTGCTGCAACAAAAGCCACACCACTGCTGCATGACAAATGTCATTTGACATTTGCATGGACACCACAAGTTCTACGAGCATTTAGCAAAGCTTTATGTTGGTAAGAAATCCATGTCTGAGCAAGCTCTCCTTTCTAAGGGGACCAGCTAGCTCTATAGCCAAGTAACTTATGTATTTAAGGAATCCCAAGATTCATGGTGGTGCAGAGAGGGGAGGGAAAGTCATTTTATGCTTGGCTGCCTAATTTAAGATATAATTCGAGGGGAAAATAGATCTTTTACAGGTTTTTCTCCTAAATACCTTTATGCTTTTTAAACAACTCCCTCTATTCCAGTTCTAATAAAAAGACCCTGAACTCCCATTCTGCTTATGTGATAATACCATGAAAAGTCATTGTATTCCATTTTTATCAGCTTGTTGGTTTTGGGCCATTATCGAGTTTCCTGAAGGTCCAGAAATGGGAACTGGAATCAGGGTTTATTTGTGTTCTATTTTAAAACATTTAAAAAATGAACAGCATAAAGATTTAATGAACTAATAACAAATTACAGATATCTTGCTGAGAATTGCAGAGTTACACAGCAGCAATTTCTGCATGTTGGATAATTTTAATAAATATATCAAACAGAGTAAATGAAATAGCTAATATTTTTGATGCTAGATAATTGTTTTTGTTCATATTTATCTTTTATATAATTAATCTGTAGCTCAGAAACTTGCAGATACACCATTTTTTAAATATATCATGACAGTTAAAAAATTAGGAATTTCTTTTATGTGTACTCACAATATGGTCTTGACTGCCAGAATTACTAGTTTAATTTTATAATACTTATTTGAAATCCAACATCATACATTGATGGAAAACAATGACATTTTGAATGTGAGTGCAAAATCACTTTTCTTGAGATACTGTGAATATGTTCACCTGAAATAAATTTCACTTTCTGTAGCAGTTCTAGGGAATGCTGAGCACCTTTTTTTCTTGAAGGCTGTACCCAAAATGTTTTTTCCAAAAATAGTGCATATAAACTGTTTTCCACGCGAGATCTTTTCCTTCAGTAAGTCACCCCAGCTTTAAGAAAGCTGTTGGTGTGGGATGTGTTGGACCAGATGCCCTCCCAGAGTCCTCAAACATTAAGTATTTTAGGATCCTATTTTAAAGCCAGATGGCTTCTGACAGAAAACAGCATACCGCTAGATACAGTGGCACATCAAAAAAACCTCCAGGATAACGAAAGTTAATGCCTGGAAGGTAAGTTTCTAAGCACTCAGAAAGGCAGCTGTGAGGTGATCATGGTCCACTAGAAATGGCTCAGCTGCAGAATTCAGGTACACGGTTCCTAAGTCTCAGCAACGGAAAGTTTATGTTTGGAACTCATTTGGACATAATTAAGAGGAAGTAAACCTATATGTATATAGGTTTATATGCAAATAATCAGTTTGAAACCTTTGGTCTACACTCATTTTCTATTGGGATTTTGGGCCCAATTTTACTTAGCTGTCAGTTCTCTGTAATGTCTACTTTGCAACTGAAACTTAAAGCATCAATTATTATCATAGTGTTCTGGGAACTGCATCACCCATGATTATAAGGTACTAAAAGGTGAAGGACTGTGTGGATTAGTAATGACAGATCTGCCTCTCTGGCTCCTGCTTGAAAATACAAATTCAGAAAAACTAACTGGTTTTAAGTCAATTACGATCAACAGGACAAAGCCTTTTAACTGAAGCATATGAGAAGACTCAGAGATGACAATGGAAAATTGCACCTGATTCTGATTAACCCTACCAAAGAGCAATAAATAGTGATGGGATGTACATATGTTAAAAGCCAGGAGCCCTGAATGCAAATCCTTTGTAGATCCTCAGCTGCTTCTGTGTTCTAGGTTAGAGACTGTAGTGGTTTGATGCTTCCATCCCGAATCCCTTATTCTTCTCTTTCTCTTCCTTGTGGGGCACAAAAGGACTTTTGGAAAGTCACTGTGCATTTTCTAACTGGAACTGAATTCATAGCTCAGAGTGCAGACTAGATCTCCAGAAGATATGAATAATATTCACCTGTTTAGGGGATAATGGCACTGAGGATATTTTCAAATTCTGCTCTTCCATGATAAAATCCTAACTTAATTTCTGGTCTTTCTGTCCACTTACAGCATAAGGCATTATAATTTAGCTCATTGTGGGCTTTGCTGAAAGACTGCATGCTTAAATGTGATATATGCTATGGAGACAAATAACTCCAGTTAGTTATTTGCAGTACTTTCTCCTTTCTAGCAACAAAATAGGAAATTCTAATAAAATGTATTAGTTAGACTGTGAATTTTTATCCCTTGAGAACAAAATGAGCCAGCTTCAGGTTATCTTTATTTTTTCTCTGACCTTATTCTTAAATAAGAAATTAGCTATAACTAAAATATATAAAGATTGCTATTCTGTAATTAAACTTCTACAGAGAAGTTGCTGAAAGAAACTTCACAAAGGAAAGAACTTCACAAAGAGTCATTTCTCTAAATGAAGCCTGAATTTTATAAACAGATTGTTCCCATTTCAGAAGGACTTAGGAAGCTAGAGACTTTAAAAGTGTAGTATGAATGTTCTCAGTTAATGTAATTGTGCCATACACACCACTTTAAGGATGAAATATTCCATCCTTTTAAGCACTGCCCTCTGAGCTATGAATTCGGTTCCAGTTAGAAAACTCATACTGACTTTCTCAAACTTTGTGTGCCCCACAGGGAAGAACATCAGAATTAGGGATCCAAGATGAAAGCAGTCTCCAACCTAGAACATTCAGGGAAAGTTACTATGGAAGCAGCTGAGAATCTATAAAGGAGTTGCATTCAGAGCTCCTGGCTTGGTCACTCACTGTTGTCAGTGGGGGCAACACTAGTCAGAAAGGTGCTTGGAGACTTGATGTGGAAGAAAATCACCTATTTAGAAACATTTAATCTCTTCCTTGAAGAAGGAGCTGCAGAGTTTTAACTCTAATTATGAAGAGCATAATTTTTGTTGAATTGTGCATTCTGTCATCTTTTCGGCTAATCTCAGCCTCTGACAGCTTTCAAAATTATGGGTTTTTGCAAGAAAGCTTTCTTTTTATGCTCTGGCTTTTATTTAAATTTATTTATGACCCTGTTTTCTACAGTTTTATTACCAAATGTTGGAGAATATTCTGAACTTTCAGGCACTGAGCAGCTGTCCTATACTCAAAAGCCATGACAGTAAGGACCCCTGTGAAACTTGTTACACATTTTATAATTCACCTTGATTTATATTTCTGCATCTACAAACTCCAAGAAGTTTACTGATTAAATGACCGCCTGTTTATAACTGGTCTGTATATGATCTCTCCCTGTGCCCAGATATTAACAATTTAGAAAGGTTGTTTTAAAATCCTCCTCCCTTACTGCTTATTTTCTTTGTTTTCATCTTCCCTGTATTTTCTTGGGTTTTTTCTCTTCTTCATTGTCATGAATACCGAGTAACACCATTCAATTCAGTGAATTTAAACTTTTCTACATCCAAATCAAAATCATACTCTTACAAATCTTACTTTGATACAACTTTAAATTAATGACCATCCTGTTTTGTGTTCTGCTTATTCTGCCCTGCAGTGAACATACTTTTAGTTCATGGGTTCTCCCAGAGCATAGAATAGCTTACTCAGTGAAAAGAAACAAGAGATAAATTATTCAAATCCAAACATTGGTTGCAACCATTATATATCATAAGGAATTGTTGAGTCTGGAAAGGGGCAAACTAACTGATCCAGTAAGGTATTTCCATCCCTGATTAATGTTAGAAAATTTTTCTCCAAGTAAGTTATTCTCCTTTTCTGAAGTATAATTTATATTATTTGAGAAAAAATTTTTAAAAAAAGGCAGTGAAATGCAAATAAGCAATGCTATAAAATATAATTCTGGGAAATACTGAAATAAGAAGATTTCTGCAGCACAAAATAATGCACAGTGAAAGAATAGACCTTTCTATTATCTTTCAGTGTGTCTTGCACTGTTTTGTCTTATAAAGAAACAGATTGACAATTTGTGTAATTACTGATCAATTCCAGGAATTTACCAGTTGCCATAGAAGTGGGACTCTGGCTGCTAATGGCAGGTTCCTGACTGGATTAATTTTGCAGCAGTTTCTATTGACATTTTTATTGGTCTCATGCTACAGATGTGTTCTCAGCAATGGCAATTAGCACAGCTCTTCGTTAAGGTCTATTCAATTTCTATACAATTTCTAGTATTCTAGTGCAGATATCCCTGCACAGTGTTGATGTGTGCTGGATAGCTGCAGCCTTCTGGCCTGGACAAATGCTGAATCTTTTTATCACGCAATACAGTTTTCAGATGACTCTAAAATTTATTACTTATGCGAGACTGTAATAAGGATAAAAGCATCCTGAGCAGGTGGATACTAAAAGAAAAGAAGCTCCTGTCTGTAAAGGCTTTGAAAAATACCACAGAAGAGAAATGAAATTGTAATGTATGGATTAATCAAATATGGATTGAATCCATCAAATACTCCCCTATATAAACACACACACAAAGACATATACAAACTCACACATGAAAAGCCTTTCAAAATAATTTTAGAGAGATCTTTCTGACTGCATGCTAAAAATAAAAGCAAATAAATACAGATTAGCAGCTCCAGGAGGTAAAGCCAAAGGCAATAGATTAAAGAAGTGCTGGCGCTCTCTTATTGCGTCCTTGAAAATCTGAAGCCTTTAAACTGTAACTGTTTTAAAATGGCATTAAAATAAAATGAAATAATTTTTTAAGTGTCCAAAGGAGGGCTACAAGGATGGTGAAGGGCCTTGAGGGGAAGCTATATGAGGAATGGCTGAGGTAATTTGGTTTGTTCAGTCAGAGGAGATTCAGTGGAGACCTCATTGCAGTTTGCAACTTCCTCGTGAGGGCAAAAGGAGGAACAGGCACTGATCTCTGCTCTGTGGTGATCAATGACAGAACTTGAGGGAATGACCTGAAACTGAGTCAGGGGAGGTTTAGGTTGGGTGTCAGGAAAAGGTTCCTCACCCAGAGGGTGGTTGGGCACTGAACAGGCTCCCCAGGGAAGTGGTCACAGCACCAGCCTGACAGAGTTCAAGAAGCATTTGGACAATGCTTTGGGACACCTGGTGTGATTCATAGGGTGTCCTACAGGGGGCCAGAGTTGGACGATATTTTAAAGAAATAGATTAAAATAGAACAAATGAAATCCATAAAGAAATGCAGCACCTGCTTGGACAAGGCAGCTGTAGTAACACAGCTAAGGATGATATATTTGCCATCTATTAAGGGTACCTTAGTACCTTCTTAGTACATTGAGCAGTTTCAGGGAATTTGTTGTCTTTCACTAGCTCTGCATAAACAGCTGCCTACCATCAGAAAATCCCTTATACCTGACAGGTTTCACAAGCATACTGAGACTTGAGTTAAAGTGCATCATAATGGTCAAAACAGCAGTCCTACCATGCATTGGTTCTGGGCACAAAAGATTTCCAGTTCTTTTCTTCTTTAAGCTTTAAGGTTACAGTATAAGGAAAAAAATCCTCAAAGAAACCCTGAGAGATTTCAGATAAAATGAAAAAGAAAAGCATAGCTATCTTTCTGGATTTTAGTATGTTAGCAAGAGAAAGAAAATTCCATCACTTTCCACTGGAAAAAGAGGTGGGCTTCTCACCCAGTGGGTCACAGGTCTACATTTGACCTTTTTACAGGGCAATCAAATACAAAATAAACCACACTTTTATCTGCTTTTCCCCTTGGATGTTTTTACACTGTTCAGTTGCTGTGTCTTCCAGCAAAATTACTGTTAAACAGATGACAGTTTTAAATGTCTCTCCATAAAAAGCCAGAAAAGCCCATTATCACATCTCCATAGGTTTTAAATTATTTGGAGTTTATCGTCAAAACTGCATTTTCCAGTTCAGTAAATCCTTTTGATGACTATTGCTCCAACATCCTTGTCTGCCATTACCGAATGGAAAGTCACTATATGAATCATAATAACTTGGATTTAATTGCAAAGATATGATTTTGGTCCAAATGGATAGTATGGGAGGGTGGGGCAGGGAGGTTATTCCCTATCTCTAGAGCAATGATAAGATTTCTTTGAAATACTTCCAAATTATGTTCACCCCAGTTCTGAAAGTCCTTATTAGATTTCCACCAATCTAAAATAT
The DNA here is from genome assembly GCA_025920805.1 of Petroica traversi. Lineage (NCBI taxonomy): Eukaryota > Metazoa > Chordata > Aves > Passeriformes > Petroicidae > Petroica > Petroica traversi. The sequence continues at coordinate 2,159,784 of JAHLSL010000044.1, forward strand.
TCCTGGGGATTCTCTCTTGTGATGTTATTGCCTAATAAATGGTGTGGAAACTTGGAATCTTTCATAAAAGCTCCAACAACATGAAAATATGTTCCATAATGAATAGATTTTAATCTCTAACTCTCTCTGCAGAAATGTTTTAATCATGAAAGACAGAATGGAGTTCTCATGGGGCTGCTATTTAAAATACTAAAGAAAAATATTTCCATCTATTATGCAATTGTGAAATACGGCTTGGTGCTTTGTTTACAACAGGCAAGCAGATGTTTATTTTATTGAAAGAATTGACTGGCATCTTGCATGCTTTTTTTGAGAGGGAGTGTATATGTGCCCTGTGAAATCCTCATATTTAGGACAATCTGAAAAATGATATTGTTATGAGTCTATATCTTGATATTATTTTTAAGGAAATATTGAGTATTTGGAGTAAAAAAGAACCTTTCCATGTAATATTCCTCACATATATTAGAAGCAAATGAATAGCTTATATAAACAGCAATATTCTGTCAAATGCAGAAGAGCTTTATGTTATTGCTATCTCCAGAGTGAGGACAGGGAGGATTGGGCACAGTGTGGATTTCTCATTTTCCAAGTCCACATAGTAAAATACAGAAAATAGAAAGAATACATAAAGGAGACCAAGTTTGCAGATATTGCCTAACATCTAAATAACATGAATCTTGACTCCACCTACAACCACAAAATTTCATTCCAGCTGTGCATCCTGCATTTATTAGCAATTAACACCATTTTGATTTAATTTCTAGCTTCTTCTACTCCTTCTTATATATGCAACACGTACCACACAAGCATTTGAACTTAATCTTCTCGTGTGAGTGATAAATATGGATGTGATGGGAGGTTCATGACTCCATAGACAAAAATCCTCTGAGATTTGATTTTATGTATAATTAAGTAATGAAAATGTTACTAAAATCAAGCATAAAATTTCATTACCAATCTAATGTTAGATGTGCAAGAGGGGAAAGAGTAACAAGAGCCTCACTGACACATGTAGGTCTCTGGGACCACAAAATCCAAGAAAAGTTCATTAATACCAACCAGTTTCCTAAATGATAATTTTTTTCAACTATAGATGGCCTTGAATGGGACGAAGTAAATTTACTGGAATCTTAACTTAAAACCAGTATTCAATAAAGCCTTTAGTTTGTGTGAATTTTATTTTTCATGGCAGAATAATTTAACCTGAATATAGCTACATATTTTTTTCAATTAATTGTTTGAAAAGTTTTCAAGATCCTCCTGAATCAGTCAACAAACATATGGAAACACAGAAAAAGCAAGGGAAAAAAAAAAAAAAAAAAAAAAAAAAGAAGAGCAGGTTCCATTTATAATGAAAACCAAACACTTGCCTGGGGAGAAAAAACCCAACACCTTGGAAAACTGTTTTATTCAAACCAGAATATTTTTGTATCATTAATTAAAAGCCTAGTGAGAAAAAAAGCTTTGCCAAGTAAGTGCAAATAAGTAAAATTTTAAAAGGTCAGGTTTTCTAACTATAGTTTACTAATTTTAGTTATAAAATCATCAAATGCTAAGAGCAATAAAGGATTTGATACAGTATTCAAGACATTTCAAATGTAAGGGTACACATATACTGCAAAGGACTCAAGATTAAAATGGCATCCACTAAGCCAGAAATCATGCAATGCTATCATATTTTAGGAATGTTTTGTATCTGTTTCTCTCTATTTATAGGGACTATTTAAAGGAGCTTTCTAAAATTTATGAACATTTTCTCATTTATTTTCTCCTTGAAAGTACATTTTGTTATTCAAATACATCATTACATTTTAGTGCTTTCCCTTATAGAAGGGATTTTTACAATGCCATTTAGAAAAACATCAATTTTTCATAGTGTCTTATCCTTTTCAATTGCCAACTAAAGTTCATGTAAAAATAAAGGATTACATTAGGCATAATTTAAATGTCCATAGGAAAAAAAGGGTCATTTTTAATAAGAGAAACATGTTTTTAATAATAATGTATGTGGAGGCCTACTGGTTTTATTTCTCTTAGCTTGCACAAGGCTTTCCCGTTGGGGTATCATATTTATCTCCTAAGTCCTGCTGAAGTGCTGCAGATACTGTGCTGGCAGAGAAGGCAGAAGAATAAAATGCCCAGGAACCTTTGAGTGAGCTGTTCTGAACAGCTCCACCAGGACCTGGTATAACGAAGTGATTGGATGTTATGATGATCACATTAAATTGAATGTAGAAAAGTGCAAGGCAGTGCACCTTGGAAAGAACAATTTAAACTACTCAGATGCACTGATAACTTCTGAATTAGTTATAAGACCCTGGTGGAAAAAAATAAAAAGAGTCATCAAGGAGAACTGGATAAAGACATTTGTTCTGCATTCAACCAGTACCTAAAAATCATGCTAAGACATTAGGTTTCATTAAGAAGGAAATACAGGATTAAAGACATATTGTTAAAATCACTGGTGTATACTCACTTTCAGTATTACATGCAGACTTAGAATTTCATCCCCAAAAAGCCCAATACAATAATAAAAATTACTATGCCTCATAGACAGGTGAAGACTGTCAGAGGGCCTTTCTTAACAATAAGAACCTCAAAAGAAAATAAGAATAGAAGTAGAGAAAAATAAGACTCCAAAATGTTTCCCAGCCTTTATAGGAATATTCAAATGGAAGAGTCTGGTTCTGGCCTGGAGAGGGTTAATTTTTGCAGCAGCAAGGAGTGGGCTGTGTCAATGACACTGAGACTATTCTGTACCACCTCATCATTGCATGGGGTAGGGGGAAGGGACTCTCTTCCAGGGAGAAGGGGTTCCTTCTAGTCAAGAAAGTGGTGGATAGATGGGGGGATTGGGTTAGTGGGGTGCCAGTCCCAAGTCGGAGAGAGCAGTGGGTTGGCTCCAGATGCAGCTGGGTCAGGTCAGGCTCAGTGAGAATTTTGCATGAGAATCATTCTCTTTTGTACAACTGAATTATAAGTGATCACCACCAGTACAGACTTTAAATAAGACTAAGATTTGAAAATAAAGGTTGATATTGCTAGTTACTGGCATCTTGACTTCTTAACTATGGTTCTTGTGTTTATTACCTCTCATTTCTGGAGTTGCATCTTGGAAGTAACAGTGTTCCATGTTATTTTGGGCTGAATGGGAGAACATAAGTGTCTTGATTGTAATTCCCTTCTGGAGTTTATTTGTGTTGACTGCTGACCAAGCTGTCTGAATCCTAACAATAGAAAGGCAGGAATTACTTAGTCACTGTTTCTTTTCTTCTGTGTCTGTTTCAACTCCAGACATCTCTGCATACACTGAAGATGAAAGGATGTGATTATTTTCCTGTCTGGATACAGGCTCATAGTTTGTACAATATTTCATTCCTGTGTAGACAGATGGCTAGTTGATCTGTTTTATAAGGAAAAATAAGCAGCAAATGTCCGATTCATGCAAATTCTATCATTATTGGATTTTAAAATTGGTTTGCTGGGAAAATTATGCACAAACTCTCCTCTGTTGCAATTATAGTCTTGCATTAATTGATTTCTGAGAATTGCAGCTTGAGGCTCGAGTCACTTTTATACTTCCACTACTACTACTACTACTACTACAACTACTGCTTTATAATTCTTCTTTTTCCAGGATTCTTCATTGTCTCCTTTCCTTTACTTGCAGGTTTCATTTTCAAAAGGATTTACTTCACTGAAGTAAATATGAACAAAAGAGTGAACCTAAGAACTGAAGTTCATATGAGCAAAAGAGACTGTAAACAAAGAATATATTAACTGTGGTGGCACTATCCTTATTCTATTGTCAGGGCAGAAATGGCATCTAGGGAAAGCTGCCTCTGAAAGACACAAATGCCACACAGATAGCATCTGTTAATTTCTTTCTACTTTGCAAACATTTGCTGTTGGAAACCTTTTGTCAAGTTACTTTATCTCAATTTTTTTCTGAAATCGTAACTTGAAGAGGCAAAGAAAGTAAAGTAGTAGTTTGTGGAGAAGTGAAAACAACATCACTAAAGTTTGAATTTTGGTTTATATACACCATTTATTTTGACAAACCAGCCTCTTCGTATTTAATATTACAGCTTTCAATACTTCCCAAAAAGAGTACCTTAGTTCTTATTTACTTTGCTGGCAACCTGGATAGCAAATAGTTTGCCTTTGCCTCTAGGCTGCTCTAATGCTGTCAAAGGATCCTGTCTTCAACTTCTATTATGTCAAAACTTACAGAGTACCCTTGATCTGTGTGAAGCCAAAGAGAACTTTCAGTAGCTCTACTACTTGGTTGACTAAGAGAGAAACGTCAGGATTAGCTCAGAAAGCAGACAGTCATCTGTGTTGACAGGAAAGCTGACTTGAAAGGCTAAGCTGGAATATATTTTCAAAACCCATCTCCCTTTGTTTCTGTGGGAAACTGATACTATTGCACTCATGTTTTTACTATCAAGCAATGATTGATTTTACTTCAATCAATCATGGTATTGATATGCCTCAATCTTCTATTATTATTATTTTCAAGGTATTAAAAATCTGAGTGTTGGCTAGTGTAGGATAAAAAATAAAAACTCCTCTCAACTTTAACTAGTTTTCCTATAATAAGCTTTCTTCAAGCTGTTAAATTTCCATCTTAACCATTAGAAGGATTTGGTTGCAGTTACAGGAATGAGGTGGCAAAGAGGTGAAAGATGCAAATAAAAGTGATCATGCACATGAATACAACAGTAATATCATATTTCTGAACTGCATATTGAAACCTCAAGAATGAAACGATACTTTCAGGCAAATTTCATGGCACTCTATTAATTTCAATGCAATTGTACCCACTTACAAGAATAGCAAATCTGATCCATCCATTTATATTATCAGCATTTTTCAGTTTGTAGGAGAAAACTATAACTTGTTCTGACAGCTGAAAAAACAAGGCTAGAAAATTAAGACTGGTTGATTTCCCCACCCCTTACTTGCTGAATAAATGCAGACAAGCCTAGAGAGATGGAAGGTTACCTGTCATTACATGTTTTAACTACAAAATATCTGGCCTCCTAAATGTATTTAGTGAGCAAATAACTAATTGCAGATTTATTATCTGTGCTCTGCAGCAGGAACTGTTAGATCATCAAAATGCTCATTTTGATTCCACAGTCTAAGCAGCTAATCCTGGAAGCAAGCCAACAAGTAGTTACACACATTTCCAATACATCCTTGCATGTTATTTTCAAATGTCTTCTTATGCCTTGCTATTCTTGATGACCAGATCAGCTGAGCTACTGATAGAGGACTGTCTTGGAATACCTACTTGGTCACCAGAATCTGGCAGCTGTCAAATTAGTACCTTGGGGAGGAATAACTGATAATGGAAGCACAAGTAGCCTTAGAGTTAATTTCACTTATATCCAAAGGAGTGTAAACTCCTTTTTCCCTGAACCCCAGTGAGTAATTCCACACCTCAGTGCAGTCAGTGCTCAACCCAAGACTGCCTCTTCCTGAGCTTTTTGAAGGTCATTGTGACTTCAGCTTCTTTCATTTTGATTTGTAAGCACTTCATTTTCCTTCTGTCCTTTCCCCAGTCAGTCCTAGTTCCTGCATGTTTCATCATTCCCAAGAAAAGGAGTTAGTCAAAATGGTTTCTGCTCATTCTTATCCAGACCTGTGTTCTTCTTTGCCTATTTTTGCTGTGCCTGAACGAAAGTGAATTAACTGGTCCTTCATTTGCACTGAATTAAAAGGAAACTGCTTTGTATAACACCTTCAACCAAAACTGTAATAAGAATTATTTTTTTACACACACATACATTTCCTTTAAGGTTTTCTTTTTAAAAATCCTTTATCACATATATTTTACACATACTACATTTTGGATTGATGACTGATGGAATTTAGCAGTCACCATTGTCAGAGTTTGTATAAGCATATGGTCTTATTTATAATAATTCCATCAAAGCCTTGCTTCTAGCATTAGGATGCTTTATAAGACTTCAGCTGTGTAGGACACATGGCTTCAACTAATGATATTTTTCTTTAATAAGAAACAGAGTTGTGAAAAGTCAATGCAGAGAGCAACATGCAAGTATGAAGTTTCACTCTGTGATCCATTCTGCACATTATGGATTTCACCAAAGAGCAGCCCCATGTGGCAGAAGAGCCAGGTAGAATGAAAACAATCAACACCAGCATGACTCTAAAAAGTGATTTGTAGAAATGAACAAGAAAATTATCATTCTTATTAGTTAGTATGCTTCCTTCTTTCTTCCAAAATAATAGTGGGCAAATGCTACTTCAAAAATAACTCTAATAGGAATTTTCAATGAAAACAGGACAAAACCCCCTATTTTCTGGGCTGCTAATTTAATTCAGGTAAGTTACACATCATTGTTAGATGGGGCTCAAACCAAAACCACTTTGAAGTTCTTCAAAGCTTGTCTATTTAAACTTCTAAATACATCCACCACCAAACACATAGCATGACTGTACTTAAAAAGAATGTAAGAGGTTTATAATGCATTCATTGTTAATGCCAATTAACACCACCACATAACAGCATGTAGCATTTCCATACACTGTGATGTTTCTCAACAGAATAGCTTCTGCCAAAATTATTACAATCTTCAAAGTGTTGTCTTCTTACCCAATAGCCACGGGAGACAAAGCTGCTGTTATTTCAGATGCAGGGATTGTACTTTCCGCATTACAAAACATTCACAGAAAAATATTGTGTTCTGAATAGAGTCATATAGTTATTATTTTTTAAATAGTGACATCATTAAAAGTTAGAGACAACATAGGCCTAAATCTTCAGGCTTCTTACAGAGATTATAAAAACTGGTAACACTCAGTGTGTCATACATATGGCTACGTTTCTAAACATTCATAAAGACATGCATCAATATAAATTGATTTTGGAAAAAGTATATAGCTAGCTGGCCAAGTTACACTGACCTGGAAAAGCATGCAAATATTGAATGTTTCACAATTAAAATACAGCTAAATGTTTTCAGCATTCAAGGGGATACAGTTTTGTTATTGAATACCAGTTCTGTGATGGCTAATATAAATCAATAACTGCAAATACATTTCTACCACTTAGTCACGTCTCATAATGACAATATACCTCAGCTACAACAGCTACTTTAATTTTCAGTATTTTAGAAAACATCTCTGTATTTTCAGGCAAGCAGGAGCAACAGAAATCAAGTCAAGAACTTCAGCAGTCTGTTACAGCAACTCCAAGTATATAATAAATTTACTTAAATAAGTTTTATTTTTGGAAAAAAGATACTGGGACGATACAACATAAAACATAAAAAGCAAAACACCTCCAGATTAGTCCAACATCAGAAAATGAAAATGACAGTCTCACACAGCAGACGGAAACTGAAAATACCCTCAAGCCAATTGCACAAGAACTAAAAACAACTTGTCTGGCTCAAAGAAATCTGCTTTCTCCAAAGAAATTGCAATGCAGAAGCAAGGAGAGCTGGTAAAGACAAAATCTCGAACAAGCTTCATTGTCAAACCATTCAAGACTTCTCAACTACATCTTCAACTGGCAGGGTCTTTAGTTTAACCAGTCAAAAGTGATCTCACCTAAATAAAGGCTAAATAAAAAGATACACAGGTTTTTTTTCACTGACAATGTTCTTCAGAAAAGCCTGCTAAATAAAATACTTGTGAATCACTGAAAAAGAATTACAGCCAAATTCATGTGGAAATAAAATTATACCTTCAGGCTTACGAAAACATAGGCGACAAGATGATGCACAGGATATTCTAAGTATCTGATTTTTCTGGATCAAGGAGTGGGGAAACTCAAAATTATTTTGGTTTTCCAGCCAAGGAACTACTTGGAAAAACAAAGCTCAGAAACGAAAAAGAACACCATGATGGCAACATATTCATGTCTGGTTTCCTACAGAATCTTTGAGGGTTGATGAGTAACCGACATTCTTCAGTCACTGTTCATTCCCCCAGCTGACATTACTTCATTATGACTTGGGCATGTGTTGTACCTACTTATCAAATGTTTAGAAAGGAACATCTGTGGACCCTGAAAGACTTTTACGTTTTTGTGTAATGTGAGTTGTGTCTATCATAAACAGTCCCTGATTGGGGCAATTAGAAATAGATTAGAACCAGATTTCCTGCACCTTGGACTAGAAAGTTCCAAGTAGGATCACAGAAACCTTTAGGCTGGAAAAGACCTTTCAGATAATCAAGTACCAATGAAATCTTTCTTCCCCCATCTCTCTACTATCCACAGGCTGAATTTGCAGCACAAAAGATAAAAAGAAGGAAAGTCTTTTAGCTTGAGATACAAAGAAGGAAAATCTTTTAGCTTTGGGAGCTGAAATATAAGTAAGAGCAGAGAAATGTTGCCTTGAATTTAGCATAGTCAGTTATATCAGTGCAGAGACTTGAAGACTGTATAAACAGAATAGTACCTTTTGTAAAGACATTACTAGACCAGGACAATGGCACACAAAAAGAAACTAGGCAAAAGGAAGGCTAGCCCAAAATGATCTTGAACTAAATGCTTTGAACTAAATGCATTGAACTAAAATAAATCCAGCTTATTCTTTAAAAAGTCATGTTCATTTGCTAAGAAAATGGATGAGAGAAAATGGATCAGAGAAGATTTAAATGCAGCACTTAACAAGAAGAAAGTGAAATGTGTGTCCAGGAAATCAAGCTGTTTTGTCACTTGCAAAATTTGTTTCCATTAACTATGATTGAAGTGTGAAAGTTGAAGACTAGATATTTGTATCCATGAAGATTTAAAGTATTTTTTCGTGTTTCAAGTATTATGATTGAAAAGCAATAACAAAGGTTTCTCAGCTTAAAGATACACTTGAAACAGAGGTTTCCAGCTGTGTATATCTCTGCAGAAAAATCATCAGATTCTCAACTGGAGTAGGTAATTCAATGTAGATTGTGGAAAAAACTTAAACCTAATATTCTATCAAGCCTCAGAAGACCTTTCAAAAAAGTCTTTCACACAGTCTGAACAAATAATACTAAGCATTTTTTGACATTTTGTTTTGCTGTTTAAATTGTTCACAACAAGCTTCTTCCCTCAAAACAACACAGACCCTGACCTTCCCTCTATGAATATTTCAGTTATAATGGCAATATTTCAACAGGATCATGGTAACTCTGAGGAGTTAGTTACTTCCTAGACACCAAATGGACTAATTTTCTCCCAGTCCCTATTTTTCTCCTTTTCTATAGCTTTTGAGGAAGTTTTCAGAAAATGGAGATACAGTTGTAACAAGTTTTGTCAAAGCTTATATTGTAATTCTTAATCCATCACCTGAAGTGCCCAGAGCACTTGGTGGATGCCTGCAGGTGGATTTTAAAAAACCTAGAAGAATAACAAAGAATCAGATATATTCTGTACTCATTCTACATACAGAATATGCCTTTTCTACTCTTTTCGAGCTGACCTGCTGTTAAACTGGGTTAAATATTCTTTTTGAAAAGAATTTCCACCTTGAGCATATATGTTGTACACATCTGACCCTTCAAGGTCTTTCTAATTAAAGTCAGACTATATCATCATTTGCTAAATGCACTTGGAGCGAATATAATTTACCATGGCATTTCTAATATATTACAAGACATGTTACTTGAGTTCCAGTATGAAATATATCTACTACCAATGCAATGAAATCATTACAGCAATTAACATAAATACAGTTGTATAAAATCCTGAAAACCTGAGTGGGATAGTGGCTAAGAAAAAATAGAGAGAACACTTCCCTGCAAGCCCAGACAGGCAGAAATACCACCTAGCAAACAAATGGTACCAGGGTTAGGGAACTTGGCGCTGTCCCAGAGTGCTACAGAGCTTAATATCTCACACACCTAGTCCTCCATAACTCACTTAAAATTACCTTCTTGGGAAAAAAGCTTTCAGGCATTTAGCAATACATATATTTGATATGCTTCCCTATCCTCTGCATGTTCCAAATTCCTAAACTATTCCAATCCTGCAGAAACAGCAAGACCAGGAAGAGAAATAAATGTGTTTGTTGACATAACTAACCTGTCCTTGGTCAGAGATTTGCTAATAAGCAAGGGAACAACTTATTATACTGCTGTAATGTAACATACATATGTTTCATGTAGCAAGGAGATGAACATGATTGAAGGGAAATGTCCTGATCTCCCACAACTGGAGGCTCTTTTTCTCTACGCATCTTGCACTCTTTGTCCAGAGTCAGGAGTAAGCCACTGCTCTGGATATTGTGTTCACATCACTGTTATGTAAAGTAACTGTGTAAATTCCTTTAGGCCCCACCTCTGTCCTTGACTGCTTTGAGTCAGTTTATTCCAGATTCGTAAAGTGGTTGACTGATTCCATTAAAATGCAGTCTGCTGTAGATTTGATCTAAGCAATGCCTTCTCAGCAAACACCGAACACTCTTCTCAAAGAGATGTTGAAACTATTGATGATGCAGGTGCACAAACCAATAAATCAAATAAAGATGCTTTAATGTTAAACTCAGTTTGAGATGCAAGGGAGGCGATAATGAAAAAAAATTAAATTGCTGATAAATTTAAAGTAATTAGGGAATTAACTTTTTTCAAGCTCAGAAAATATTTCCATAAATTATCAATCAATAAAAAACCTCAAATCCCCTTAAAAATTTCTCTAGCTGTACCCTTTTGATGCTTCCAACACACTTTAAAAATACTCAGACAATCAAGAAAAGCATAGTCAGGGCCTTTCAGATGCCATAATTCCTGCAGAGTTTAAGACCAGCTTCCTGCAGAGGAAACAGGTCCTGCATGTAAGTAACTGATTACCGATTAAAGCCAGTAGCTCCTTAATAAGTTGGGTGCCTTTTTTCACCCTAAACAATAACTAAGCATCTGAAAACTAGAGGCAGTGAATGCACTGAACCTTGCCTGCATGATTCTCAGGGTGTACCTAAAATGTAATCACTGTGCCTGCACATTTGGGAACTAGCTCAGACACCAACAGTGGCTGAATGTGCAGGGGTACATATTTGGACTTTTAGACAAAAATACAACACTGTGCTATCAATACCAAAATGAGCTAGCTCATATATGTCTCTGTGCACTGAGTGCTACAGGCACTGCATCAGACAGCATTGTTTGGGATGGAAATGGAACTGGTAGGAAGAAATGGAAGACGAAGAGAGACCAGCGGAAGAGGCAGAAATAAACTAAGGTAAGGGAGAGAGCAAAGAGGGAAAAATTGAACAATTTATGTCACATTTCATATGCAAATGTGTGCAATGATGGAATAATCACAGTGTGATGGAGAAATTATTTACAAAGGCTCTGCTGCCCTGAACCTATGGCACTTGAAGTACCTACACAGGAGGGAATTCCCAGTGCTGAAGAGCTGGGTCTATCACAGCTTCATGTAATAGTGTGGCTGAGGAAAAGACATTGTATGCATTTCTAGCAATTGAATCATTAGAATGGATATTTGGCACATAAAACATCCCTCACCACTGTATTTTTATTTTCTTTAGAGACTGAGAATTTTTTTACTGTCAAAGGATGAGCAGAACATCCTTTCTGACACACTGCCAGCAAAACAAAGCAGAGGCAGATAAAATAAAGACAGAGCAGATGTAAAGAATGTTTTAGAAGTTGTAGTTTTGATTTCTGCACATGGAAACCACACACATATGTACAGCAAGCTGTAGCCATATAAATAGTGATGCTGTTTTTAGCAGCAAGGATACAACAGGGCATTCTCACATGAAGAATTCTATGTTATTTGAAATAAAGGTATTAGCTCTGAAAAAGTAATAGTTATAAAGCAGCCAGTTTCTAAGGGGATTAATATCAACATATAGAAACTACATGGAATTATTCTGCCACAAATTAGGGTACCTTATTCCTGAAGATAACCATTGTTTAAATCAACTATTTAGGTGGCTGAAGAGGTGTGAATAGCGCAAGAACGCTTTGGGCTCTACTGCCACAGTACACAAACTGTAATTTGGACAATAAACCAGGCTCCTGTGCTTTGTTGTATGTGGCAATCTTTAAATATTAATATGCAGAAAATGGGAGATATACATATGATCTTATGTTTACTCCTACATAAAAGCATCCTCTGATAGTACTAAAGTTCTTGTTTATAAACCCAATAAGACAGCTCTTTCAGGGTATGTGGGAAAAAATGACAAATCTCTTCCTTCATATTGAAACCTGAAATGCTCAAATAAATTCAAAGTTGTAGTACAATGTCAAATAATTCAAGATAATTTAAATGCTTCCGTTTTATTTTTTTTTTTCTGTAAGGAACAATTTTCAATATTGAAAGGAGGCAAAAAAAGCCCTGTTTGGCCGGATAAAAAAAAAATCTTGAAAAATGCAACTTTCTGAATTCATGAATTTAGCATTGAAAATAAATATGGGATAGAAAGAAAAACAAGACCTTTGTCCATGCATAAGCACTGTTATGATTCAAGAATTTAATTGCAAAAATAGCAAATATTAAAAACAACCCCAACTTCAGATGGATAGAAATAGTTTGCATCATAACACAAGTTTCTACCACAAACAAGAGTCTGTAACTGTAAGAATCTATGCATATGAAGAGCAGTATACAGAAATATAAACAAGGAGTTTGAATTCCTGAATGGTTCAAAACCATTCATTGGATGAGAAAGAGAAAGCCTAAGGCTTATATAAAGCCATACAAGCAGAGCATGCCTTTGTACAATGGCATGGATCTCACCTCCATCTAGTCCATTTTTGAAACACAGAACTAAACAATACTTGAAGAAGAAACAACTGACACACTAGTTGTCATAAAACAGGATTTTCCCCCCTTATTTTGCTATTTTTCCCATTCCACTTCCCCAGTAGAGATTTATTCAGGCAGTACTTTCACTGGAAGTGTGAATATCTATCCTGACCCAATCCAAAAGGTCCCACTGAGTTCTGCAAGCAGAGATGTACATCAGATATCTTTCATGGACATGACTGAGTTACACTGCCAGTCACCTATGTTAAATGGAGAAGAGCAATACAATAATTTTATTTATTCTAAATCTATGAGAGGGTTTAAAGAAGCATTTCTGCTTTCATTATTAGATTGCATCAGAAGTATTTTCTAAAACTTCAACATTTTCCCCTTACATAGTGTCATATAATATTTAAAAGGCACCTCCACCCCTGGGGTGCTTCATGAGCAATTAAAATGTAATCATCATAATAAAGAAATAAATAACCTTAATTAAAACATTGCACAGGAACCTTCCTCAGATGCAGAGCCAGTGGGGAGCTGTCTGTCTTCATGAGATTTTACATATCTGTCAGTCAGACTGGAAACCAGATACAACATCCGGTTTCATAGACAATGTTTGGATTTATTATATCCCCTGAGGGTCATGGATTCATATCCTCACCACAATGAGGCTAATCAATGAAGATTACTTATTTTTTAGATAAGATTTTTTTAATTGCTTAATTAAATTAATTTTTTTAAGACTTCTGGATTCATGGACCATACACAATCTCCTCTATTCCCCTGCTACCCTTCTTATCTCTGTTTTTAAAACAAACAGAACATCTTCAACACCATCTCTTCACCCTCCTAATTTTGTTTTTTCTGCCTAAGCATGTTAGATCATAACTTTTGGTACTTCCTTCTTTTATTCTCTCTTCAATGCTGAATTTACCAGCCCTTCATCATTCCAGGCAAGGAAAAAATCTGCAAAGTATTCTCCCTCTACCCATCACCCATCAGTAGGCCTAGATTGTTCTCCGTTAAGTTGTTTTAATCCTCAGTTTTTCAGTGTAATATTCCCCAAAAGGAGCAGAATACCACAGGAAAAAAAAATACTGAAGTTTGTTTATTTTCAAAGGCACTCTACCTTTCTGTGTAGTAAAACTTCAGAACCAAATAAAATAAAGAAAAAACGATTTATTTAAGTGCTTGAGCACGGAATCACTGTTCTTCCTGGGTCAAAACTCCTATTTGACAAAAGGAGTTCGATCTCCAACTCCCAAAGCAATTTTTTTGTGCTTTACTTGGCATTTTGCTCACAATCTTGATGTAAAATTAGCCACCCCTTTTACTTTGATACATACTCAGGAAATTCGTAACAGTTTCTGATCCAAAATGTTGACTTTGTGATTTATTCTTTTAATATTCAAGACTAGCTGCCACAGAACTTGTGTCTGACTCTGTCATTCTAGCCTTACATCAGAATATGTAAATGTTCTGACAATTCTGAAGAGCAGTTGGCAACCACCATGATCCTTAGAATGGTCCTGCCAGAGACACTGACCATGGTGCCAGGTCCAGGCCCTTTAAGGATGGCCATGTGCTCTGTTACAGCTGTAGCTGTCATGATTTCTATTTTCAATGTAAGTGTAATTCTTCCAGATCCTTTTCTCATGCAGCTACAAGTTCCATGCCAGTAGGCAGCAAAGTTTTCATGAAGCCATAGAAGAAAGTGCATGATTGAAAGAAAGATATCCCTCAATGAACACAGAGGCACAGAAGTTAATACAAATTGCCTCATTGTTTCCACAGATACATGGAAAAATCTCACCATCTTCCCAGTCTTGCAAGCTTTCTTTTTCTTTGAATGAAGAGAATTCAACTGAGAGCTAAAATCACGCTGCTGCATTGAGATAATTCCATGTTTACAATTTAAGATTGCTGAGCTACATATAACACACTGTGCCTTTCATATGCTTTGAGTATTATATTTTCTAATTGTATCTGTACCTATTGGTATTCACTAAGGATCACATAGACTCATGGCTCTCAAGCATAATATTGAAGCATTTGGATTCTGACTGATGCATTTTAATTTCAGGAGATCTCTCAAGTTCTATAAAGGTTTCAGAAGAGTGAAATACAACAGAATAACATAATTTTCTTCTTTTCCAGGAGGAATTCAGGACCTCTCCTTGCCTAAGGCACTTACTAATTATTTTCTATTAATTACTAGGATTTTATGCACCAGGCTTCCTCCTGTTATAACTCTGCTTAGAACATATTCTCCTTTTCTGAGCAGTTCTTTTATATTTTAGTATCTCCTCTGAACTAAAGGGGAACAAATGAAAAATATAAGTGGCAACATCCATAAGGACAACATGAATACAGTCAGAGCTTTTACTGTATCAATTTGAAACAAAGCAGCTTTGTGTGCCGTGATGTGCCTAATTTGGTGTACAAATGACAGTTCCTTTTGCAGATCTTCCTACAAGATCTACCATTGTTCTACAGTAAATACAGCTAAAAACTGCATTTCCTTTTCTGAATAGAGAAATATTTGTTAACTACTGACATTGCTCTTCAGTCAGTTTTACAAATTAAAGTATTGGGCTGGATGAATAGAAGATGCTATAGTCTCATACTGCTGCATTTTACTTCAGATGTTCATGAGTGCATATGGCACACGTGGGCTACTGCTTCCCATCTGAAACAGCAAGGCAAAACCCCACTAAACTTCATGTCACCATCACTATTCTCTGTGAGCCCTCCCGTCACCTCAACCTGAAGCTGCTGTGTGGGCCAATCCTCCTTTCTTTGTCTTTGTTGCAAACATATAAAAACATTCTCTTTCCTAAAAAAAAAGAAATAAACAAAGCAAAAAGGGTTATTCTTGCTTTTAGTCCTTTCTTTCTGACAGAGTACATGGATTGCCAAAATCAGAACAGTAAGAGTGATGAATGGACTGTAATTGTTTTATGCCATTCCATAGCACTCCATTCTTGATCGCTCTTGGAACAAAAATAATCAATATATGGATGCAAGAGGAAAAAATAGAACTTCCATATAGTGTAGACTCTATATAGGATAGATTGTCCTTTTTATGCTCTAAATATTCAGTATGCCAGTAAAGACCTTAAAAGCCACAGCTTTTTCTTCAAAATACAAAATTCTTCCAATAATAATTTCAGGTGAGTACAAGAGAGCCGCATATTTATGAGAGACTTCCCATTTTTCTATTGTCAACTGAATAAACATTCCTGGAGAAGAATTTGTTATGGATTACCAAAAACTGTAATCCAGATCACACTAGAAACAAGATTAGATTGAAGATGCACAATGCATTTAAAAATCCTACCGGATTTTTAAGTAGCCAGATGCTGATAGTAGTTTAGACCAGCCTATTCTTGTAATCATCTTTCTGAGAGAAAGAAGAAAGGTGAAGTTAGTTTTGAAATTAAAATGTCGCTAAAATTCAGTAACAGATATGTATGTATGTACATCAAAATGGATTTCATAACAATGAGTAGGGAGAAGGTCTTTTTACATCTTGAGATTCAGGAGCAAACAGAAAGTTTTAAATTAGATCTTTTTGTTACAGATAGTATCTTTGGTACATATAAAGTTATATACAGAGGCATATTTATATGCCCTATAAATATGGTGTTGGTATATATGGCATGCAATGCATGTGAAAATGGTCAAAATTTTTATAATAATAGCATTTGTATGAACAGAGGTGATTTAATGGGAGTATCCACCCTTGCCTTTATTTATGTGCAAATTCATGGAATTACAGGAAGGAGATGCAATACTCTATTGATGGTAAATTCTGTTATAAAATGCGTCTGAATATGGGTGTTTTGTTCCTTTATAGCCCGTTTTAGATGAGGAAGTTAACGGGTGAATTTGAAATTCAATAGCTAATACATGCTAATTTCCTGTGTTAATGCTATTTCCTGTATTAACACTAAGTACACAGAATAAGTAGAATAAGTATGCAGAATGCTCCACACAAAGTAAAGAGATGCTTATACTAGGAGACTAGAGTGGCATTACAGTTTAAAATTACAGTTACTGGTACAAGTGAGTGGGTTACAAAGAAAATGATCCTCTAAATATTTTAATGGCATTCAAGCAAGTTCCAGCAGAACAATTTCAAGATTTCCATCGTATAGGGATTTTTTTCACAGTAGACTGAAGAAGAGTTTATCTCTAAGAGAGAGAATCTGAAGGCTCTAATCTTATAAGTGAGATCAAAATAATTTTAGGGTCTAAGCTCTTAAATATCTATATATTTTGTGTTGGTTTATATTAAAAAAATTTTAATGAAGTCTTTATTGCTAATCTAATTGTAAAGTAATTACATGGTGACTAGATTTATCTCATACTTTTAAGTCTGAGTTCTTCTTAACAGCCATTAATTAATAAAAATATTGCAAAAACATTTCTGAAAGTGAGTCTAATAATTTTCTCAGTCAAAAGCAAATGAAGTAATAATTTTTACACTCCTCATTATTTGCATTGTGGAAGCCACCAGGTGCACCAATTGATTTGAAAATATGAAAACAAATGGTCCTTTATGCCATCTAATTTTACTCATGGCAGTTTCTTTTTGCATTAGCTTTTCTTCAAGCAAAGAAACACTTACTATTAATATTAAACCACTCTAGGCTAAAAATAATTGCTCCTTAGATCCATGCACAGTTAAGGCTTTAAACCCACTTATCAGAAATCAGACACGCTAAAATATTGCGAAAAATAAGGTTACTAGTTGTGGTTGTCCTGACTAACATCTACCTACAGATGAGAAGGGAAAATGCATTTTACATTTCATCACATGGTCTGTCATAAGTAATTTATTTCCACAAACTTGGAGAATTGCAAAGACTCATCCAAAGATGATCAGAAAAATTACAGGTTTAATTTATTCTGTAATTGAATTACTGCAACTATGAAGTCTAAAATGAGTGAAATAGGGATTAGAAATTAAAGTTTTAGTTCATGGTGATGTCTTAAATTTTGCAATGCAATACTTGAGTCATAGCTATAGTCCATATCCAGACTCCTATATTTCTAAGGTGACTGTGAAACATGCATGGTCATTTTTCTCATCTCACCTGCAGATGGTCAGAATTTGTTTTACTGAATTTGTCTCCATTGTCTTCACAGTTGCACTGGCTTCCAAAACATATTCTTGCTTAGAAGAATAGCTTCTTTATTCAGACTACAACCAGACGATTTTGGTTTTAGGGCTCAGTAATGAAGTCTGTTTCAGAGCACTCATCAAAGGAAAGCAGAAAAAAAAAATTCCCATTCTCTGTTTTCTGAGTTTCAAATCTCAAAGTGTTAAAATTAGAAAGTCACAAGCTTCTGGAAAATTACTTTTACGTCTTCTTTCTTTCCAGAAACAAAATGGTGATGAACATAGCTGCAGAAACAAAGCATAAGGGGTTTACACTCACAATATTTAAAGGGGAAAATCGCAGTCAGCCTAGAAATATAATATAAACCAAATTGACACAGAGGATTCATTTTTCCATGCTTGTAAGAAGTCTCACAAATGAGAAGTGGTGTTGACCCCTTTACCCCGCAATAAGAAACGGACGAAGGTGAGGGGGTTTTCCATTGTAATTAATAGATTATTTTAATTTAACTGTTGTGGTTAAGATTTAAATTCCTCCTTTACATTGCTTCTGCAGATTGGTAACCAGAGAAACAGCTAAGACGTCGATGGCAGTACCCACCATGAATTTACAATCTGATGATGATTTCCCACACTTCCTGAGAAACAAAGCCTTGCAACCACTGCATTTGTAAAGCTGTAGACTGCCCAAACACAATTACTGTGTAAGTGAAAACTGCCATTCAATGAGACAATTAAATCAAGTCTATAGTAGGACCAGAAACCAGAACACAGGATTCTGACTGTAAGCAGTGTCATTTTTAAAATTGCCCTTGGAAGGACTGGAATTAAACTGAGGAATAAACTGATCTAACACAGAAACTTTTCTATAAATAATTGGGCATACAGCAGTTATGGATCACTGTTAGACATGGAATCAGTTTCAGCAGCATCACAACTTCCCAAGTCAATGCAAAATTTACAGTCTCTTACTTACACCCAATTATAGTAATCTATAAGACAAGTGAAGCATCTTACATCAAATGATTCATTTTGCAGTAAAGCCGAAATGACCATACAAATTATTTCCTGACAGTTTACAGAATCAGGGAAAAATCTCCTGTCTTTTACCAATATAACTCTGAAACTAGGAACAAAGCAATTTATCCCTTGCTCACAGGAAATATAAAGGGGTCACATATATTAATATGTGTGTGAAAAATTGATAGCTGAGTGAGGAACTACATCCTTCCAAGCTACTGCCTTATAGATATAATCTTTCAAAACAATATCACCCCAAACAGGAAAGAAGATGTGGAAAGAGAGAGAATGGCAGTAAAGCTGAAATATAAAACACTCCAAAAACCCAAGAAGTGGTACAAACCAGGCATTTCCTTTAGTCGATCAGTTACTGTATAAGAATATACTGGAATGACAGAAAATAAATCAATGTTTACCAAAAGTCAGTAAATTTCTCCTTTTACGACACAGGTACATCACATTAAATTTCTAATCCATTTGCTTTTTCTCTGAAACATTTGAACTGCATCTCCATATCTATAAATACAGGGGGGAAAAAAGAATATATATAACAAATATCTAAAAGGAAACTTGTTGAACACAAATAAGATAATGGAAGACCAAGTACAGAACAAGTATGATACTTTTAAATAGCTGTTAAAATTTACTGTCAGGTACAGTTAAATGAGCAATCAGGGTGTCAGATCAAAACAGATGATATTTAAGATACAACAAAAAGAACATTTGACATGCGTTGTAGACATTGAAAGACATAGACAGTTTCTTCATAAGAAATATTATAGTATTATATTAGGATTCTAGCAATCCACTGCTGCTGTTGCAGAATTCTGTTCATCACTAAACTTGAGGAAAGAAACAACAGCAGTGAGCCTGAAGGACTGACTGTAAGTGAGCAACACTCTCACAAGACATGCATTCTGCACAGGTAAACAACAAACCACAACTGTGTCTTCACACCTGAATTAGAAGACTCATATATCTGTGCTTAATGACTATTGATACCTGAAACAAAGATTTGTGGCTAATACAGACAGTTGAAAAGATATTTCTAGAAAGTCTAATAAGAAGTTAGAAGTAAAAAGTATACTGCGGTCAAAGGAGAATAAATTGTCTTTCTTAAACTATTACAAGAAGAAAGTGCTTTTCTGTTGTGGAGCCTAATCTGTGGGGGGGTGTGTATATATATATATATATATATATATGTTGCTCTGTAGAGGAATACAGGATAGTCAAACTCTGTAGAAGAGCATCAGGAAAAGCACTAGGAATGTGGAGGTCAAGGGAAGTGACAAGGATGGAGTTTTCCTTGATAGTTATTGGACATTTGCCTTAAGCTGCCCAATGAGTACCATTAGTCTACACTAAGGTTCCTGGATGAAGATAGAATATACTCAATAATATTAGCTACAAGGCACTGTTTACCTATAATACTTTTATTATAGCTTTAAATTAAAGCAAAAATGAAGGTTAATCTGAA
This sequence comes from Petroica traversi, assembly GCA_025920805.1. Lineage (NCBI taxonomy): Eukaryota > Metazoa > Chordata > Aves > Passeriformes > Petroicidae > Petroica > Petroica traversi. Next base: position 2,180,151 of record JAHLSL010000044.1, read on the forward strand.
ATCTTGTCTGAAAAGCACTTTCTTTGCAGAAGAAAAGACGAGTCAGAAAGCAGACACCTTGTGCTGTAATGGCCTAAAAACACTCACTAAATACTTTGTCTAGATTTTCTTAGTCAAGATAAGAACAAAGCCTGAAGTAGATTAATCCAGACTGTCCAATCTGGACTTCTTCTGAAGTGCTCCTACTGGACTTCAGTGAGAAAAGAGACAGCTCAGCACCCTGTACACTGCACCTACGGGGATTTATTTCCAGACAACTCCATGTAACTTTGACAACTAGTAGTCAGATGATTTCATCAGCAATGAACCCAGACTCGATAAAAAGGGTTAAATTTCTTAAAGTTGTTTAGGCTTTTCATGCTTTGTAATTGCAGGAAGTGCTCTCTTAAATGGAAAATGTCCAGCAGCTATTAAAAATAGCCTTATAACAAACTCAAAGTAATTGTCTTGTGGATAGCATGAAATTGAATACACTAAGGTCATTAACCTTCAATACTCAAATTCTGTTTTTCTATAATTATGTTTTCTGGTCACAGGAACATTGTGTATAAGAGCCAACAAAGCACATATTACACTACAAAACAAAAGTTGAGGTCACAGGGTCAGTTGACCTTCACATTTAGCATTCATAGAAAAGATTACTTTGTAAAGTAAGCATTTTTTGTTTTAGACTACTTCCCCTGCTGCTAGAAGTCATTTTAAACTTAAGAATTAAGCTTTTTCCCTTCCTTGGACATGTTTTTTGCCCTTAACTATATAATAAAAATGCTAGTGCAATTCTTACCGCATAGTGCATATTAACTGTTTTATTGCTCAAGCTATGTTTGGAAATAAATATATATAAATTCAATTTATCCATCCTGTATGTTGCAATCTCACAGGATTATAGCCCTTCATTTAGAATTCTGGGTTTGGTTTATAGAGTAATAAATTCTTGAAAGTGTTGTATTCTCTGTGATCATCCTTTTAAAACATGAGATATCAGTTCTCACCATGACTTCCCATGCACTTACACTTAAACAACTCCTTTTGTAATCTTTCTTTACACTACAGACCTGGAACTTGAAGTGCTCACATGTCATTTCAGAAGAAAACCCACTCCATCAGAATGCTTCGTTTTCCTTTTCTACACATTACTGAGAGAAATGTGCTGCTTTCTTTCAAATTTTAAAATTGTATTGTAATCCAGTTTTACTAATAGTAATCCAATATTACGGGCAAAAGAAATACTGTCAGAACAAATGTCTGAAGACAAAATGAGAAGGACAAAAGGAAGAAATGTTGCAAATCACTGATCAACTTAGATGTCTGCATACTAAAGAAAAAACCACAAAGTGGTAGAAATCAGGTGGCAGATGATCTGGGGTATGAAATAAGAGATGCAAATGTATAACTCAGTTGCCCCACATTTAAACTAGTTTGTTTCAGGAAGACAGAAAAGCAAAAAGAGAGAAGGTGACATTAGCTTGCATGTGAAGAATTTGCTCTGAAGCCTGGAATGTGGATGAACTCATTTAAAGTTTAAGAACGAACAGGAAAAAGGGAAAAAATGGGTGGAATCTGTTCTGGAAAGGTTACTCGTGAAGCCAAGTCATCAAAATCAGATAAATCAAGATTTCTGCAGGCCTTTTGCAAAATCATTGAAAATAAACTGAGTGGTGGGAATGAGGGATATCAGCTTGTTCAGATATCTCTTGGGGAAAGAACATATTTTGTCTAGTCAGCTCTTGAAATGCATTGGTCAAAAAGAGCTATGCACAAATATTCCTCACTATTTGTTTCTAATAATAGAAAGCAGGTACTAGAGAACACTGAAGTAGAAGCATCTTGGTGTACAATAACTTCATAGGAGCATATAAAGAAATAAATTGTTCCCATGAAGACTGTCAAATACTAAAAGATGTTAAAAGAGGCTACAACATCTCTGTTCCTGGAGATATTAAAGACTGGACAAAGCTGTTGACAACCTAATCTAGGTTGGCATTGTTTTGAACTGGGGTTTGAACCAGGGTGGGATCATCGTAAAGTTCCATACAAGTTTTATCATTTCCTTGATGTTATGATCCTTTATGAAATGGCAGTGTTCTCAGTCCTCAGAAGGGAAAGAAGAAATGTGAATATACACTGAAACTGAACCTCAGTAACTTGAGAACCAGTCCAATATATACCTAGCTCAAAATCTTACCTCCATCAGTGACTGAACCATTAAGTGAAGTAACTATATTATTTTTGCACGAGAAGAATGAAAGATAGATAATATGACAAAAAATGCGGCCGGTGGCGTGGGCCGGACAGCTGACCACAGGGACGGCCGGCGGCTCGGCGGCTTGTTCTGAGAGTTTCCTTTTCGTTAAGTCAACTTCAGCTAGGGACTTCTTTTCCCCTCGCCGCGAGCCAGGCTTCCCTGGGATGGTGGCTGCTGTCCTAAAAACAGGAGAGCTGCTGAGCGAGAGAGTGTTCCTTTGCCCAGAGCCCAAATCAGACACAAGACACGAGGGTCTGCTCTGCTTGGGCTCAGGGGCAAAAGACCCGGAATAGCCCAACATTCAGACTTTTATTCTGAGGGTTACAACTTATCTCATAACGGTACAGGGGAGGACATGGAGAAGGGTCGAAGGTCAGGGTGCAGTCAGGAAGGAGGAAGGGAGGAAAGAGTGAGACACAAGATACTATTGTTAACTGAGGGGTAGGCGGGGGGAGTTCGACTCCCTTTCCAAGGCCAAACTTAACTCTACCTTCCGAGGGGCCTCACTTTCTAGGCCCCACGAAATTCTTCAGGGGATATGTCATTCTCTGAGCTTGAACTACCGCTACAAAAAAAGGCCGAAGGAGACACACAAACTGCAGCAAAATCAATTCAGCTTAGGCATTAGAAACAATATTTTAGAGATAAAGGTAGTGAATCAACAAAAGATACCAAGTAGATACATTGCAGAAGCTGCAACTTTGGAGATCGTTTAATACGTTGGACAACGACCTACTCAGCCAGCAACATTAACTAATATGAGATAAAATGAATGAATCAACTGCCTCTTTCTGTCTCACAGATTCATCAACATGTGTAAAACTAATACACTTTTTTTTTTTTAATTTCTCCCTTCTGTTTCCTTTGCCAATCACCAAGTCTCTCTCATCAGTATGCATAACAGCAGCTGATGACTACTTTGGAGTTAGATTTCCCTCTAAAATCCTCACATCCACATTGCATCTGAATCTCAATCAAGTTAGAAACTTCCACTCCACCTCTAAGATTCTGTACAGACTATCAAACCATGGAATCTACTTCTCATTACCTCACAAAACTGCAACCTCCTTTCTATTGGTCCTGATCAGTGCAAGCTGGCTCTGCTCATACCTATCCAGAAAGCCTACCTACCCAAAAAGTAATTTTTCAAGTTCATATTTTAACTGCTGTTTCTTTGCATCCTTCCACTGGCTGCCCTCTTTTATTGCAAGAAATCAGAAGAAATTGCTTTTTCAGAATGTGTACATGTATCTCTACCTATCTAACAAATTTTACTGACATGGTGATCTATCAATGCCAAATTAATTTTAGGCTTACTAAATGAACAGGCAAGCAAACAAACAGTAACATAATTTTGCTTTCCTTCCTCTTGTCTATGATACATATGTTAACATCAATATCTTCATGGCTGCCCTGTTATTCTCCTTACATCTGTCTTTGCTGTGCTGGTGTGCTAACACAATGGGCAATCAGATGACCAAAACCAGTGCACTGAATACTTGTCCTCCCTTTTTGGTCTTCATTTACACCCATTTTATAATACATAGACTTGTATTTAAGATTTAATTTGTAGGCTAAAAGCAAAATTTTTCTGTGCACAGCTCTCAACAAAATGAGACTCACAGCAGAACAACACTCTTGCTATTAGAACTTGGCTTCTCAAACACACTTTTCTGTCTAAGGATGTGGACCTGAAGAATCCACTAGTTGCTTTTCCTAGCATTTAATGTAACACAATAAACATAAAGCAAATGATTTCTTAAAGGCGCCTTTCTAACTGACTCTCCATCTCACCTCTGCAAATAATTATATTCTTCTGTACAAGCTATGTTGTTAAACAAAGGTAATTCAATGTTTCTCTAAGTTTAGGTATTGGAGCTTACTGATAAGCATACATTACTTACACTATTTGAAGACTTTTACATAAGGACATAAAAAGAAGTGTAGATAAACATCTGGCTGAACTGCCAGAGCACAGTAAAACCAAAAGAAACCATTTTTGTTGGCATATGGCAAAGTGCTCAATGTCTTCCTTCTAAGAAGAGAGGCGCAATTCTGGTCTTAGTTACAGCTGGTAGATTTCTTCTGCCTGCAGGTGCAACTGCCTATTTATCATGATGAAGAGAGAATATGAAAAGAATGATCTCCCTCTCTCTCTGTCTATAAGAGGAAAATGCAATGTTATGAATGGTGAACCTGAAATCAAGAACAGCATTGTTTTCATTTCATTATTTCCTGAAACAAGATTAAAAACTCTTTTTGAAACTGACCTTATTTTGTTAAAAGGGCAATTTTTTGTGGTATCAACCTTCTCTTTAGCTTGCCCTATCTTTTTGAATTGTATTAAGCCTAGTTTTATATAGTTAGATACTTGTGGTCTTCTAAAACAAATAGAGCAGATGATAAACTGTGATAGAAAAGCACTCAAGTGTACACCAATGACTTTAAAAGGATTCTTCAAAGATACAGAAATCTGAGCTCTCATATCCCAGTCAAGGGGTTGGAATTCCATAGGGATGCTGAACTTTGCATTAGCAGCACTTGCCTTACTGGAAAGGCCCTGAAGAAGGTTTAGTTTCTCTCTCCTGTGGTCTATGTGTATTGAGGCTCCTTCCCTAAGTCAAATTATTTTTAATAAAACTGAAGGCACTACAATGAAATGGTTGCCACTCCATCTAATTTATACACTATTGAAAAGGACTCAGAATTTAAAAAATATTTTAAAGTTGATATTTCTCCTTCATGTAATTTAAAAGGTACTTTATTGAAATACTTTATCCCCTATATATCAAGGAGATATATATAGCATGATGGCCTTTTTCTTATTTAGAAAATACTATTTTAAGTATTAAATTACACTGTTTATTTCAACTAAAATACTGTATAGTGAAATATCACAGCTCTCATATCTAAACACAGTGCTTCAGTACATGCAGCATAGTAATTTAAAAATGTGTAAAAAGATTTAGAATGATGAAAAGCATAAGAATTTTTATTTCAGTAAACATTATCTGGCATTCACATCTTTCTCACGCAGTGCCACAACTTTCACAGCAAAGTGAAACTGAAGATGCCTCCTTTTAAGAGCTGTGAACATACTCCAAAATCTTTCAACGTCTGATAAACAACGCCACAAATTTGATGTTCTGTGAACCACTCAAATTCACTTTTCCATTTGAAGATAGCAACAGCAAAGATCATTGCACCTTAGAACATACAGGGGGCTGCACAACAGTTCATAGGGCACAGCTTTCTTTGATTTTGCCTTTAAACAAAACTGCTTTCAATTTTGCATTCTCCACTGTTGTATGCCATTTAAGGAGGCAACAGCTGCCTAAAACATTGGGTTGGGTTCTTTTTTGCTGATATTAAAAAACAGTAAAATTAGACCTTTTTCCTTCAAAGGCTTCATGCATATGTTTCATTTTAGGCTCTGCAAAGAATCTATGCTTCAACTATTCCTGTCTGCTGGGGAATTATGAACCTATATAACCCTAAAGTATAACAGTGCCCTTGTACCTTCTGTTAAATGCTTGCTATTGAATATGTTCACTGAGTGACTTTGCTCTGGAAAGCTAGAAACTTGCTTTATGTAGCTGTACTCTTTCTTTTCACACAGTTTAAAAATATGGAAATAAGGTTCCATGACAATCAGCCCCAGAGATTGCTTTTGTTCCATATAGATGATGGAGGGAAAAAGTTTTCAAAAGGAATAAAATCAGCAGAGGAAAAGTGCAACTGTCAAAACTCTGATATGGTTAAACGGAAATATAAATTAGAATCTATGGAAGTATTTCAATATTCCTTTCAGTAAAATTAGAACTACTTGAAAATCATGATGTACTTGACTGTGGTCAAACACAATAAATCTTAAATTTGTAAAGAGGAAATCTCAAGTATATATGGTTATTTGGGTTTGGGTTTGTTTTTTTTTATAATTGCTGGCACATGACTCTTTAGGGTTACCATTAATTTTAAAGTCAATGCAAATCAGGAAACTGCATTTTTATCAATTTCATCAGTGAAGAAAAGCTTTCAGCATTCAAGCAATTTTAGGACCTTGAGCCATTCTTCTTAGCCAATGTAGTAAGAGAAGGCACTCATTGTATGTCTGATACACCTTGAAGCAGTTTAACTCATTTCAGGCTGTTATTTCTTACATGATCAGTGATCATTAAAGTCATAGGTCCTATCCCAGGAGGATTTGATTCAAACCTCAGAAATGTCTGAAAAAATTCATAGACAACTGCTGCACAAATTATCTAATAGCCTTTGATGCTATCTAGAAATCACACAAACACCAATTCCAATTTACTAGAAACTTTGGGGGGAAATGAGTGCTATGGATCCCAAATAATAAGTTCAAATAACATATCTCTATTAAATTAATACATCTCTATCACTATGCGATGGGAAACAGAGTAATTGAACTATTCTGTCATCATTGTGTAATTATCAATACTACAAAACAAGCCAGCAGATTGCTGTTCTCATTCACTGGACAATTAAATTCATTGCCATTCCTTGATGTAAAGCAAAGCAAATGAGTATTTGGAAGATTTTTTCCATCAGTAGAATTAAGTTATGCAGTCGTATGTTCTCTTTACAGGACTCTGTGGTCAGCATTTGTAAAAGTAAATGAGCTGCTCAGTAAGAACCTATCATTTACTAACTTTTTCACCCAGAAATCAGATAAACATTTGTAAAATGAAGATCTCTCTTCACTCACTCTTTTTTCCCCCCCCACTGAATTACCGTTACCCTTCTTGGCACCAGCTATCAAACACTTTGGCCAAACACCCAACTTAAACTGAGACTTGGATGGATTTAAGTCAGTGGAATGATGACATTTTATATCAGCTAGAAATCCCTTTATAAAAATCAATCTAGCATTACAATGTAGCAGTGTTTGCCATCAGAAGAAGCAAAGTAAATCATATCAAATATATAGCTGTTGTGTTATCTAATGACAAGATCTATTTATAGCTAATTGGCATAGTAACTAAGCTGATAAATTTCCTTTGGTATTGTAGAAGTAGCTGCATTTCATAGCCTGCTGGGCCCTAGGAATTTCTTCATTTTCTTGTCTTTTGGTTGGTGTCAAGCAAAAGAAAGATGGGATCAATTCAGCTCCATTTGATGGAGCCAGTGTACCTGAGAAGTTGAAGGCTTGGGCAGCTAAGTGCAAAACTTGGTTCTGATGAAAATGTGCAATGTAGCAAATTCTTTTTCAATCAACTCTGCCCCTTGCACTGGCTTTTGTGGTCTGTCAGACACATTATTCTGACTTTCTGAAACTGAATGTTCATCTATATCTTTCTTTATCTCATTTCTTTTATACTTTTCTCCTTTCATGCCATTTTGTCCTCTGCCTTCATTTAGTGGTTTCCAGGTCCACACCATCTTCTTAATCCCCTCCCCCTATTTCAAGATCCAGTGTCCATGAAGAGAACAATTAAATATTTCAAGATCTGAAAAGAATTTACAATCATGTAATCTGATTAAGATTAAAAAAAATTCTCATGAATCTAGCTCAACGTTGTGGTTGAATAAAATTAATTGACCAATAGAAATCCAGTGCTGATGAAAAAAATTCTGAGTGATGCAGAATTGCCACCCTAGAAAACACAGTTCTGTTGTATGTAAATTTGTGTTTGCAAGGATTTTAACACTAGGTACTCTAAAAAGGATTTATAACCATATATGATAGAAGTGATGAAAAAAAAAGAAAGATATACTTATTCTGTAAATGCACCAAAAAACCCCTCTGATATATGAAAATTGCAAAATCTCCTTTTGGAGGACTCAAAATAACTGCTGAAAAGTTTCCTTTGTAGAATCTCATTCTTCTTCTGGAGCTTATTCAGAGACACATTAAAACTCCTGAAGAGGTTTTTGGGTTCAAACCAAACCATGTACAGTCAAGTTAAAGACGCTTCATTAACACCGGATAACACTTTCTTTAGAAAATCTATGATGTGGACTGTGCAATTGAAATAATCTTACTTTTTCTTTTTGAAGATTTTTATAGGAGAGAATTTTTTATTTCTTTTTTTAAGGAAAAGCGGTTCTCTGTCTACATATTTTATTATATTTAGTGACGTTGCTGGTGATTCTTTATGATTTTGCAAAAAGTTCTAGAGCTCTTCACAAGCACCTTTAGGTTTTTTTATCTGCTTTTTTAAGAAACACATATTTGCTTGCAAAGTGAGTATATATTTGAGTGGAACACTTAGGAGTCCCTTCTTTAAGAGTCAACTTCTTTTGGATATATGGAATAGGTGGTTCAAAAATGGAAAGCAGTACATATTTTTCCATAAAGTTCAGGGAGTTTGAGTCAAAATATGACTAAGAAATATGGACACTGAATTACCTCAATTCAAGTATTTTAACAAAGTTTTTCTTGAAAGAAGTGGATAAATAAAGTAGGCGGTTTCTACAAAATTATGAAATGTGATGAAAATGGTGACATGTGTGATACTATACTACAATTTTCATCCATCCCACAGATTTCATCCATCTCACAGAATATGTAGAAGAGTTATTTATATCCAGGCTGAGGTTCTCCTCTGCAGAAGTAGAAAGATAAACTGTAGAAAGTCCTCTCCTGTTACAGCCTCACCTCAAGATGACATGTCATTTATAGAACTGTTTGGTTTCGGTTCTGCCTTCACTGATTCCAGGCTAATTTGGATTTTCAGGAGTTACTTCTACAGGAAGAAGAATGAAGAGTGAAGCTGTGGATTTCCAGCCTGTTAACTGCACCAGTTTTGCAGAAGGACATGGATGAGTGACTCTTACCTATGTCTGTACACAGATGCTTCAGTAATATTTGCACTACTTACAAATGGAGAAAAACAAGAGCTGTTGAAACTACATTTGAAGTGGAGGTATTTTATTTCAGGACCAAAAGCCCAGAAAAACTACTCAAATCCAAATATTATGTAATCTCACCATTCTTTGTAACTTTGTTTTACAGTTTATTTTGTCACCCAGTAAAGAAGTGTCAGCAAAGAACTGCATTTAAGATTTTTCTACCTTCCTAAAATCTTCCAAATTTATTCCATATTTCAATTCAAAATCTCTTTAATATGTATGATTTTAAAATGCTTACCTAAAGGATTATAACAAAGTCAAGCAAGAGGGACTGAAGAAAAAGATGAACTCCTCAAAAATTATTTCTTTCATCAAAGCAAACATAGTATTTACAACAGACATAAGCAAATATTTAAAATGCAAGGTTACATAGCCTGATTAAATTATAATGTAGTCTTCTAAGATACAAAAATTATGAATAGAAAAATCTGATTGGTGGTGTTATGGGTCTAGGAAAGACTATTGTAATAAGAAAAATAATTCTTCAGGGCATTCAGTTTCTTTCACCTTTGGATTCTCCTTTATATTTTTAACCAAATTCCTACCTTTTTCTTCCAATACCACTGCTTACTCTTCATTTTCACAAGCCAGCCTAAGTGATTTAAAAGAAGACTGCAACAATAATATTTCTCATTTTCTCCCTTTCCTAACAAATACAAAGATTCTTTAAAATAAATCATTATGGCTGCACATTAGACACTGGTTTTTAGGCCGAGTTTTGTACTGGTCCAGAGTTTAAGCCCTATTCAATATTGTTCTAAGAAATTTGATGAAAAAGTAAGTTAGATTTCTAGGTCACCTAGAGGGTTTTTAATATTTTACCTGGTATTTAATTAAAATATCATAACCCTGATAGAAAGCAAGGCTCTCTATCATTATGCTATGGTCTGGAGTGCATCTCTGAATGAATCAGCTCCAAGCTGTAATAGGAAAACATATTTCTGGGAGCAGCAAGCACACAGCTGTTTAACCATATGGAAGAGTGGCTGCTTGAAGCAGCCACTGTTAATATCCACTTCTCACCTCCCCATTTACATACAAACGTGTTGCCCTGGGGCAGGCTCCTACTTCCACCTTTGCTCCCCTGCAGCCTCCTACTCTTCCCATCCTTTTGTCCTCCTGTAACACCTCAGCTGTTCTGAGAGCTCCTGCAGGTCACCCAGCCACACGACCTTGAACACTGACAAGCACCCTACCAAACACACTAAATCTTGCAGTTTATTTTACACAAATGTTACATGTCTCAGGGAACCAAATATACATGCATCACTCACCGGAAAAAAAACCCCAAATAATTTAATGTCCTTTCCATGTAGCTGGAACCCTGCAAAGAGACAATATCAGCTTGGAAGGGATATATGCTGCTTCTTTCAGTCACTCTGTACAGGTTTATATATATGATCCTCTTAGTTTTTAAGTTTTCTACAGCAAAATTGCACAATATATACAAGAACCAATGTACAGAAATCTATGCTTTGAAAAACTAGATCATAAATTATGCGTGTGACAACTAATGAGGAGCAAACATATAAAAGGAGATGAACAGCTGGATTAACATCAGAAGCATGAACATGCATAGATCAAATATCTTTACCGGATTAACCTACTGATAATTTTCAAGTTGACAAAGAATTTATTTACCACACAGAAAGACTGATTACTTTCTTAGTTGAATTTGTCACAGATATAGGTTAATTCCTCATTCATTAGCACAGAATTGGAGGGAACTTTTTAGGACTGACCTGATTGCTTGCTGCTCTTGTTTTTCACCAGTTTTTTTAAATAACTGACAAAAGAAGACTGCAATTCTTCTTCCCCAATGAAAACATGCTATAAGAGAGCAAATTACTCATACATTCAGCATATGAAAATTTCCCTACAATAACTAAATAAATAGGTATCTTCTTGAACCTCATGAAAATTCATGACTACACTGAAATACAAAATCAGAACCCTCTACCAAATACAGTCTCTACCCATGCTCAAGAAAACACATGCTCAACTCTGTTGCTCATTCCCTGTGGGCTTCAGGCACTGCAACCCGTCTGTGCTCTCCACATTTGTCTGCGAGCTGTGTTCTTAGGCTGGTATTCTGCTTTCACACCCTTCTGAAAGTGCCTGGTGCCTAAGGAGACACTTCATATGGAACATGTATTTGCCTGTGCTCAGAAAAACAAACCATACCACTTAAACACTATTCTATGTTTCAGGCTAACCTGAAACAAAAAGCACACACTGACCTTTGAAAAGAATCCAAACACGCAGTATCCCCTCCAGGTTAGGTTGAGTTGATTGTGAATCATCAGTGCTCTGACAACCAGGAGGGCCAACTGTGTCCTAGGGGGCATCAGAGACAGCATGGCCAGCCAGGCAAGGAAGGGGATTGTTCTGCACTGCTCTGCACTGCGGCAGCCTCACCTCGAGTGCTGGGGGCAGTTTTGGGAACCACAATGTAAAGAAGACATTAAACTATTAGAGAGTGTCCAGAGGAGGGCAACAAGAATGGTGAAGGGTTTGGAGGAGGACCTGAGGTCACTTGCTCTGTTTAGCCTGGAGCAGAGGAGACTGATGGGAGACCTCATTGCATGTACAATCCCCATGAAGGGAAGGGGTAGGCACTGATCTCTTCTTCTCTCTGGTGACCAGTGACAGGACATGAAGTTGTGCTGCGGGAGGTTTAAGTTGGATATTAGAAAAAGGTTCTTCACCATGAGGGTGGTCAGGCAATGAGCAGGCTCCCCAGAGATGTGGTCACAGCACTAAGCCTGGCAGAGTTCAAGAAGGGTTTGGACAATGCTCTCAGGCATGTGGTGTGACTCTTGGGGATGGTCCTGTGCAGATCCAGGAGCTGGACTAGATGATCTTTGTGGTTTCCTTCCAACTCAGCATATTCTGTAATTGTGTGCTGTTACTGTGTGTTAATACCATGCCCTAAACTGGAACACAAAGAGAACAGGGACATGGCCTTAATTCCACAGCACATTCTGCAGGGCATAGACCCTGGAATGCAATTCCAAAAGGCACTGGCACATTTCCATCAGAAGGAATTTGGAAACATATGTTCTGAAACTAAGCACAAGAGTTTGCTGTTTACTAGATATGAATGCTCCACCTCAGTACACCTGATGCCATAATACCTCAGGGCAAAGGTACTTCACTTGCACCCAGTTAATTTCCAAGCTATTCATGTATTGTGGGGGAAAAGAAAAGCCCATTGCTAGCTGAATTCCTGACTCAAGATGGCCCTTAACCCAAAAATTACAGTTATTTTCTTCCATTACCTGTGTAGCAGGAAGAAGGTTGCCCTTACTCTCAATTTCTCTTCCATGCAGATTAATTTTCAAAGAAATCTCTGAACATTTCAAGCAGCCATGGGCATTTCTTTAACAGGTCCATGAGAATGAAGTGACAGGTTTGAGGGAGGATGGGAAAATAAAGTAGTATTTTGAATGTTTCCTTTTTGTTAGCTATCAGTCATGTTTATTCTAACTTATCATCTAATCTAAAGGCATGTCAATGGAAAGGCTTCACTAGAGACTGCAACAAATTGTTTACTCAATAAAGGTCATTCAATTGGTGCTGTTCATCATTTAGTTCCATTTTGAACATAAGCTCAGTTCTGACATTTAACAGTTTAAAGCTAGGTAGGGTTACTTTTTTGAAGACTAGTCTCATTGCCAGACAGAATTCTAAAATTGTTTTGAAGATATAGTGGAAAATATTTCTTCTGATTCAAAGGCAGTATGTTTTGACAGGTCTGAGCTATGTTTTTCATGGCTTTATTTACCTTGCTTAAGAATAAAGTGATACTTTGCTGTTTATAAATATATTGGAAAGATGTTTTATAGCCTGGTTTTTCTTCCAATTCATTATGGTTTTTAAAGGTCTTTACAAGATCTTTAAAACATGTGGAAAAAGTCTGCTTTATTTGTTCTTATAAACTGCCCTGGGGAGTTAGGTCTCTCTTCTCATTACCGCTTGCTTTCTTTGTGCAGAGCAGAAACTTTCAAAAAGAAGTTCAGCCCTTATGACTGTAAGGACTGTTTTCTAATGCACTTGAGATACCAGCAGGCATTAAAGATCATGCCTCACACCAAGTACTCTTTTCTCCATGATTTGAAACACCTGTGCTCTGCTTCCTACCACAAAGATATTGATGAGAGAGATTGCAGTCTTCCAGTTGCCAGAACATACTTTCATCTATGTTGACCCCAAGCCAAAAAGATACCTCTTATATTTCCCCCCTTTCTTTATCATATATGATGTCTCTTCAAACAGCAGTTGTTGGATGTTTATTTTGGGTTTTTTTTAAGATACAGAAGACTAAATTAGGATCTGAGCGGATGAAGCCAGACTTGTGGTGCAGACCAATACCTAAGAGAAAGCAGAGAAAGATCTGGCTGTTGCAGCACTTGTGTTCGAGTAACAGGAGTGAAGAGGCCCTGCTAGTGTGTCTGGTTGTCTGGCTATTCCTTTGGCATGCACTGAAAGATGGTGAAAGGTGAGATGGGAATGAAGACTGGAAGGGAGAAAGAAAAAGTTTGTAAAGCCCAACTGGGCAAACAACTTTTCATAAATGAAGTAATAATTATGTTGTATGTCCTTTCTTTTGAAGTATTCAAGATATAACCTGTAACTTAATTTAATATATATCTGACCCCAAAGTCTTTCTTCATTTGAGACATATTTCTTAAATTCCATATGTTTAAAAGAGTATATGTAGTCCAGTGTTCCCCAGCCACTCCTATTATGCAATGGTTATCTAATCTTTCTGTAAACCAGTGAGGTACAGCCTTAGGATATTCAGAATCTGCTGCAGTTATAAAAAGAGAAATGCTACTTGGTTTCAATACATGCCTCATAAAGAGACTTTAAACACAATAGACAATGAAGTACTAAAAAATCTTACTACCCCAGTATCAGGAGAAATAAACTGACTCAAAAATATGCCATATAATGGTTTAGAGATAAAATTCTTCATCATGGGTTTGCCAGTTTCAACTCATAAATGCAGAACTAATGTAGCACACAAGTAACTACATTTTCTATCTAGTAACATGAACTCCATGGAAAATACCTAAGATTCTTCATTCATTTCAGCCATTTCCACACTATCTGATTAATTCCTTGAAATTGTATCCTGTTTAGCAGTACACATAATAAAATACAGCAGCAACCCTCAGTAATAAGCACTTCAAGCTACATAATTAAAACTGGGGGGGGGGAGCGGGGGGAGTCAGTGAAAAACTAAAGGCACTTAGAATTTAATTTCAAGCTAGATGAAAAAGACCTGTGTCTGGAAGTTCAGAGCACATAATCCTCTGATGGGACCCATTCAGACCTAAAATCAGAGTTTCAAATGCTCAGGCTAAGAACTTCTGGGAAGCTTTCTAGAATTTATTTTCTTAAAGCTGGGATTCAATATGCCATGCCTCTGCTAGCACTTCTACCACTACCCTAACAATGCAGGGATTTCTGAAGAAACTTCTCACAGGATTTCAACATCGTTTCTTTTGCATTTGTCCTTATATCTCCTAAAACCAAAATTGCTTGTGCTTGAAGATAAGGATGACATCAATTGCAGGAAAAAAATGGCAGGAAGGAATTAGCCCTTTGGATTTCAAAGTAAATACTGACATGATTACAGATTAGGCATGATTAAGGACATTGCTAAATTGGTACCTTAGTGAACTGCAACCATTTGCATCACTGAATAGACTGTTCAAGAAAGAGACTTAAATATGGCATTTTCTAGCACTTTCACACCAAATTTTAAGCCTCTTGCCCTGACAATGCACTCTGTGGCTTAAAATGTCTGACATCTCTAGAGACTACAAGGGCAGAGTCACACTTAACTCCAGACAGAATGATAGAGACAATAGCTACCTAAAGGAATGATGAAGAATGACTGTGGTTTATACCTGATCACTCCTGAGATCTCAGGTGCTTCCCAGAATCAGGCATCTAAAATGAAGTAAGAGTTCATTTCCTCCTCATCTGGGTATAGTTGAGTACATCTGGAGATAGAATACATATTTTTAGCTTGCTGGAAGAAAGGAGGAATCCTAATCACTGACTTAGAGAATCAACATTCTTACAGTTTTTTATAGTCCCATAAAACATGCACTCTCTGCTGTATGAAACACTAGTTCTCCCCAGACACCTGCAGAAATTCTGAACTCAGTCCTGCCTACAGCCTCTTTGACAAGGCAAACTTATGGGAAACAAAAGATGTAGGATCTAATTGCTGCAGACTGAAAAAGGACTGGCTAAAGAAATCACGCAAGTACCAATCTTTCATATTGTAAGTACCATTTCCATGAGTTTTCGAAGAAAATTTTGTTCAAATTTAGGATGTCTAATTTGCAAACCCTGAACAGGTTAATTTATTGGGACACTCAGCTCTGCCAAAAAGGAGATGTTCTGGAGATGAACAATGCAGCGTGAAACTACTTGTGAAATTTCACTAGGGTCCTATTGAATTTCACATTCCCAAAAAGGAAAGATTTGGTAAAGAGCACTTGTAAGTGATTGTCAAAATTACTAGGTGCAAGTTTCTGCTTATTTCTCAATATTCATCCCTTGCTGTGCACCATTAATGTTTTCTGGCTCTAGGCTGAAGCAATAAAGAGCATGGCAACAGCAATTACTTGTCATTACTATGTCTCTGCTTTGCTGTTTGTTTGGACATTTCCTTCACTTTCACCCCACCTTTCTGGTGAACAAGATTAGTTGTTCCACAGCATTGTGATCATACACATTAATCCAACTGGCCTGGAATAAAATGACCATGAGACTGCAAAATCTAAAATGTCCTTCTCAGTTCAGTGATGATTCAGTGATGATAAAATAGATGTTCAAGAGCTCTCCTCTTACTAGGATTATAACTCATTGTGTAATTTTCAGTTAAAACTCAATTCAGATTTATAACAAACTAAGGTCACTTCAAGGAGGCTTTTGAACTCTTAATGGAGAAATACCACCAAGTGATTTACCACAAAGACTAAATAAGTTTTTTTTGTCTGATGTACTAAAGCCATGAAAATGAAAAGTTTGATTTTGGTTATGAATTGCACTGTCCTGCTTACATTTCCTATAGCTCATGTTGAAACCTTTAATGAGTCCTTGCATTAGAAATTACAAACATAAATATGATTAAAGTAAGATAGATGTAGAGGCAGAAGATTCCTTTTCAATGTGTTCAGTCTATTATTTCCATTCTAAATAACAGACTGTAAAATCCTTTCTACATAAGGGTATCTGATTTCTTCACCAAAAATCAGAACACCTACCAGTTATTTAAGATTTCAAAGCAAAACCCTGTTATGGCTGAAATCAGTACAAACACAAATCAATCAAAACAAAACTATGTGTGAATTTAATGGAAACAGCATATAGCACTCAAAGCTAGTTATTATTGTACTTTTCAAACAGATTATCTATAACTAACATTATCTATAATTGATACACAAAGCACTGCATTGAAACTTCAGCTTTTATTCATCTGCCTTCTCTCTATTTTGTCCTGAAATATCTTCCAAAACTGACTCAACCTTTAAGAAGATTGATTATACCTAGAAACATGTAACTTCTGAACTAAGGCTTTCTTAACTCCTGTGTTTTCTATTTATCCTCTTTTCTCTCACCTCCTCACACAACCCCATTTGCCTGAGGTCTTGCTGTCCTCTAGTGGCAAAGGGCTATGACATCTAAAGCTGTGGGAGCATTGGAAAGCAGATGTCCTCTCCTTCATTATGATTTTCATCATCTCTGCTCCAGATAACTTTCAGGCCCCTCAGCAAATAGATTCTTGAAATAAGCTAATGATTTCAGCTTGCCAGACTGTAGCAAAGTTACTGAGTGAAACATAGCAAGTTCAGTAGCTATTTGAACTTAGAACTATGTCCCAAGGTTGAATTTGTTAAGCAGTCTAAAATTAACCACAGGTATGTTTAATTATTTTTAGCTTGAAAAATAAAAGCAGATATGTTAGAGACTCTCAAAAACATGTCTATTGAAATAAATTATCTAAAGACTAGATGGGATTTTCAGCACCTTTCTTCACAATTCAATTGTACAGTCCTACTTCTAAAAAAGTTAATGACAAAGTCTTGCTTATAAATGTTAATTTCTAACTTGTGGAGCTAATGATGAACTGTGATCAATTTCTTAGTTACCCTGTGTTCTGCACCCACAACACCTCAAATGACTCAAATCCTAGTTTTGCAATTTCATGTCAGGTCACAAAAAGACTGCAAGGTGAAAGCCAGTCATAATCATGGATGTAGCCACAGCCATGCTGCAACACATGGAAAAGGGAAGAAGAAATCCACCTCTCCACCATCCAGCAGCCATCATCTCAGCTGCACACAGCTCCAGAACTCTACACACCAGCCAGAGTGGCTGGTGAGCCATGGAACTGCAGATGCTTAGCATGAAGGTCTCCCAGGAGGACAGAAGCAGATGCCCAGATGTCTTTCATGCAGATGAACTAAATGCAGGTGTCACAACAGGGCAGAGGACAACAAAGTAATTCTCATGCTCAGGGCTAAGACTTGGCAGTATCAGGCTTTCATGGAATGACTAGTGTACCAGATTGAAAATCATCAGGCCTCATTGCATAAAACAAAGAAGCTGAGTAAGTTGATCAGGCATTTGGCTTATTCAGACTTGCACTCTGTAAAGTACTGGGGATAGATAAGTTAATAAAGAAGAGCCCAAAGCAAGTGTCCTTTTAGAGCTTATGCAATAAAACCATAGACTCATGAGAGGGTTTGTGCTGGAAAGGATCTTAAAAATTACCTAGTCCAACCCACCTGCCATGGGTAGGAACACATTTAAGTAGATCCAGTTGCTGAAAGCCCCATCCAGCCTGGCTTGAACACCTCAAGGGATGAGGCTTCCACAGCATCTCTGGGCAATCTGTTTCATTGCCTCACCACCCTCACAGTGAAGAAGTCCTTTGTAGTATCTAATCTAAATATACCGTTTTTCAGTTTAAAGTTATTACTCCTTGTGCTGCCACTCCAAGCCCTTGTAAAAAGTCTGTATAATCCAGGAGAAAAACAATCTTTTAAGAATTACATTCTACACCTTTAAACTCTATGCCCTCACTAGAATTCCCTTACTGTGTCCCAACAGACACAGATATTTTTGAATAATGAATGAGATAATAAAATATTTTCAACTATTCTCAACTCCAAAAAAAATTTAATTTTGATTCATGAAGAATTTTTAACATACTTTGCTTATGCCTGTAGTATACCGCCTTAAAAGTCAGTCCAGATTCTGAGTTAACAGAAAGGATGTTTTGCAGAAGTTTGGTTACCTGCCTTTCTTTTAAAGCACCTTCTGTTTTCAGGTCATTATCATCGTTCCTTCTAGAAAAGCAACTCTCATTTTTACTGAGTAATCAATCTGTAGCAACCTATCATCCTCAGCCTTCCTAAGCTTCCCCTTATCTTTCCATATCTTAACCTTGTACACTAAATTTTACTGGAATGTATAGGTATCAGGTACATTATTTTGTAAAATGCACATCTGCTAACTTGGAGCTGAACGTAATAATACATGTAAAAATCAAACCTTCTCGCAAAGGTCTAATTCCTGCAGTTGTACTTTTCTGTATGGGACAGATCTTTAGATCCACAGAACGTTTTTGTCAACAGTCACCAACGACTCCTAAAATGAAATAAAGTCAGGAGTAAGAAACTTCAACAATACATCATGTAGTAGTAAGAGCTGGCTAAGGTTAACTCAGCACATCTCACTCATAGAATGTTTTAATAAACTCTCTAAATTATGTAAAAAATGGAGATGGTAAACAGGAAGCTGCTCAACTACCCCAAAAATCTCCACCAACCAGTGAAGAACTTTATGACACAATACACCCTGCATCAATATCCTCAAAGAACTAAGGACTGGGCTGCTCCAACTGACACTTTAAAAAGTGGCATAAAGAGAAAAGAATTTTTTTAAGAACTTGATACAGTGTTTTCTCCAGCAAATTATTTTTTGAGTCAATTTACTTCTGAAAGTTAAGACAGCTCACTCTCAGACACTGTTTCCAATATTTGTGCAATGAACAGTTGGACTTCTTTCTGAATTGTCCTAATTAGTGATTTAAAGCAATCTTTGTTAGTTTACAAATTAGATATTGAAGTAAGCTATACTAATCTCTAAACATTAGGAAAACCAATCCATGAAGCAACAGGGAAGCAGTGTAATTTTTCTGTTTAGAAAGAGTTGTGTTAATATCGTCTTTATTACCCATAAAAATTCCATAATGCACCCAGGGGCAGCATTAGGGAAACAGCATTTACTGTTCTTCCAATCTATTTGTTAATGTCAAGTGGATTATTAGAAGGAATCCAAGAGCTCTTATAATGCTACACTTTTTATTCTAGGCTTAAAGCTTGGAGATTTTGATATTCAAAAACTTAGAATATGAGAATAATTCAGTTCAAGCATCAGCATGAATGCATTTCCAATTGTTCCCAGAGATCAGACAGCAGTAAAGTGGAGAAATTGCCTGATACCAACACAGAAATGAAACCAAGAGCCTTGTTGCTTTGTTACAGAATTACAGGCTTATTTGCTGAATCACCTAATACCGTGCAGGCTATGTTGCTGCCAATATTAGAGAAAACATAGCAGCACCCTTCCTTTTCCCACAATTGCCGCATATTCTGTATCTGTCTTTTTCACTGGAGTAGGGTTTAAGTGGAATAGATAGTTAATGTGATTTATCAATAAATGATATTCAGAAAATAAATTGATTTTTCCTTATGAAAACCATAGGATAAAATTAGGGGGGGAAAGCACATATTCTCCAAACACAAAGTTTTACTCAGGGAAATAAAGCAAGGTTTTTTTTTTTATTTCTACTACTGTACACAAAAGTAACATCCCCCTCCAGTAGATTTTGAAACTCAGGAATGTTTAATTGGAAAGACATTTCTGAGGTTTTTTTGTTGTTGTTGTTAAGAGGAAATGGTTCCCTTGGTCATGGCTAACAAATCTGGCAAATACATGAGGCAAAATCTGTTTTGAAGTAGTGACATTTGTGTTATTTATGCCTAAGGTAGGGGAGGTTTTGAGATTTGGGAACAAATGATCTCCTCAGCCATGGGGATCTGTTGCACTGAATTCCCTATGGAAGGTGAAGGAACCAAACAGGGCTTTTTTGAGACACAGAGAATGAAATGTCATTAGGGTAATTTATGGGCCAGATAATCTTTGGCTTCCTTGACAGGGAAGATCTTCAAACGGGGAATCCACAAGTTCCAGATGAGGCGCACAAGGTGCAGGCACTGACCTCTGGCACGACTCGGCACCATTACCCAGCCCTCACTTCTTGGTGGTGCCACCACCAGCTCCTCTCAGTTCTTCCTTGGAGGGTGCCTTGGAGAGAACACAAATTCAGGGCGGTGAGGTGTAATTCCTCCTCCACGGTCTGTTCAACACCAAAGCTTGTGGCACAACCTGCGCGTCCCTGTTTGGCCAAGGAGAACAGTGCGATACAAACGTGTAGGACAGCCCGGGGTGCGGCGCAACCTGAGGGCTCCGAGGCAGGTGACAGAGAGAGGAGAAATGGACACTTGAGCAGAAACAGACGCGGTGAGGAGAAAATCGACACTTTTTTGGCCTTTTGTCGAAGCATCCTCGGTGAGGCTGGGCTGGTGGCAACGGGGATGGGAAAGTTAGTTCTTTTTTAGCAGCAAACCCCTAAAACGCCGTCACTTTGTGCTGAGAGGAGCAGAGTCTCGCCGCCAGCCCCTCCGGCTGCCCCGCTCCGCTTTTCCCCAGGCTCTAGCGGCGCCTGGCGCTCCCCCTCCCGGGCTGCTCCAGCGGCGTTCCCGAGCAGGAGCCACCGCGGGACGGGGCGGGAGCGGCAGAGAGAGAGAGAGGGAGGGAGGG
>JAHLSL010000044.1:2201590-2236526 GCA_025920805.1 Petroica traversi
GCCTCCATGGTGAAGAAGGAGGCCAAGCTGGACAGGGAGAACAAGCGGCTGCGCGCCGAGCTGCAGGTAGCGCCCCTGCCCCGCGGGTGAGGGCACCGAGCGGCCAAGCCGAGGCTGCCCAGGGCTCGTCCCCGCTCCCCGGGCACGGAGGTGATGGGAGCGAGGGAAGGAAAGGTGCTGGGGAAGTGGTGCGTGCCCCGGTGCTCTCCTGCTGAGCCGTCGGGATGCCGTCAAAGTGCGCGTCTGGCGATGGGGACCGCACCCTGCCCGGCTGTGGCGACCTGTGACAGGTTGAAGTTGTGCCAGGGGAAGCTTAGGCGGGATATTAGAAAAAGGTTCTTCACCCAGAGGGTGGCTGGGCACTGGAACAGGCTCCCCAGATAAGTGGTCACAGCACTAAGTTTGTAGTAGTAACTCCTGCGAGAAGCACTTGGACAATGCTGTTTGGCAGGTGTGACTCTTGGGATGTCCTGCACAGGGCTGGGAGTTGGACTCGATGGTCCTGGTGGTTCCCTTCCAGCTCAGAATATTCTGTGATTCTGGCTGTACGGAGAAATATAGGGTGTTGGGATAATGCTATAGTCAGACCTGAAAAGTAATCTACAACCTCTTACCAGTGATAGAACTCAGAAAAAAAATTTAAATATTAAATGTTTTCAGGCACTTCAGAAAACATACCAGAAAATACTTAGAGAGAAAGAAAGTGCATTAGAAGCCAAATACCAAGCCATGGAGAGAGCTGCTACTTTTGAACATGATCGAGACAAGGTCAAAAGGCAATTCAAGGTATGGTTTGACTTGTCTTTTCCTGGGAAAATGACCAAAAAAAGATGGATGGTGCTTGTTCACATTCCCCAAATTAACCCTTCTGATGAAACCAAATAGCTTTTATGAGGGCCTCTCCTTCTTAAAGGAAACCTTAGATTGTCATAGTTGTAGCTGCCTATTGCCATTAAAATAATCCTACCAAAACCTCTCTGTAAGACAAAGAGGAAATAAATAGGAAACAACTTCATAAATATTAAAAGGAGAATATGAAGTGATGCATCATAAACTAGATTCCTGCATTGAATTTGAATACAGGAGTATATTCATATTTGAGAGTGACAGGAAAACACGAGCTGAAGGAATGTATAAGCACAGAGTTCCATTATTTCTGAATAAATTTTATATATTGCATTGCAATGTGTAATACCTCTAGCTTGCATTTTTTAGAAAAGTGTGTATTGGTGCATCTCTTTCGACTGCAAAAATAGGATAGTCAGCTAGAGACAGTTTTCACTCTCTGGAGGGATGACTTTAAAAGCCAGGCAGTTGTTTCTGCTTTTCCTTTGCTGCATATGATACTTTTGCCACCCAAAACGTGACAGTAAGCCATAGTTTTTCATTACTTTCAAGATTCTTCAGGTCCTTAATTGTAGCTGTAGCTGTTAATAACTCCATGTTTAGCAGATATAAAAAAGGGTATTGGTTTTGACCTTATTTAAGAAAATAAGACTTGAAAACTACTTCATTTTTTTAAAATTTAAAACTAGGTTCATGTATTCTTTCCCACATGTTGGTAATAATTACAAGCAGGACAACTGGAGATGCTTGATCACTTTCTGTCATAGAAAATTTAAATACAAGATTATGTGTAATCGTAAAAAACTACATGGAAGAATAAAAGGGAACCTTTGAAAAAAAATTTATTTAGTGATTTTAGAAGACAATAAAGGTTAAAAAGTAAAAGGAGTTCTTTTCATTCTTAATGAACATACTAATGCAGGATTCTTTCAGATTGGTTTGCTAAGGTTTATGATGGTAAAATTTTAAAAACAGATAATTTAAACTATGGTTTCTTGCTTATTTCTGTCTCATGGTGGCTTCTTGTTCACATTTTCATGCCTTTGCCTGGTAGATGAATGCTAGAAACTTTTCCAATTGAAAGTAGAGAACATGACCTCAGGAATAGATACTGAATTTTAAAAGATTTATTTTTTCCTTCCTGCTGATAGATTTTTAGAGAAACTAAAGAAAATGAGATTCAGGACTTACTGAGGGCCAAACGAGAGCTAGAAGCAAAACTCCAGAGACTCCAGGCCCAGGGAATCCAAGTGTTTGATCCTGAAGAGTCCGATTCTGACGATAATTGTACGGATGTCACAGGTGAGAATTTGATCCCAAACACTTTGTGTTGGAACTTGAATGAAGCCTCCAAATAGTAAAGCAGAAGACAGATATTTATGTTGTTTTGAAAAATTGTTTTATTAATCCAGATGAAAAGCACCTTAGAGTAATTTGAAGGGTAAAAGCAACAAACCTTAAAAACTCGGTTTAGATTGTGGGAATGTCACATTTCTGGTGTTTCAAATGAATAGATGGAGCCAGAGTACTTGACTCGGGCACAATTTGATTTGAACACTTTTTATAAATTGTTCCACGAACTCCTCTGAATTTTCTAGTATTTTCTGAGTTTTCTTTCTTTAGATCTGAGAGAGGATGCTGCAAGGGATCCAAAAATCACACCTAGAGAGAGTCTAAGATAGTCACTTTGATGATGACAGTGTCAGCTGCTGTCCATTCCAGAACAGCAGAGTTAGATATATATAACAAAGATGAAGTATGTACAAAAGCTTGTATATGCTGTATGAGGAGTTTATTAACATGGAAAGGGTTCAGATGTGAGCAATCTAAGTAATAGCAAATATTAGGAAATACCCTCAACCCTTAGTGTCATGGATTCTAATTAACTTTGGACAAGCAACCATTTAGAACTAAAACACACAAAGGTGTGAGCTGCTGAAGGAGAAAAAATTATGGTCAGTGGCATGTGGCTCTAGGTTTCAGCTGGAGTATTTAGGACTGATAATTTACCTTGTTTAGTGACAATGAAGAGGGGTTTATTTGTTTATTTTCCAATTCTTAGCTACTGGGGCACAATCTGAATACTGGAATGGAGGAGTGTTGGGAAGTGAGCCATCCATGGGTAGTATGATGCAACTTCAGCAGTCTTGCAGAGGGCCAGAATTTGCTCATAGCTCCATAGATGTCGAGGGACCATTTGCAAATATAAACAGAGGTAGGTAATGGTGTAGTTTGTTTGCTGGGATTGTAAGTGTCTATGGAATTTTTCCAACCATTCTTAAGTAACTCTCTTTCTTTTTAGCTCCTTTTCTGTTAGTTCTTGGCTAACGTAACAAAAAGATTATTTGGAATTCTTTGTAAAAATAAAAGGAAACGTAGCTAAGTTATGTTTAATATATGTGATGACTACTGTATGTGGCAGTGATTTTAGCAAACAGCAGTTACAGGTGCTTGGTGGTGAGAATGTTCCTTATATTGACAATGGAAGATAGTGACTCTTTCAGTATCTGCTGATGTTATTTTTTTCAATTTATATTCAGATTATCTACTTCCTGAGTGTGAACATCACATTTGTATTAGAATGAATTATAACTCTGGTATTTTCATTGAAATTCCGTGGGTTTTGACTCTGCCTAGGGGGCCACTTTTGGAAATCTGATTGCAAGACCTGGATGTACGTGTTGTTATGTAAATCAGTGCTTGATATTTTCTTGTCAATAATTGCTGCTTTTGAATTTCGTTTCCCAAGTGGCCTCTTGTAAATTGGCTTCTGATGCTCTGGTTTCCTTCTCTGTTGTCGTGGCTCTGGAACTTCTCCTGCATATAGTTGACTTTGCTGGCAGTTTCTCCATTTTTAGTTCAATCCTTCAGGCTCTGTCTGATTCAGATGTCTGTGCCTGCAAAGTGTGAGGAGGAGGTTCTGCCCTGTGATGGCTCCAACTTCATACACTAAGCCTTTCATCGACCTGTGTGGTCCTGAGAAGAGAACCTATTCCCATCTGGAAAGAATGACCAGCCACAAAATTAAGAGTCTAACAGAGTTTTAAAACTCATTGCTTCTGTAGGGAATAAACATACAATGCTTCAGAATGCAATGAATTTTTTCTCCAGAAGAGGAAGTTCCCTCAGTGTTTTACTGTCATTTATTCACATGGTCTAATTGAAATATGTGTAGATCTGAAGGAAAAAAAAAGTGTTTGGTTATGAGTGAATTTATTACTCTTGCGTATTGTTACTTATTTTACAACTATCAATTTGATTTTGTGGAAGCATTTCATCAATCCTTTTTAAAGGAGATATCATTGTGATGATAATATAAATATATTTAACATTTTTATTTTGCCACCGTTATCAAATTGTATGACATTATCAAATGGTCTGGGTTCTCAAAATTTATAAAATTTAAATAATTGATTAATAACACTACTGCTTTTTTTAGATAAAATGTAATATTCATGATGTTAAGAGGTGATGACTTATCTGCTATGCAGTGTAATGACATGTGAAGATCTCTAAGACTTCAATTTTTTTTTTCATCGGCAGATGACTGGGATGCTGCTGTTGCCAGTTTATTGCAGGTTACTCCTCTGTTTTCCCACTCTCTATGGAGTAACACAGTAAGATGTTATATTATCAGTACTGATGAGACTCAGCCAGAAGTGACCATCTTCATTAGAGTGAGTTCCTCACAAACTTGTGCTCACTTATATGCTGTTTTATTTCCAATGTGATGCTGGGTCAGAAATTTGTCTAATACTTCTTAAAAGTGTTATATGCGTAGTCTGATTTCAGTGAAATCAGTGAAAGTATTTTCAAGGGCTTCAGGGGAAGAAACTGCTTAGAGAAAAGAAAACTGAGATCCTTAGTGCTATGCATGTTTAGTAATAAAGCACTGTTACTCACATTTCCTTTCAGAACTACTCTCCAAAACTTCAAAGAGTCTGTGAAACAATGGGGTACTTCTTTCAAGTTGTTAATTTTTCAACAGAGAATGAAAGGCCTCTTCAGGAAGTAAGAAAATGGGAAATTGAAAAAAGTTCATTAGTCATTTTGCTCCTGCATTTAACTTTGCCAAGGTGAGTATTTTCTAGGCTGGTGAAACAAATGGCAACGGGTAATTTATGCAGAGTGCATAGCTTATTAAAATGTATGGGATGCTTTGCTCAGTATGTTTCCTGAGCTAGTAACTTCAAAGTGATACTCCTTCAAACTTTAGGTTTGCTAGTGCAGACACTTAAAAGAACATATCAGCTTTGTACCATTTTCTTTTTCTTGTAGCTACAAATTCTCCTAAAGTACAGCTTGAACGATGTCTTCATTAATGTTTTGCTTTCCAAAAGCAGCTCGCTGTTGTGTGTGTGGCTGTATCTTAGGAATTCAAGATGGCTGGTGTGAATGTCCTCAGTGTTTTTCATTTGCTTATCTAGCCTTACACCTGTCTGTAGTGTTTGGGGTTTATTCTGCTGAATATTAGTTCCTGTTTTGGCTGCGTTTCAGACTAATTTCATGGCTCTCCTGTGTGTTACCTTATGCTAGCTTTTGACAGCTTTGATTTACTGAAGTCATGATGTTTCATGACAAATAGTGATGGAATGTGTTCTGTTTGTTCAGTGAGTAATTTCTTAACCTTTTAGAAAAAGAAGCGTGATTCACCAAAGAAAAAAACACCCAAGGAGGGATACTTTTCAAATTGTGTTAGGAATGTTACTCTTACACATTATGTGCGGTTGTCAAATAACTCAGTTTTATGTATGTGGGGCACAAATGTGTAAGAACAAAATATGCAAGGAAAAAAAAAAACAACAAAATATTAATTTAAAGAATTTCTCCTAGAAAAAAACTATGAAAATTGTAGTCCTTGTGTCAAGATGGTGATATTTGAGCAATACTGTCTGCTATTTTCACCATCCCCAAGTAGTACAGTCCCTTCTGTGAAACAGCAACAGATACCCATGCATATCTTTCATATATATAAATACAAAGTGCTTTTGACTTTGGAGGTGTCACATTCTCCTTTTTAAATACTATGAATTGAAAGACTGTCCCCCAAGACATCTGATAAATACTAAAGGACTTTTCCCAAAAAGATCAAAGCATAGAACAGAACCTTCAAATAACTGATAGCAAAGCATCATGATGCTTATTAATCCTATGTGAAACCATGTTCTTTCCATGCAAGGCAATTGCCTTTTACTCTGCATATTGGTATGACAGGAAAAAACAGCTTTTAATTTACAGATAAATAATCATTAAAATTAATAAATAGTTTTACTGGTTTTGGTACAAGTAGCACAAATCTCTCTTTTAGCTTTTTCTTGCTTCAGATTTTTTCTCAAATTCTCTGTTGAAGTATTTGATTGCTTTTTGCTATAAATAGATATGACTTTTGAATTAGATTTTGCAGTGAAACCCATCTTCGGAGCTTGTGTTGATTGAACTGTTTACTACAGCAGTGTAATATAGCACAAGAATGCTGATTTCCAATCTAGTTGTTTGTTGGAGGACTGTGAAGAAGCCTTCTTGAGAAATCCAGAAGAAAAGCCCCGGTTAATTTACCACAGAAGGGAGGATGGCAGAGTCAGTTCAGTCTCAGTGCAACAGTTAATTGAGCAAATTTCTAACGTGAACAAATCAAAGGTATGGCATTTAAAAATTGCTATAAATAACACTGCATGTTAATAGTCCCAGGTTTTAGAAGAAATTGCATTGCATTCATTGCTCTGGTTGCTCATTCTGTGAGCAGATCGATGAAGCTGAAATTTATGAATGTTATGAAATTTTCATTAGCGGGGAGAAAAAAAGCCACTCCATTTTCACTGAAAAGAAATGGCTTTGCTGTAAGGTTAGAATTTCTTACCTGTGTTTAGACATTTAAATGGCAAAATTGTTTATCTGAGGTCCCTCTGTAGCCACTGAATGAAGTGTACCTCCAGAGAGATTCCTGCTGCCTAAAAATCGATCAGTTGTCATTTATTTTCCTCTACAGAGACAGTTGTCGAGAACAGCTGAAATTAGATGACCAACTTTTAAAGTTCTTAGGCAAAGTGAATCTTACCTAAGGAAGGCAACAGAATAGAATTTAAATGTGTTCCAGAATGTTTGTGTTGGAAGTCCTAAATACTTTTCTCAGTTGGATTCAGAGTTGTGTCATGCTTTGCTATTTACTTTTTCAGATGATTGACCATGCTGGAGGTGTGGAGGAAGGAGCATATGAAATCTATAATTGTGTAGAAAAAATAATTAAACAGGTAAAGTACATTATGTGTTTTATGTTTCTGATTTATGATCTTAAATTATGTCAATGTGATTAGTATGTGATACCTAGATTCAAAGTATCTCTTTGTTTTATCATTAATATCTGGCAAACAACAAAATGTGGAAGTGGAAAACAAAACCCCAAACTAAGCAGTGCTTTTTTGGATAGAAGCACAGGACCAGGGGAAAGTGTTCTATTTATGGGCCTAAATCAGCTTTTATTTTCTCTTTATCCATATCACAGATGCTCTCCTTATTCTTGTGGTGAGTTGCTTTCACTGTGAGATATCTAAAATCAATGTCTTGAGACCTGGGCATTCAGAGTTAACTTAGTTTCATTTAATTGCTTATTTATTTATGTTCCCTGCTACCCTAAAAGGAAATGAGCATATTGGTGTTAGTAGAGCCACACTCATACTGAGACTAACAGAAAACGTGCTTGCACTATAGTTGCAGTTTTCTCTATGGAATTTCTTTTAATTAGGATATATTGGGGTGTGAAATGACAGACACAGAAGGCAAGGATTTGGGTAATAAGGAAGACTCCACTGCTCCCGAAGAAGAAGTTTTTGGTGATGTACTGTGGGATGCACACGATGAACAAGAACAGATGGAAGCTTTTCAGCAGGCCTCCAATTCAACGTGTGAGCTGGGATTTGAGAAAGTGAGTACATTATAAAGGTATATGGATGAAGAGAAGGTCATCTCTCATTTCCATGCCTTGTTGGGCAAGATGCACTTCTACAGAAGAAGCTGCAGAGAGAGCATCCTTGAGGCTGTCACTCCTTACACTGGAAGAATCCGTATGTCTAATATAGATGGCATATTTATTTTCTGGGAGGGGTGCCAGTTGGTGTGTGGTTGAATGATGTTGATGAAGAAGTAGTTGTTGTGCCTGCACTGGAGAAAAGCACTATAACAGTGTGCCAGAAGCAGAGACATTGCTCATCAATAGAAAACACTCTGCATATCTATCTTGTCGTCTTCTTTTTGTTTTATTTCTCTTTTATTTCTCCCTGAGGAAATCCAATCTCTTTCTTGACACCTGGAGTTAGGTCTTTAGGAGATGGTTAATGAAAAGATTTCATCTCATCATGCAGCCGTAAAAGAAGAACAAAGGAAACTTTAAAATGGAAAGCTGCTGAAATGCTCAGAACTTACTCATTACTGGAAATAAATTGTTTAAAGCATTTCAAGTTGCGAGTATCAGGAACATTTATATGCTGGGAAGATAAAATGAATGTAGGAAGATAAACGTAAAAGTCATCACAGAATATGGAGCAATAGTTTTTATGGGCAATGTAATGTAATCATGCAGTTTCTGTTATTGTATTTAAATTCTTAGTACCCCTATTTTACTAGCACAATATATTTTTTGACTTCACCACTTGACTACACTACTATTTTTGACTACCAACTTATTAGTAATGTTTTGGAGGATTGTACCATCTTTACTACATTCTAGAGCAATAGAATAGCAGAACATTAAGGAAAAAATACCAGTATATATCTTAATGCTCCTCTTATTTTAAAGACGAAACATTTCTCCTGAGCAGGTGAAGGGTATTTTGTTCTATTTTATTTTATCATCTGCTACAACATTTTTGGACATTCATGAACAAAAGCCTTGTTTTGTATGCTTACTGTCTCAAAATAGTCATTCATGGCAGATGCCAACTTTGAAGGCTTTTTCCTGGCAACCATATCCAGTGCTGTGGAGTAGTTGGGAAAAGGGGGAGCAAGGAAGCCTGTACAAAAACAGAACACAGTTGCTTTACTATAGTAGCACTATTTCAGTTTATTAGCACTGAAAGTTCCGTTTTAAATAGAGTTTTGAAGAAAGTGTTAATTAATTTTACACTTTTCTAAAAAGGGATAATAAATTTTGTGGTTTAAGTGTTTCCTTGCAACTTCTCTTTACACTTGTATTGCATTTCAGTTGGTACTCCTTTACCTCTGCAAATCAGTACATTTATTTTGAATCTAAATGGTTTACAGTACCAGGCACTATATTTCTTTCTTAAACAGTGGAATATTTATAATGATTGCTTCTTTTTTTGTAGTATTTTGAACGTCTGAATGACCTAGTAGCAGCACCAGCACCAATTCCACCGTTGCTTGTATCAGGAGGACCAGGCTCTGGGAAATCTCTCCTTCTGTCAAAATGGTAGTTTAATTTTCTATTTTTTTTTTATATGAGTGACATCTAAGAAAAAAAGTTTTCATTTCATTTCAAACATTTTGTCTGTCTAATAAGAGGTAAAAGGGGGGCATTTACAAAGTGCTGAAGTTATTGAAGTATCCTGCAAAGATTTGAGTAGCTAATTTCAACTGGACTGCCTTTAAGAGCTCCATGACTCCAGTTGCAACATCTTGTCATAAGACATTGCTTACATATTTGTCTTTGCACAGCATTATGATGTGGTTTTAATAGCTCAATAATGTTGCCCTTCTCTGATACACAAGAAGGGTCCTTTGGAGTCTTTGTAACTGAAATAAAGATCCTAATAATTTACTAATAGATCCTAATAGAAAGCAACACTTGTATGCAATGGTGAAATTTGCTGTCATAAAATAAATTGATGGTGTCATTGCTTTTTGAAAGCTTGGTGGCACCTGACTACAAAGCTTAGTGGCATGTGACTATTCCTTGCCAGGAAGGGCACTTGCTAATTGCTATCAGTTCTGAGGAGAGCAAAAGTAGAATCTGACATTAAGAGCTCAGGAAATGTCTATCATGTTTGTAAAAGAAACATGGAATACATTTAGCTAAGCTACTCTATCTCCTTTGGCAAAACAGATGCTTTTTGTTTGAGATCTGTTTGTAAAATTACAGTCTGTTGAGTCTTTTCTTTTTTTCTTCTCTTCTTTCATTAGGATTCAATTACAGCAGAAGCATTCACCAAACACTCTAATTCTTTACCACTTTGTTGGGAGGCCCATGTCTACTAGCTCAGAATCTGCATTGATAATTAAACGCCTTACTCTAAAGGTAAGGCTGTAGTGCATCCCCTGCATTGCACCTTTCTTTGGAAACTGCAGTGTGTGTATGTCAAAAGATAACATTTTCCACAAAGTTTTCAACATCAGTGAAAGGTAATACAAATGCATAGAAAAACATTCCAGTTCAGATTGGGCAGGACTTTGGGAAACCTGGTCTGGCTGAAGATGTCCCTGCTCATTGCAGGGAGTTGGACTAGGTGGCATTTAAAGCTCCTAGCAATCCAAACTATTCTGTGAGTCTATGAAATGTAAGGCATTATGGAATGAGGGGAATCTGATCCCTTACCCTTAATGTAGCTCAATTAAATAGCGTCTCTGGGATATTCATAATAGATCAGCATTAGCAGTTTTGTTACCAGTGACCTATATTGATGACTTATAAAACCATACAAACTCCTTCCAAAATTCCCTGCCATCTGGCCAATGAGAGAGGCAGGTGGTGCCTCTTGTGTCTGTGCTTAGAAACCTGAGGCTTATTGGCCACTTGGCACCATCTTGTTCCTGGACTAGCCCTCTCCTATGTTAATTTATTTTTGATCATGTGCTAAATGTGCGGGGAATAAGCAAGGATCATTTTTGTGCCAGGGTCTGAGCTTTCTTTTTCCATCACAGGGTGGCACAAGGGCCTTACAGGACTAAAGTCTGTAGAAAAACTAAATCAGTTGTGCTATCCTTGCAATTTTCTCATCTATTTTAGATGTTTGTCTATTTAACCTGAGCAACTTCAAGTCCTTTAAGACTCCAATTTCTTGTCCATTGTTTAAACTGATGTTATCTCTCTAGGATTTACACACAGTTCAAGAAATACTCTTTGTTCTGCTTTCTGCATGTTCTGGAAGGAAAGAACTCTGTGTGAACTTTACTTGAAAAATTGCCCCCAAATCACATAGGGGGGGGTTTTTGGGAGGGGTGGAGGTGGATATTTGGAGTTTTTTCCTCAAGTGTCTTCTTTCAACTATCCTAGCTGATTTTTAAGGTAGAATTTCTTGTACATGTTTTTAATTCTGCAGCTTATGCAACACTCTTGGTTAGTATCACCTCTGACTTTTGACCCAGCTAAACTTCTGGAAGAGTTTCCCCATTGGCTGGAAAAACTTTCTGCTCGCCATCAAGGCAGCATTATTATAATTATTGACTCTATTGACCAAATACAGGTATGTTTTCAAAATTTTTGCCATTTGTCAGTCTAAAGGGAATCTTGAAGATTGTAAGAGGTTCAGCCATAGCTATGTAACAAAAATATTATTCTTTGCTTTGCTCTGAAGAGAACCTATGGAAACTAGTTTTGTAAAAGTGCAGTTGAGTTATTTTTGTAGATAATTTGGGGGGGGGTTGTTTTGGTGTTTTTCTTCTAAATTTTATCTTAACACCTTATTTTCTGAGCAGTATGGTTACATTACTTATCCAAAGATTCAAGGCTGTGAGCTGACTTATTGGACATGTAAATAGCCTACTTTTTTATGAGGTGAACATTTCAACAGTAGTATTCTATCTGCTTTATTTAGTGTGCAGTTGTACTGATAGATATAAATGGGTCATTTAGTATTGTCTAGAGGGCCAGATCATGAAAGGAAAGACACTGGAGAATTTAAGTCTCCTTTTATTGAGTTGCACAGTTAATGAAACATAGCAACTTCTGACATTGTTTTGAACAACCTCTATGTTAAGAAATGAAAATTTGTTTTTAAGCAAGCTGAGAAGCACATGAAGTGGTTGATAGATCCATTGCCAGTGAATGTGAGAGTGATTGTATCAGTGAATGTGGAAACGTGTCCACAGGCGTGGAGGTATGTTATATTTCTGTGATGTGTCAGAGTATCCTGGCTTAGAATTATTATTTTAAATTGCAGTTACTCATTGAAGAGCAGACAGATTTGTCAAGATGTGGAGATTTAATGGGATAAGATTTTGCAGCCTGTAAGGAAAATGAAAGCTTCTCTGTTACAGCTGCAATGACAGATTTTAGCTGTTGGAAAACCTAATTTTTGTTTTACTGTGATGGATCTGTCCACATGACTGTATGAAAGATGATATTAAATGCAGTCTGGTGCACATCAAGAACTGTAGTGCCATGATGTAGATTCAGATAAGGCTAAAAGTGGAAATTTGACTTCAGAGGACTAGAATTTCATAGTAGCAGGAACAGCTTCAATTACTGCTTTGATATAAATCTTTTAAAAGCCTTGGAAGTCTGATGCGGTTGTTTTTTTTTTTTTTTTTTTTTTTGGTGTGTGTGTGCCATTTAATAAGGTTTGAATATGACTTTGTTCTCTCTTACCAAAGGTTATGGCCCACTCTTCATCTTGATCCACTGAATTCCAAAGATGTTAAATCTCTCATTAATGCAGAATGTAATTCTGCAAATGTTAAACTGACTAAAGAGCAGGTATGTCTGTTGCAGTTTTTCTAAAATACCTTACTTTGTATAACTTTTGATGAAAACAAGGAAAAATGAAGGAAGCCCAGCTGCCAAAAAAAGAATTATATTTAGCTAACCGAATAAGATTGCTCAAAATAGCATGAAGTTTGAGTATTTTTACCCCATGGCTCATAGCACTGAAACACAGATGGAACAACATACATTTTTAACACAAAAGTATGTGCAGTTGCACATACTGCTGTAAATGTGTTATTTTATTTTAGAATACCAGAAGTTTTAATTATGTTTTAATTAATGATTATTCCTTGATACTGTAACAGGGATTGTCAGAGTGGAAACACAGTATTTTACCTTTTCCTTTGAGACTGATTCTGTAAGCTAATGGTCATGTTGAGATATAATGTTAGATCCTAACACTTCATCTTAAATTCAAATGGGAATTTCCACTCATATGCTTCTATGGCTAGAAACATGTGCAGTATTTAGGGCATTACTTACCATGTTATATTCTTCAGATGTAACAGATAGAAGGATATCAAGAACTCTTGTTTTCTTATCAAGCAGTGAACGTTTTATTTGTGTGGTTAGTTGCGTCTCAGTTCACAGATTTTGTTTAAAATGCTGTAGGAGAAGAAGCTTGAGAGACATTGTCGTTCTGCCACAACTTGCAATGCTTTGTATGTCACTCTCTTGGGCAAAACCATTGCTTGGTAAGTTGAGGTGTTTTGGAAATTACTATGGTCATCACTAGATTAGAAGATTTTAAGTAGATTAGCCTTTTGAAATACTTTCATTTAACACAGAAAGAATCTTGCTAAGAAAATACAATGGAGAAGTTCTCTCTCTTCACTGACTGTGAATGCAACAGAAACAGAAATAAAAGAGTCACCATTTTGATATTAAGTGAATCCAAATAGTTATATCTATTCATTTTCAGCTCTTCTATTTCTATTTTATGTTAATGCTGCTCTTTTTTCTGGGTCTGTCAGTTGGTTTAGTACCCTTTAAAGGTATTTGGAGAATGTTGGTATTGTGCCAATAAACAGTTTAATTCAGGTGTGTTGTATTTACTGATGTACCAGAGAGTTTGCCCCCATAGATCTTTAAGGCTACAAAGAAGTTCAACAGCTGTCTAATTTAACACCCTGCATATGGTCCTTAGCCTTATAATTCCTGCTGTGGAGAAAATTAATCTTCCCTGTTGTGCAAGAGAATACCTAATAAGTGCATTGGCTTATTATTAACCTAGACTTCATCTTGTTGAGAAAGATGCATTTTTAGTTAAGGGACTCCCAGAAGATGGTACGCTAATTGGTAATTTACTCTGGGTGACTGATTTCATTATTTTTGTTCACATTTTATGTTCTAGAAGACTTAATTGCTCCTGAAAACATGCATTGTAAATGCATTAAATGAAATAGCAGCATGTGGTTTTGTCTTTATACATCCTGATGTTCTTACTTGTACTCCTGTTGGAGAAAACAACACTGCAGCATAGGTTTTTTAATAAAACTGTTGCAGCTATTTAGAAAAATCAGAAAAAAAGACAGAAATTGGCTTGGAAGAACTCACATCTTCTTTGTTTAAATCTCACCAGGTGTTGTGTACCTTTTGAACCCAGTAGGAATCCAGAAAATACTTAAGAGAGAGCTCTTCAGTAGTTTCAAATCAATCTTAAACAAATTTAATATGCTAAACCTTACCCTTTTTGTCCTGCTCAGTGTTGGAAATACAGGAAATATTGATGAGATTCTTCAGCAGTGTTGCCAGTGTCAAGACACAGTGTCACTGTACAGGCTTGTTCTGAGATCAATTCAGGAATCATTGCAGAGTGATAAAGAGAAAGGTCTTTTGAGAGAGGTAAGCAGAGAATGCATCACTGTTTCTGCAGGTAATGAATGCTCTTTCCTGTCAAGTTTTTCTTAACTTAGAAATAAATACAAATTTATATTAGTTCATATGTATGATTCAGAGGTTATTGTGTATTATTAGTATAGAAGGGACAGTTTAATTGATATAATTACATCTGTTACATAGTTGTAGAATGTATGACTGCTTTGTGGTAAATATCAACTGAGCTATTGTCTCACACAATAAAGCAGGGCTTTTTCACTATGATGTGATATAGAATTAGCACTTTCTTGCTGATCACTGCCATTATCTAGTGATTAACTATACTGAGCATAGTAAATGCAATGAAAACATGGTATCTTGTGAATACAGGCATTGCTTATTACATTTCTGACTTCTCGTCCTACCTTTACAGAATTTCCATCTTGTGCAAAACATTTTTGTAATTAGGACACAATACTCAGAAATCACTACCTCTTTGGTTCTGGCAGCATAAAGACCTTTAGCATATTTTACTTAGATGAAAGTTCCTCATGATAATAGAGTTATTCTCTCACAGTGTTTTAGAAGAAAGTCTAAGGAGCCATTTGTTTGTCCCAGAGTGTCCCATTTGTGCTTTATTTATTAGAATATTAAACCATTAACACTGAGGTCTCTTCTTTGAGAAGTGAGAAAGGGCTTGTGTAGGGAGGGTATTTTCCTTTGGCTATAAAGCTATAACTGTTATAAACAGTGTTTTTCTTGACATTTCAGTGTAACTAGGCTCCCCAGCAAATACTGCTAACTGTGTGGAATCTTGTTTTCTGCTTTGTGTAGATACTGTGTGTCATTGGTGTCAGCCACAATGGTGTGAGTGAGTCAGAGCTGATGGAGCTTTATCCTGAGCTGACTTCTGCTGTGCTGGCCTCACTCCTTCACAGCCTGCACAAAATGTGTCTGCTGACATATGGCTGTGGTTTGCTGAAGTTCCAGCACCTACAGGTAAAGTTTTTAATTCTGAATACACGCTAGTGAAGCTCCAATACTTAACTCCAACCCCTGTTTTTTAGATAAGCTCTCTTGTTAGCTAGATGGGCCTTGAAATGCCATGTTTGTTCATCCATTCTTCTTAATAACTGGCCTGATTTAGAAACACCTTGTAAACTACCAGAGCTGGATGCCAGTATTGTTGAAAATCTGGCCTTTCAAACCTTCATAAATTTCTGATCTATTAGTTTCTCTGTGTTCTAGATAACACTGGATTCCCCTCCCCCCAAAAAAAAAAGAATTGAAAGAGAAAGGAATATGGCCTGAATAACCAGAGCTAATATAAGACAATTTGCTTGAAATGTCTTTGTCATTGAAAGATTTTCAGTTCTCCAGCAACAATTATGTTTCATCTTGCATAATACCCTGTGTATCATCAACTTAACCAAATTTAATGCATTCTCTTTCTTTTAATTATACTCTGTTTCAGGCTTGGGAGATGGTGAAACTAGAGTATATGGAAGCAGGTGAAAATGTTATTTCTGCCTATAGACAAAAGCTAGTGGAATATTTCACCAGGCAGTTAAGGTAGGTCAGAATTCTTCAGAGTGCGAAATTGAAGATTTCATGCCTCATAGACGTTTTTGTTTTCTTTATATACCTTCGAGTTAATCTAATTATTATGGCAAAATAACCATGCAAAATTGTCAGTTTAGATGTTTATTTATTGATATGCTGCTTATTAATCTTGGAAGAGAATGAGGTCTGTGAAGGGGAATGGGCATATGATAAAGTGCTTGTGAAAAAATGCAGGGCATGAATTTATACCATATCGGTTGCTTTGTGGTCTCCAAACCCCCATGGATTTTTAACTCCCAGTAAATGCTAGGAAATTTGAGTTTGCTTGGAACTTGAAGCAGAAAAGCACTTGTGTTCAGGAGGTAATTGGCACATAGATAAGAGGAGATCCAGTAATACAGATGAACATCTACAGGTTCATATCCAATTTAAAACTGATTTGCATTTGCATTCTGAGTTAGTGTGTCCCAGCTGTGGGCTGCTGTTTATTGCTCCTCCAAACATCCACTGCTGGGTAGCAGGAAGCCCAGAGGGCCACAGTGTGCCAGGCAAAGTAGGCACAAAGGGACAAAGTAGGCACAAAGTCCTGCTGCAGGACTGCAGTCCTGCTGTCAGGCACAGATTAGCCCATATGGGATGGAGAAGCAGCTTCCTGTGGAGTGCTTGGGGGTTTCAGTGCCTTCTGAGGTGAAATTAAAATGAACAGGTAAGAAAATGGAGTACACAGGTCTTACAGTAATCTGTCTGTTCAGGCATTCACGTATGGAAACTGTATGCTTGCCTAGTTTTCACATCACTATTAGGCCTATCAGAGTTTTAATTTTCATTTGTTTTTCTTTCAATAGTCAAGACCGAGTGACTTGGAGAAGTGCAGATGAACTTCCCTGGCTCTTCCAACAGCAGGGTGATAAGCAAAAGCTACACAAGTGTCTTTTGAATCTCTTTGTGTCCCAAAACCTTTACAAAAGGTACAAAGGTAGCAACTGCTTTGGCCATTATAAACATTTCAAAGTAATTTTTTGTCAATATAAATCAGAAAGTGTCAGATTCAAATAGTTAATAGTAGAGGCTGAAGTGATAAATGCTGTTCCCAAATAAATAATGTATTTTTTCTATTCTGTTACACCCTGGGGGTGGTAAAGGAATAAATACTGCTGTTGAATAACATTAGTCTCCATGGATTGTCTCTGTAGATGCTGTAGCATAACAACAACATTTGTGCCTATATTTGTGCCTTTTTTCCTAAGCTAGCATCAGTCTGAATAGAGGGGAACCAGAGATAAGATTCTTTTCCTTGTTAAAACAGGGGACATTTTGCAGAATTGTTGAGTTACTGGCAGCTGGTTGGGAAAGATAAGAGCTCTATGGCAGCTGAATATTTTGACTCTCTGAAAGAATATGAAAAAAGCAGTGAGGGAGAGGAAAGTATGATCTGCCTGGCTGATCTTTATGAGACCCTGGGACGATTTCTTAAGGACCTAGGTCTTCTCAGTCAGGTGAGTACACCTAGAGATTGTTGTAACAGCAAAAAGGCAAATGAAGCAGAGCTCAGTGTGTGCTTTCTGTGGCAGTAGTTAAGTTACTGTAGCTCAGAGGATGCTGCTTGGTGCCCTCACACTCTGGACTTGGCTGTCACAGGCTGTGGCTCCTCTGCAGCGCTCTCTGGAGATCCGGGAGACTGCGCTGGATCCAGACCACCCGAGGGTGGCACAGTCACTCCACCAGCTGGCAGGAGTGTATGTGCAGTGGAAGAAGTTTGGAAATGCTGAACAGCTGTATAAACAGGCCCTGGAAATCTCTGAAAATGCCTATGGAGCTGAACACCCTCGGGTGGCCCGTGAGCTTGATGCCCTTGCAACCTTGTACCAAAAGCAGAACAAGTAAGCTTAATTACACTGCTGGTTTTGTTTTATGTGGAGATAGTAGAAACAAAAAAACATAACAGCAAAGGTTTTCTTCCTGAAGCCAGAATTTTTCTTTCATTCTTTTATCTGAGTCATATGTTTAAATGCAATCATGAGCATCCCCTCTCTATTCTTCTAGCAGGTCACCTAAGAGGGGCCAAATTTTGTGCTTAGTTTCACAAAAGCTTTTAGAGATAAAAGAGAAACATTGTCTGGCCCTAAGCATTTTGGGTATTTTTATATTTGAAAAAAAGTGGTGTTATTTCAATATTCTTAAATTTTCAAATTTATACACTCTGATAACTTAGAATCTTACCAGCATATTTATTGATGCTACATTTGAGGTTCTTCTAACACTACAAATAACTGCTTTCAGATATGAACAAGCTGAGCAACTGAGGAAAAAGTCCTTCAAAATACGCCAAAAAGCAGCAAGGCAGAAAGGCAGTCTGGTAAGGAAGTTCTTGATATTTAAAAAGAAATGCAGGGGATGTTGCAGCTTTCTAAAGAGATGATAAATCATGTCTGCAGAGCTGACAATGCTCCAGGGTTTTTGACAATTGTGGGCATGTTCATTGATAATTGTGGGCATACCTTAGCAGCAGCTTTGGTAACTGCCCTTTTAGCTCAGCTGGAAGTGGAGATGTATCAATACCACTGGAATGGAGTTGAGAGAAGTGGAAAAGAAAGAAGTGGTGCAGAATTTCAGAGGTGCAGAATAACAGCTTAAATGATTATGTGTCAAAGTGACAATGGAAAAAGGTGTTCTCCAGAATAGCTGAGGCATTTATCCTACTAGTGAACACAGTGCTTACTGCAATGGAAAATCCCAGTAAAAATATAGATAACACAGAGTTTTCCCCTGTTTTCTTCTTCTGTGTTGTTTTTCAGCTACAGGGTTTCTCTTGTTATTCTTGAGCTAAGGGTTTATCATGAAAATGACTGTGCTATAAGAGTTCAGCAAATTACTTCAGAGCTCTAGTTGTAGCTCTAATAAAAGTAGTAAAAACCCATAAACAGTGATTAAATAAGAATTCATTTGGTTCATGAAGATTTGGTCTATTTCTGTAATGAGTTCTGTTGCAAAAATATTTTTATCGAGACTGCAAAGATCAAAAATAGGCAGAGTGTATAAAAACAGCTGCACTTTTTAATTTGATTTATTTTGCTTGGAAGTATTAACTTGTCTGCCCATTTTAAAATTGAGTAATATTTTACATGCATTTGTATGGGGTGTGTAGGATTGGAGATTATACTGATTTTAGGTTTTGAGTTTATAAACCTAAGAATTTATTGAATTGGTTATTTGAACTGTGGAGTTTAAACAAATTAGCATGTCTGATACAGGGAAAGCAGTATGACAGCACAGTAACTTCAATTGCCTGGAAATTTTCACCAGAATTATACATTTTTGTTGCAATTTGCTGATAGATTCTAAGTAAGTGTTTGCTATGTAGCTCAAAAATAGAACTTAAGGAGGATTACTGTGCTCGTTTGGCACCAAATTAAGTATTTTGGTTTTCTGTCTGTAGTGTTAAACTTTTAAAATACTAGTGTCTGGCATACATTTCCTTCTCTTTGCTGTAGTGTGGCTTTGCTCTCCTGCGTCAGAGAGCCCTGCAACTGGAAGAGCTCACGCTGGGCAAGGATACACCAGATAATGCTCGAACCCTCAATGAGCTTGGAGTCCTCTACTACCTACAGAACAATCTTGAGTGAGTTGTACTGGTTGTGACACATGCATTGAGAGTTCTCAGGTGTCTGAATGAAGGCAGAGCATGGAGATCTAGCATTAAATGCAGACACATGATCAAATGCTTGTTGTAGTACCTTCCCTTCTTCATTCTACTGGTTTTTGTTCACTGTAAAATTCACTCCTATTTTCTGTTTGACGCTGTTGCCATGTGAGTATTAAACAAGCCAGTGCACTTCCTGCATTCAGAATTGATGTTCCACAGCTAATTAGCCTTTGTTGCAAATACCAGTTCTCTCTCAAACTTCCTCTGCTCAGCTTCACTATTTTGTGATTCTCTCCTTTTGCAGAGCTCATCTTTAAACAGCAGGATTGTTTTTCTGTGACAGTGTTACAAGAAGTCATGACCTAAATATTCATTGTGCTTGTAATCCTTCAGCTTTTACCCTGATGTCCTGTTAAAAGCCAGAAAGGGCCAGAACAGCACAAAGGTGTTCCAAGAGCAGACAGAGATAAGCAGGGGTGTTGAAGAAGGGGAATAAAAGGTGCAAGACTGTTTTGATTGTATGTTTAGCCACTCTTCACATCAGCTTCTTCAGCTGACAGAGGAATCTAAACTGTGTATTGTGAGGGAATT
Source organism: Petroica traversi (assembly GCA_025920805.1). Classification (NCBI taxonomy): domain Eukaryota; kingdom Metazoa; phylum Chordata; class Aves; order Passeriformes; family Petroicidae; genus Petroica; species Petroica traversi. Next base: position 2,221,705 of record JAHLSL010000044.1, read on the forward strand.
GTAAAGTCACCTAAATCTGAACTGAATCTTTTCAGAGAACAAAAGTGCCCAGCAAAAAAGCACAGAGTGAGTTCTGGAAGTATTTATACTTCCAGTTCAGTGTGTACCTGACATTTAAGGCAACTGTAGCTTTTGGATAATTACAGAAGTATGTAATTATTTAGGATCTGCATAAAGAATCACAATCTTTGCAGTGAAGGAATTGATTTTTAACAGTTGTTGGACGTATGGGCTTTTCATGAAGTGGCTGATTATATAGGAGCAGTATCTTATCTAATATCATACAAGATCATTTAATATTTCATGGTATTCATAGATAGTTCCTGTTAAACACAACCTGCTTCAAGAGTAACTATCTCCACCATTTCATAGGTGAGAAAAGGTATAAACTTCGTTCTAGTGGAGGCTTAAGAAACTTCTAAAAATGGATATCCCTGCTCTGAACCAGCAAGTCCAACTTCATGTAGTTAAAATGAAATCAGTGGCAGAAGGGTCGGTGACTTAATGAATAGTTATTTATCACATCATCTTCCAGCCATTGCATACAGTGAACACCTTCTTACACTTGCCTAGGGGCTCCAGAATTGAACCTTTAGTTCTGTGTATAAATGGTCTTTTTTTTCTGTAATGTAAAATGGATTTTTCTGATTTATTAAGCTGACCTGTTGAGAATAGCATCCCACAGAGTTTGTGTGTATGTCAGAATGAGGACCTGCCTGGTTATAATGGATGCTTATGGAGAGATCACCTGTAGTTTTGGTAGAGGAGCTGCTGCAAAGCTGTAATGAAATAGTAGCACCCTACTGTGGTGGTATAAAACGCACCCATTGCTTTAGTGGTGACATTACAGGGAGTCTTTTCTACTTTTTCAGTTCTGAACAGATTCTACTATGAGTTTCCAAGGCTGAGTTTGTTGTTTCAAACAGGCACTTCAGCCTGTAAAGATGCCATAGATTTAAAATACTGATGAAAAAATATGTTCTACAGGACAGCAGAGCTTTTCCTGAAGCGCTCGCTGGAAATGCGGGAGCGAGTCCTGGGATGCGACCACCCAGACTGTGCGCAGTCTCTGAACAACCTGGCAGCCCTGTACAACGAGAAGAAGCACTATGACAAGGCTGAGGAGCTCTATGAGAAAGCTTTGGACATCAGGAGGAGAGCCTTGGCTCCAGACCATCCCTCCTTGGCTTACACTGTGAAACACCTGGCAGTGCTCTACAAAAAGATGGTGAGCACAAGCCTGTTACATCTTCTGGTCACCTAAATTAACTGTAATGCCTTGTGTCTTAGTACAAAAATCATGTTATAAAAGGTAGCTGTAATTCTTTTTAGACAATTACCTTGAACTGTACAGTCAATTTGAGGGTAACTTGAAGGCTTATGAGGGAGATAGTACTTCACAAATGAATTCAGTGAAAAATGAGCATTAGTCCTGTGCAAAATGCACTGTGAAGAGTAAAATTAACAGGAATATAAACTTTTGCATTTCATAATTTCAAAATGGGTTATGAGTATTTGTGTTTGTAGATGGTTGTTCTAACCCTTTGGTATTATTAGTGTGATAGTGATGTACTGTTTTCAACTGTTGAACCAAGATCAACCTCAGTGCAATATAAGAATTTTATCTATCTTATATTTTCATATCTTACTGTTTTTTAAAGAGAAAAAAGGCCTTCAAGATAATCCCTTGGAAAAAAAATTGCTTGTGTTTTTGCTAAATAACTCATACATGCTGTTGTGTGCATTAAATGGTTTTGGGTCACATAATTTTCTCCTCACTTCAGTTTCTAATTTTCATGCTGCTAGAAGCTGCAAAACCACTCAATATTTGCAGCAAAACACTCCTTTTGCTTGCTGTAAAAATTCCTTTTACAGCCTTCTCAATGAGATACTTTTGGGGAAAAATAAATTAAGAAAGGAAGAAACAGATTTAGATGAGAAACACATTAACTGGGAGTTGAATGTGCCCATTATTTTGGAAAATTAGGTTCTGATACATATTTGTGATAAACAATCCTTGCAGAATATAGCTGTTAATTAAAGTTATCCCCTTATTCTAGAAACCAATCTTCTCCAAGACTTTTGTTTAAAATAGGTTTTTTACTGTTCCATCTTGATAAAAGAGAACTGAATAATTTTTGTCCCGTGTAATTTCTAGGGAAAGCTTGACAAGGCTGTTCCTCTGTATGAGCTAGCTGTTGAAATTCGACAGAAGTCATTTGGCCCAAAACACCCAAGTGTTGCAACTGCTCTGGTAAACCTGGCTGTCCTTTACTGTCAGATGGTAAGTTTTTCATGCCTAACGTTTATTTTCCGTCTTTAGTTTTTTTTATGACTTGTACCTAAATGGAACGAAAGAAACTTGGTTGTATTGAAAAGGAAAATTCCTTATAGTACTTTCAAATTCTTGGGTTCCATTCAAAACATTGAAAACATATTTTGGGAAGGAAAATGTATGCAGGGAAAAGATAATTGCTGTGACTGGTAGGCACCACGTTGTATCTAGGATGCATTGATACTATGTTGGCATAGTAAATACAAAGAAATCCACATCTGTAACAAAGAAACTTTCTGCTACCCAAAGAAAAAGCAGATTGAAGCCTTGCCTCTCTATGAACGCGCCCTAAAGATTTATGAAGACAGCTTTGGCCACATGCATCCTCGTGTGGGGGAAACACTGAAAAACTTGGCTGTGCTAAGGTAAGATTATATGCTTCAACCCTATAAAAGCAAATTACTGCATGAAACAAAACATCTGTGCTTGGGAACTTTTTAGGAAAGTAGAGTTTTAAGTACACTACATGGATAGTATGGTGTATTTTTCAATTTAAATGAATTGAGATACTAATTTTATTTGCTTGTTTCAACTTTGTTTTATTCTTTTCCAAAGCTATGAAAGGGGAGACTTTGAGAAGGCAGCTGAACTTTACAAGAGAGCTATGGAAATAAAAGAAGCAGAGACTTTGTTGATAGGTGGAAAAGCAACTTCTCGACATTCCTCAAGTGGAGACACATACAGCTTAAAAAGTGCATTATCACCAAATGCTTTCCTGGAACATGGACAAAGGTGATACAAACCTGCTCCAAGAAAAGGCAGTCTCCATTGATATTTTCAAGTAGTCAGAAAACTACTAAGACAAATCCATTTTTTCAAGGATTATGTACTGTTTGGGGACTGCCACCTGTCTTCATGAATGACATGGAAACTAATGTTTCAGCATGAAATCCTTCTGCTTTAACTTTGCACACTGCATGGTACAAAGTGAGCTTCTTTCATTGAATACGTGTACACACATTAGTCACTTGCTCAAGTTGTAGCTAATACCAAAAACATGGACTTGATGCCTCTTAGCCTAAGTGCCAGGATTATAACTAATTTAGCTGAACCATTTGTATAAAGTCTAAGGGGCAGTTCTTATTTCTGTGTTGTAATAGCATGGCTTAGAGGATTTGTGTACTTTTGTATCATCAATACTTCTTGCCTTTTTACAAGCCTTTAAAGTTGTTTCTGAAGAAACGGTAATTTTGAAAAACCTTTGAAAATACTGCTTTAACCTGAAGTTTTAAATGCCTTAAGCAAACTTTCAGTCAAGGGACTTGTGCAAAATTAATTGGTTCCTTGGGAAGCTAGGGTATCTAAATATATCATAATCTACAGTTAAAGCTGTTGTAAGATTCCACTCTGTTCAATAGATACTTTCAGTGAGGAATCAGAATGAAGATGATTATGGCCAGATTTCCTGTTCTTAAACCTTTAGCAATACTTTCACGGTTTAATCTTAATGAATCCCTTAAAATACTAGAATGTTTCTATCAGCAGGGAAAATCTAGTGATGCAAAATAGTTTGCCATCAGATAAAGAAATGTTTATCAAATCTACCTGCCTGTTCAATTTCTTAATACCTGATTCATCTGAAAGAATCAGTCTGAATGCTGTTCTCATTCAGTCCATAAATGCATGCATCACTTTGAACACATACTAGAAAAAGTTTTTATATAAAAAGAATGTAAGTAGAAAAATTAATTCAGACTCTACTATAACATTGTAGAGGCAACTAATGTTAAGATTAATTTGATCCAGTTTGAAAAATGCAAATGGCCTTCACTTCAAAGGAGTACCTAACTTCCCAGTGTTTTTTCTCTTCTAGAGTAGAATTAAATATCACTCATTCCAGCCCTTGTTCTGACTAGGAGGAATTCTCTATTTTGGTAATGAAGTAACTTGGAAGAAGAAAAGGTATATAAAACTGACAGCACAAATGTACAACACAAATTGGATTTTTAAGATTAAGGTTTAGTTGAAAAAAAAAAAAAATAGCTCTTGAAGGTGTTGTGATAGAGCACTAAGAACTGACACTTTGTAATAGCTCTCTGGATATTTTCCCCTTAATCAGAAAATGGGTTTTTAACCAAAGCAAGGGTTTTACCACTATTTCAGCTACCTTGAAGTTTTGTGAACTGGAAAGTTCTTTGCAGGATTGTCACCAACTAAGAAGAGGGGCAAAAGGAACAACAAATATACACACAAAAAACCCAAAGTAAAAGAACCCCAACCTGCCCCCCCCCCCCCCCAAAACCCTTAACCTACTTAGTTTGTGTTTATGTTACCTGATGTTCTTACACCTGGTAATTCTCTCTAAAGAATCATCACGTCTGCCCTAGCTTTTCACCTCTGTTCCAATTTTAACATGTTTTTCCTCTCCTAATTAGTTTTCTTTTTGATGCCAGTTTAAAGAAGAAGCTACTTTCTAGATCGTCAGTGTTACTGTTGCTGAACTGTTACTGTTCTTCCATTGAGCAACTTCTCTCAACTTCCTCATAGTTTGCATGGTTGGTTTTGGAATAAGATAAAAATTAAAAAAAAAAAAATTGGTCCCTAAAAAGTAGCAGATCCCAGCCATCCACTGTCATTTAGCAAAGACAGTGAGGGATTCATGTGCCTACCCTGTGAACCCAAAGAAAGCTTATGAGACAGCTTCCATGGTGCTGTAACTCATGGACAGCAAGGAAAAGTCATTTGTATCTGTGGGGTGTGCCAGATAATACTTCTGTGTAGGAGAACTCCACCTGCAAGCAGAGGGTCACAAGTTTCAGTGGAGATTTAATTACATGGCCGGAATATCAACAATCATCTTAATAACATTCATGAGATACTGTAAAAACTTTTGAACACTTCTGTTATAAGATTGCCAAAAAACAAAGCTGGACTTAATCACAGCAATGTGTTTTGGTTTGCTAGTTCATAACCAAGGAAGCAATAAATTTTCAATTATGTTTTATAGTTGGAGTACATTATACTTGTAAATGTCTTTTTAATTAAAAAAATATTCTTAACGCTGCTTTTTTGGATGCTGTTTATTTTTAAATAATTGTAACCATCAACTCACACAATCATCTTTAATTTATTTTCTGATTACTTCAAATTCTTCTTCTATATACAAGTTGAAAGTCTAGAAGTAACACAAGAACCATTTTGTGTACTCTCTAACAGGGCACACAAAAGTGTATCAATTCCCTCACAAAAGTGTACTTGAAGTTGCCTCTCGTAAGGCTGTCACTCCTGTGATAGCAGTCATGTCAGCCAAAGAGTTATGAGGCAAAATGAACTGTAGAAATGGGTCAGCCATTTGCCTCAGCATCTACAGAGCCAGCTGTGTGCCTGGCTTTTATTGTTCCCAACAGAGAGGTGAAAGTCACACAGAAATGTAAGTAACATGTAAATTGACACTGGTTCAAGCTAACACAGTGACACAGATTCAAGTATCTACCTTTTTCATGGTCTCATTATTCCATCTCCTATCTTTCTTTACAGTTCATTTCTAAAACCTTGTTTCTCCAAAACAACTCAATCCAAAAAAGTCACTTCAATTTTACAGTATAATACCCCTCTCTCAAAACCCACCCAAAATCTCCCTCACTGGATTCAGTGATGATTTTTATGTGTATAATATAATCTGATGTCAGCTCTGGAGGAAACTGATTTTCAAGTTTGTAACTGTTACTTAGAAATGAAACATTTTTAAACTAATTATTAGTATAACAAATAGGTATTCATTCAGCTGCCCTAAGAAACAGAAGCACCACCACGGTATTGCTGTCTCTTTACACTTCAGTGGAATTGGCTGCATCACGTTGTGGAAAAGTTTTTTGAAGAGCCCAACTTGGAAATACTTGTATTATACTGCTAAGGCTGAAATTTACCTTCTTCTAAGCCAAGCTGAAATAATTACCAGGTTCTGTATCAGATGCCCACAGTAGTTAAAATATTTGAAACTGATCCTTCCAGTTCTGCAGAATACTGGCGCTCCAGGATGCAAATATTTACAGGTCAGTTTAACATTTTAAGTGGCCATCTAAAAGGTCATGACTGTACTAATGCATTTTACAAGACAAATACAACAGGTGAGCTACTCCAATGAAGGTATTGGCAAAACTAAAAATTTATACTATTCTATTTTTGAAGACTTTCCGTGCAAACTCAGGCTCCTATTCCTTAATATAGCCCATGTGATGGGGAGTGATCAGAATTATAGCTAAACTTTCAGTAACCAACAAAAACATAATCTTTAGATTTTTGAAAAGGTTAACAAAATCTCTAGTTTTTTCCAATGTTGCTCATAATTTTGTTATGGAAAGCATCTGCCAGGCAAAATAGTGGCATGCTGATAATGCAGTCTGCTAATATAATACTAACAAAAGACTTCACCTTCTTAAAATATACTCAAAACATTATCACATACAAAACAAGCAGATGTTTAAGGACAAGCAGCAGTAAGACTGATAAAGAAAATTCCATCCCAGGGATATTTAAGGCAGATGAAAAGGCTTAGATGTACTCATTACTCAGAAAAAGTAGCCACAGCACGATCCATGCCAAGACTTTAGGCCAGGCTTGAACCAGTTTAGAACAACAACCAAGTACAAGTGCTTGGAAAATCAGGAGCAGCAACATGGGAGAGGCATTACCATCTGCCCTTCACCTACTCAGTCCACTTCAGCAGATTTCATCTTTCCCTTGGCCTGTTCTATGTGCTATTCTCATCACATGATAGGGCATATGATGTGCTGTTCCTGCTTTTTTAGTTTCTCCAGGTCCTTTTATTTGCCACTGAGTATCTGGACACTAGCAATTCTGAGAAACTAAAATTTACAGTAGCATGGCTCTGCATGTTAATAAAGACATGATGAGGAAACAGGATATAAACAATGTTAGGATGTGTCCTTCCTGCCCCTCTAACAGTTCTGTTTTATCAGAAAAGTAAAGATAAGCTTCAGTGGAGGTAAAAAAAAAGGAAAAAATAAGAAGTCTGGTCTTCTCAAAATCCAATGTCCATCCAAACTCATGAAAGTTGTACTTCACATTTGTTTTTCTACATGTTTCTCATTTTGGCCATGAGTTCTTCTAGGCTTTCTTCAGACTCTGCTACTGCCTCCCCAGTTATTAAATTCTCTTCCAGCTAGGAACAGGAAGAAAAAGTTGTCAACAAAAAAAGTAAACAAAGCCCCCCCAGTGATCCAGTTTATTGCTGTTACTCCACACCATTTTCCGAGAACCAGGCACTTGATTGTGAGATTAGGCCCAAGTGATTTTAAGCTCAAATTGTAAATTATTTTAACTAGAAGTTAGAATGTTCTTGCTGCAATACATTCAGATTCTGTGTTCCCCAGGTATGCTCATTGCTCTTTGACTGTATACAGCTTTTACAAGATATAGATGGTAAAAATTAATTAGTCACCAAAATATCAACTGAGAAAGTCATATTTGCTGTCTTTCCCCCAGCCCCCAAAATGCATTCATTCCTATAATATCAGAAGTACATTCACACTAGCACCCACACCTAAAGAAATGTATTTTTTAGAAACACAGAACTAAACTGTAGAAGGTACTAATCACGATGTACTGAGGGTCCAGGTTCACTGGAATTGTTCAAGATAGAATCCTATAGCTTTTAGGTTTAAAAGGTAAGCAAACTGGCTGGTATTATAAATTTAATCTACAGTGTTTATTTCAAAAATTCATAAAGAATAAATACATTACCTTGTCTGGGATGGTATATGCTACACTAATTCCCTCAGGAAGCTCAGGTACCGGGCCAGATGCAGCCTTCAGCTCATCTTCTGAAATTTCTGATACTAATTCGATGCCTTTGCATTAAAAGGAAACAAGAACTCCATTAAAAGTTAGAAGAAAACATTCTTTAACCACCAATTTATCACAGTAAAAAGGAACGTTACTTTCCCAAAACAAAATAAAATTAAAGCAGAAACACCTTTGATTTCAACAACTTCATTCCATTATCAATACAAAGTATTTTCCCTTTACAACATATGAAATAATCCAGCATAGGCAATTTATGAACCAGAATGGCATCTCTTCCTTGTCCTTACCATTTAAACTTTACCATAAGGACACTTCTCCCAGTTGTAAAATAACATTATTTTCTTTATCATGTAATAAACATATATATCTCAATTCTTGAAATGGTTATATAAAACATATTTACTATTCCTGAAGACAATTCCTTCGAATTTAAAACCCTCAGAAGAATGTAAAAATCCATGGGATGTCTCAGCACAGTGGTTATGGAAATGACAACTGCTCTTTAGTATATTTAGAAGGAAAACATGCAGTTAATAGATCTTGTCACATCTCTCTCATCTCCAGACCATCCTCTGAGAAAGTTCTTTATTCAAGCAGCAGTTACATTTTCATCCTAAAAGCTGCACATTACACTAAAACCACATCAAGCTGTGGTAAAATTACTTTCAAAACCTGTGAAAAACCAACAGTAATTACGCATTGTAAGTTGCAAAAAAAGAGAACTAGAAGAATTCTATGTACCTAAACTGTGTTCACCCAAATTGAATCTCAGTATTGGTAACATCATTTAGTCTCCAGTTGATGACTTACCCCAGTCATTGTCTTCATGTACTATTTCTTCTTCCTTTTCAATTACTTCTTCTTTTGGTCTTGCAGCTTCTTTTTTCTGAAGGAAAAACACATTAAAATGAAAACCCCTCAATAACCAAAAATCAACAGTCCAATTTCCAACAACAGCAAAAAGATCAAGCCTAATATTCACATTTCTTCCAATATGTAAGATAAGAAAGTTCTAAATTGTGACTGCTTAGGAGCAAAAAGGCAAATACCAAACCCATTAACACTCAGAAACATATGACTGCCAGAAAGTTTGCATTCAGTTAAGTAATTTTTATTTCTACATAACTGCTCAATCTTTCTTTCTTCCTACCCTTTAAGGTAACTGTAAGTACTGTATATTTAGAAATATGTGCAACCAACTGAAGACATCTGCTGGAAACTGGAGTAGCAAGGAACATTTTCCTTTACTACAGATTTACAGCTTGCTTTCTTTTCTAAGAAAAGGGAAATAAAAAAATCAACCCACAAACCCAAACAATTTTTACCTTATAATTTTCTTGCTGTTTTCTGCAATTGTGGTCACTACATTGGGGGTTTGGCTTCATAGACATAGTTGGGAAGAAATCCTGCATTGCATTGTAACCAAGATAATAACTCACAGTACCAAAATTTAACAGGTATCTAGAAACACAGGAAAAGAAGGAGCTTATAAAACAGGTGCAAACCTAAAACTTCAATTGATCAAGGAATAATTTTTCCTCCAAGAAGTTTTCGAAGACACTTTCACACTCCTGTAGTTGTACAGTTACTGTAATTGCCTTAATGCCAGTTATGCTGTAGTCAGCTGGCAACAGAATAACTGAATCAATATAGAATCCCATCTTCCCATGACGTGTGAGAATAACTCAGCTACAGGCAAGAGAAGTAATTTATTCTTTGTCCATGTAGAAAATTTCAAAGACAAGTCAGCATTTTAGCATTTTTTATGTATAACTTAATGATGTCAAATCAGCACGTTTAAATGCAGAACTAAGAAAAAAATGTGCACGTGTATATCAGAAATTCTTTGGAAAACACGGAAACTGTTTCTTACCCCTGAAAAGTTATATGTAAAATTCAAGCAATGTGTATTTCAGCCTCATTCAATGTTGCCAATACCATTAGGAAATGGGCCATGAACATGTAAAAAGAACCAGATCTGTCATTATGAAATGTTCCTTCAGGGTTGTTTTTTTTTTCCTTTTTATTTTGCTGTACACATCAAAGAGCAACAACTCAGCCACTTACTTGAGAACATTTTGTACAAGCATTCCTGCCACAACACCCATGGTTGTAGGAAGACTGGCTGCACAAACTCCTTCTCGTTTCAATGTCTTCTCATCAATATTTGCAGCCACTACAAGTGGAGGAGCACACTGAGGGGCGATAGAGAACTTAAGCTGTAAAAAGGCATTCAAGAAATCCCACATGTCACACAAAATTTTAAGCTACTGCATCAGCTGTGCCAGGATCACACTCTAAAAGGCAAGTGAGCAGTTCAGCAGAGCACCACGTACCGCAAAACAAGCAGATTCACCAGGTATGATCAGCTGGATGTGTCCTGACACTGCATTTTCACTCACTCCAGACTCCATCCAGATTTGTCCAAGTTCATTGCAGGCCTTATAAACATAGTAACACACACATCATCGCTGCAGAAGTTTAATAACAAGAAAAGGAACCCAAACAATGTGAAAAATGGGGAGTGATGAAACACATTTATCTCCCTGCTTTCAGGCAAAAGGTTACACTCAGAAAAAGAGATATGAAGATATGGAATAGAAATGATTTATCAAAGGACAAATCAAACAGCAAATTAAAGTTTCCCTCATGAAGCCACTCCTTCATGCTTTCCTGAGAACCTGAGATGTTTTAACAAATACAGGCGTTAGTGACCCAGTTACAGCACCCTACAGAATATAATTACACAAACTATTTTTAAGGGCTTGGATACAGTGTATCTGTGTGCCTTCCTTGCCTGCAATTTATGGATCAAGCCAGCTGCAGGGTAACAGAAAACATATATTTGGCATATACCCTACATTGGCTGCTACTATAAAAGAAAAACAGTTTGATTAAATCAACATTTTTAGTATACAAAAAGTCATATGAAGGATACAATAAAAAGTCTTTAAAAGTGTGTAAGATTTAACCGGCCTTTGAAAATACCTTTATATAAACAGAGTAATTTGAAAAGACAGAGCTCATGACACTTTGATTTTTACTAACCATCAGCTGATAGTAACTAAAAAGTCTACAGTTATATTTATACACATAAAATGGCTTTATAAGAACTGGGTAAAAGCTCAGATTCCTCAAGCCAAGTTGGACATTTATTAAGAAATTCCTTTTAAGTTCTTGTCTTTTCTATAGTGCCATAGTTCCTAACATTACTTATAGGAGAAAACAGACTTCCACTAACTCGTGCCTTTGGTGGCCTTACCGTATTAATTGCCATGCGAGCCTCAAAGTTGTCCACACAGCTTAGGACCAGATCCACAGGCTTCCCTTCCTCCAGTGCACCGTTACTGAAACAAGCATCAGAAGTTTACATGGAATTGCTGGCAGAACAGAACACCAACAGGGCAACCAACACACTGAATTTCTAACAAAACTTGTGCAAATGCAGTACAGGATACCACCACTGCCTTAGATCTGCAGTACAAACAACACCATGCTGAAGCTGGGATTTAAATACATGGGCACTTTATACTCGGTTTTATATAGTATACACTCACAGTATAAAGTATTGGAGAACTGTGTCTTTGTACAACAGAACTGAAAACAATTATTTCATGTCTCTATGAGATCCACTAATAAATATTTTCTTCTTTGTTCTGTAAACTGTAAGTAAAACTATTACAAACACCCAATGTATGATCTGATCTGTTTCCTACAATTTTGGCTGGAAATGTAAAGATGCACTCATATAAAACATAACTATGTAACAGTGGAAATAAATGCCAGCTATAGAGAACACATCTAGGCAGGAATGCCTTCATATACATATATTTCCCAGAGGTTTTCAATTGGAAGTTACTAAATTGAAAAAGAGCCCCAACAAGGAAAATGTAAGGCTATGTAGAACCACACATCAGTAGAAGTTAGCAATATGCCAAAGTTGTGGGATTTTACCTTATTCTGTCCATGAAGTGTTCAAAGTTGTCCAGTGTAGTGATGTTGTAGTTATGTACTTCAAACTGAACATCAGGATTGATATCCCTTATGGAGGAAATAAGAGAAGTCAGAAGTAAAGAATAATTTGTATTCTACTTCCTAACTTCACAAGTGTTGCTAGAGTCTTAAGTTTCCAGTCTGAGCTCTGGAATTCACCCATATTTGTCAAAAATTCAGATTAGATAAGAAAAAACCCGCAACATACTGAAGTAGCATCCTCTATGCCAAATTTCTGAGCAAAACTTGCTATACTTAACAAGCAGATTCACATTAAGGTTTTGATCAGAACAAAAATGTCTTTGAAGCATCAATCACCCCTACAAATATTCTATAGTTAAATTCCCAAATTAGACCATGCTCCTTTGCAAATGATTAAGAGTGAAACATTGGTTTTCTGGAGCAGCATCCTGGCTAAATACATTTTGACACCCACTTCTCCAAGTTATACCTCAAAGTATGTTCTGCTGCTTGCACTTTACTTAATCCAGCTTGATGAGGTTGGAAGAAGAGTCTGTTCATGTTTGCCAGTTCCACTTTGTCATAATCAAACAGAAGCAGCTACAATGAAGATTATTTTAACATGTGTGAATCTCCAGAGACTCTGCAAACAGAGCACTGGGGCAAGGCATTTCGAACAACAAAACTTAATTCTAAAACCAAAAACATAGAAGACCCCCCAACCAAACTCCCTCTCTCATAGGCCCATTCAGTTCACATACAAGAGGTACCAACACTGTAAGGACATGAAAAACTGAACCAATCTGTTAAGTCATTAAAATTACTCAATAAAAGGTTATCTCTTCATTTGATCTAAACTAAGAACATTCAACAGATTAACCTACATGAACAGTAGGTTCACCTCTGTTATCACATTCCTACTTGCTGCCACAATGTTTGTGATAAAGATATCTGTTTGTCATCTACTAAATTTCAATTTCATTAATATAAACTTGGTTCTTATAAGACTTTATCTTTTATGTGAAATACCTCCTCCTTTTTAATTTGTTTTCCTTTTGTAATAATCCAGCATGAAGATTAGACAGATGGGTTCATATAAGAATTCGGAGATGACAAGCATCCAAACAAGAATCATCTACACGATACAGGATTAAGTCCTAAATAAATCAATTTTACCAGCATAATAAAAATACAGACTCTTCATGCGTGATGTTTACACAAGTGCAGTTCTTGAGTGCTTTCTTCATAACACTTTTTTAATTTGGGTAAAATCAACAGAGTGAAATCAGACCAAATTCTTTATGAAGAGGACTGGTCCATCTACTGTAAAGATTTGGAAGAATAAAACTCTCATTACCTTACCAATGCCACACCTTGTCAGCATTTCAGCAGTCACACTGCCAACGCCACCTACACCTACTACTGCAACAGTGAAGGTACGGATTTTCTGCAGAAAGAAATAATATACAGATCAGTATATCAAAAGTGGTACTCCCAGAGAAAAAATGCTAGCATTCTTTCATTATAGACAGAATCCTACCTCATAGTCTTTGACAATTCCCATTCTTTTTAATGCCATCAAGCGACTACAAAGAAAAAAAAATGCAACGTTACATAGAATACGTTCTTTATGTTTCTAACAACAATTTTGTTTTTCGGGTATTTAAAATCACTTTTGCTTTGGAAATAACCTCACCAAGCACTAAACTCAAGCCTGCTGTTTTCACTGCAGTTGTGATTGCCAGCTAGGTACAGCCTGAGTGACAGAGTAGATGCTTTCCTATTTGCACCAGAGTCCTACCCCTGCAGAAACTCATATTCTTACTCTGTTGGTATGAGTAATACCAATAAAAACAGGAGGACACAGCTATTTTTGTAAATGATTCCCTGATTTACAGAATAAAAGGTAACATTTTTTTTTTTTGCTAACGAACCATATGGCAGCAACCTAGTGAAGACTGGCACTGTTTTCTGATCGATTTTATTAGATTAACATAGCATTAAAAATAAATAAATAGAGACCATCAGGTTTTGAGGATAACTGAAAGGATTTTAAAGTAACATTTTATCCCTCTATTGAATTTTTTCATGAAAGTGTAAGTATCAAGTACTCCTTGTATTAAGGAAAAATAAACCCAAACTCAAAACAACAGAACAAAAACCAAAAAGCCATCAGATTTCTAGAAGGGAAGGGGTCTCTAAAGCTCAAGATTTCTATTGCCTATTCTAAAATAGGCAATTTGGAGGAGTGAGAATAAGACCTCATGTTACACCAACACCTGTCCCATTTATCAGCATCCTAGCCGAAAAACTCACAAGATTTCCTCTCTCTTTCTCTCCCCGTTTGTCTTGTACAGCAAGATAATACAAAGCAACCCTGACATCCACCTCTGCCAGCCCAGCCAGGTGGGAAATCCGAGAGCATCTCTCCCCTGGCCCGCACGGAGCACCTGCCTCCTGCACTGCCCTGAGCACGCCCAGCCCCATCCCTGCAATTCCCACCCATCCGAGCCTCTTCCATGCCCATGAGCCCCTCACGCAGACCCATCCTTCCAACCCACAGCCCTCCCTCTTCCCCAGCCTCCGCACCCAGACGGAGCCGCCCCAGCGCACCTGTAGGGGTTGGAGTCGGTCACCTCGGGGCTCATGGTGTCGATGCGGGCCCTCGCCGCTCCCCGCCCGCGCCTCTCCCGGGCCAGCTCCTCCTCCAGCTCCCGCACTCGCCGCTCCAGCTGCTCCAGGCGCCCGGGATCCGCCATGGCAGCGA
>JAHLSL010000044.1:2236926-2322431 GCA_025920805.1 Petroica traversi
CCGCTTCGACCAGGCCGGCCTGGAGCGGTACCTGAGCAGCCACTTGCCCGGCTTCCCTCGGCAGCCCGCGGGCACACTGGCTGTCAGGCAGTACAGGTAACACAGGTGACACTGGTGACAGGTGGCTGACATAGGTGGCGGGGCCGCCGCTCCCCTGCCCCGGAGCGCCGGGAGGGGCGAGCGGAGGAGCCACTCGCTGCCGCCTGCCAGGGAAAGCCGTCCGAGTAGAGCCATTTGCCGTGGGGATGGCAGGCAGCGGCCGTCGATGGATTTTTAAGATGCATTCTGGCTTAGTGCAGTTAAAGCCATGTCCCAGCTCGTCCCTTGAGCTGCTGGACAAGGCAAAGTTTGCGGTGGCGACCGAGATGACCTTTGTCACACGCAGTCCGTGGCCGTCCCGTGTGTTCGGTGGACTTCACGCTGTCCTCAGAGTACACCCGCAATTGTTTTATTGCCTACACGTAAATTGCTATTGATATGTTCCATCTTTCATTGCACAGCAAATAGGAATGTTCAGAAGCACATACATGGTTTAATAAACCAATGGTAAAAGCGTTAGGCTGTCGCCAGGTAAGCAAATCCATGAGAAGAGAGTAAGGATGTGCTGAGATTGCCGGTGCTGCCCGGAGAGCATTAGGGCAGTGTTTCAGGGAGCTGCAACACCCAGACTTCGAAGCTGCTGCTCCGCAGAACACTGAGCTCGTTTGCATTCAGCAAATCAGTGGTCTGGCTACACGACTTCACGTCAGAAAGTAACTATTAAAGTTATTCTAAAAATAAGGATTAATTCCTTTGTAGGCATGACCTCGGTTAACTTATTTGCAGCTATCACTAAGAAACAGTGAACAATTTGTCATTGTCTTCTGATGTAAATATAAAACATTAAATCATTCAATCCACCCTAATCTTCCTATGTACCTCAGTTGAGAAGACCTTAGGAGGGGCCTTAGGAGAGTCGCTAATAGTAAAATCTGCTAAAATTTTGTTAGTGTTTATGCTTGTACTTCTTTGTCTTGTAATTACAGTTCAAGACTTCAGTTGGCTTAAATTTGTTTTGTTCCAGGCAGAATATTTGTTAAACTTGTTAAACTGTTACAAACTGTGCCCTAGCTGCTTCAGGGAGAATGGAAATGTAATGGGAGGAATGAGAGCAAAAGTTAATTTGATTTTTGTTTTCCAGTAGTTGTCTAATCCTTTTTTGGGCTAAATCAGAATACATCTTAAAAATCATTCAGAATAAGGAGAGAAAGGGATACAGATCAGCACAGAGCCTTGAGGAAAATAAGGATCAATGGGCTTGATTGGAATATGATAGGCAAGGTGTTATGAAGAGTTTAACTGGTTTGTCCTCCTCCTTTTACACGTGTGTGATTGAAATGTCTAATTTTCTTTGTGACTCCAACATGCATTCTATAAAAGTTCCTGTTGGCTGTCCCTTAAGCATAATCTATAGACATGATAAGCAGGCTCACAAAGAGTGGGGCTTGGTGCTAGAATCATCAATAATTTAATCATAGAATAGAATTATAGAGTGATTTGGTCTGGAAGGGACCTTAAGGGTCATCTAATTCCAGTCCCCTGCCATGGACAATGACACCTTTCTCTAGACCAGGATGTTCAGAGCCCCATCCAGCCTGGACCTGAACACTTCCAGAGATAGGGCATCCACAACTTCTCTGGGCAGTTCCAGTCCAGATTTGGAAAAAACCCACAACACAAAACAGCCAGCTCTCAAGAAGAACACTTTCCTCCATCCTCCCTTTTGTTCGGGTCAAGTCACTGTGCATTTCGCTAGTATCATTTCTGTTAGAAGTTAGAAATTTGTAAGTACTTGAATTTTTGAGTAATTACAATCTTTCTCTTTGCAGCTCAGGCCAGTCAAACCCGACCTTTTACCTTCAGAAGGGTGGGCAGGCTTTTGTGCTCAGGAAGAAGCCCCATGGTCCCCTTTTACCTAGAGCACACAAGGTAAGTAGCATTCTTCTGAGCTCCAAACACTTCGTTTTGCAGGCAACCAAGGTCTGTACATGATGATCCAGCACATTGATGAATGTGTCCAGAAATGCAGTGAGCTGCTGGATTATTTCCCATGTTCTATGCTCTCCATTTAATTAAACATTCTAGAGGATTCACTCTGCTCGTTTATGCTTGGGAGGTTTTAATTGGACCTAAATTTTTGTGTCTTCTTCAGGTCGATAGAGAATATCGTGTGCAGAAGGCCTTGTTTTCAGCTGGGTTTCCAGTGCCTGAGCCCCTGTTGTATTGCAGTGACGTTTCTGTCATTGGAACAGAGTTTTATGTAATGCAGCATGTGCAGGTTGGTCCTCCAGTGTGAGAGATAATTTTCTTCTCCTTACTACAAGCTGCTTTTAAAACCTTTCTGTTAGAGCCTTACCCAGCACAGTTTTGTGATATGAGCATGAATAATCTTCTGATATTTTTAAGAAATGCTAGTTATCAGTGATTCTCATAGATTTCAGCTTCTCCAGGGCTTATTTCACACTTTGTTGAATTTTTTAGCTCAGTATTTAACCTCTTGTTTGAGCTCTTGGAATGATATATTGAAATGAGGCAATATTGCTTCTGTGAAAAACATACACAAGTCAGAAGGAAAAAAAAAATCAGTCTGTAAACTGAATCTTTGGACATCCTGGAGCCTGTTTAGCATGGAACATAGGAACTGACATACAATTACCTTTTCTTGAAAACAAAGCAGGATTCCAGTTCAAATGCCAGTTTCAGAAAGAATACAGCATAGCTCCATCTGTGGTCCACCACTCTGGGGGTGCTATAGCTGAGTCGATACTCTTTCTGTTAGATTTTGGTGATTTTGACTATGTCTGCTCTACTGTGGTTTGGTTTTTTTGTAACCTGTGGAAAAGAAGTTGAATTCAGGCCTCTTCCCTTTTCATTGGATGCCATTCTATCCTTAGGTTCACTGGGAAATTAGAAATGTAAGTTTGTGGGCTAGTTTCTGCAGATAAAGTTAACCTTCCTACAAAAACCATAAATCAAGGGTAATAGAATGTGAAAAATTTGAAACGGATTTCTTACATTAAAGATGGAGAATTCTTCTGGTTTTGACTAGAACAAAGTGATTCCTTAAGAAGAAACCTTGCTACATTTCTAAGTATGTAAATGTACACTCTGTCCATTCTGCTATGGACTGCACTGCTTTGTTTTTAACAGTTGTGAAAACAGAACAAACCCATCTTCTAAATGTATTCAATTGCTTTTAAGGAGAAAACAAGTGAATTTCTTGGGATTGTTTGAGTCTGTGTACCTACAACCCACCCATTCCCCAACCTTCCCCTCCTTTCCCCTGAGGTTTTTATGGGTATTTTTCTGCAACTTAGCTATTAGAGACAATACAGTAACATTTTCCCCAGTACTTTCAAGCTTGAGGATACCTGGATTGAAGGTTCTAATTCAGAATTTCTTCTACACATACACCATATACTAATGACCTGAGTTTACTGTGAATCCCTTCACTGGCCCTGGGTGAAGAGTAAGATAATTGAGGAAGGAATTTTTGATTGCATAGGCAGTATTGATTCACTACATTTGTTTTTGGTTGTGGAATGTATAGCTCTACTTCCTTTCATCTGATGTGTAAATCCCACCAAATACCTGATTTATGATGTTTCTAGGGTCGCATTTTCCGAGACCTCTCCCTGCCCGAGGTGGGCCCAGCAGAGCGTTCTGCTCTGTATCTTGCAATGATAGAAACTCTGGCCCTGCTGCACTCCTTTGATTTACAGTCACTGGGTCTCCAAGGATATGGAAGAGGACCAGGGTACTGCAAAAGACAGGTACAGCTCTTAACATTCTCTTGTTTTATCTGAACTTTGAATGTTTATTTGATTTTCAAGCTAAATTGTTAAGTATTCATGATCATATTCTAGCTATTAAACACCTTCACTTAGTTCAATAAATTGTGCACAATCTAAAGCCACTACTACATTCAGATCAATTCTGTAGTGCTATGCTTAGGGAATGAAATGCATTTGCTTTGGAATAACACTAGATTTGAGCTGTGTAAATAAGATTGAAAGATGTAGTCTTCATTTCATCTTTTGCTATCTCAGTTCACATTTGCAAATGCAGAGGTACTGGGTTTTACTGAATTTTCAAGCAACGTGGTGATAGTGAAAGCCCAGAAACTAGAGCTTCAAAATTTTTTTACTCTTGAAAACTTGTGAAAACTGAAAAATCTATTGGAGTGTTTGTATTTTTGAGGTGTCAACTTGGAAAAAACAGTATGATGCAGCTGCTCATACAGATATTCCTGCCATGAACAAGCTGGCTGAGTGGTTAGCAAACAACTTACCACCTGATGATAATGAAGAAAGCCTTATTCATGGGGACTTCAGAATAGATAACATCATCTTCCACCCAACAGAGGTATTTGAGAAGTATTTGTATGTTTAGTAGGTTTTCATGCTCCATTTGTTTGTACTCCTATCATGTAATAGGACACTTATATGTGGATTATTTTATTGCATGAAAGAATCAGTGGAAAACTGAACTCTTCTCTATACTCTGTGGATGGTGTTTAGGTGCCTAATACATTCCTGGCTTTCATTGCAGGAGCTAGATAGAATAGATGGAGTCCCAGAATCATAGAATGGTTTGGATGGGAAGAGACTTTAAAGATCATCTTTTTCCAAACTCCTTGGCCATGGACAGGGACACCTTTTACTAGACCAGGTTGCTCAGGGCCCCATCCAGCCTGGCCTTCAGACATATCCATTTATTCATTAGTTCTGGTCCTTGCTTCAAAGTTCAGGAACAAAGCATTTTATATTTATGGATCCGATTGGATTCAGTGCAGCTGAAGGCTCACTTCATTAAACTACATAAACATCTGATCCAAAGTCTACTGATATCTGTTTTATGGCTTCAGTTAATGAGAGGGTTTTTGCAGCTGGAGCTGAATGCATGATACATGACATTTGTGGAAGAAAAGGAAAATCTGCCAAAGCTGGTTAGTTATGGATCACCTTAGATCACAGAGACCATGAAAGCTCCCCATTCATCTTTAGGGAGAAAAAAGATTTTATTTTTTTCTAGTAGGTGTAAATAAATGGGTGCTGCCTATCTATCAACACAATTCCATTTTCATTCCTTTTTTCTGTGCTACCTCCTCTGTTGTGGCCAGAATACATGCCTGGAATTTGTGACAATGACTGCAATGCCTGCTTCATGACAAAGCAATAGATCTCAGAGATTCACAGAGTTTTTGTGCATAGATTAGTTGATAGACATTGTTTGTAGGCTTAAATGTGCTTATTGATTCCCTGAGCAGGGAACTTGGCAGTTTTGGGAGATCTCCCAGCTGTTCCTGATGCAATTGAAAGAATTTATCAAATTGTACATAGATAATTTTAAGTCAACTGTAGAAATTGCTCATGAATATGCAGGAGTGACCATGTAGGAAAGACTTTTGCATATATTTCAAGTAGCCATGGATGATGAGTAGGCTGGAAGGGGTCTTTCAGGTTGACAGGCCAGCTGGATTATAAGAATTTATCAGAATAACACTGTGGGCAGTCTTAGACCACCCCGCTGAAGATAACATTGCAAGGATGCTTGCAGCAGAGGCTCACTGAGCAGGGATTGACTTCCTGTTTAAGAAATTCAGTTCCCCATGTAAGTGTTAATCTATGGATGACGTTGTGATAAATTAGGTTTTCTGGTGCATGATCTGTCTGTGAATTTCTGTGCTAAAGGGCTGTGCAACAGGACTGGGAGAGAAACATGACAACTGTCAGCACTACTGTTCTTTAGGACATTTTAATCCAATCATGTTTTATACTAGAAGTTTCTGACAGGAAGAACACTACTCAAAAATGTAGATTTAAATCAGATTTTCTTTGGAAAAATGTCTATCTTTCTGTCCCTATGTGAATATTAATTTTCTGCAGATCTTTATATAGTGCCAAAAGTAACTCCTTTTACTGTAGACAGCCACAGTGTGTGTTTTTAATTTTAAGTGTATAGTAACCAAATGAAACTCTTGGCTATTATAGTGGGTTGTGCATTTGTGGATGGAGAGAATGTGTCTTCTAGTACTCACTTGAAGTTCTTATTTTTGTTTAAGGCTCGTGTTTTGGCTGTGCTGGACTGGGAGCTTTCAACTACTGGTCATCCTTTAGCAGATTTAGCATATACCACTCAATTCTACTTTTGGCCTACATCTATTAAGGGCTTAGGTCAAGGATCTATCTTGGGTTTCAAAGACACCATAGGTACGAAATTGTAATATTTTTCTTGAAACAAATCCTAGGCTTGATTTCCATTTAAAATGTTATAGGAAGTAAATGGTAAATTCACAAGCATATAATTTTGTGTTTGTAAAGGATTTTCCTTTTTTTTTTCATTGTAGCAAACGTGCTTGTAGTGAGGTTTTAGATGTTCTGTTCTATCAAGCTTTCTCTTAGATAAATCATGGTGTTTACTATGTAAATGAAGTATCTCATAAAGCTTAAAAACTGTTCAAATTTTTGAAGAATAAGGTGGAAAAAAATCATAGAAAATGTTGAGTATTCTAAAAAAACCTGTTCTATTTTTTTGCAGAAACTCCTTCCTTTGAAGAACTGGTTTCCATTTATTGCCGCTGCCGGTGTATTACCACTACTTTATCCAACTTTAACTTTTTTCTTGCTTTGTCATATTTTAAAATGGCAGCAATAGCCCAGGTAATGCCCTCACATTTGCTGAATTGTCACATATTTATGTGTTTGTGGGTAGTTCATTTAGTCATGGGTAATAATCACATATCTATGCTGTTGTCAGTTGGCTTGAGGGACAGGCTGGGTTTGTTTGCCGTATCATGTGAAGACATTTGTCTCTTCTTTTTTACTTTTTACTTTTCCACTACTACTTTGTGTGATTTGCCTTTAGTTTAGTTTAGCTGGGCTATGTTTTTATCTCTTGTGTAGCAAGAATCTCCATTATATCAGAAATGTACCAAAACCAGTATTAAAATATCCCAGTTTTTTTCCTTTTAAGAATATGTGCATTTAAGTGTTACTTTTATAGTAGAAGAAATCACCAGTGTGTTAAAGAGACAATTTTAAGTTCATTTATTCCATATAAGCCTTTCTTTTGGTTTTAGGGTGTATATGCCAGGTATCTCATTGGAAATGCTTCTGCAGAAAATAGTCATGAATTTTCAAAGGTTGTGAAGCCTTTGGCAGAAAGAGGATTAGAGCTCTCAAAAAGGTAAGAGTGATCTAAACTGCTGGTTAAAGGCAGGGTAAATCTTTTCCAACATCTTCATTTGTTTAAATGCTTGTCTAAGGCAGCTTATGTCATTATGAGGGAAAATCTGGTCTGGCTTTTACTGCATTGAATGTTCTTCCCTAGGTCATCCTTCAGCAGCACACAGCAGAGCACTTCTGGAGAGCTCTTCCATCAGAGTAGGAAAGGCCAAGAAACTTTGCTGAAGGTTAAGCAGTTCATGAAGCAGCACATTTATCCAGCTGAGAAGGTAAAAGCTTTTACTTAACCTATTTATAAAAGAACATTTTCTGACTAGACTTCATAAAAATGCAAAAATACATACGGAAGTCATTTCTTCCTCCAAAACAGCCTTATTTTCATGCAGTGATGATTGTGGCATTGCAAAATACTAATAGAAGTCACCATAGTCTGATTTTTTTTTTTCAGGATTAAAATGTTGTGTGCATTGTTAATGAAAGCTAAGTGTTACTTTTTAAACTTTTAAAGTGTAAAACTTCTCTTTTTTAAAAGAGTTACTTTTAAAAGGAAGTGGCCAAAATACTTGTTAGACTAACAACAACCTAGAACTCTTAGATACTGAACTGAAAGACACCTATTTAAAAATAGAAACTGCTGATTTTAATCATATGAAGCTGAATGTTTCTGTTACTTTTTCCCAAAAAATGGGATTGCATAATGTGTCAGATTAGCCTTATTCCTGAATAAATCTAATTCCAATGAAGGTTTGAAATCAGATGGTGAAATATACACAAAGTCCATACTTAGTGGAAGGGGAAATGAGATGAAGCCTTTTTTCTCTTATCCTAGGAATTATCCCAAATTTCCCCTTAGAAAGTTGGTTCAGCTTTTAACCTTGTGGAAGTACAGATGGTTCTTGTTGCAGAATTTCTTGTTTTTGCTTTTTGATTTTTTTTTTTTTATTTTTTCAAGTCAGGCAGAAATGTAGAAAATATCTTAATCTAAAAGAATTATGAATACATCTGCCTATCACAAGGAGGGCTTGAGGGCAGTAATTCCTGATTTGCAAAGTTTCTTAAAAGGTCTGTCTGTGACTAAGTTTGGATTGTAGTTTTGGATTTTCCAAGGAAGCCTTGCAATAATTAAAGTATTTGCTTTAAAAAAGAAACAAATTACTCATAGCCATGCAAGTTTTTCAGATGAGTAGTGTTGTGCTTGGAAGTTATTTTTGGTAACAGGGATTATGAATCAGGATTTGCAAATTCTCTTTAGCCATTTGTTTTTACTGTGTAATTTTCAGACTTGGGCACTACTTTATTGATTTTATAGCTAGGTCTGGGCGAGGTTTGAAGTTCTGTGCCTCACTAAAACATGCTTGTGAAAATACTAAAATTACTGAATTTAGAGGCTCACTCACAGCCGACGTTCACTTACAACTAGTGCTTGGAATGACTGCTTACAATATCCTTATTAGTTAAGGAATTATTTTGACAGGTAGAGAATTTTTTTTTCCTCACTTAAAGATTAGCTGGCTTATGTATCTGAATGTTGTGACCCAAAACCTGAATCTTAAGCATCAGTACATCAGGCTTTTGTTATTTTACTTTTGGGTTTGTGTCTCTTATGTGTGCTGTTGGTAACAGTTATTTTTATTTCCAGAAAATACTGACCTCCTAGTACCATCTTTAAACCATCCCAAATAATAGCTAGGTACTGATTGGGGTCATCTCACATTTAAAGTCTTGCAAAATGAATAGATTGCAGTTGTACTCAACTATTATATATAATTCAATTATATATTTAATTTTATAATGCAACCAGTTATATCATGTAAACCTGAGTTGAATATTTTTTAATTGGTTCTTTGAGGTATAGGTCTGGAAGAGACATATTATTCTTTGTGTGTTACATGTGCTCTTAATTTAAACAGCATCTTTTAAATTGTTTCTCTAAGGAAATAGTAAAATACTATACTGAACATAGAAATACTGAGGACAGATGGAAGAAACCACCACTGCTGGAGAGACTGAAGGTAAGGGATAACAAATATTTTTAGCACTATAGCAGTAAATATGCACAGACACAGAGCATAGGAGTGATTGATGTATCCTGCTGAAAAAATTACCTTGCATGGAAAGAAACAGTGTGAGGAACAGTGAAAGGAAAGGAAGAGGGAAGCATGCAAAAGGTGAGAGAAACAAATAAGAGTGAAGAAAAAATGAAGCGTGAAAGGGGCATATCTGAACTTTAAGCCAAAGACTGTGCCTATTATTTCAAAATAGCTATTGAAAAAGGCAGCAGATATATTGGACAGTATGGTAGGCAGGAGAGAAGAAAATGTGTAGCAAGTCAGAATTTAATTTTTTTTTAAGACTTATTGCTGATATATTTTCTGTTGATCCTTACAACAGGAATTGGCCAAAGCAGAAGGTCTGTGGAACCTTTTCCTGCCTGATGTCAGTGGTCTCAGCCAGCTTGACTATGCCCTAATAGCTGAGGAGACAGGGAGGTGCCTTATTGCTCCTGAGGTTTTCAACTGTCACGCACCAGGTCAGCAACCTTGTCCCAAAACTACAGCACTGGGAGCATTAAAAAGCTGGGCATTTTACACCTTACAGGCTGTGTGTCATTCAGGATGACTGCTAATTTCTTACAGACACAGGAAACATGGAGGTCCTCCACATGTATGGCACTGAAGAGCAAAAGAAAGAGTGGCTGGAGCCTCTGCTAGAAGGGAAGATTAGTTCCTGCTTCTGCATGACAGGTAAATTTTCCTCCAGAAGGAAGTTAGAGGCAATTGGCAGAAACTTCATGGGGTGTATATACCAAAAATTAGAAAACTGCAACTTTTGTGTTGCAGTGGACATTCCTGTACTTATTCAGTATCTGTGAATGTGTTTGAATATAAAATCATCTATGAGGCGTGAATGTAAACTGGAGCACCCTTGCTGCCTTTCCTGATAGTTGCCAATTTTCATGGTTACAATAATTAGTATTTGCTTTCTAAATATTTTCACTTTAATCATAGTACTAGAAAAATACAAATTATAGTACCAAACAGGTTTACAATAAAGCTTACCCTTTCTTATGGTGTCCTGTGGAGTTCTCTAAATACACAGTGGGGTCCAAGTATGATTATTGTGGTTGAAGGTGTGTGGTTTTGCAGTGTGTCATAGATGTTTTAAGATGTAACCCAGAAATAACTTGCTTTATGTCTGTAGCTCTACATTGTATTTAGTTTTGCTCCTGAAAGCGTGTGGCATTCAGCATCTCTGGAAAGTCTGGCTCTTGCTCTAGGAAGGTGGCTTTTGCACATGTGATGTCAAAATCTTGATCCACCTGTGTCAGAAGGAATCGAGAGAACTCAGCCTTGCAGACACTTAGTTTGCAAATTTTGTTTCACTGACTGTGTTCTCCAAGGGGAAATAGATACTTTTGTTTTAAAGTAGATGGCCAATTAAAAGAGGTAATGGTGAGAGAGGAAGTATCTTTCCTGTTTCAAAAAATCATTGATGTTATGCTGCCCACTTCACGTAGTCTATACAACCGCAAAATTAGTTCAAATCTCTTTATTTTCACTTGCAAACAGCCTGGGGGGAGAAAAAGGTCTGAGGAAAAATATGACTGGATATGAATATGAATGGAAGGATAAAGGATTTAAAAACACGAGGAAAGGAAGAAAGCTGTTGATTACAAAGGGTGGGCCAAGCTCAAGAACAAGTACATTTAAATTGGCTATGAATAACAGGTTGTTGAAAAACTGGAAGTCTTTTGACTGCCAGCAGTGAGGTTCTTCTAGAGTAGCTTTTCTACTGGTAGCAGAACAGTGTACTTTTAATAGAGTATATCTAGAGCCCCATATTGGTGGAGGTAGTATTACCTTTATATTTAATCTGGTGGTTTGTTTTTCTCCTTTAACACAGAACCTGATGTGGCTTCAAGTGATGCCACCAACATGCAATGCACCATTGAGCGAGATGGGAACAGCTACGTGATCAATGGCAAGAAGTGGTGGAGCAGTGGTAAGTGTGGAAACCTAAGAATTGCTAAGACTAGAATTTTTTCCAAGAACTGTTAATACAAAAGTATTTATGCTCAATTTCTGAGATGAAAAATTGTCTTTTCTTGAGTAAAGGCAATAGAATATAAGGCAATAGAAGCAGCTCAACTGAGCTTTTGTTCTACGAACCAAAGTCCAGGATTCAAATCCAGACTGGGGATTTGGGCCCTTCTTGAAACCTTTGAATTTTGTTCACAGAGTGAATGCTGCTATTTTCTTTAAACATTACCTCTTTCTATCAGTTAACTTACACATTTATGGCAAAACCCCTTTAACTTTGTTTTCATGACGCTGTCTTTAGCAGCTTGTGTGAGAAGTTTGAGAGTACCATGTAGCTACAGTAAAATGTGGCTGCTTTTAAAGCAGCCTGTGGTGCTGTTAGACTGGCTATTACAGGAGATTTTCTTATGTTACAATTCCAAGTAAAATCAGTGGACTGTACTGTAAGTACTGTAACTGAACCTAATATTGCAATACTGTTACTTTTTTTGCCAAAACATGTGTGACAGCAACTTGAAAGTCATCATTCTCTGGGAGTTCGGAATCCAAATAAATAAACTTGAATATTAAACTTGAATGTGTCATTTACATTCATGAGTGTGTCAGCTACCTGCTGATACATCCTGCTGCAATACCTGGAACCACCAGAAGATAGATCTGTCTCTCCCTCTGTTCTACCTCCTGTAAAACTGGCAGCCAAAGGAGGCATGCAATTTTGTCTGCTGACCCGAGAGTGTTGCTTAACTTCTGGCTACTTAACCTTTGCTCTGGGTCAATGTCTCCTGGCAGTGCATTGCAGTCCTAAGGAAGTAAAGGGAAAGTTTTAGGGGATCACACAGACAAAATAATATTAATAAAATTAGTTATGTGAATTACGAAAAGGAGAGTAAACATAAGATAGCATCATTTGGTTTGTCTTATTGCTAATAAATACGATTAGGGCAATCAGATTTGGATAAAGACAGATGCATAAAAGGCACTACAATTCCAGGAAGTTGGGGAAATGTGTTTATTTGCCTCTGTATTAGTTAGTCTCCCTGGATTTTTTTGTTTGTTTTCTTTGTTTGGGTTCTTTTGGTTCTGGTTGGTGTTTTTCAACTTTTGGGACATTAGAACCTTGGATGTTTGGGAATTCCAGAAACCTGACAGCTGGTGAGAATGTCACTCTGTATTTGTGAAGACAAGTAATAAGTACACATGCAAGGAGTTAGTTACTTCATGGAAGAAGTGGGGTTTCTTATTACGCCCTGCATGTGTACAGTAAATCCAGTATGGCTTGAGCATGTCAGATTTATGGTGTGCGTGTAGGAATTCAGTCAAGCACTTCTGACTTATCTGTTCACGCCCTAGTATTTCTCAAAACACTGGGCAGACATTCCAAGAGCTTTTGTCATCCAAACAGGGATAAGAGGCTCATGTCTTGTTTATGCTACTGTTGCTTCTTGTCTGTTGTTTTAGAGCTTTTTGCTCTAGTCTGTATTTGTGTAACTAGGAACAGTATCTCAAAATGAGAGATTCTTGTTGGCTTTCCTAATCTGTAGAAGAGGCATTTTGTCAGAGCCCACAGGATGTTTGAAGACAAGGACAGTATGCTGTAGCACCACTTCTTCATTTTGAAAACTAAGCTAGTATGTCAGTACATTTTAAATGCTTCCAGAGACTCATGGAAACTCCTGTTTTCCTGGAATCCCTGCCAATGCTGTGGTAGGGTATGGCTTTGGTACCTCTCTTATAAAAACTGTAAATCTGTGAGCTCTATATGGAATCAGAACCTCTTCCTTTTGTCAAGGAAAACCTTTCCCCTTTACTGGTTGGTAAATGCCTATTATGACAGATGTCAGTACCTACTAAAATGAAACAAAACAAAAATAAAGATAAGAAAAAACAAAAGCCAGTGCACTTTTTCTATTCTTGGATTTTATTGTATCTCCATATATTTTAGCAGATACAGCTATTGCAGTGCTTGATTGATTTTTAAAAATTCTGAATAGAAAATGCAGGCCCTCTATCTGAAGATTAACTTAACTTTTTATTACATTTACAGAAATCTAGAATGTGCCACCCTTAGACCACTGGTCTTGTTGAGGTTTAGGGTCAGCAAAAAAGAAGCGGTGAAAGGCCATTTTTTCTGTAGTTATAGGAAAGTAGTCACTGAGGGTTTTTTGTGGAGGATGTTGTTGCTGCTATACATTTGTAGAATGACATAGAGAATGGCTTTTCCCCCCTCTTTCTCCTTCTCAATTCTCAGCCATAAACTTATACTTCATTTTGAGTTGCAAGGGCACTATGGAATGATAGCTGAGTTGAGATGAGAACTGAGCTGTTAAGCAAGTGTTCTAAAGTTCTACAAAGCTTTGTAAAAATTGAAAAAGTTGGAGAAACACAAGATTATTAACTTTGGGTACAAAGGTTCCTGTACTGTTATTTTAATTGCTGATGGGTTTTTTTTCTCTGTTTTAATTACATGCTTATATGTGTATAGGTTGTTCATTACAAAATTACTTAATTGCCTA
Source organism: Petroica traversi (assembly GCA_025920805.1). Lineage (NCBI taxonomy): Eukaryota > Metazoa > Chordata > Aves > Passeriformes > Petroicidae > Petroica > Petroica traversi. Next base: position 2,250,706 of record JAHLSL010000044.1, read on the forward strand.
GTACTGTGACACTTTGAAATTTAAATCTTGGGGGTGTTTTTAGGTGTTTGTGTGTTGTTGTGTTGGGATTTTCTGGAGTTTTTTGACAACGTTGTTTAATAAATATCTCTGGTTGTTTCTAGAGGCTTCAGTATTCAGTTCTTGCTTGATTCTGCTAAATATGTTCCACTTTGAGTGTTCTGTAGTGTCTTGGCAGGTTCAGAAATCCATCTGAAAGTTGACTTGCAGAGAAATAGCTGCAGAAACAATACTCTCTGGGATTAGTGAACAATTCCCTTGGTTATGTAAGATGATGGAAGCAATGGAGGGCCTATATAGTGAAACTGATTGTTTCTTCAGTAGGGTCTTCATAATTCATAGAAATCTCCTCAGGTCTTCCATGCTGCTGCTGTCTTCTCCAGTACCCATAATTTTTTGCAATTTTCATGACGTGCATTTTGAAAGAGGCGCCCAGGAAGGCGTAGAGGAGAGGGTTGAGGCAGGTGTGGAACAAAGCGATGCTCTTGGTGACCTGGAGTGCCACATCCATGGTTTTACTGGCACTGCAATCCGTGACCAGCATGTAGATGATGTCTATGGCTCGCCACAGCTTCACGATGTTGTAGGGGAGCTGGGTGACAATGAAAGTGGCCACCACTGCCAGCAGAACCGTGAAAGGCCTGGACTTCTTAACATTTGCAGATCTAAAGATTGCCCTAGCAGTAGCAGAATAGCAGATCAGCATTACTAGGAAAGGAAGCAGAAATTCCAGGATGATTTCCAGGATTTGAACGGTTGATTTTAAGAGCTTTTCCATGTTCACTGGAAATACTGGAAGGCATTCATTCCTGTCATTGTGTTTCTTGACTTGATTAAATATCAGCTCGGGGATGCTGAGGAAAATGGCAGCCAGCCAGACACAGATGCAGGTAACACTGCAGTGTCTGCCAACTCTTCTACGGCCCTGGGATTCAGAAGTGGCCCTGTACCTGTCCACACTGATGCAGGCCAGGAACAGCATGCTGGAGCTGAAATTCATGGTGTACAGAGAAGAAGTGAGCTTGCACATCGGATTTCCAAGTTCCCATCCCTGCACTGCATTTGCAGCCCAAAAAGGGAGGGTGAGGAGCAGAAGCAGGTCAGCAATGGCGAGGTGCATGATGTACACATCAGTCTTTGTCTTGGGTTTCTTGCAGTAGGCATAAATTGCAACCACCAGTGAGTTTCCAGCCACTCCAACCGTGAAAGCCAGTGCATAGAACACTGGGAGGAACATTTTTCTAAAATTTCTGACATCACTTTTCTCACAGAGAAGCTCGTAGGTATTGTAATCTATAAAATGGTTGAACTCCTCCTCATCCTCAATCCAGTAATCAGTTGTATTGTTCATATCTCAGACCGTGGCAAAGCTACAAGACACAAAAAAAGTGGGGAGAAGGGAACAATGAAGAAATAATATTGGGTTTAATTTTTAAAATATATGTGGCAGCCTAAAACCCTTCTTCAGGACTGCTTATACATCTCCAATTTAAATAACTTGGATGCTGAGAATACATTTGTGAATAATCAAAGTGAAGCTAGACAGTAACAGGATGCAGAACAGACCATCTCAACTTTTCACATGTGGGTAATACAAAGTAAAATTGATTTAATTGAAATGCTTTCATTACCCTTAGCATTTGAAACTTTAAGATGGTTGTAGTGCTCTTCACCGATTTCCACATTTGAGTCAAGGAGCCAGAATTGCTTTAACTGCTCTGGCTCAGTTACATTTGACAATATTCCATTGCACATAACTGTGTCTCTATCTTTATAGGGCTGGAATTACAGCTTCCCCTCTCCAGCCTGTGCAAAGCAAAGGAATACCAGCTGAAGGCTGTAAATGCTGTTACAATCAGTTATATGAGCAGATTACAGCTGAGGCAAGCAGCTGCCTGCTGCCATAAATTTTGACAAATTTTGCCTATGAGTATAATACAAAGAGAGTGGTTTTGTTTGTTTCTCAGGTACACTGTACATGCCCATTTAAAAAAGCATAGCAGGGGGGTCAGCTGCTGAACAATAGCAGAACAAGCTTAATTTAGTCTCCATCCCACACAGTGAGCCATGCCCATGTGGAATTTCTTACAGAGTAGATTGCTGTGGTTACACCGCTTCTTACAGCTGGGGACTTCTCAGAATATTATGATGGAAAGGAATTTTATCACATACAAACTGACCACAACTACCCAAAGAGCTCAGAAACTCTGCTGGTTTTCAAGGATGATCTCATTACAGATTTACTCTGTAAACACTGGGGCTGGGTTCTCCCTGCCAGCTAAGTATTGAAGTTTAAGTATTTGTATCTTGAGATTGTGTCTTAAGCAAGTTGTTTCCTGCGGTATTTTCTTATTTTCCTGTAACTGTGTTCACTGACTAATGTGCTGAAATTCTGTCTGTTGTAAAATACAGACCTGCAGTACTGTTTTCTTGAAATAAAAAGGGATTAAAGTTTCTTAATAGCAGTAGCAAACATCAGCTGAGAATGAAAAACATATCTCACTTCTCTCATCATGTGCAGTGTTCAGAATTTGAGGTCAATGTTGCTGAGAGCAGATTGTTATCTGATATTCTGTCCCAGAGCTAAAATTTGGCCTTTACAAGCCTGAAAGAAAAATGCAAATACCATATCTGTTTCTTAGACAATTGTTTAAATGAAGGGTTGCCAACTATCTCTTTAAGTTTTTTTAATATATCCGTTTATTAGGGAAAAATAAGTTACTGATTGAGCTCATAATAAGGGATGCAAACCAATTAAATGGAGAGAAATTAATCATTTTTCTTTTTGTTGGGTTTTTTTCAGTGATTCTCCTAGCGAAATTTTTTTGAAGTGTATTAGTTGGAAATTAACTGTTTGGTTTGGCTCTATCTTTAATGACTTTGTTGTATTATTCTGTTAACATTTCAAAACACTCCCCAACAAACTTTAAAAAATGATTACTCTTATTTTAAGTCTTGCAATTTGTTCTTTATTGTTGCTTTAAGGAGATGTGCAGAATGGAAAAGTACAGTCACTCTACTTAATGCTTTGGCAAAAGGGTGACTGTTCCATGCCTAACGAGCTGCTTTAGCAGGATTCTCCAGCAGCAATAATCTTTTGCAGCTCTATGGTACTTTGAGGAAAGATTTAGTTAACAGCAGCAAAAGAATCTTTTTTTTTATTAATTTTATTTGGTAGAAGAGAAACAGCATCAAGAAGAGTTTAATCCACTTGGCTGAGATTTGAGGAAAACTATAAGTTAAATGAAAAGATTTGGTTGTGGTCTTAAAACATTAGATTACAGAACCTATCGAGGAACACTTAAATTAGATCACTGACAAATTTACTTGAAAGCAAACCAGTAAACATTTCAGGGCAAACTTTAAAAATCTGTGTATGACAAAGCAGCTTGGCTGTTACTCTGTGCTCTGCTGCCTGCGTTCTTGACAGAAACAAAGTTATCTAAAATTCAACAGTTGGCATTTGTCTTTTTAAAGCACTGTTATTTTTTAGCTTCCATGGCTACTCCTGTTTGTCTTTCCTGGTACTGCTGTTTCTCAGGCACACGTGCATTTGCTCCTTGCAAACACTCCCGTGGGAGTTGGGCGCTGAGGAGTGCTGGAAAAGCTTAGTTTAATCTCCATCCCACACAGTGAGCCATGCCCATGTGGAATTTCTTAGGGAAACAGATTGCTGTAGGTACCCTGCATCTTACAGCTGGAGCTTCTCAGGATGTTATGACAGAAAGGAATTTTATCAAATACCAAATACCCACATGCACCCAAACAGCTCAGAAGCTCTGCTGGTTTTTCAAAGTGTTTTCTAGGAGGTATACTAATAAATATAATAAATCTGAAACTGAAGGTTTTCTTGCAGAATTATATCAGCCTTTCAGTCAGATAGAAATTCAGTGTTTCTGTGTTTAAACTTGGCACAGGATTGTATGAATGATGGTGAATTAAGTTAATATCCCTATTTAAACAGACAGATTTTTTTCCCTCTGATGGATTAAGGAGTATTCTGCCCTGCTACTGAACAAATCTAATTTTGATACTGGAAAGGAGACGTGCCTTAGTGAAATGATGTCTCTCTGTAAAGCAAACTTAACTAAGAGTAAATATATGCAAAGAAAATATCATGCAATATACAGAGCGGTAAGGATTAAAACAAAACTAACCTTTTTTTGTCAGCAGATGAGTAGCAGGACTGCAACACAGATGTGCCTCAGTGAAGTGATCTGAATTGCTCTGACACTTTGCATTTTGTCTTAAATACCACACCCTCATGTGGAAGTCCGTTGCACTTTCATTTTGACTTGACAGTTTTAAAAAAACTTTTAAAAAATTGTGCTTTCCTGGAAACTCTTCTTGTGTTGAACATGTGCACTTCCTATATTCCTCCCTGTTCCAAGCAGTCTATGACTGCTCTTTGGAAGGTCAGGACACTCTTACTGCTTCTCTTTGTTGTTTATTTCTCTTTATTCCTGAAAGTCCAAATGTTTTACACATCATCAAAAGGCTTTTATCAAACAAGACATTAAAAAGGTGGAAAGGATAGAAAGGAGGTCCATCTGGGGCTGAGTTGCTGCCTCAGACACTGCAGGGAATCACTCCATTCTTTCCTCAGGGCACCACTGTGCTTTGCATGGCTGCCTGTATAAGGTTTTAAGGGATCCTTATATCTGCTCTTTAGGTAACCTTTTAGGGGATACAATAGAAAGATAAATTGCTTTTTTGTGAAGTGGGGAAAGGGGTTCTTTCAGTGTGTGAAACCAGGAAGATGGTAAGGAAAATGTGTGAAGGCAAGTGGCAAATTGTCAACCAGAGTACAAGCAGATAGTCCTACATCCTGTGGGAGAGTTCTTAGGGACTTGAATGTTGCCAGTCAATCTTACAAACAAATTAGAGACCTGCTTGAATTATCCTGGATCAGATAGCAATCTAATGATCTTCAGTAAATGCAATATTGAATCCCAACAACAGAGAGAGATATTGAGCAGATCAGAGGTCAGATTTTGGTGGGTTTTGGCATCCTGATGCACCTGCCATGACTGGATTAGCCTTCTGTCTGTGTTTCAATTATTTTGAAATATATGGAAGGAAAGATTCTTAAAAATGGTCAGTTAAGAATGTAATGGGCTGATGTTTTCCACATGCTCTATTCTGTTTCAGAGCCATGAAGTAAAATGGGCTGGGAGAGGAGTTGCAGTCTAGAGGAAGAGTGTCACAATATTTGTGCATATTTCTGCAATGCTTTCATCTTGAGTTATCACAGTACTTCAGTGCTGTTCTTCACAGTGGCAGATAAGATATTTGGGCTCCTTCCCAGCCCTCTCCTCACAGGTCATGCCATGGCTTTGAGGCCTGAGCTGTCTCTTTTTAAGACAAACAAAACTCTCAGTTCTGGATAGGCTTTGTCTCAACATGGTCTCCAACAAGATGGAATAACCAGGGTAGAGCTAAGAATGCTCCCAGGGAATTGTGTGTTGCCTGCAGAAGTGCTCAAGAGGTTCTGTGGGTTCATGCAAATCCTGTCTTGCTCATGGCAATTCCTCAGCTCCTTGTAGCTTTCCAGGGTTGCAGAGAGGACAGATCCTTCCAGTCAGAGTAGAGAAATAATATCATCAAGTATGTATTCCAGTAGCCTCAAAAATAACAAAAAATATTTAGTAAGAGTGAATTCAAAACATATATTACTTAACTAAAACCACTTTTGGCTGTGTGAAAGTGGCATGAAGGCAATGAAAAAAAAATATTCCTAAGCTCAGCAGCTGCTCTCCCTGGCACCATCTGAGCTTGTGAGCTCCAGCTGGGAATGACCAGCAGCCACACTCAGTGGCAGGACAGCAAAGCCCTTGCAGCTCCACAGCCCCAGCATTGCCTCAGTTTGCTTGCAGCTACAGTGTAGTCCTTGCCCTCCATGAGCCAGCTGCCTGCAGTGTTATTTGGAGAAGATTAGATAAAACTGTGAAATACAATATGCCAGTGGATAGAAATTACTGCAGACTCTGGAGGGATGAGCCTGTGTGTGTCCCTTTTCTCCATTAGGAGACTCCCACATTCCAACAATTAGTGTCATGCTGCCATCCACCCTGCTAAGACCAGGTTCTCCTTGTAGGAGAGTCCAGAGCATCAGGTTATCAGTGCTTGTTCAGGAAGCTGTCAGGTCTCTAAGCCACCACAGACCCCTGACCTTTAGCAGAGAGAAGTAACGTGCTGGGCTGATGGCTGCAGCAGCCAACGTGGCAAAAATCATAGTTGTTCAGCATTCAGGCAGTAGTTTATCTGGCCTTAGTCATCTTAGACAGGTAATCAAAGACCGAACACTGAAAAATAGATAGATTGCAAGAATTAAAGTGCTACTGGCTTCTGAAAGCAGGTTCTGTGGCAGCTTCCTCAAGTACAGGTGGCACTCAAAGGTTGCCACATTGAATTGTATCTCCACCAGAAAGAACCTGTATAAATTGATTGTGTGAAGATCAGTAATCTTAATACCCCTGATAGCAAAGATTATGCTTCTAATGGGATTGTGATCAGCATTCTAGGCGCATTTTAAAATATTGTCTTTGCATATGTTCAAAAGTATAAGAAGTTAGTTGAACTGAAGATGTTTGCTAGTGTAACAGCACTGTGGTCTAAACGTTTTGAACAAGTTGTGTGGTCATATATGAAAACTTTATTGAAAGCTCATATGGAAATATGGTTAAAACTGACCTTCTAAAATGTCTAGTGTTTTTTCAGTTGTGAGTTTTCTTGCAAAACTACTTCTAACTCCTACCAAAAAACAGGCTTCTCTTGAGTCTTCCCCTCCATCCTCCAGCGACATCTTTGAATTCTGTAAGTGATGTGAAAATGTAATTTACAAATGAGATGTTTATTCCATCCAGGCTGTTTGCATTCCGTCCAAAGCACTGGAGCCTTTCAGAATCTTGCATTAGACAAGAACTTCTTTTTTGTCTTTTAGGGGTCGAAGTGACATAAAATTTGTTTTAGGTTTTCAGGACTTGAGACTCTAAAGGAGCGGAAGAGCCAGGAATCTGTCTTGATTTGCTGTGCTTAGATAGGAACAAGCACATATGAGATGGAGGTATTCATTTGCTTTCCAAAAATGTGTACAAATGATTTAGAACATCTAACCAGATGTCTAGCTCTCAGTGAACTCCTCACTGAGTTTAACATGAAAGCTTCTTCTGATTTTTTTTTTCATACAACATGATTAAATTTGCCCTTTGTTTTGAAGCAAGGATGTGACATGAGGATTATTTACAAATCAAAAGGGTCCAGAAGGTCAAAATATCTTTTGTTGTTTTGTCACTTGAAAATAGATCTGGTTTAGAAAATAGCATTTGTGCAATTCTTTACCTCCTGTGGAAAAGAAGAGCCAAATACCCTTTATGCAGGAGTGACATTTCCCTGTGCAGGGTAGTTCCCTGCAAAACATGTGTGGGGTCAATTGGGGTTGCTTGTTGCAATTGCCCAAAAGACCCAAGTGTTCGGGATCTAGGGTTTTTTTTAGCAAGTTGATTTATCCCCCTGCCCAAAGCTTTTCACTGGGATTTTTAGCTTGTTAGCATTGAAGAGCTCATGGGCCACTCTGTAAGGTCCCTCTGGAAACAAGGGCTGAATACCATTTTGCAGAAGAGGAAAGTAAACAGCTGGCAGTCTGACCCTCCAAGCAGCAGTGTTTATCACAATTAAATACATCTCTCTCCCACTTCCTGGCCGTCACAGTGGCTGTTTCTAGGAGGAAGTGGCTCAGCTCAAAGCCAGGTGGTTGTATTGTCCAGTCCTGAGTCTCCCAAACCTTGTGAGAACAGCTGCCAGAGAAATTTAAAAGTTATATTTGTTTCTGACCTCAGACCAAACTAAAGTGGCTACAGATCAAGCCTTGTAGTCATCTGCATTGAAATAGCAGTAAAAATGACTGATTGCTACACCCACTGGGTATTTTCCCTGGCTTTATTGTTTGTGGGAGGCTTTGAAAGGAATGAGAGCATACTTCGGTATTAAGAAACCTTTAAAGAAAAAGACAGTGAAGATTAAGGGTCATAGAAAGGTTATTTTAATGAATGGTAGAACCTTCAGGACTAGTACATTAAAGGGCTGTCTTTATGCTACAAAGGCTTAATAAAGATGTCCATATAAGAAGCATCTCAAATAATGTTGTCAATGGCTTTAAATGCTAGCAAACTATTTTCAGGTAACAATTTCCACTCAGATCTTTCTTCAAAGTGCAATCTAAAATTATTTTCATAAAGGAGGGAAAATCCTGCATTCCAGAGAAGTTATGCTGAAGTAGTAGCAAAGTTATCACGGCAACCCTTTGATATGCCTTATCTGCATAAATTATGCCTTATCTGCATAATTTGATTATAATGTGGTTGGTGTTTCATGCCCACATAGACCCTCCAGTCTTTAAAGGTTGAAGAAGTATTGCAAAGTTTTACTTTTGAAATGGCAGCCTCTCATCTTGGTAGATGTGCTTTTGTTTCACACTTATTTGGTCAGCTGTAATGGAGACAGAATTAATTAGATTCCATTTCAAGTACCTTCTTGTTCCCTTTTCATAGGAATAGGTGATGGAGCTGGAGGGTTTGGATATTTGTCTTTTCATGTTCCCCTTCACACAAGTCAGCTCCCTTTCACATGTTAGGTAATAAGCTGTATTTTGTTTCAGGATGATTATTCAGAGTATAAACACAGGGGTACATTGCATTTCCTGCACCACAAAAGGAAGGGAGTAGGATTTCTTGTTATGAAACTTCATTTGATTCGATACTGAGATTTTATACTAAAAACTGTTTTTGTGTTTGCCACTTTTTAAAAGGTGCTGGGAACCCAAATTGCAAAGTTGCTATTGTAATGGGCAAAACCAAAAACTCATCAGCATCCAGGTAAGAATTCCTAGGAGACTCAGAATTCTCTGGAACTTGTTCCCTGGAGGAGTCACTGCTTGTGAAAATTTTGTTAAGTGAAATGCCATTAATTACCTGGACCAGTTGGGTGTGCTTCTGAATTAGAGGGATGTTTTAAACCTCAGCATTTGTCTGTTGTGGCCTGAGTTCCTGTTTTGCTGTCAGATGCTGTTGACTGAGTCCTCCCAACCTTTGCACTGTTGCCATCTTTCATTGGAATGCTTCCCACCTCTCTCCATTGCACCAGCTTTAGTGTTTGTGCAGCTGTGTGATAAACTGGATCAGGAAATTTTGGGGGTTTCACTAGCTTTATCTTGGTCACATCAAATTTAGTCTGTGTCAGTTATTCAACCAACAACTCCAGCTTACAATCCATTTTGTAAGTGTAGTATATAAAATAAGTAACACCAGGAAGAATCAAACAATAAATAATAATGCTTAAATCATAAAACAAAAACTTTTCAGTTTCCCTGAACAGAGTGGGTAAAGTGGCACATCAGAGACCTGAAGTTACTGAGTAAGTTTTCAACAAAGTTATCTGTAGATACAGAAATTAAAGTTGAAACATGGGGTGTTGGTAAGGTGAAGCTGTGTCAGCAGAGAGCATCTGCTGCATCTGAAATCAGACTTACTCATTCCATTCCTATATATGTAAATATAATCCTTACCTCTTCTTCTTTGACACAAACACATTAAACTCTTGTTACCAAACTAGAATTGCAAACTTTTGCAATTAAGTAATTAAGTAATGAATAAAATGCTCCATGTCTGGTGCTATTAACATCACACAGTTTGTAATGCAAAATAATTGAAACATTTATATCTAAGAGGGATTTTAGCCCAAATCCTGTGGATTATCTGAAGTTTTTAGGTTTGGCTAGGTTCCACCAAGAAGCAGCCAGGAACTTGCACATACCCCCCAGGAAGGTTTGCCTGGAAGTTGTACAGAGCTGAATCTGTTCAGATTTTAGAAGCTGAAGAGAAGTTAATGGAGGGGATTATGTGACACTCCACTTGCTAGAACTGGAGACTGAATTCAGAGACCTGGGGCATCACTTCCAGTTCTGTGTAACTAACAACTGACCTTAAATATTCTGAAGGAATGTAAACATGGGGATTTTATTTTCTTAAACTGTAGGCAAGCCAAGATGATGATTCTGATAAACTTTTCTTGAGAACGAAACAAAAGCAGAGGTGGGGGACTGACAGGGTGGTACAGAACTGTGTGCACAGAAGTGACAGCAGCAGGAGTTTCTCAGTCCTGGTGCATTAGGTGCCAGGAATATTTTTTCACTTTTTGACTGGTGGGTCAAAAAGTGTTGAAGCCACACTGTATGGGCAGGGTGGTACAGGTAAATCTAAGCATTGGCTTTATGCGAGTCCTAAATTGAGGATGGAAAATAAAAAAAAAGCAAAAGGGGTGGTCAGAAGGGAGGCTCAGATTTAACAGTGCTTTTTGTCTTGATCAGGTACAAACAGCACAGTATGATTATTGTTCCCATGGACACCCCAGGGCTGAAGCTGATAAGACCCCTCTCAGTGTTTGGCTACATGGGTAGGTGATCATCTTTATCAGCTCTATGTCAGTATTAACTTATTAGCTAAGTATTAACTTATTAGCAGTCTCAGAAGCTGCAGTTCTACTAATAAATGTTGCGTATGAAATAAAATAGATCAGTAAAATGCATATGTAGAAGAAGGGTTAGGAACTGGTGGCCTGTGTTTTTATCCTCCTCCATTTTACCCTGCTGTTGTGTTTTCTGCCTCTGTAGATGAGATCCATGGAGGGCATTTTGAGATACACTTCAATGACGTGCGAGTACCTGTCTCCAATATAATCCTGGGTGAGTTCCAGCTCTGATTTCTGTTTAATACATACAGTAATGAACCAAGCTTTATGAAACAGTGGTGTGTGTCATGAATCACCATGAGTTATTTTGAGCAGCTCTGGTCAGTTGAGGGAGCCCACTCTTCCTTTAGCAGCTACCTGCTGCTTGAATGTACCTTGTTTAGAGCAGAAAGAAAGCAGGGCAGCTGTGGCTGTCATGCAAATATCACTGCCTTGAAGCTGAGCAAAGCAAAAGCTCTCACTGGCGTTCTGCTCCCAAAACCAGCTCTCCCAGACTTTGCAGACATTAAGAAAGAATGTCCTGCTGCACTCCATGGCCAATACTTGGCAGAAGTGAAAAAGAAATAACCGGCAGGCCAGCACTGTGACCCCTGCAGGGAGAACTCTGCTCTACTTCTCTCACTTAGTATAAATCCTGATTTCCTCTATTTCCCCTCTGCTTCTTTTATTTTGCTGTGGGGCCGCTTCTGCTTGGAGCCTTGGGCCCTTTCAGGAGGGAATCCTGGAAGCTGCAGTGCCTGTTTTTCTTCCCACCAGGTGAGGGCAGGGGGTTTGAGATAGCCCAGGGCCGGCTGGGGCCGGGCCGGATCCATCACTGCATGCGCTCCCTGGGCGCGGCCGAGGCTGCCCTGGAGATCCTGTGCCAGCGGGCGGCGCAGCGAGAGACCTTCGGCAGGAAACTCTATCAGCACGTAAGCACCTTCCCTCCTGGGCTCAGCTCACACGCTCCCGTCACCGACCTTTGTTTTGCCCACACACAGCCTTGTGGGCTGATAATGGACATGGCAGCAGCTGTGCCCTAGCCTTGAATTCCTATTCATACAGCTTTGCGTGGCAAAGGCAAAAATAAACCACCACATTACAAGGCTCCCATTTTTCACCACAACCTACAGCATCTTTTTTTTCTTTTTTTTCCCCTTGCAATGTGCAATTAATTGGGTATCCTTTGCTGGATTTAAATATGAATTTTGTCACTGTGTTTGTCTGCATTTCCTGGTCAATTTGGATGTGTGTTTTTTCAGGCATACAGCTTATGTTTCTGTAGTTACAATTTGAATTCGCCATTTTGTGTATCCGTTCTGTCACCTGGATGTCTCCATTCATGATCAGTGGAGACACTCAGGGGTCTAAATTTTACTGAAAATTTTACTTCTTGGATCAAATATTAGTAGTTGCTTATGAAAGTACATATCAAGGGCAGATTGGAGATTCTTGCTCTTGCTCAGAACTGAAATACTGTTTCATGAGCAAGAGTTTGCTAAAATAATAAAAATATGACAGTCTACTTTATATAGGAACCATCAGCCTTTGGTAGTTGGCCTTTCACATTTCAAGTGTTCCTTACCCAACAGCAAGAATTACTTTTTTGGAAAACACAAGTAAAAGCAATGGAAAGAGGAAATTGAATTAGCATCTGGCACAGATCATAGCAAATTGTTTGTGCAGACCCAGAAGGGAGCAACTTGACATGAGTGGAAAGGAGATATGCAAATGCCAAACTTCCCTTTACCACCATAACCTAGAATGAGTAAGAGCCTGCATGAGGCACACTGGCTCTCAGAAGCTTGCTGAAGGAACAGTGATGTTTGATGGAGCCACAGGCCTGAGCTGGAGGCAGCTGCAGAGCCCATGTAGGTTCTTCACAGTGAGAATGGCTGAGGCCAAGGTGAGGCTGGTGGCTCCATTGAGTACCAGGGTGCCTGCCTGTCCCACCCAGGCCATCATTTATGACCCCAGAGCTCTTGAGAGAAGAGAACTGAACCCCCCACCCAGGTTCAGAGCTCCTTTGCTGGCACCAGCCAAGCTGAGCCTCCAGACTTTTTACTGAACAAGTGCTGGACATCTGCTTGTGTGTCCTACTAAACCCACAGCCCCAGGACAAGTGTGTCCCTGAGGCTGGCTCAGCCTCCAAACACCTTTTGCACTGACAAGCACCACACATTTGGTTCTCCTGTGATATGCTGGCTGCAGGGGGGAATTAGCCAAGAAAAGCAGGGAAGGGCTGCCAAAATCATAACTTCATTTTGGATCCAGAGTTACTAATTTATCATCAGGCAGATGCAGCAGGCACACCCTGCAGCTGTTGGCCTCGTTGTGTGACACAGCACCAGTTCCAGCAAAACAAGGAATTCCTCTCCCCTTTCACCCCTCTGTCTTTGTATATTGGAACTTACGACCCAGATAGAGGGCTGTGCAGCATTAACTGATGTTGGCTCTGGGTTCTGCAGGAAGTTGTTGCCCACTGGATTGCGGAATGTCGCCTTAGCATAGAACAGGCTCGCCTGCTCACACTACAGACAGCCCGCAAGATTGACATGCTGGGCAACAGGAGAGCAAGGAAAGAGGTAAATCTTATTTTTTGGTAGCTAGGACATGGGGGAGGCCATGCCTGTGCATCCAGCTGGTTAAAAGACAAGCTAAAACGTATTGTTAAACTTTTTTATCCTAATTGTAGAGTATAACTCCATGTTGAAAACAGCCTTAGGATATGCTTTCAATTGTCAGAAGATTGGAGAGCGAGCTCAGTCAGAAACAGAGATGAATCTGTTCTAGCAGTTCCTGCTTGTCTCAACACAGTAACATAATTTTGGGTGACTGGAAACAGTTTTATCACACCCAAGGCACGGGAACAGCAAAGCTCTCATCCAACCCCGGGAGGAAGGAATGTACTGAGAGATACCAATATTCAGCAGAAGTGTTGGGTAAATATTTTCACATGCTTATGAAACTCTTACTGATAACATGAGTTCTCTTCCAACTGCAGGTAGCCATGACCAAAGTGGTTGTTCCACGAGCTGTGCTGAAAGTGATTGACTGTGCTGTTCAAGTGTGTGGTGGAGCTGGAGTTTCGCAGGATTTTCCTTTGGCATTTATGTGAGTAAAGGGAGATTCCATGTAGATTCAAAGCATTCCTTTGACAATAATTTATAACACCGGTACATGCTGTTTCATCTCAGCATGAAATAATAGTGCATGTCCCTTTAAACTATGAAATTTAAAACAATTGTTTTTATAGTGCAATTAGCCTTACAAAAAAAGGAAAGCTGGCACTGGACCTAAAATAGTTTTTATCAGCAGTAAAGAGGATGTGCTTCTAAAGCTGAATCTTATCCCTTACGGCCTTGGGCAGAAGTGAAACCTCTGAATTCCCAGCCCACCCCTCTCCATCCTGCCAGGAAGATTGTGCTGCAGTAGCTCCCCTGTGATAGCAGCACTTTTCAAAGCAAGGAGCATCAAGGGCTGCTGTGACAAAAAGCAGTGCTGATCTCCCATGTGAGCCTGTGTGGCTGCTGTGGCACAGAGTTCCAGGGAGCCCAGCCCTAACTGAGCTCTTCCCGCAGGTTTGCGTACATACGCACCTTGCGCCTGGCAGACGGGCCCGATGAAGTGCATCTCTCAACAATTGCAAGGTGGGAGCTCCTTGATCAGTCAAAGAAGCTCACTGCAAAAATCTAATGTCAGCATAAAGCCTCCTCACATGGAGGGAAGATTTAGGAAAAGGTTCAGTGTAATAATGGTATCCAAGGTAAAATTTCATGAATGGCAAAAGCTTGATTCTAACTGGAAGCAATTCTTTTCTCACTCTTTATTTACACTTATTACACTTTAGTAATTATGGGCTTGCTTTTACAAATTTGTAGAATGGCATGTAAGTTATCTGGGTTCTTTATAATACTAAATAAAATCTATTTTCTAACAGGCCTAAAGTGTTTTCTTTGTTCTGAATCAAAGACCTTTATCCTTTTATTGTAGACAAAGCAGTTTTGAGTCAGTAAATTACTGCAAGCTAGGCTAAACTTTTAATTTTGTTAAATAACAAACACTGGAGGTAGTACCTTGCTTTTTCTTTCCTGAAGCTCAGCTGCAAGTCCACCCCTCTGCTCCCCAGTTCCTGCTCTCAGCTGCCTTCCTCATCACTGAGATTGCACTCAGTCCTTCCCCCAGCTCCCTTCAAGTGAGGCTCAGGGCAGCACAGGAGGCTGGGCTCATGTGTAGCAGTTTTTTGGCTCCTGTTTGCTTATTATGCTGCAGTGCTTCTCCAAATAGATGTCCCCACCTTTCCCCTTACAGATGTCCCTTTTGTCTTCCCTTGCATCCTTCTTTGTCTCTCCTTTTGTGCCCCCACACAAGCCTCCTCTTGTCTCCTGGTTCCAACTGCTCCGACCCTTTCTTAAATATGCCCAAGATCAGGTAGCACCTTCCTCTCCAAGGAGTTGTTTTGGCTGGCAGTAGCCAGTGGTGTCAGAGTGCTGTTCATGGTGCTACCAAAACAGGCTCTGCCATTGATGCCCAGACATCTCTATGAAGTTGTCAAAGGTCAGAATGGCTCAGTTGTGCTCCTGTGCCAATCCCCTTTGACCTGAGTTACTGCAGGAGAACTTGTCCCTGCAGGAACAGAACCAGGCAGATCACAGCACACTGCACCACTGGGAGCTCCAATTCCTGGATTTAGGATCATCACTTTCAACTTGCACAGGGCTGGTAACTTAAGGGCAATGAAGTTAAGGATACTTAAGGGTTTACATGAACAAACAAGTCCCCCTCCAAACTCCTTCCTTCTGGAGCTTGGGGAGAACACATTCTGCTTGGCTCAGTCTTCAGGATGAGGCTGGGGTCAGTTCTGTCCTTGAGTCCAGAGCCAAGTGCTCACCTGAAGGGTGTCCAGCTACAGCTGCTGTGGGCACCTGGGGCTACAGTGGCAAAGTACCTGGAACTGGAAGCATTCCACGAAGTTCCTTACCTCACTATACTTAAAATCAAGATTACAACCTATTTTATAAACGCAGTAATTCTTGTTTACATTTCCATTCACTTTAGTGTCCTCTTGCTTCCAGCCAAGAATGTTTTGAGAGAAGTTGAGAGCATCAGGAGGTCAGTGGCTGATATGCACTTCAGGTACAAAACCACCTCCACTGTACTACTACACGTGGTTCAGGAGTTCTGCTCCAGGCTGTCAAAACCTGCACAATGGGTATTTCCAACCAGGAATGCTCAGGATCATATTTAGCCACATTCCAGTTAGGGTTTCTGACTGCTCTCATTTTTCACACATTCAGAGAACAGTTAGACAAGAACACCACCTTTATCTCATTAACAAGGCTCTTAATTCCCTTTATTTTAAAATTTTATGTACATATGAATGATCTGTATAATGTACACTCAATATAGAAAGTTTTTATATACTGGATAATGTATAGAACATTTCACAATTACACTAATTTCTTACATAACATGTCAACTTTTTAAGGTTTTTTTGCTGAAGCTTTGTCAATTTGGTCAAGCCAGTTATACATACAAATGTCTAATGCTGTTTGATCCGAGGAAGAAGATAATGTTAATGATTAAGGACATGAGTGAACTGGTGCAGGGACAAACCCTTTCAGGTCATGTTCAATGGGAGTGATCACATCAGACTGAGAAATGAAGGGATGCCCTTTTAGTGGGGTCGGTGAGGTCAAAGTTATTTTAGCCCAATTCCTCTAGACTGTAGCTCAACTCCAGTCATGCTAATTCATAAAATATAAAAACTAGGAAAGTTTGATTCACAGTCTTGTAAACAAATATAAAGGAACAAAATGTGCTTATGTACAACAAGAAAAAATTCTTGTGTACCCATTTCAGCTGATCCACAGAGTGCTTTCTTGTGTTACAGTGTGGTAGTTAGAATCACTGACTTCTCCTAGAAAAAAAAAAGTCATAGAAAAAAAGGAATAACACTGTCATTAACACCTGGCAAGGCAGTAAGTTCACTTCAATGTATTGGAGGAAAGTGCTGTTCCTCATCACTGGCCAGTCTGCCTTTGTTTCTTCCATGAGGATTTCCAGTCCTTAGCTGACATCTCCCACTTCGTTGTCTACCGGGGGTGGTACGTTGGGCATTACGGATGACGTTGTCCCTGCAGTGAGGTAACCAGCAACTCCAGGGCCTTTCAGGAGGAGAACAAAGACTGGTGATTAGTTTTCCTTCCACATGGTGACTGAACAGCTTTATTCCCTCAGATATGTCATCTATGTCAACCAGACACCTTACACAAGAACATTTAAGAGTTTTTCTTTTGATTCTTTGAAATCTAGGAACACTAGAAACTAAAACTTCTTAGTGGAATAGCTTGTGGGGACCATTTCTGGGCTTGGTCAGTGTTTTTTATTCTGATATGCCAAATAACTTACAGAAGAACCCCAACCACCTGCATTACCCATCTCACCTTCCATCATGGAAGCAGCAGTAAAGAGGGGATGGCCTTCCTATGCTAAAGAAAGGCCCTGCAATGGAATCAAAGTGAGTTCAGGCATGTGTTCCACTACTGGGCTCCTTTTGCATCCTTTCAGTGTTGTGAAGGTTTTTCCCAGTTGCATAGCTCCAGGAAGCATAACAGGCTGCCCCATGAAGAAGCAGAACTGCCTAAAGCTTGTCTAGCCAGCATTTTGTGCCTTCAGTTGGAATAAAGTGACAGCATTCTTGAGATACACAAATTCTGTACTGGAGATGCAGGGCTCACACCATTAGTAAGTCTCAGTGTTGATTACTACAGGGGCAATCAGCTTTCTCTGCAGGCAAAGCCCCTCTCCCTCAAAGCCTGGAATTAAAAATCTAATAATATAGAAATTCTCATCAAATGCAATAAAAACCTAGGTTGCAGCATAGGGTGTTTTAACAATAATTTTTATCATATTAGTGACTAGAAAACGGATGACTCACAACATGCTCCTCCACCAATATAGCAATGGATTTGGTATTAGCTCTCCAGCCTACACTGCCAATATTCAACATACTAAGTTCTGCTGGATCCTGTACCCTTCCCTGCTAAGCCATCCTCTCTGAGTTCTGCCAAATTTACTATTCCTTCCTGCCCCACCCTCCTTTCTCATACTAAAGCTCAGAGCCAGAACATCAGAGTGTTGTGTCCCTGTGAACAGTCCCACACTACCACTGCGAGGCAGAGAGCAAAGCAAGCAGTACCTCTGGCAATAAAAAGCTCTCTGGCTGCAGGAGGGGACCTCTCTTTGCCAGCCCATCAGTGGAACCTGCCAAGTGTCACACCCACAGTTACCCATCCTAGTGCAGTAATTCCCCATGGTTATCTTGTGCCTCAAGCTTTTCCATTATGGATTCCTAACAGAGTTCCAAAGCTGAGATCCTGTGCAGTACCATCAAGTACCAGGCAGTGCAGTGTCAGTGCAGTGCCCCTGTGTGCCCCAGGAAGGCAGGAGTGTGGGTGCTGGGCAGTTTGGGACCATGCATTTGTTCAGCTCTAGGACATGCATCTGTAACTCGGAATGCAGCGAGCGTTCTGCGAGGTGGTATCTACCTGCTTTAGAGAGCTACACAGAAGTTAGCAAGCTGCCTGACACAGCAGATCTAAAGCCCACTTCTCAGGTGAAGGGGACTGCTGCCAGTTAGAAGGGAAGGAGAAGAGACACCTGAGGGAAGAGAAATAAGCAAGGGAGGTTTCAAGGGAAGTGCAAATAGCAAAGCAATTTGAAGCAAGACATAAGGCAGAATACAAGAGAGGTTAAAAATAAAGCTTGGCTTCCATCTACACTTTGCATTTGTACAGCATCTTCATTCTACATTGGCAAGCACTTAAACATTAGGCAATTTAAAAGCAGCACAGGCCTTAAGGCAATTGAAAAAAGGTATTGTCCCCGGTCTCAAGCCTGACCACATCTGGTATAGTTTCAGCTTTTGGTCTGTAATCAGTCAGCATTTTCTTCCTATTTCTAAATTTACAGTATTTATGAAACACCAAGGAAATTCAGTACAAACTGAATCAGCTCCAGTGTTTGTTGTGAAAGTGGCATTAAATGATACAAAACCAGAAAACTCCAGTTCAGAGCTAAAGCACAGAGTCTTGTATGAAAAATTGCATCAAGTATTGCAATACCTACTCTCAAAATATAAGCAACTACTTCCAGAATGTGTAATTCCTGACTTGAAAGGCCCTTTCATCATCTTCTCAAAATACATGCATGTTGCAATAAAACCTTCGGCTGTCTGATTTATATCTCATTAGTTCAGTTATGCTCAAATCCTTTACCAGGATTCCTATATTGAGTTAGAATAGAAAGTTCCATGTGGCACATGGCCATGCCCACACTGGCTTGTCACAAAGGACATTAAAACCTCACCTGTGAGGCAAAGCTTTTAAGACTAAGTGTTTGTTCAGCTGATGGCTCCTGAGGAGCCAGAACTTTACATCATGCGTTACTTTAGACAAAGATTGCTGCAATGTCAGATTTCTATATCTGAAAATATTTTATGCAATAGTGATGTTTTGGACTGTGATACTGTGTCTGTCAAGTGCTGCACAAGTGAAGGAAGAAGCAGGACTTGATTTGCAGTGACATAACTGATCTCGGATTATGCCTGCACCACACAAGAAAGTTCCCATCAGTTACTAATCTTAGTGTGTTCAGCACACAGAGCTAAAATGCTCTTCTTCACTGCCAGTGGGACCAAGGTGGCACCTCTGGGCTGCCATTTCATCTCAGTGGCACCAGCAGCACCACCCAAGGTGCAGCACTGCTGCAGTGAAGTGTATGCTGCAGGCTCCACATACAGGCACGAGGCCACCCTGGCAGGCCACTGATTCTGGCTGGAACACAGCCTCAAACTCCAACCTATTAGCATTCCTACGTTTCCAACGGTACAACTACCTGCCTAACTACTAAAGTAGTGTCACACAGCCAACTAATGCAGTCTGAGCGATTCTAAGACGGTTTAAACATCCTTCCAATTGTGGAAAAACTCCTGTTCCAGAACTGAAGTAGACTGATCCTGAGAAAGCGTGGAAAGCTACTGTCATTCATCAGCTCTGTCATTCATCAGCTTCAATCACATCTCTGCTTTATCACTACAGACTACTTGCAAGACTTGCCAGTGTCCAGCTTCTATTGCTAAGAATGTACAGCAAAAGACTGTGCAGAGAAATACATTCTCAACCAGCAAAAAGTTTACCTTTTAGTAAGTGTTTTAAAAACTTACTGTAATTTTACAGCACTGAATGTTCAGACCACATGACTGGACTAGATCCTGGGGATAAACAATATCTCCAGAGTCCAGTGTGACAATTAAGTAACACTTCAGTAGCATTTAGGACATAAACAGGAAAGAGTTGCTAACCTGTGAGGTATCCTGATGTTTGTGTATCAGAAATGAACAAGTCGTGTTTCTGATCCTTGAAGGCACTCCACACAGAAGAACGGGACAGAATTTCATTTACCTAAGTATTTGAAGAGATTAACACAGTGAGCAAGTGCCATTTCTCATGTTCTAGGCAGACAACCTCATTTTCTAGAGCCAAACCATTCTGAAGTGATTACACCAAAGAACATAGCAGCAGATCAGGCTGCAACATGGAATTTGTGCACATTTTCAAGGAGACTTGCTTTTCAGACAGATGATTTGTGCAGCTGAACCCAATGCTCAAAAAGTCATGTAACAGCTTGACTTAATCCTTTGTTCCCCACAAAGGTGACAAGGAAAAGCAACCTGCAAACTGCCCCTTGTCATGCACCAACAGCTGAGGGAGAATAGGACTTTTCCTATGCTGTAGCAATATAAGGACTACTTGGAAAAAGACCTATTCCCAGTTTCCTCCGCTTGAGAAAGCTTTCAACAAAAGGGTGAGAGAAGGGCATTAAGAACTAGCATAGTTACTGGGACAAATTTACCAACTTAAATATACATCCATAAAGCTGCTGCAGTTGTGTATTTATTCAGAAAACTGAAGAATAATTTACATTTATAACACAAGTTCTGAAGAGTGATCAGTTAAAGCTAACCAGCCCATAGAACGTTTCTGCACTTGGGATTTGTCTTTTTTATTAGAGCTCTTCACATGCATTGAACCAATGACTTTTCCACAGGCAAGAGATGAAAAAATTGCAAATAATAATAATTTTATAGTTGCAGAATGTCAGCACGTTAGGTGGAATGATGCACATGACAGTCAGAATATTAAACAAGGGATGGTCAGAGTTTGATCTACTAAGAGTCAAAACCCAGATAAGGGCTAGTCAGTACTCACCTGTTCCCCATACTGCAGGCTGCGAGACATGGATTTCAGAGTTTTAACAATCTGAGCTTTTGTTGCAGATGGGCTTTCCAGGTTCTCAAGACCAACACCTTCAAGCAGCTTTAGAAGATAATGGACCAAATCTGCTTTCAAAGCCTGCAAACATACCCAAATGAGTTGTCTTAACAATAGAGCAGGAAGTTCCATACAGGTATTTTATATCACTAGCATTACTGTGAACCAAAAGTACCAACAGCTATTTCTACAAATGCCAAAATGAGTCAATTTTTCCTGAGCTGCATGAATGCAAACAAGAGAAAGCAAAGTTGTTGTCCAGCAGTTCAGCTCTATCTAGGTGTAAACTCAGCTGAATTAGTTGGCATTCTACTACACTTTCTCAGTGGACACAACACTACCCTGTGCATCAAGCTTCAATGCTCAGGTAACATCTTTGCACAGATCTGCACTTTATCTAAAGAGCTGACTTTTCCAACAAGAAAAGCACATTAGTTAAGCATCTAGGAGGCTTCCCAGATGCCATTTAAGTTGAACAGTTTAAATATACCCCCCCAAAAAAAAACCATATTTTAACAGTCTGACAATGTACAACTTACTTGGGCTACTAAGTCAGTTTGTTCCTTCTGAAACATTCGATTCAGTGTTTCACAGGCTATCCCAACCACATCCGGCCTCTTTTTCATTCCATTCATGAGAGGGCCAATGGTCTCCAGTGATGCCATCGCTCTGACACAAAGCTGTAGAGAGACAAACATCCCAAGGACTTGATTTTATGCCAAGATTTATGGTTATTGCAGGATAGAGTCAGCCAACACCATTAATTTGTCAGTGTTTAATCTATCAATTCTCCATTAATTAGCTATAGGTCCTTGCTCACCTGTTACACAGCATTTATAGTTAGAATAACGCTCTTTTAGGAACCCCACTACACAATACAAATAACTCCAGCTATGCTTTTCTCCCCTCAAGCACTTAGATGATTCAGTACCTCATTGTCTGACAGTATGTGCATGACACGAATGGCACTTTTAGGAATGGCATTGTTCTTGTGATTCATAGCCTGGATTATCTTGTGAAGATGACCAAGAGGAGGAACTTGATCAGCCAGCTGAGGCTGGGCACTGAACAGGCACACAGTTGCTGTGGTAATGGTTTCTAAAGTTTCCCCCTGCAGAAAATTGAAAATCAACAGAAAGTGTAATTCAATAAAGCCTTATGTATCACCATAATAACAACATTTCTCACTTGCTCTGCATTATAGATTTTTTCCCCTAATGCTTTTATGTCACTTTGCTCTCAAAATGTTAAAATAGCAGGAACGTGATTATCAGCTCCAATAGCGGCAAACATTCACCAGTTCCACAAAGACAGATGACATGGGAATTCCTAAGCACTCTTTCCAGCATCTTGTGAATCCAATATCTGGCTAAGTGGCTTGGTGGAGGCATGGCAGCAAGAATGTTCAGCTGACCACCTCAGTTCCTAAAGTCTGTGTAGCAGCACTTGCCATGCCTTGTGTGTTCCTCTACAAACTGCTATCACATCTTCGTAATAAAGATGCCTGTTTTATTCAAGGTGCAGGTTAGCTTCCATCCTGCAAGTCTAACCCAGAATCTGTCTGAACATTGTTTAAAAATTAATTTTCAAACTGTAACACATTTGCTGTACTCATTTACACTGTTAGGTGGCAGCCTTCTGTAGGTCACATAATTTACACCAGAGTGGGAAGTTAGAAGGACAACAGAAGTTTCAAGAGCAGAAATTTAGGTTGTGTAAAACAAGTGCCATTTTTTTAGGTTGGTCAGTCATGGAATAATTAAAAGACACTTCATTTGTTAAGCCTCATCTCTAGCACAAAATAAGTCTCTAAGACTAAACTGAAGCTAATTCTTTGGCTTCAGGGACTTCAAAAACTTTGACTCATATTCAGAAGTTGCCTAAACATAACAACATGCTTTTACAGAGGGTCAGAAAGCAGACAGAAAACCCCATTCATGATGGGAAGAAAGTGTGAGAATCTAAGTTAATCAGATAACAAAAGACTTAAAACAAATTAAAGCACAGAACCAGAAAAAAAAATCATCTTACATGGGGGTTATTTTTGTCCAGTAGTTCAGTAAACTTTTCCAACAGTGCAATGAGAAATTCTCTTGGTTTCCGTAAAACCCAGGCCGGCTGGGCAATAAAAATCCTGAGGAAGACTCCCCCCACTGAAAGTTCACCTTCTGCCTCACCATACACCACAGCAAAGTCTTCAGGCAGCTGTTGAATTGTAAAGTAGAAGTTACTGACAAGGGTATTGGAGAGACCTAAAACTGTTTCTCTAAGTGGTCAGGGTCACTAACTGTATTCTGTATTCTCTGAAACAGAGCTGTGTAAGACCAATAAAACCTTCATCTTGAAGGAACATGAGGTAAGAAGTGACAGTAGAAAGAACAGTGCAGTGCAGGCAGTACCACTACAGTGAACTTTTCTTACAAAGAACACAAGTAACTGTGCTCTTTGTAACCTGCAACAGTGGCAAACCCTAGTTCAAGAGAAGTACCAGCAACAAAGTTTGTGATACAACGCTTGTACGCTTCAGGGAGAGGCTTCTCACCATCAATTTAGGCAAGTTTCCAGTTTTCACCTGGATCAAAACAGCCATTATGGTATGTTTAGAAACTGGTTTAATTTTGAACTAGAGCACTGCTTGGAGGAAGTCATGACCAGCTTGTCACAGATATTGGGAATCACTACATACTGAAACACCTCACTGATGTGCCTGATGAGAGGGAATGGCTCAGAACTCAAACATTTTTCGGGACTCAGTGACTTACTAAAGTTACTTCACATTTACTCAGAGCAAGTTCACTATGGCTATGTAGTGACAGGACTTTTTCATCAAACCAATATTTTCCTTTGTTGCTGACTTTGTATGTGTTTTAGAATGACCTGAACTATCAGAACATTCAGAATGTGCTGACAGTGGTTTTACTAATTTCAGGGTACAAGTAGTCATAAAAGCACTTATGAACAGTGATGTTCACAGCATAACAGTGAATTCCTGTTAGTACTTTAAGAGAAAATCCTCTCAGAGTCAAATACATGCACCATCAACTATCATGTGGCTTACAGCCACCCTGGATACACTCCAAGCAGAAACAGTAAACTTTTACCTTCCAGTTAGTGTCAGGGTTGTCCCTCTGAAGTTTAAAGTGCCTTTAAAAAGAAAGTAAGCTTTAATGAGCAGTAGAAGAAGCAGCTGTCTTCTCTACTTGACTCCCTCCATCATTATGAAGTAGCTGCAGTTTCTAAGCCCCATTCTCCCCCCATTGTAACCCTCCAAATCTTACAGCAGTGAGCAAATACCTGGATTGTGCACAAACTGCACCTGCATCACTGACTTACAGGCACAGTACACAAACAGTGAACAAGTTGCTTTCACTGAAGTCTGGCTTGCAAGAATCCTACTTTTTACAGGCAGAGCTCTGCCTCACGGTTCTTCTACAGCAACTCTGGTTTACTGCCACTAAGAGGGTGTCTCAGTTAAAGATAACTGAGTCAGAAGGTTTCCACATACTCAAGCATCATTTCTCGAACTGTTGTTGATACTCTCTCCCTGGAGCTATCATTCCAAATTAATTCTGGATTTTCATGAGTTCCCTCAAAGATATGAACAGCAGCTTCAGGGTTGTCTCTCATGGCATCCATGAAGACTCCAGGCAAAAATTTCATTAATGTGATTCTAACCTAGAAAAGATGAACATAAATGACATTTAGTGCATCATAAGAAATTGACAGGACAAACTGACAGAAAGAAAACTCCACCATGTCCAATTATTTGTAATGCTAGAATTGTCAACTGCTAGACCACAACATCACAAATAAAATAGAGCCATTGTTTGAAACAGCAAAAGCCAGTGGCACTGAAATCTAGGTCTCTACTGTTAAAGTCATTGCAAATGGAAACCAAACTGCTTATATAAGTTACTGTACATACAACAGCTTCTACAAGTCTGCTCACAGATTAAAAGTTAACTTGTTTTGAAAAAGCCAGATTGCTCCTTACATGAATATTTCAGACACATTTAGAGAAATGCAGGTAATATCAAAAAGAGTTCCAACATGAGCTGTTAAGATTCTTACCTTTGGACCCACCAGCTTATCTGAAGTCATTTTGGCAAAAAGCTCTGCTGTTTGGGCTCTGACCTGTGGATGAGTTGAGTTGCAAAACATGTCTAGTAAGTAGATTAAAGCACCTGTAACAAAGAGATAGGAAGCATTCAAGTTTTTTTTTCTGTGCACAAGTAGCAGAAATTCTCCAATTCCACACCAATTATTTTAAAAGGAAGAATGGCCACTCCATGCACTTTAAGTCCATCGTTGCAGAAATATTTGCTTTCAGTTGTAGTTCAGTACCTTTTGCCATGGCCTCTTTAATTATTTTTGTGCTAGATGTCAGAGCATACAAAGTTTCAAGGACAAGCTGCCGACCTGTCAAAACAAAGAGCATTAAGAACTTTGTGTCACAGAGAATGAAACAATATAAAAGTAACTGGCCTCGACAGAAAACTGTATCTAACCAGCAATAAAGCTCAGGACAATTACAAGCTTAGGGATTTCTGGCTAAACTAAGGTAGTTGAGGAATGGCAGCATTCAAGTACAGCATAACCTCTTAATTAGATGCTAATTAACTAAATTCCAAGGAATAATTTGTCAACTTAGAAGTAAGCAGAGTATCTGCAATTCCTATGTTTCAGGTCACACATTTAAGACAAAAAACTGGCCACACACAACACTTTTGTAAACCATCCTTGATAGCTTTGGATATTATAGTCTCTAATGTTTAAATCAGTATATAGAACAGAAGTGACTTAGCTGCATATGACCTGGGTGATGACAGAGATGGTTCAAATTTTGCATTTGTTTAAAAAACAATCTATTTCTAGTCCTGTTTCCTGACATGAAAAAAAAAGTGACTCCTGTTAGGCAGCTCTCCATTTCTTATCTGCCAGGGAAATAACTGATAGCTGTAGAGTGTTATTCACTAGGACTGGACATAGAAACACCATGTTTCACTGAGGATGTACTGCAGTACTTCACTGCAGTCTTCACTGCTCTCATGAACAGCTGAGCAACTGGAATGGAGCACAGCAACAGCAGGGAAGCCTGAGGAAAGCTTTTTTCCAATATATAGGTGTTCTTACTGTAAGCCTCTCCTCATAACCCAGTATGTATCCAGTATAAAGCTAACAAAACCATTTTAACCTAAAACTCAGTGCTAAGCTCAGCCAGCTGCATTTTTATAAATTTCTGAGTTAGAAACCTCTGTTTGCCTTGTAAGATGGAGAATCTTACAGTACATACTTGAAGGTAAGGAATGCAGGAGTGCCAGTAGGTTAGCAAGAACCATTGCCTCTGCAATGTTGTTAACACATTCTTGATTACTTGTTACTATGTTCACTACCTGCAAAAGATCAGAAACAGCACTTGATTACATTTCAGCTATTAAGACACTTTTCAGAAAACCCAGTGTATGAAGTCAGCCACCTCACTGGCAAACAGAGCTGATTTTTACAACACTCATTCCGGCCACCAAATTGTTTTGGCTCTTCAGGCAAGAAGGATGCAAAAACCCAGGCACAAAGTATCACATGTTCCCCCAAGAAGGAACTGACAACTTGGAACCCCAATCCCAGTATTTTTTAGATGCTACTCTTAACAGCTACACAATCGGGTTTGTTTATAGTGATTATGCAAAGCATCCAGGCAGGGAGGTTAGGAGTTTGTGGGGGATAGGTTTGTTTTTTGGTTGGTTGGGTTTTTTACCTCCAGAGCCAACTGCTGCACCAGGCCAGCTCCATGGACACGCAGAAGGGAGAATATCAACTTAAAGTGCCCTATGCATTCACACTCAGAACCTGCAAGAGACCAAATAATTTACTCTCCATGTAAGCCAAAGCATTCACTGAAGGTCAATTCCCATGTCCACATTTCACTACACAGGAGGTGTTAAAGACTACACAGCTGTATGGAGTCTACCACGTAGACTCCATTTTAACAGCTCATACAGCACCTGCTACAGTTAGAAAATTATGAACTCTCTATTAATCTGGGTGCCACAGAATTTCAGGTCAACAATATTTCAAAAACAGAGGGCAGCACTCCTCTCTAAGGAAAGTAACTCTCCAGTGCAAGTAACTTGGGCTACCTAGTTACTTGCATTCTTACAAAACAACTAAACAAATTCCATAATTTTATTTATCATTGATCATCAATACCTTTTGTTTTCAAACGTACTTGCCCTTTCAGAATGTCCCTGCTCAGAGCAGGGTTACTCTCTCCAGCAGGAACAGTTGCTTTCAGGGTTGTAATTGCAAACACAGAGAACATCCTAACCAGCTATTATTAGATGCCACAAAAAAAGCATGATTTGCTTTTAGAAGTAGCATATAATGCAGTGGGAAAACATTCTAATAATTTGTCTCAGGATTTTCCAGTCTGAACTTTGATATCTGCTCATTACACTTTACTGGTCTTAGCTGTCCACTCTCAAGAACATCTTCTCCTCTTGCTTTACTAACACAGGTGCCATTCAGGTGTTTACTAGCACACAGTACTCAGTTCAAGGAGGTTTTTTTTAATGCAAGGAAATTTAAAAAATCAGTTGAAGATTCTTTGAATGACTACAGAAATTTCTTTCAAGAGGTTTAAATCTTCATAGCAACAACAGGATCAAATTAAAGTTAAAACCTAATGACTCAGAGATGAAAACACATAAGGTTTGAATTTAACCCAAAATTTTGCTGCATCTACTGACAATGTTAAGGAAAAAACCAGCAAGCTTCTGTGGCTTACCAACAATGTTAAAGTCTGTTAGCCAGCAAAACAAGCTTCCTTCTCACTGGAAGATAAAGACTACAGAGGCTCACAGCTTTTAAGGCTGCCCACAGAAGAAGATACTGGGGAAGCTCAGGTTTAAGCCTACCTGGATTGTGTTTTATGACGTTTCTCAGGGCCTCCAGGGCCATCTCAACTCTCCGTAAGCGATCTCCGTGCTGGTTGGACTCCACTTTGCCAGTCTGAGTTATGGCCATGAGCGTATGAAGGTACTGTGCTTGTGAGCCCACGTAATCCAAGAGGCTTGCAGCAAAGGCTTTAGGGAGCTTTGAAGGAGAGGTGACAGCACCTTTAGCTGTGTGATGCATCAGTACACACAGTACAAGAAAATGTATCCAAATAACTTCTGCATTTCACATACTCCTTTCTTCTAGACAGGCAACACTTCTCTATGATCACTGTAACACCTGGATCACAGTTAACCCCATTTCTATCTAAAGGTACACTTAAAAAGCTGCCACTACTCCAACAGGTGTGTGTTTGCCCATACATACAGGTGGACTGTAAAGCCAATAGGCAGAATCACCACCTCCTGGAATTTCTGAATCAACCCAAGTGTCTGCATCACAAGCTTCTAGAGATAAGTCATTAAGACATCTGAAGAGCACATTTTATGACAGACTTGTTCTCTTAGTTTAGTCTGCTCCAGTAAAGAGCTTTCTCATAACATGCTGACCTTGAAGGAAATTTCCATAATATTTCGTGCTTTCTCCATTCTGTTTGCACTGACAGAGATAAACAGCAAGAAATAGAATGCCAAACACTAGTTTCAACAGGAAGATTTTTAGCTACATCTCACCTCCAGCTGGAAGGTAGGGACCTCATTGTAGACTCTAACAAAAATCTCTCCCACAATAAGTTCCTTTGCATGGTCACTGAAGACAAAGTCAGATCCATAGCTCTTGTCACAATCACCCTTTAAGCAGAGACAAGCAGCACAAGCTCAGACAGAAAATAATCTTGTAAAAAGTGTAAAGCTATAATCCGATAATGAAATAGGCAAAACTTCAACAGAAAACTTAATGCTTCAGTAAGTCAGAAGCTCAGACTGAAACACAACATGAAATGAATAAGCAAAATCTTAGGTTGTTTTCTTTTAAAAACTATGGAATGAAGAAAGGAATGACTTAGGAGTAGACAACAATGGATACTTGTATTAACCATATTAGCCACACAATTGCATCCCAAGCGGATATAAGAAAACAGAAAACATTTTTTTAATAACATAGTAGTGGGATTTAAAGTAAAAAGTATCTGTATCTTACTCTCTTAATCATGGTTTCTTGCTGAGATTCCAAAAACTCAAGCAATTCAGCTCGTGTCCCATTGTTCCAGATCAAGTAGGGGTTCTCTGTGTTACTGTTAAGCATCTTCAGAGTCTAAGAAAAGAATTTACATAATATAACACATTTAACATTTTTGGATCATTATGCACAGTAATCAGCATGTTTCATGATATAGATCAATCCAATCTCAGTAACAGCTAGGCTAATTACACAATCAAGTTTAAAGTGTGAGATTTCCCATACTGGAAAAACATACTGGAAAAACAGTACATGTAAATTATGTGGTAAAGTACAATCTGTATTTTGGTTTTCTCTTTATTCTGCTCTGAGACACACTCACTTCAGCTTCTCCATCCACTTTTGACAGTGAACAGCAACTACCTGCAGTATCTCTTTATAGATGATTTCCTTGGCACCACTTTTAAATAGTTAAGTTTTTAAATAGTTAAGTTTAACCTTTGCTCTCTATCATCATTACATCCTTAAGCCTTGAACAATTAACTCAACATTTTTGTTCCTGTATTTGTTTTGCAAATATTATTCTATGAAGCATTGTTCCTGTCCATAGTGTTTGAGGCTGACCCAGTTTCTTTTTCCTGCAGTTACCTTAACTGCAAATAAAAATCCCAATGCTATTCTCAGTATCAAGTTGGTCTAAGAGTTCAGTGTTTTAGAAGTAACCAGCTACTCCTTTTATAAATCACTAGAGAAAGTTCTGACCAACAGATTCTTACCTCAGTAGGACTGACTACAGCAAGTTTTCTTGCAATGTAGGGTGTCAACATTCCAGCCAAGCTTTTCCTGATGGCTGGGTTTTCAGGGGTAGCTTGTTCATCAGAAAGATACCCCCCAAGGCGACTCAAGGCCAGGAGACTGAGCTTAGCAAGGCTATTTGCTACCTCCTGAAAAATACAGAGAGAGTTTGAGAAAACCTAGAGCTTTCTTCTGGTAGCAAAAATTTACTTCTATACTGTTTGCTATAGATTAAAAGTCTCTTGCATCAAGTCTATTAGACCCCACAGATTTTGGCAGCTTTAACAGCTGAACTCTTCAAAAAACAAAAAAAACCCCAAAACACAAAGAGTGTTTACCATTATACAAAAATTTCCTTCCAAAACTCTCTGTTAATGTTACTCTTCATGCAATTCAATTATTCTAACAAATATTTGAATACACTTGGTCTGTTAGTAAGGGATGGCAAACTACAGCCACTGAAGGTTGCTGAAACATACTGGCAACATTACCTGGTGGTTTGAATCTTCACTCTTCTGAATCCCACTCTCCTCCAGAGTATAGTCATAGTTGAAGAGGTACCCCAGTAAGTACCACAGAACTCCAGCTTGGAACAAATGTGTTTGTAGCCAGTAATCTAAGGCAAAGGAGCTAACACACTCTACTCCTAAAGCAGCTACTCGTGGTATGGTCTGAGAGAGAAAAAAGGAGTTTGCCTTAGTACCTGTAACCAAAGATTATCAGCTGGTTTCCTTACCAAAGATTTAAGAGTAAAAAAATTGCTAATTCTTCAATACTATCTAAAGCAGCACAGAGATGAAAACTGAAGTAGACTATTTCTGCAGCTGAAGTATTTGGTAACCAATAACATGGCTAATTAATCAGCAATCAAGGGGAAGAGTACTTGAATAGTTATTTCACATGATCAGAAAGAAACATTGATGAACTGCTGGAAAAACACTTCTAAACCGTGGCAGAGGTTCCCATGTGAGTTTTTTATGGCAATATATGTGTCCTGCAGGGACTAAAGAATACAAAAGCATGTACAGTCAATTACTAAAATCTGATTGTAGTCTCCTGATTGCACATACCCCACATGAAAAGTTCAAGACAAACCTTCCCCTCTTAATTCAGAGAAATTCAGCATTTTTATAACATGAGGCAAGTTCAAAAGCACTAAATGGCAATAAAACTTCTTGAATACCATTCCCGGAGTTTATACTGACTTAAGAGTCTATCTGCTTATGCAAGGTCTAACTGTAGTCCTTTTAACTGCTGATTTAGTACAGCAAACCAAGCTGTCTGATATGTCAGTTAAAAGGCAAAAGTAACCTAATCTTAAGATTAAACAGTGGCTGCAGTTTAAATCTGCTATATGGATACAAACACAAGTGAGGAAACACAGCAGTTGAGTTCTGTATCTCATGATTGGCTGGAATCTACAGAGGGGTTTGACCAGTCACTGCAGCTATGAGGAAAGGCTCAGACAATTGATTTGTTCAGCCTGTTAAAGAGAAGGCTTCAAGGTGACCTAATTATGACCTTCAAGTAGCTGAATGCAGCCTACACAAAAGGAGAGGGACTATTTACAAGTGTATGGAGTGACAGGACAGGGGGAAAAGGCTCCAAACAGAGAGAGTAGGTTTAGGTCAGATATTAGGAAGATATTCTTTACTGCGAGGGTGGTGAGGCACTGAAACAGGTTGTCCATAGCAGCTGTAGATGCCCTATCCTTGGAAATCTTCAAGGCCAGGTTGGATGGGGGTCTGGGCAACCAGGTCTAGTGATAGATATCCCTGTCCATGGCAGGGGGTTTGGAATTAGATGAACTTAAGGTCTCTTCCAACACAAACCATTCCACGATTCTATGATTGTCTTATCTGCCCTAAAAGAAGAATATTCCCCTAAACATTTAACAGTTAAACACCCATTTAGACAAAGAAAATGAGCACTCACCTTGCCATAATATAGTAGTCTACAGAGGTCCTTAATTATGTTAGGCATTTCTGTAATCTTCTCTCTGCATTCCTCAAACTGAGCTGCTACACTGTAACACTTACTAATGTATCCACATACCTACAAAACAGGGTATTTTATTGGGTCCAAGTAGAGGAAAAATGCATGTTTACAATTGTATTTTTAATATATACTATATTATATCAATGTTTTTATTACACATTTGCATATATTTGTGTTTATTATCATATTATACATATACATAAACCATGTAGTCTTCTGAGAAGAAAATACAGTTAGAGCTGCTGCTTTGAACTCACCTGTACAGACATATCATCTGGCTTGCTAGAATGAGTCAAGACTGCTACACAACGATTAAACGCTTCTTGCAATACCTGTGAAGATTGGATGATGCACAAGTTCAGTCAGAACAAAAAGAGGTACAAGCCAGCAAAACCAAACAATAACGGGTAAAGTCATTTTTAATGGCTGAAGGGAAAAATTTGACAAAAATCTGCTGCTTGCATAAATGGTTGGCAGGGCAAAATTCCTCACAACTGCTACTTACAACCTTTGATCCTTTAAGAGCTGACAGCCTTCTCACATGTGAGCAAATACCTCAGTCAGTGTGCAGATGACATTAAGTTGTGTAGGAGTGTGGATCTGCTGGAGGGCAGGAAGGCTCTATGGAGGGATCTGGACAGGCTGATCAATGGGCCAAAACCAATTGTATGAGGCTCAACAAGGTCAAGTGCCAGGTCACCAACAACCCCATGCAGCACTACAGGCTGGGAGTAGAGTGGCTGAAAAGCTGCTTGGCAGAAAAGCACCTGGGGGTGCTGGTCAACAGCCACTGAACATGAGTTAGCTGTGTGCTCAGGAGGCCAAGAAGGCCAATGGCATCCTGGCCTATATCAGCAGTAGTGTGGCCAGCAGGATCAGGGCAGTGACTGTCCATGTGTACTCAGCATCTGTGGGGCTGCACCTTGAATCCTGTATTCGTTCTTGGGCCATTCCCTACAAGAAAGGCATTGAGGTGCTGGAGCATGTCCAGAGTAGGGCAACAGAGCTGGGGAAGGTTCTGGGGCACAAATATGATAAGGAGCAGCTGAGGGAGTAGGGATTGTTTAGCCTTGAGAAAAGGAGGCTCAGGAGAGACCTTATCACACTCTACAAGCACCTGAAAGGAGGCTGTAGCAAGGTGGGGATTGGTCTCTTCTTCCAAGAAACAGACAAGAGGAAGTGGCCTCACATTGCACCACTGGAAGCTTAGATTAGATATAAGGAGGAAATCTTCAAGCACTGCCCCAGGGAAGTGCCTGAGTCACCATCCCTGAAGGTATTAAAAAAGTCATGCAAATGTGATATAGTGGGACTTGTCAGTGTTGGGATTAACAGTTGGGCTCAATGATCTTCAAGGTCTTTTCCAATCTAGATGCCTCTAATATTGTAATAAGTACAATGAAAAGGCCTTCTGCTCACGTAACTTGTGCACATAATAAATGTAGCAGCTCTCAGCAGTTTTGTAAAGGAGTTGGAAAACTTCATACGTAGCTTGTTTATCCACAGTTCAACAGAAAAGCCTAGGTCCAGAGAGGGGTATACTCTGCAAGACATTTCTCCTACTGTATCCAGAATATCTGAGATGTTAGGAATAACATGTGTCTCAGGACCAAAAGTGTTTCTCGATTACGTTTCCTATGCATTGAGTATCTAAGATTTCTAGCTAGGAAAAGGTTTCACTAAAAGCACGTATTTCAACACATCTCTTTACACTTACCTCAATTCCACTTTCTCTCCTCAATTCTTCTGCATTTAATGCTGAACAATTGACAGTATGAAAAGCAAGCTCAGTAGCAGCAGGCAACAGTGGAGATTCTTTGGAAAACAAGAGGTCATCTGATGTTTCAATGGTAATGGTCTTTATCAGCATAGGGTAGCCTGCATACTTGTACGGTTTCAAATCTGAAGGAGGAAAAAAAGTCCAAGTTTATCTATATGCAGAGTCTAAGCAATTAAGGCCTCTACAAAATTATCAATGAAAAGCAGATATATAAGGACTAGGAGTCAAAGAAAGCCAACACCTGTGAAATCTGGAGCAAGATGAGCAGTCCACACAATCTGACTCCTCATCACATTAGAACTGTTCAGGCTAGAAGCTAACAGAGCTTCATAGAAAACTCAT
Organism: Petroica traversi; assembly: GCA_025920805.1. Taxonomy (NCBI): domain Eukaryota; kingdom Metazoa; phylum Chordata; class Aves; order Passeriformes; family Petroicidae; genus Petroica; species Petroica traversi. Next base: position 2,284,546 of record JAHLSL010000044.1, read on the forward strand.
TTAAGATCAAAAAGATTTATCTCCAGCTTAGTAAATCCCCAAGCTCAGAGCCTTCCCAGTGATGCATGTCTCTCTCCAGAGAAAAACAAGTATAGCCTTGTCTGTATTTTAGGCCAGGATTGACTAACAATAAGTCTATAAGGACCTTGTCTAGTTTGACACAACACTTTTAAGTTTTAAATTTTTAATTCCTGTAGAGTTTAGTAGTGCTAAAGAATAATTTAATTTCTCATATGGAGCCAACTGCAAGCCAAACTATTTAAGTTTATACCAAAGCTGGTCCTAGCTCCACGCAACTGGCAGAACTATGATGGCATGAGAGGTTCTTAGTTTACCATTATAATGTAGCAAAACACTGTTGGCTCTGGAATGCTTGGACATGGCAGCAGCTACCAGCCTGGGACTGTAGCTGGAGCCAAGTGTTAGGGAGCTCTAGCTATCCCTCTTTCCCAACTGAGCAATGAGATAGTCCTCAGGCTGAGTGTGCTGCAGTTCAGCCTAACACTGGTCAGAATTTCTGCAAGAATGGTTCATTGTTAATAGCCAGATGAGTGTAATCTCATGTATAATCAGCATGTGAGGGACTGACTACTAGTAAGGATTTTTCTGCATAGATGGAATTCTCCATATGGAGGAAGATTCAAACTGATTAGTATTGGAGCAGAGCACTTCACAGAATTATTCATGCTGTTCTGTATTAAGTTCTACTGCAGAATAATTTATTTCACGGAAGAAAAAGTCCTATTTTGAAGCCCTATACCACGGTGACATAATGCTGTGGCAAGTCAGAAACCAGACCAACAGAGCACAGACTCAAGAAGAGAGGAAATTGAAGCTGATTGAATGGACCACTAAAGAAATAAACATAAAACTCAGGCAGCATGCTTACCTTCCCTATGCCTGTTGAAAAGGATGCTTTGAGTTTTTAAGATCAAAATTATGTTTTCTGGATCTGGCCCATCTATCACCTTGGCAGACTTTGTGCAAAGAAACTCATACGCTTTATTAACTTTTTCAAACATATCCTGCAAATAAGGAGAAACAGTCATAAGAGTTGTTAAGAACCCTCTAAATTACTGGAGCAGAAGTTTAAATGCAGGTAAAGTAGAGCATTTCAGGTTATTAGCAACAGCACTAGTTTTGTTGCCTCACTGCACTTCAGAAAATACTGGAAATAACACTGGTTCATAGATTCATTTTATTTTGTCTCCTGACCTCTGGCCTAAGCAACACACTTAAACTAAGTCAATCATACTATGACAAAAGCAGTAAGTACTGTTGGACTGTGAGAACAAGCAGAGGATGCAGTCAGTCTCTGAAAGGGAACAAATAGCTTGTTTAGATCCTGTGTAACTCTTCAAACAAGAACATTTCTGAGATGTGATTCTGATCTGACTACACCAGTTTACTGTAGAAATCCTAAATCCCTGAATTACTTTAGTTAAATTATTAATCTATAACATCAAACTGTATTTTAGCATTCACCTAAGGACATAGCTTTCAAAAGGAAGAAAGAAATAAGTGTGCATTTCAAAATTCTTAATATATATAATAGCTGAATGCCCTCATTTTTTTAACACCATAAATTTGTGCTGTACGTACCCTGCCTTCTGGATTCTTGTCCGGGTGATATTTTTGAGCCAGCCTGAAATAAGCTTTCCTGATCTTGCTTTCATCATTTCTACAATAAAACAAGTTCCATCAATTACACTGAATAACAAAAAACCAAGAACAACCACAGCAAAACCAGCCTGGGTTCTGACAACAGTACTAACAGCAACAGCAATTGAGTGAAAGCTTGCATATTTCCATGTTAAAACCCTGCTTCATCATCTTACACTGAATGAGGGGTAATCATGTGGTCACAACAGGAAGAAATTTTAGAGACTGAAAGTATTTTAACACCTCTTGTACCTAATATACTAACCAGAAGGTGCTTGAAGTCCCTGAATATTTTAAATGAGGAATCTAAATGAGCTGGAAGCATTAAAAGTTAGTATTTCACCATTTGCAGTAAGTGCACTGTTCATGAAGGATAAACACAAACTGCTGTTGGTTCACTTCTAGAGACCTGAAGTCAGAGACCAGTGGCAAGGCAGAAGGCAAAAAATTCCAAGGATATGATCTCCAAGAAAATGGGCTATATGTGAGAGGGAGAAGGATGATTAGAAAACAAGCTCCACTTAGAACATATTCAAGTTTTGCCATATTCTTTGCTCGCTATGATTGAGTCTAAAGCTTGCCCTTTAAAGGAGCAGAGCTCAAAGCATTCTTTTCCCCATTTTCAGCTTATCTAAACATCTTAATTATTCTCTCAAACACTGGAATCTTGAAAACAACTTACTGGCCTTGACCTCTGGGTAGGTTAAGAACTTCATAAGCATCATCTATTGACATGGTAGGTGGCTTCTTCTCCACTTCCTTCTTCCAAGCTTCTAGTGTATCTTTCAACAGTTTAACCTGAATAATTACAACTTATTAGTGTTTTATTTATAACTTCACCAGTGCATAATTTAAAATAAAATGCTGTTTTATTCACGAATCCTGTATTTTACTCAAGATATAAGCACCTTGAGATTAAAAGCACTATGCAAGAGTCAAATCAGAAAATGGAGAATCACTTAAATAAGATGCAGTTCATATCTTGATACTATAAAAACTGCAAAGCTGCATGAATAAATAAAGCTGCTTAGACAGACCTAGTCCATAGACTTGTACCAAAAAGATCTCTTCACTTGAGTTAATGTAGTGACACATTAGCTTGGTTTCTTGTGCAGTGCAGATAAATAAGAAACCCAAAGTGATGATTCCCATTCCCTCCCCCTGCCAAAATAAGATTCACTGAAACACTCTCTGAAGTTTCTAGGATGCCTGATTTTGCTATTTAAGCAGTCACCACAAAGAAGATATACTTAAAAGGTTGCTACATAGAAAGAACACTATGCTGCTTCAAGATAAAGTAGAGTTTAATGTATTTACTTGCAGACCAAAATTCCTGATAAAGCAGTTACTTGCAACAAACCAAGCATTTAGTTTTGTTAATATTTATTACAAATCCCACTTTTGGGACTGAAAGATCAAGAACTAAATTAATCCTGAAAGACTTCTTACTTACTGGATCTTTAATTGGCCAGTCTGGAAATCTGAGTGTATCACAAAGATGCTTGAGGTAATAAATGTTACAGAACAGCTCATTTTCCAGTTGTGGATAGTTGATAACTGGGATGGGACAGTATTGGTAGAGAGCTCTTGTATTGCTTTGAAGACGAGGGGTGAAGTCAGCAAGATGAGCAGCAATCTTCTCTATCATAAGACGCCTAAAAGTTACAAAGTTTAGTTTAACACTTGCCCAGCAATCCTCAGTCCTTACTCACTGTATGTTCAATGATTTATTCTGAAAAGGTTTTCCTTAGAAGTTTCCCACATTTCAGTAGGGATTTAGAATAGGATTCTGTCCTATTCTATTAGAGAGCTATTTAAACACCATGAAAATTGGTTTATTAAAAACAATTAAAAGTGACGTTTTGCCTTTCTCAACACCTCTTTACTTTCTGGAAGACTCTCATATGTATTGGAATATTAGAGGTATATTGCAGAGATAGGTGCTGGTAATAAAAAAGTACACATAATAAGTATAAAGCTCTTCACGTACACAGCCAAGTTTCCACTCACAAAAATTAATTAATTAAGATATTCAGGGAAATATTCCCCTTTCCATAGCTAATTCTGCTCTCCCTTGCCCTGGTTATTTTTGGTTGAAGCAGAGGGCAATGCAGGACATTGCCCTTGCAGAGGCAAACAGAGGAAGCTATGGAATCCAGGTATTTTCAGCTTTCTTTAAGAATATCAAATACCTCTTCAACATAACCTGTAGTTGAGATTTATTTGTCCCTCTGGCAGAAAACAGTTACCTCATTTCATTGCTCCAAATTGCTTCCGGGGTGTCAAATTCTCCAAGGAATATTTCAGAAAATTTTTCTGGTTCATAGTTTTCTAAATAACACACCATTGCTTCAGGAAGAATATGTCCAAGTATACTTCTTTGAACTATATCTTGACTTTTTGTCTATAGAAGAGATTACATGGTCATCTCAAAGATAATTGAGTTCTGTCTTGCTAACTAATTTGAAACCTAAAAACTCTCCCCCTTTTCCCTTATAGGTCTTAAATTCTACTTAAAACAACTACAAGTAGTCTGCAAAACTATCTGGAAACAGAGGTAGTTACTGTTGCAATCTACTCACTTCTTCAGACTTGAAAGCTTGTTTTGTATGTGTGTATTTCAAAAACCTGGAAGAGAAAGAGCAGTTATTTTCTTTTTGTTTGATACTTAGGTACCCTTGAATAGTAAGCTGACCAACACAATCCATCTGGCAGATACTATATTTACTTTGACATGGAAGAGTAACTGCAACAGTTGTATGAATTTCTGTACTAAGTTCATTAAATCCTTGATAACTACAGCAAGCTAAGCACTTCCATGTTATAAACATTGCCTTATGTTCATCATTTCAGTTTGAAAGTCTTGTTCCTGAAAACTTGTTTTCTACACACACAAAAAAGATGCTTTCTATATACAAAAAAGATGCTGACAGACACACAAGCAACCTCTGTGCTGTTAGATCATCACTGCAGCCATGAAACAAGATGATTTTTAGACTAACTGCTCACATCAGAGTCATCATGGAAGCATGCAATCATTTCCAAAAGCATTTCACTGTGCAAGAGACTGGAATTGGAGGACAGCTTATTATGAACTATTGCATTTAGAGGAAAATACTGGAATGAACTGCACTAGCTACCTGCATGTGCAGTGCATTTATCAGGCAGTCCAGGCTGATTTAACTGTTTTAGGCTTCAATATTGAAAGAGGCTATTAGATTTTTTTAAACCCTTTCAAGAGATGCCTACTATCAAAAGCTACATTAGCATAAATGTAGCCTGTTTTACTGCTCTTGAGTGCTTGTAATGGCTTATTCTTCTACAATAAGGCCCAGTGCTAGGACTGTATCATCAGACATGCTCTCATTCCCTCTCTGGAAGGATCATAAACAATTCACTTTTTAGTAAGTGACTAGATCACGTGGAGGCAATTCTTCTGGAAGAAGAATTTCATGTTGATTCTGGCAAGCCACACTCCCCAGAGCATGTAGAGCAGCAGTTCTGAGCATGACTGGTCAAGGGATGCTCTTGTCTGCTCCTCCTCACCTTGCAATAGGAAGGACATTGGAACCTGTGTACATCATGATGAAGAAGAACACTCCACTCAGATAGAAACGAGGTAACTGAGGGTTGTCTTGCATGACATGAGAGAGCAATACAGCGACTTTTTCCACAAGGATAGGATCAAAAGTCAGTAATAGCTGAAATCAAACACAAGTATTTATATTAGTTGCAGGTAGTGCAAGTTACCTAGACAAAACTGAAGTTTTAACTAATTATTGGGACAACTCAGTAAACTTACAGGAATTACAGTCAAAGAATACTTAATCTTAAAAATAGCAAGTGTCAATTAAGGAATATTTAAACTTGAAAAGGACCTCTGGAGATCTTGTCAAATCTCTCTGTTAAAAGCATGGTCTTCTAGACCTGGTTGACAAAGACCATGTCTAGGTGGCTTTTCCATATCTCCAAGGATGGAAACATTTCTTTAAGAGGTTTTGGCTGAAAAGCATGAAATTTGCAACAGCACCCTATGAAATGAACAACAGCTTGGTCAGAGATCTGTGCAACACTGCAATGTGTTTGCCCACTTAAAGTATTCACATAGGGAAGATGGTAGAGTAATTCAAACTTTCCCCTTTTTGAAGTTACTTACCTGAGTGATATGAGGAAGGCAAGTACTATCTGACAACAGCCTTTTCACTCTAGGCAGAGGTCTTATAATAGCATTATCCTGATCCCTAAAATAATCAAGTAGTACAGCATTAAGCACACGTGTGCCTTTTCTCTTTCAAAAATGAACAATTTTATAAAGCGTAAGTATCAAACTTTTGAAGCCATATTCCTTGCCTTTTTTTGTTAACTTCAAAGTCTGTAGTTACACTTGGTAAGTGTAGTTCAGTGTCCTGCATTAAAGCAGCTTTGTTTAAGTTAAACAAGTGCCTGTCTATAGCATTAGAAATGCACATAGCTTGTGCATTCATTCTTGCAGTGCCTTTCACAATAGTATTGTCTCATTTACAAACTCTCTATTTGCATATAGAGTTAATTGCTACCACATAAAAGGCTCTTTAATAGAGCTCCCTAATGTACTACTTTCTAAAAAAAGCTTTAAGACAGAATTTATGAATTCATGCATCTGTCAGAAAGAGTTAACCCCTTCTGCTGCAAATCACTGTTTACCTGCTGGGAAAATATCCACACATGGTGATGAGCATGTTGAGGACAAGTGTGGCCAGGTCAGTCTCATTCAACACAGGCTGGCCACTGGCAAGCAAGCACCACTTCAGCTGAGGGATGACCTGTAATGGTCGCCAGCCATCCATACCCTGAGCCCAGCAACGAGTTTTTGACGTCAGCTTTCCACTGTTCCACAGTTCCTGCATCTATTGCAAGATTAGAGATGAATTTAGTTGATTCAGCACTCAAAGCCACTTTTGCTCCTAAACACTCTCACTCATTACAAGCTTTTAACTGCTGTATGGCAGACTACTATAGTTGCATGAAATTTCAATGTGTTTATAACTCTGTCATGGAATCATGAAGCAGAAGATTATTCTGCAACTAAGCAGGGCATGGAGGGGTAGGCAGTCTTACCAAAAAGGCTGGGGTTCTTGGCACAAGATCAAGTTTCTTATCTAACTTTAATCCTTATTTAAAGAGTTAGTTGAAATAATTCTTTAGCATTGTTCGTGGTCCCTCTCACTGTTTGAAACACACCCAGTCACCAGGACAGGAATAATTTGTCAAGTTGTGAGTCTGAAGCTGACAGGTACCTCTTGAAAGCTGTAAGGACCACTCCTTTCTTTGTCAGCATTGCCAAAGTACCATTCTTTCTCACTCTCCCTCTTAGCATCAGGTGCTGCCTCAATCACATTGCTCTGAAAGTTAATGTTGACAAGAATAGCTTTAGCTTCACAGTGCAAATATCACATTTCTACAGAAAATGTGAAAAGTACATTGATTTTTTTTAAAGAATTGTCCCTTTTGCAGAGCAACATATAAGTAGTAAGAAAAAAAGGCCACATACCTGCAAAGGGACTGTAGCTCTGCTTGTGTGAAGATGTGCCAGAGTAAGAAGATCCACAAGGATTCTGACACCATTTGAATCCATAAGGTCCTTCACATTTCTCTGTTAACAAATGAACTGAGTTACCAGAAGCATTTTCTAGATAAGCATTGCTGCAATTCAGCACTGAATTGCATTATTCAAGTACGAAGTGACCACAAATAAAAACAAATCATTCTCTAAAGTGACTAGAATGGAGCCATCACCACAATGTCTACATGTTTCCTTCAGCTTTCTCACCAGTAAATAACAGATATCAATCAAAAGACTGATGAACTGCTATTAAGTGTACATGTCCACCTTACCTTATTGAGGATCAGCTTGTTGAGGAATAGGATCAATCTGTCCCGTTCAAGCCTGTCAGTGGACTGTTGCAGCAGAAAAGAAAAAGTTAGTATTTCACAGCACATACTAAAAGTGCCCTTCAAAAGTCAATACAGTTGCAACTGCAAAGTCCCATATTGTTTTCTCACTGTCAGATAAAGCTGCTGACTATTAAGTGTTCAGTTTCATGCACAGCTAATAAAGGTAGTTTTCTGCCACTGAGGAGCAAAGGCCTTGTTGCCCTCTAATCCTGTTGTTGCCCTGGATCAAACCCACTACTCTGCTAAGTCTACTGTTCTGCCAGGACTGTTTGGATTCCAAGTGACCAGCAGGAGAGAAAAAGAGAATCTTTTAGCCAGCAGACAGAGAGGGTCTTTGATATTACATCCCTGGTGAGACTATCAATGCTCAAGGCAAAACAAGGGACTACACTGGTTCAGTTTCACTTGCAACAGCCAAAACCCATGCTAATGCAAGGAAAGACCTCCTCCTTCAGATTGCATGGAAATTTATTTTTGCAAGCTTAATCAGTTGTCAGACATAACAGACACCTAATAGGCAAAGCAGCTACCACTACAAATCTAATCCACCACATGTGCTCATCAAGCTGTCATTTCATTAGGTTTGGGGCTATGACTCAAAGTCAGTACTTTGAAATAATGTGATATGGAACAAGGTTCTCCTCTTATAAAGCCTCTGCATTTTTCAAAAGCGAGTCAAAGTTATATCTGCATTCTCCTGGCTTTAAAGGGACTAGTTTGAAATACCTCTATGATCAGCAGTTTTTTTAGTTAAACTTTAATGAAATGGAAACAAAGGGAGAGACTAAGAACAGCATGGAAAAAGTATTCACATTCTTTAAAGCCAGAATCTGGGTTTCATAGTAACTTGAAGGATCTGAACATATGTTGGACTAGCAGTATGTTAACTACTATATCCAGTAATTTAAAATAATTCTTACCCTTTCTAACATTCCAACAATGTACTTAGTATCAGAAAATGGTCCTATTTCTTCATGACACCTTCCATAAACAATGGCCAATGCTTGCAGACATAAGCACTTCATATTCACTTTTGGGGTAAGCAAGAAGCGGTGGTAGAGTTCATTGAAGAATTCATACCTAAACAAGAAATGAGATATTAGTAAAAAAAAACATACAGAGACCTTAGGAATGAGATAGGGTTTTAATAATGTCTCACGATCTTTTGATTGCTCCACTCTCTTCAGTTTCATCTTCTTCCAGCAGCAGTCTTAGATAATAATCCCCTATTTTTATTTCCTCAGAAAGGCACTCATATTTTACCTGTAACAAAGAACACCTTACTTAACAATATATATTGTTTCTCCTTCAGTAAGTTTTTGCTTGCATAACAATACTGAGCTTGATTGCATCTAAAAACTCAACAAGGTTAGCAACCTCTCCTAAGTTGTACGAAAACTGAGATCTGCAAGTTTTCTGTTAAAGAAACACACATCTACAAAATAAAAGCCACTGGCTATTGCTGCCCCCTGAATAAATGAAGCTTCTCATCTTACTGAAATCTCTATCTCCAGCCTTTAACTAACTTGTTTCTAATACCAGCTGGTTTTATTAACTAAACTTGGAACATACGTGGTGCATTCAGTGACTCAGGTTTTAATTAGTAGTTATTCCACTGCAAGGTGTTTCACTTAATATTACTGGAAGTATGAAACACAAGCATGACCTAATTACTAGTTATACTTGCTGGATAAAAATGCCTAGAGGCATCAGTTCACAAAACAAGAAGCTGAAGTAAAATTGCAAAGTAAGAGCCATCATTAACTTCAGAGCAACTACATTAATTTTAACAAACACCTCAATGTTCAGTGGTAACAAGCATTTAGCAAGCACTTCAATCAGAGGTACCTCTAACATACAACAAAAGCCACTCTACAGTGGTTTTCTTATCTATAGCTTGCAAATTACTGTCATGAGGCCACAAAGTTATCTACAGATTTGATCACAGATATCCCACTAACTGTATGCTTTCAGGAGTCTCAAGCCACCATCCCCCTTGGCAAAGTGACAGGGTTCACAGCTGATAGAAAAGCCTTTGTCAATACTATCTAGTTCAAATACTTACAGCATAGTCCAATAACATATTCATTACTATTTATAAGCAAATCTGTGAGACAGCAGCTGTTCAATCCAGTCCCAATGTATCCTGCCTTGTAGCTGCAAGAATGCTTCTGATACATTCCAGCAGCATAAAGCCATGCAGGGGCATAGAGTACATGGGGGAAGTCTGTATAACTAAGTTTCAAATCAGTACTTCTGATTCTGTCCCAGTTTGCAATGCTAAAAAGTTGGGATAGCAGACACTGTGGCAGACAGAAGTCCTGTGCCTAACCTATATCTGAATGAAACTTTGAAAGACAAGTGCCAGTGCAAGACATACCAATCTAAACCCAGTTTTAGCTATTTACTGCATCAAAGAAAGAAGCAACCTGTAGTTGTGTGATAGGGATAAATTGCATGCACAAAGTAGTTCTCTCTCATAAGGCATTAACCTGATGTCTTTCAGTTCTTCCTGGTTCACGGAATAGCCAGCTGAGAAATTCCCCAAACCAAGTTTATTCTCATTTCAATAACAGTTCCCAACTCAAATGTCACTAGGAAGCCTTATTCTAACAAAGATGGCAATGGGAATATCTAAGGAATATTTTGTAGTTGAATTGAAGGGTGGCCTTGCTTTGCTCAAGTGTTACACATTAAAACCATATGCAACCACAACAATACTGGAGATAGGAGAACAGTACAGGAAGTGTTTATTAACACATTACTTGAAAACACCTTGCAAGATATTTTGAGAAAGCCAGTCAGGGCCACACTGATTGCTTTGCAGAAGCACTAAATTTTTTTTTTTACTTTAGGTACTGTTCTTCCTAGAACAGGATGACAGTGTCATTCATCTATAATTAACAATGCAGAATGTTTTAGCCCCATAACCCCATAACATTCATGATTTGGCAAACCAGTACTTAACAGACAGGATTACTGAAACATTAAGGACATAAAGACAATAAACTTGTTATCAAGAAGAAGTTACTTCTGAAACTACCCAAAACAAGTCTGATAAAACACTCTCAAAAACAATTATGAATTATCTGGACAACAGATGTAAGGACCAGTATAAGGACCAACTCTTGTCTTAATGCAAAAATACACCAAATGTATTTTTTGCAAAAATGCAAAAATGATTCTGATAAATGTTTCATCTCTGTCATTTATTAGGTTAAAGAGGCTTCTGTTTTGCACAGTGATACTGGACAGTAGTACCTGTTCACTGATTCAAAATTCTAGCTTGCAGTCAGGTATCAACAACATGAGATTCACTCGTGGAATAAGAGACATTAGTGACATTTCAAATAGATACATTTTACAGATGCAGTTTGTCCTGTGGTAGGTCATTTACCTCAAACTCCTGGTGGTTCCATGAGATAACATTAGCACTACCAAGTTCTCTGTCAATATTAAATGCTCTCATCTCAGACTCAAGAGTATCTCTCAGTTCTTCCCGTGTTTTGAAGTTCCAAATCAGGTTTGATCTAGCATGATCCTGAACAAATCTAAGAAAGAAGTTACATAGTTTAAACCCCTCAAAACATTTTCTGAGAAGCAGACAAGACTCAGCTGGTAAGCTACAGGAGAGCACTAGACTTGATGGACCTTAATGACAAGGCAGAGAGCAGTGATTTCCAGTTTGTTGTAGTAATTACAGCTGTTCACTTGTATACTGCTTTCACAGCCATGGAGGCCAGCCTAAAGTACACCTGTGTCATCCCTTTGGGCTCAGTTTGCCATCTCTGTGTAGCTGATGACCAGGAGACACCCAAACTATTCACTGTAAGCCAATAACGGCTCCAGGTAAACAATCCAGAGCAGCAGACATGCACATACCACCTGTGTTTTAAACTAACAACTACATCCACATAAGAAAGTAGCTCATACAGTAAAAGAGAAGCTGATGTTTTAAGTGTCATAAAACAGTCCATAAACATTCTTTAGTAGCCATTACCACCACTGCCTTTGGAACCAAAGACTGAGAAGGGCACTTTAATACCCAAGGTTTAGGGAGCACATGAATCTTCTTTCACAAAACTTATCTGACATTTAGAAACATCACTGAATCAAGCAGTCAAGATTATGGAATTTCCCCAAGCTTGGTTACATAGCCAAGCCAAGCTTTATTAGTCCACTTAGCACAAAATGATGTATTTTTTTCAGATGGAAGCCCCTCCCTTGTAAACTTTGACAGCTGTAAGAACTCACAGGTAGGCCAGTGGCATTTAGGACTTCTGGTACTCTTTGAAATCCAGTATCCATGTGCTTTCTCTTGCCCTGCTTTAAGCTCATGTTTGTTCCAACTCAATTACAATATCTGAACAGCTTACAGGTTGACATACCAACAAACTACAATGTTTCCCAGTGCTACTTCACTTGGTCCTCAATACCATTCAGATTTGCACCTGCAGTTTATTTACTCTGTCTTTTGGATCTATGGAAAAAATTATGTAGTTTGATAATATTTCAGAAGCTTTGTAAATTCCTCCTTTTCCTAAACACAAGGGAAATCCTTAAGTATAGCTTAGGGGGTTTTTAGTAAGCAGCTGTAGCAAAACACTTGCACTGTTACAAGGCAGGCAGAAATTGAAAATCACAACAACTCAGAAAACATCAACAAAAATATCCAGACATCCCTTGTATCTGAGACCACCATATTAACTTCATGATTTTCACCTGTAATAGAAGAGATCCCAGTTTGCTTCTATTTTTATTCTTTGGCGTCTTTTCCTTAATATCACTGGTTTTTGAATTATGTTCTGCAAAAGAACCAAATTTCACAACTTAGAATACCTCCCATTTTTCCCTTCTAAAATAATAGGCTGGGGTTTATTACACTCCTTCAAAACCCTACTAAGTTAAGCCTCATTAATATTGTCTCCTTTTCTAGTGAGTAGCAGCGACAGTCTTCCACAAGTGTTATTTGCACGAAGTTAAATCATGCCAGAGAAACTTTCAGCTGTTTGACAAATCATTTGTTTAGAAGCAAGTTATCCTTTAGAAAAGCTTAGTTCCCACCACCATAGGCATTCATCACTTCCTAAACTGATGGAGGTGAAAACCCACATGAAGAACATTTTGCTCTTGAAAGGAAAGAGCTAGATGAAGTCACAAAAATAAAACCAAGCCTGACTTGGTCACTGAAAGATTCCCCATTTTGATGAAGCATGAAATCAGTGCTATAATCTACATGAGGTATTACATGCAAGCAGAAGTCTGAGCAACAGAGTCCACACAAGTGACAGAGATACACAGACTCACCATATTGTTTCTGTCCTGATTATGAAGAAAAGTTGGAAGAAAAAGAAAAATACATTTAACACTCCAGAGTCACTGAAGTCACTTAAAGTGGTAACACCAAACTTGCTACTACCTTTTCCAAGCTATGCTTGCACGCATTTACTGTGAAATCACAGAGCTCAGAACTCCACACAAAAAATGATTCTTTAAACTCAGTATCTAGACAAGTCGTTTAAAGTGCAATTTGACCTTCTGTTTTTCACATTTCTCCATTTCTCCTGCTTTGAACCTAGCTTACCACTATTTCAGAAATATCACTGTAAAACTTCTGCACTGTGTTCTACATCAAACTTGAGCTAGTTTTCCTAAATTAAAGCTTATTGCTACATCAGAACAAGTCCAAAGGCAGGCATTTTCAATACTCTGCATTGTGCTTTTCATCCTTTCTTGCATGTACAACAGATTCTTTCACTTCCAGAATGCATAAAAACAAGCTTGGTCAATATACTAAAGAAAATTAAGGGAAACACCTCATAATTTAAAGAATTTGTCATATAGAACATGGCAACAAAACTAAAAGAAAAATGAGACCAATAGTAAGAACTCAAGCAGTGCTTAAGCCTTCCTCTTATAATACCAGAACAAAACACTTATTTATGACTTCAGTCTCAATCATGACCTTAAGTTCAGTCCTGTGCTGCCCTTTAAGCACTGAGATACCCATATTAAAGGGAATTCTAAACTGGTATCCCTGTCCATGGCAGGGGGAGTAGAAATAGATGTTTAAGGTCCCTTCCAAACTAGGCGATTCTTCAAGCAGGTTCCATAACTAAAATATCAGGGGTGTAAAGTACATAACTTTGAACACAGAGAATATTCTGTTTCTTCTAAATATACTTCAAAAACTGGTTTTGCCACATTTCAAGCAATTTTTTTTTCTCCTGTATAATTATCCTATAAGAACTATAGGCTACACTCCATTTTGATAAGGTTTGGCTAAAGCTTAACACATATGCTGAAGGAATCCATTTGCCTGCTTTACATTCTCCCTGGAACCTATTTCTAACCTGAGAACAGTAAGAAGTATAGAGTTAGCTAAAGGAAGCAGAACTCTCACATCACAACACTTCTTTACTATCTGACACTCATCTGTGCCTTAGCCAAATTACTCTAACAAAGCGTTTCAAATACTTTTACCTCTTTCTGAGCTATGCCCATTCGATCTCTCCAGTGCATCAAGACTAGATCCACCTTCTCTTTGGCAAATTTTTCAACTTCCTTTGCAGCTTTTCCAGCCAGTCTCTGCCACTCTGGCACTTTATTAAACTTGCCATACTGATCCTGCAGAATAAAACCAATTAGTTACAGTTGTAGGTTATCTTTACTGCAGGTCAATCCAGCAGTCAAGTGTCTGTATTAGAAAAGTCACTAAGATTGTACATCTATATAATGGAATATAAGACAACTACAATTACTTACAGTTGCAATTTTTAAGTTATCTCTAACGTGCATTCTATCAGCATCTTTTTCAGGAACAGGATCAGGACTGTCAAGGTATGCCAGCAAACCAGGTGGCTAAAAACATTTAAAAACAGTGTAGACATACATGTAGTTAATGAACAGAAACCATCACATTAGGTAATAACATAATTTCTTTAAATCAGATATTTCACAATAGAATTTATATTCTACTCTAAAGTATGTAAAACTACATTTTATTGCTGTGATTAGTAAAACGCCACCATCCTCAAGAGAATTGCTCAATAGAGGCACATTATTAGCTTCAGTGCAGCAGAACTCTTTGCTATATCCTGTTTCTTAAAGCAGCATTTAATGCACCTAAAGAATGCAGGCAGAAAAGAGTTGATCCCATGACAATACTGGGAGGGATGAATAACACTAGAATCCATCCATATCCTCTGATATGGACTAAATGTTACATGTGACGTTAGAGATGAGCTAGTCCTTTTTGACTAGACTTTCCATAAGATAGTGACCAAGAACAAGACTGTTTGCTCTGCCAAAAATGAAGGAATTGCTATTTTGAAATTACAAGCTGGTAATGTCCCAGATGAAGTAATTCCTGACAACACTATTCACTGAACTAACTTCACGGAAGTAACTTAAGCAAGAAGCACTAAGGAGCCTGTAAGGGTGAAAGAACATATGAAATATCACCACATGAACCAACAACATATAAATGTAATCAAGTTTCTAACAAAGCTGGACAGGCAAGGTGGGAAAGCATAGACAGAACCCTTAATGCCTTAATTTCCTACTGGCACAAAAAGTATTAGAGACGTGCTTACGATGTCTCCCACATTTCTGTTCTTTTAATCAAGAAAAATAAGTCAGACACCTTATTTTTGTGTCATAAAGTACTTTAAAAAGTGTCAGGAAAGTAACAGAAAATTTTTAGAATATGAGATGCTTTGAACTAAACTTCAATATCCTTTAATTAGCAGATGCCAGACTGCTGATCTCCCAGGCAACACCTCCCCCTTGAAGGGAAAAGGGAATATTGAGCAACAAAAGAATAAGATATGAAAGCCTGCACTATCACAGTTGAGACAGTCTGTATAGTAACCATATTCCATTTTTGCTTACCAAAATACGTTTCAACAGGTTCATAGCAGTTTTGTTCTCAGCTGTCCAGAGGCCAACCAAATGTCTACTTAATTGCCTGAAAAAGCCATTAAAATTAACAAACTGCAAGTTAGTACTTTAAACAGATTTTTAAACCGCTAAACTGTCACCCTTACCATGCTGATGAAATGAAGATGAGCAAGAGCTTCGTGCTCTTGAGTGAGTAAGGGCACAAAGCATTATACTGTTCAAGGATATGCTTAGCATGCTTTAAAGTGTTGCCTTTAACAAGTTCCAGTGAAGTTAGTGGAACAGTAGCAGCACATGCTTCTTGATCTAGATCTCAAAAGAACACTTGAGCAATAGAGCAGAAACATCTAATAACCACGTATAAGTTTATCCAGCCAACCTTAAGTTATAGCTAAAGAGGCTAGAAGCCATCAAGAACTGCTACCTGCTATACTTGAAGCTCTTTATACCAGTTATTGGCTAGAAATCGGGAGCCTGCCTTCTATGCCAACTGATGGTTTCTGCCAACATTTGTCACTAGGATTCCACTGAAGCTTTGCTACAAGCACATGGTAAGTAGTAGCAGCAAACAGAACTAGCATGACAGATGGCTTCATACCAGCTCTCTCCTGGATGACACATAGTGGTAACAAGCTCCACTTGTACCTGCATTCCTTAGCAACTCTAAGCACTTCAGGAATGCACAGCTAAAACTTCTATAATCTTGTATTTGGGTGGAAATAATTGAATTATCGCTCATTTCCACAGCATGCCCCCAGAGATCACAAGTTCTACTGATTGTTGATTTAGGGAATAATTTCTGTGAGGAATCTTCTCTCTCAGATAGGATGGGTGACCCTAACTGCATGCAAGACGCCTGAGATGTGCACACCAGGTTTTATACAGTTGTACAGTACAAGTTGAAACTTTTTACAAGTTCCACACATTCTACTTGCCTTTTCTTTTCCTGAATTAAAAGAAATAAAAATCAAAACTTGAGCCATTAATGAGTAACCAACCCAAGCCCACCCTGACAAAAAAAGTAATTAAAGGTTTATTAAGTGGCTGCAGCCTCAGCTGAAGCTTGCTTTTACTAAGACATACCAGCTGCTAAAGAAAATATTCTCCTGAAGCGCTGCAACTTTTTTTCCCTAGCCTCCCAATGTTCACTAGGCTATTACTTGGATTTTTTAAACATGATAAATCAAGTGAGATGACATACCTATTTGTAAGCATCCTCTGATCTGTGCTTATTGTAAACATAGCAGTGTGCAAGTGACGAGGTAAGGCACCTTCACTGAGGGCAAGATCTTGCATTTTGGTAGCAATCTCTTTGTCTCCTTCCTTTGGAAACAGGGCAAGATGATTACTAAAGAAAGAATCTTAGTTAAGCTGCTTTTATCTCAGTCTACTACCTCAGTTCCAAAGCCTTCTTGACCATCAATAATGCCAACTAGTATTCAAAAACCAGAAACTAGAGTATGATAGGTTTTAGGTGAAAGTTCTCAACAGCAACTGCTCAAAGCTGTAGTAAAGCCATGGACCAGATAACTGGTGGTTACATCTATGAGGACAGTAACTGAAGAGGGCAGGATACCTGTCTCCCATCATACATCAGGAGGCTGTAGTAGAAGTACCATTTCCACACTGCAGTTGTAAATCAGGATTAAACAAAGAATGGCAGCCACATATAATTGCTTTTAGCTTGACTTTTGCCAACAGTAACCATTTAAGATTAATGGCTGCTGTTCAGTTCAGACAGCCACATGGGTAAGACTGCCACTCAGTCAAGATACATTAGTTGCAATGAATAAGAAAAACCTTTTGCAGCACTTTTACTTTTCAAGTGATAGACTTTTAATAAACAACATAGCAACTTTTAGTTAAGATTATCAGGTACATCTAAGGAAACTTGAAGATTTGGAATACCTCTATTTCAAGTGTTCATTCACTTCCATTCCAAGAAAGTACTACATGGGTTTCAGATGCATAAGCCATTGTGATAAAATGAGGCACTAACTCAAGCCCTGAATTTCAACCCAGGAAGTGTCAAGAGTCAGTTAGCAAGGTCACCCTGCAACAGTCATGAGCAACCCTTGAGAAGTATGGACTTGGCCCATACATTATGGAAACTTAAAGCCAAAGCATGAACAGAGGCTGACATCACTAGTCTGCTCTGGGACACTACTGCTTGCTAATCCTGGTCCCATTCCATCTGGCAATGCATCCCAGGAAATATGGCCTCTCCTCCTCGAGATACCCTCCAACATGCAGGAGAAGTCTGGTGGCTCTGAGGTGTGTGACTGAGCTACATTCAACATTTACAGCCAAATCTTGACTGCAGTATGAAGACATGCAAGGCACTACCTAACGTTCCCACTCACATGCTTTCCAAACCCCAGGTGTACGATAAAGCAAGTTGCTATATTAAACCACTCATAATTAAGCAGGTGTTCTGTTCCTCACCTTCCAACTTCCCCCTCCCCACTTTCAGAAGGTAATATAACAAACTTCTCTTGGTAAGCAATTGCACTTCCAAAATAGACAATACATATTTAGCATGCTAACCCAGCTAACACTGATAAAATCTCACCTCTATTATAGCCTTCATTACCAAGCCTGCTCCTTTCACAATTGCCATGGAAGGATGCTAGAACAGAATGTTAACAAACAAATACATTATCCAAGTGCAAAAACTGAAGATTAGATCATCTGTGATTCAGTTTCCTTAACTAATGTACATGGCTGTTCTACCTCCAATTCAGTTTTGTGAAAGCTAGCCTTAAGAAGAGTTCATATCCTATACCTTTGAACAAGCATCTCTCATGCAATCCCAAACAGAACTCCTGGTATTCAACAGCAATATGTATCAGAGAAGCTGGACTAATGCTGAGGAAAATGGCTGACACTAACCAAAAAGGAGAAGAAAATACTGTTTTTACAGTGAGAGGGCATTGGCCTTTTTTATCAAAAACGGTACAATCCTTACAGGTTTACTAGTAAAGAGCATGTTACTCTTGTTTTCTGACTCTTTTAACTCTCATTTACTGAGAGGGAAACAAAAAGGCAGAAGGCTTTCCAGTCAGGGAAAGACCTGTGCATCTGTTCAATCCATCTTAGTGCCCAAGCGATATTTTACTCTTCTCTGGAAACAGGTCTTAGACAGCGTATTCTACAATTATTTGGTGTATTATTCACTATAGATAATCACCTCAATCTGATATCTGAAGGCAAAAAAATTGGCCACTAAAAAATTCACCAAGACAGAAAATATTTAGGCACATTAACCAGCTGAAGACAAATTAGTCTTTCAGGAAAAAAAATAAAATGTCATGTTCACTGATTACCTGAAGCCTCTAATAATAGTGAAAAGTAAGTCTTACCTGAAAGAGCTTAAATAGTGTTCTTCCATTAAATGCTACCATTTCCAACAACATATCAAACTGCTGCCCCTCAGTAGTCTCACTATATGGAGCACACAGGGCAAATGTCAGGAAGTCCAGAAGTGAACTAATTACTAGGGCACCTGTCCCATGATCCTGAAATTAGGAAGAGAGGTATGTAATTCAGATAGAGTGGTCTGATAGCATTCATGATGCTGAAGGTGCTTGTCCCTGTTAAACAGGGACATTAAAATAGTCTGTAAACAAAAACTACAAGTTTAGAATATTCCTCCGAGTTTGGCACAACCCTGACAAACTATTGGTTTATAAAGCATATCAGAGCCTCAAAACTACTTTTCCTAGTTTAATCCCACAAATCTGAGTTTACACTATTCTTTTAGTTAAAAGAAACATCCAGTTTCCATATTAAATATGCAGGACATTCAAGTTCCACGGTACAGACAGCTATGTCCTAACCTGTCAAGATCCAAGCTTAATTACAACAAACTTCAGTGCCAGTCAGAGCTGTATTTTCAGCAGCAGGTGCAAATACATTCAAACATACATCTAAGT
This sequence comes from Petroica traversi, assembly GCA_025920805.1. Classification (NCBI taxonomy): domain Eukaryota; kingdom Metazoa; phylum Chordata; class Aves; order Passeriformes; family Petroicidae; genus Petroica; species Petroica traversi. The sequence goes on from JAHLSL010000044.1 coordinate 2,303,979, forward strand.
ATGACAAAAGCATTTTCACTGCAATCAGGAAAGGCACTTAAAGAACCTGTTTTCAAAATTTGACTTACCACATGGGAATTGAATTTCTCTAGTAGATTTTCTAGAAACTTCTTCGAAGAAAGAAGGGAAGCTTTGTTCAACTGCTCCTGCCTCAAGTCGTAGTCATCATGCATGGGCTATAAAAAAAGAAGTATTCACTACACAGTTCTTGACAGCTGTAATCAAAAAAACACTCTGCACCCATAAAAAGTACATCCTCCTTCAAGTTCAGCAAGAAATGACTGAATAACAAGTTATTCCATATCTATACACACTGCAAGTTGAACAGCAGTCCATGTTTCAGTAGCCTGAAGTTCACATATTCCCAAGTGAAAGAACCTGAAATTTAATACTTACACACATAAGAGCACAAAGCATGTCAATAGAGGCATGGGTTACTCCATCATTGTTCCTTTTGAGGGCTTTCACAACCTTCACTCCTAGTCGCTCTCGAAATCTTTTGAAAGGGAAGCAAAACCACTAAGATCAGAGAAGAAACGAAAATCTTAAAATTAAGATGAAATCTAGTCAGTGACCAAGAGGGGGTCTGTTCCCATTGCATTTAGCAAGCCAGTACCTTGATATTGTCATAAATTTGACATTCTTGGTAGGAAAATATTGACTTCACTGTGAACAACATGCCAAGCACATGCATCAAAATAAAGATGTATCTGTGTAGTTACAGGATACCATTTACAGAGAAACAGAACTGTATAAAGGTCTCAGGCTAAGTGCTCTTGTTACTCTTCTCATCATTCTCTATATTATAGTTGCTCCATATTTCCTAGTCAGAAATATTTCGAAGAATTTTTCATTTTCAGAACAACAGTTTTTCTGCTTCCTTATGTTATTTAAGGCAAACTCCAAGCAGTCTGTACTTACTACAGAAGAACAACCTAAGAACAACATAATTTTATCTTGTGTTGCAATGAAGATAGCAATGACATCAGCATACTTTGAGAATGAAGAACTGCCTACTTCAAGGACAGATGAAGGTACACGTTAAAAATTTTTCACTAGGAAAATCATTAAACCATATATATCTCAAGACAGAGTACTCAACACAGGAAGAATCAGCTTCACTTGCCAATGATTACCTGGGATTCTCAATTTGCACTGAAGCCTGGTGGCAGCCTCATGCTACTGAAAACTGTAAGACTCTGTACATGATTTTTTCAGAAGGGAGTCCTAGCTCAATTTCTCAGTTTTAGACATAAATTACTCACAAAAGCTCGAGACCTATTTTCATCTACTACTTTTAAGCTTGAAGAGACTTTGCACTTACTTTGGAAGCTGAGTAAAGGCAAGGAAGCCTGCTTTTGAAGCCACTAGTCGTCTTACTGCTTGGAATTGGCTTTCAAGCTCTGCATTAGATGCTGCTATATCTCCCTCTTGGGAAAGCAATGCTGTTATGGCATTATTAATGAGCTTCTCCTTGTTTTCTGAGAACAGACCCTGGTTAAAAAATAACCATCATTAATTTCTTTATGCATTAGCAACATCTTAAAAGGATGGGTAAAGGCTCTATTCTTACATCTTGTGTAACTGCATGTAGGACTCCACTGTAGGAAATGTTAGCATTGAACCTGAACACAGCATCTGCAAAGTTACCATCTGGAAAAAGACACATCAAAAGTTAACTGCACAGTACCTGCAGTATCTGAATGCTTTAAAGAGCACTATAAACCCAGGTAAGAAGCATTAGCTTACTTGGAGGAGCAGCCAAAAACTTCAGATGAAGGCTCTCTACTTCTTCATCTACAGGCATACTGAGTAATCCCCAGCGCTGGCCTTTGTGTGTGGAGGTCATTTTTACACAGACATCTCTATTACCAGAGGCTCTCACTCCATCCAACAAGCTAGCCAGGAGAGAATCTCTGGATTGGGACAAAGACACACAAATACAATTGATATCACAGAAGTGGTGCCAAAGAACCCAGTTATAAGAAAAATGTGGGGCGGGGGGGGGAAAATCACATCATGAAAAATCACATCATGAATCACATCATTCATACCTGGAATCTCTTACTAACACTACTGCCAACTGCTACACCTCTGGAAGAAACCACTAACTTTCAGTGTTCCTGTATTCACTGTAAGGAAAGAACTGACTTATTCCTGGTATAGCCAGCTGCAGCCTTTCACTAATGAGATCAATTCTAGATTATCTGTTAATGAGTTACACATGTTGTGCGCCAATTCATCCCTGTGCTTTTTGCAAAACCTCACTTAGCAGGATTAGACTGTATTACAACTGCAAGTGCACTCAGGGACTGTTCTGTTGGTTGTTTTAAATAGAATCAACTAAGACTGTCTCAAGTAGAGAGTTCAAACGGTTCACACCCTTCACATTTCCATATCACTTAGACTGTGCTTTCTTCCCTTGTTTCAGATATACCACCTAACCAAGTAGAACATACACAGAACTGTACTGCTAACGAGAAACAGGCTGTATCTAACTGTTCAACACCCTTTCATGTTCACCAGAAAACTTCTGGACAGATTTTTTCAAAGTTGGGATGAAGGTAAATGGGAGAGATTTAGTTCCTGTAATGAATCTTGACTTGTAAGTGGCAGACTGCTAGAATATCAAGGCCTTGAGTTAAGACCTCTGTGGGTCAGAGTTTATGGAAGCTGAGAAACTACAAGCACTACACTAGCACCTTCCATTTGAATCTATAATGCACAGAAGCTCCAGTTGTTACCTTTCTGTTGAAGAGTATTTCCGAATTTGTCCTTTGATGAATTCAATGGTGAAAAGCTGGGGGTTTTCACAGTCACACACTATTGCAAATACCTAAAAACAATGGACAAGAATCACATTCACAAAGCCAGTCTATTTAGCTACTCTACAAATTAAGGCTTGCATAGTCTCTTTTAGAGCTTTTATTTGAAGAAGTGGTACTGAGAAAGAATGCCCCTTACCTCGCCTAAAGGTTTCAAGGTTGCAATGTTGTAGGTAGCTGGATCCCTCTCAACTAAGCAAGCTTCTGTAAGAGCTAGTACTCTTTTCACAGGTTCCTTGTAAAACAAGAGAGAGGCATGCTAGGAAAGAGAATACTTAGTACTTAACAGGAACCAAGTATGTTCAGTCTGACAGCCTTACCAAGTGCCTAGGTGTTATTTTTTGAACAACAAACTCTGCTAAAGATGTTATAGATTCATCATTGCTGTACTTTCCAAAGCGAAGATTCAAGTATTGCTCAAATTCTAGGGATTCTTTCCGTATCCGCAGAGAGATGCCTATGAAGTTGCCAGCATGCTCTATTGCACTCTTGACAATTTCCTCCCTCTGCTCAGAGGCAAACAGGTGCTGCAAATTTTGTCAAGACAAAAAATTAGCAGGTGAAAATTATGGCACAGCTGAAGAAAATCACAGTTCTATAAATAATCCTCCAGTATATACCTAACAGTAGGGACTGTTTCACAGCAGCTGGACTGGTCTTTGCTAAATGTATGGTATAAACAGGTATTTATTGCACAAGAGATCCACTATTAATTTTACATTTGTCTTAAAAAAAACCAACAATCTATAGCAGCTACCTAAAGGATACCCTGTTACACATTAGTGTGTCATTAAAGTTATGGTTGCATGACCTGCCTGCCCACCCTTGGCAACAGACCCTGACAGCCTGGCAGGAGTGAAGAGCCAGAGAAAGCAATTGGGGCTACCACTGGACATTTTGAAGGTTAGGGTTAGGGAGCTCTAGAGGATCAATTATATATTGCTAGTTTTATGCAAGAGAAAAGCATGCTGCAGTACAAAAGACATGGAAACCCTAATCTAGTCTTATTTTGTTAGTAGAGACTGAGGTAGGAGTTAATTAATGGCTAATAATGTAAAGATCCTTTTCAGCTGCTTGAAGTACAGTACACAGAAACACTGTCATGATTTTAGAACCAACATTACACTGCAGTATCTCCCAAGCAAAGCTGCCAAAAAATCAGATCACAGGTATAAAGAGGCAATGGCATCACTGATCAATCTATTTCTGAATAGAATCCTTCCATCAGTTATGTAGATTAGTAACACGATACCTGTCATTTCTGCACCTTTGAGAAATGACAGGAAATTGCCCATCCATATTAGATTCATATTCACTACCTGAAAAAACTAGATATTTCATCCTTTCTAACTCTTAAACATGCAATACACACACAAAACTCCCCTGCACCAGAAACCATAACCAAACCCATACACAACTCTCAAATGCTTTAATTAATTTCCTTTCCTTTTAGGATCTGTCCATAAGCCTTGAGGCTCCACAGCTGGGTTCCAAAGGTGCACATACTTGTACACTCCAATGTGTTGAAGCTTCATTATTAAATATGTAGCTATAAACAGCCTAAGAACAATATCAGGATATTTTGATTTAATACTCACCAATCTACTAAATCCTCCATAGAGGATACAGAAGCCTCCCTGATAGCCAGTAATATCAACAAAGCCTTCAATGTTTCTGTAGTCATAGGAGCACAGGACTTTATTTGTTGCAGGATCAATTTGGTCAATACCTCCAGGAGTCACTTCCAGAACCACAGGTTTCCTTGTATCACTCCAGTGATGCTTATAGCAGTTATACCTCTGCAGAGAAAGCTGCTTTTAGCCATCTACACACACTCCTTTACTACAACATCAGTAGTTCTCTACTTAACTAGTACGTTCAAAAAATTGTATCATTTCCCTTAATTCTCTTATCTATATTACAAATGCTATGAAGCAAAGGAAAGTAGCTGTCAACTGACAAGGAGGTCACAGCTTAAACAATGCAGAACAGAATCCTGAAAGAGCCACTCGCAAAGGAAGTAAGTTCTCTTGTTGTAGAAGGTGAACTACTAACAGACTTCTGAACACTGTGATTGGATGAGGAAATAGCATTTACACCAAATGCTATTATTGAGCTAATTAATTCAAGTTAAGGTAAGTTTATCACAGTAGTGAAATTTTTTTCATCTCTTGCAGTCAAATTCCATTACAAATACAAACTTACTAAAAACAGCAAAAGTTAGATATAATACAAAGGGGATCCCCATATTCCAGCAATGTTACTATACTCATGACTGAAGATTTCTTCTATGTAATACTTTAAATTACTTAAAGCAACTTTAAGCACTTGAAGTGCTATCTTCTATGATCAAAAGATAAACAAAGTCCAGCTCTGCAGACTGTGTTGCTTATTCCTGTATTACCACTATTCAGTAGTAATCTGACCTATAGAAATTCTTCTAGGAAGCATCAATATTCACAATATTACGCAGAAAATATTTAGTTAGACAGTAAACATTGACTAATGAATCAATGTTTTTCTTCTCTCCAGATAAGAACTCCACATGTCACCGCCCTGTATTTCAACAGCAACATTCACAGTCCATGTACAAGCACAAGACTCAGACCAAGCAAAGAGAGCTCAAATATTCTACTGGTAAAAAGGTTCCCACTGCTTTTGAACCAACTCAATTTTCTCTTCTCAAAGACTTTAAAATCACAAAAGCTATTTTAGGTAGCATATACAGCACAAGCAGAAAATACACGAACAAAGTAGAAGTTTGAGTCTTTAGATCATTTCCTTAAACTGCACATGATGCAGATAAGCCAGACACTCACCCGTCCTGTGATTTTTCCTTCTGAGAAGTCTGTCCTGAATCTCTGTTTTTAAAAAAGTTATCCGTGAATGAATGCAAATATGACAGCCTATCTATCCAGAAAGTCTACATTTAAGCTGACTCTGTTTTATGGTACTCATATTAAGCCTCCTCAGAAAGCTCACCATTCCACTGCAGTTTAATATATTCAATATTTGTAACTTTACTCACTGTTCACAAATCATGCAGTACTTGCTGCAACTGACACTAGATCAAGTTCATTAACACAACCGCTAAAAAAACTTGCTTTCCTGCTTTTTATGCAGGGAAAGAAAGAATAATAAGCTACCATAAATGGTAACAGTAACCAAATACTCACTGCTTGCTTAAAGAAAATAAAAATAAAATTCTTACCAGTGCCTCTGTAAGGAGTTCTGTTCTGTGCTCTGTAGAAAACTTAAGTGTCTCGGATTTTTTTCCACTCCCTTTGCGAAAAGTGAGATTAAATTCTGTTCCTTGTCCTTTTCCAACAGGAGAAATACTACAGATATCTCCATAAGGCCACTAGACAATTGAAAATAATTAGGTTATTCTGTTACTAATTTTAAAGCTGCATCTCCCCCCCTCAGAACCTGTAATAACCCTGGCATGGGCTGTAGCAAGATGACAGCTAGCACCCTACATGACAGCATGAGTTTGAGCTTCCTATTTGATACTGTGCAAAGTAAATAAGTGCCCTGACTCCCTTCAGGGACATGGCTTAGCAGTGATCAAACTTACCCCAGTTCCTTTGGAACAGTACTGCCAAAGGCAAACTACTACTTGCTGGCCAATAAAAAGAAACTTCCTTTAAGTATAAAAACCTACTGGGTATTTGTAGTTAGAGAAGGCAACACAGACCTTCTGTTATTCATGCTTTTGTATACAGCTGCCACATCTTCTAGTCTGACAAGATCTCAGAATAGTCAGATGGTTTCTTAAGCCTGAATGCCACTATTCACTCTGGATAATGAACATTAAGTAAAAAATCAACTTCAAAAATGACAGTTACCTGATTTGTAACTTCTAGCGTGTTGGGGTTGTATGTGGTGATGGCATGGGTTCCAACTGAAAAGACTCGTTTATATCTAGAATACAAAAGAGTATTAAGTTTCTCCAGAAGCCACAGGAAAACTCCTGCTGAACTGCAAAAACGATGTTAAGAAGGTATGTACAGGTCTTTGGTAGGATATGGAATTTTCTTTGTTCTTAGCTTGCAGTTTACCCTTATAGTATGCTAAGCCATCCTGTTCTATATATCCATAACGGGGACATATAAGCTAAATCTATTTACTTATATATACTTTTCCTAAGTCAATCGCTAAGTCAGGATCACAGACAATTGAAACTGGTAGTAACCAGACCAGAATAAATTCTAAGGCTACACAGGAAAGAAAGCCCCAACCACTCCTGCAACAATCTAAAGCATCTGAAGCTGTGTCAGCTAACAGTTTTAACAAGAAATCCAATTTACACAACTGGTCACAATACAGTACCAAGTCAAAGTACTACTATGGCCAAGCCTAATTTTCTTCATTTTGAGGGAAACCAAAGCTACCAAACTCTAGAAATACTCAGATCACCAAAGCTATAGTCACTGTACGTAGATATCACAGATAAGTTAACCACCTTAAAGAATAGCTGTAGCAACATAGTTGCTTGTGTTTCAGATGCATCAGAAACAAGCAGCAGTGAGCTAAAGCTACGGAATATAGATGCATCAAGGGGAAAACTGAAGCCTTACCATGGCTTCATTTCCTAGATAATCTTCAAAATATACCATGAACAAATAAAGACTCTCTACATATTTCTGAATCTGAAAGTTTTGCAACATAGCTAAGCAGAGTTTGAAACAGTGGATTATTAATAATACCTCATTACTTGCACAAACCACAATCTAGGGTGCTTCCATCTGGAAGCCATCCAGCACAAAAAGTAAAGACAAAGCTGAACCAGAGCCAGTAGTAGTAAGTATTTTCTGACTAAAGCAACAGCATCTGAACATGGATGCCTTTCTTGAACTTGAACCAAATAAAAATACTTTGGCTAGCTGTCCATATTAAAACTGATTCAGTGTAGGAATTTCAGTTCTGGGTAAACTGCAGATTTGTTTGGAATAAATAATATCAACCAGATGCTTAATTAATCTGAATCCATGCCATTTTAGATACTGCATCAAGAACCAGCAGGTCACTTCTTCCATTCTTCTCTGCATTCTTGTGCTGTAGTCCTTTCTCAGTTGACAAGTCTGCAGCACAAACCATCATTTCTGTATAAGGTCAAACTTTGCATGGGCTTCAAATATATTCAGACCACCTTCCACATATCTCTTATAACAGGAAGGTCAAGAGCATCTATCTGACAGTCAGGCAATCTCACAAACTTAATACCCTTCCATTTTCCATCATTATTCAAATGAACCAGTGAGTGTTGAAGCCTTTACTGGCCCAGAGTTTACCTAGGAATTAAAGCAAGTGTTTACTTTCTTCAAAGCTTAGGAACATCTGTATTGAACTGATCTGTCACCTTAAGGGTGTTTAATATGGTTTTGCAGAACCATTTGTTTTTCCACAGAGTTGAAATTTCCTTATTTAAGATGCAGGTCAAGGAAGTCATGAAGTAATGAAGCAGAATGCTTGAAGCTACTCTAGCTCCTAATAATTCCACTATATTCAGCCTGTCAAAGAATGCTCCAGTTTTTAGTTCATAAGAACAAAGCAACTGCGCCCTCTCCTCTTGTTGCACAATTTAGGTAGGTATTCCCTCTTTTATATGACTTATTTGTAAGGTTCATTTCAGTTCTTCAGAACAGCATAACACAAGTAATAAAGCTCTTTATTACTTGGCTCAAGGTTTTGTTTACTTATTTAGCCTACTATGTGCTGCACAATGCTTTGTGGCAGAATAAGGATTTGAAGCCATTATACATAACTGAAGACCAGCTTCCAAACATCATAACCCCTTCCTTTTCTTCCCTCATGCTCAGGCCTACATTGCAAGATCCAGGAAGCATTTATTATTCAGCATTCTTAATATGTCATGGGACAAAGAACACAATATGGAACAGCAGCTTTGCTGACTTGCCATTTCCCTTCTTTCCTCCCTCCAGGTAAATTCAGAAGACTCAAGTATTGTTTCATGAACAGAGGAGATTCACAAGTCAGCTCTTATATGTGGCCTACTCTTGTTCAGAACTTCGCCTTTCAATATGTAAGAAAAGTATTCATGCCTCCAGGTCTTGAAGGGTTTACTATTAATTACCTCTCAAACTACTCTGCAGTACTGTCTAATCCCAGGCTGTTTGAAGCAGAGTTGAAGCAAATGTCCTCTTCCCCATAAAAAGGCTATTGCCTATTCACTAGTTATTTCAAAGCACTGGAGATATCTTTTTAATCAGAACGAACCTGACAGAAAATTTCACACCACCACACCCAACAGAAAAACAATCTTCATTAATTTTACAGATCTACACATTAACTCTGGAGCATCATTTGTACTACTGCAAAATACTTTATGGACACACACAGAGCCCATATTCAAAGTGGCAAATTCTATGAGTAGTCAAAATCGTTTAGGCACACCTAACTAACACACCACTGAATTTTTAAAGTAAATCTATTCTAGACTTTAGACTTAGCCAGAAGTTCTATAAGTGTACTAAAATGTTACCATCAAGGTTCAAGATCATAACTTCAAGAGCTTGCCTCAGACTCTTTAATGAAAGGAGTTGGGCAAAAGAAGAAATCTGAGGTTTATGTATTTGACTTTCATCAAGAGGCTCATATCACATGCACACTAAATTTGCACATATGCCACAGAAAATTCTGAGGAAGACAGCAGACATTTTCTGATGGGGAACAGAAAGATTGGGAGGGACAAACTGTTCTAATATTCTACTGCAATATATAGTTTCTTATTGTTACTAAGAGAAACAGTTTATTCACCCATGCCCACACAATTCTAAATGCCTAACTCAGGTAACACTAAAGTACACAAGTACTGGACACAACTCTACTGAGATAAAACTAAATATTAAACAATTTCTTTCAAGTCAATAAAACTCTGTCTTGATAGAGGAAAGATTTTGCACTCAGAGAGCTGCTCAGTCTAGTCTGAACTCTGAACTATCCAGAGTTTAAATTTTTGCTGACAGAAAAGCAGGGAGCTCTTTGATTAGACACTGAAGCAACCTGATGGTTCTTCAAAGCACACCTGTGAAAGATCTGTGGCTGCTTTTCCTTGCAAGCCCATTCTCATTTCTTTCTCAGTATTCCCAGTCTTTGATAGGATGAATGTGTCAGACAGATTTAAAAAAAAAAAAAAATCAACCAGTTTCAATTTACTGGTCAAACAAAAGATTTGGACAATACCTCTTCATTTAACCATTAGAAGCAGCTCTCATGTTCCCAGGGTGCAGATAACCCACTCTCTTTGTTATATTGATGTTTAGATAGCAAGAAAAATCCCCATTCAACACAGATACTATGCACGAGAAAAGGAATAGTGGATAATGATACCAAATAAAGTCCTAAAACAGCTGACTTCAGACACAGCATAACAGATATCAGTTATGATATCTTAGTGGATAATTTTAACAGACATTCCCAAGCTTTTGCAGACAGAAGCAGCACCAAAAATTCGTTTTTAAATCCAAGATTCCTACTAGGATCAGGTTTATTTCTATTAGCAGATTTCTTCAAATTATCTCAGTTCGTAGTTTAACAGATAATCTGTTACACAACCACAACCACTTAAGTATATGTGTGGACTAGTGATCCTCATCTATAAAAGTACATAAGACACTACTCCTCCATAAACCTGTACTGAGAAGAAGTATTTCCACTTTAAATTTAGTGGTTTATACAGTAAAGTGCAGTACAGAAGCTGACTAAGTCAGGCGGTCCATTTCAGAACTACACTGCAGCATGGGAACACAAACAGAGAAAGGCTAAAACATAATGTTTAAAACCCAAACTGATTCTAGTGAAGATAGATTCAGTTCAGAGCAGCAGGAGCCTTTAGTTCAATTTATATTTATCAGTGGGATGAAGTTAAAACTATGCAGTTCAATCCAACAACAGAGAAGAAAAATGTCACACAACACTTTAAAAACAAAAACTGAAATTAACAAACTTCAAACTACTTACTTTCCCCTCCATGAATGTTTTGTTGTGTAGAAACAAGCAAGATCTCTGTTTTCTCTAATTATATTCATTCTGTGCCAAGACCTGAAAACAAAGGAGACATCCTGTTAGCACTCAGGATTTTTATTTAAAACCGAAGTTCACTAATCATCAATATGCTTAAGGACAAAAGGACTTTGTTTAAAAACTTATGTTTATCAAACAATGCATGGACCAAGCTGCACAAGAATTAGTAGTTTCTTCACTGCATTTGTTACACTAGCTACTCCTTAACAGTACCAGTAAGTTATGCCCCATTTGCCATAATTACAATCACTCTACTTTCACTGCACCTTTGCACATTCAAATTCAAGTATATTTTGTGTCATCTCCAAAATGCTTTACTCCTGTAAATTGTGTGATATAAAATTATTTGAGTACCCTCTACCCATAACTCCAGCTAAGCAAAAGTCTTACTGCAATTTTTAAAGAAACAGTAAGGAGATACCTGGATACATAGAACAGCTTGTTTTTCAGTCTGAAACAGAACTTGAGGTTGAGAAACTTACTTACTAGCTAAGCATTGTGATTAAAGAGCTGACAAAGTACCATTCCTGTGCTGTAAAAGCTTAAGCAATCTCACCACTAACATCCTGACATGCTTATTTCACAAATATATCCATTCCCTAAACACACACACACAGAGGAATTTAGTGAAACTTGCCCACAACTGCTTGAGTGGATCATTGCTTTAGGAGCTGCTAAGTTCTAAGGAATGCTTCTAAACACTACTATTTTTAATGCCTGAAACAAATGCATGTTGAGCAGTTAGGAAATTAATCTCCCTTTTAATTCACTGGCTGTTATTGCATATACAAGGAACTTAGACAATCCCATATTAAGAAGAGTGAAGTTGTCACTCTCCAATTACTGCTACAACATTTGTTTTATTTTCAAATGTGTTAAAACAGGCTTCCTTGTTACTAACTGAAGACTGGTACTACTCTCAGGCTCACATGGTGGCATCCACAAAACATCACACACTAACACTGGCCTGCAAGAACACAGCTTGCCTGAGGCAACTTTCAAGAAAGCCAATCCCAGTCAGTACCCCACAGAAAGTTAAATAACCACTCATTATCTTTTTACATTTAGCTAACTCCGCTTGACTTGGCTAAGGAAGATTTCTTATTTTGAGATGGATGACCTGTAACATTACCTCATCACTAATTTCTACGCTCTACAACTTCAGGTTATTACATTTCTGAACAAAGGCTGTAGCAGTTATGGAGTCATAAGCATGAAGAATGGATAATCTGATAAAAATGAATTCTAGAATTCCTTCCCTCAGGTGAAGAACCACCACAATCATCCCAACATACTGAAGGAAACTTGAGGTACTGCCTCTGGGAAGAGAGCAATATTTACGTGTTTAAATTACTCCATCTTTGAGTCAAGCCTTCAGTTAATACTTCAATGACTTGTGGCAAGTTAAATTCTCCAAAGCCAGTTCTTGGAAACAAACTTTTCTGAGGGACAGGATATTCAACCGCATTATTACTACTGACTGCTGACATCATCTACCCGGACCTGTGAAAAGCATCTGACACTGTCCTGCCTGACATCCTTGCCCTAAATTGAAGTAACACAGATTTGACAGATGGACCACTCAGAGGATAGGGAATCTCAAGGAGTTACAGTCAATGGCGCAATGTTAACGTGAAGACAGTGACAAGTGGCACTCCTCAGGGGTCAAGATTGAGACTGGCACTGTGTCAACATCTTTGTCAGAGATATGGACAGTGGTCCCTCTGCAAGTTTGTTGGCGACACCAAGTAGCATGGTGCAGCTGACAGGCAGAAGGGAAGGGGTGGCATCTAAAGGGACTCAGACAGGTGCCAGAGGTGGGTCTGTGCCAACCTCACAAAGGCCACATGCAAGATCCTGCACCTGGGCTGGGCCATCCCAAGCACAAATACAAGCTGGGTGGAGAACAGGTTGGAAGCAGTCCTGAGGAGGATTTAGGGGTGTTGGTTGATGAGAAATTTGACACAACCAACCCAGCAATATGCACTCACAGCCCAGAACCACATTCTGGGCTGCATCAAATGAAGAGTGTCCAGCAAGCCAAGGGAGGCAATTCTGCTCTGTTCCACTCTTGTGAGACCCCACCTGCAGTGTTCTGTCCAGCTCTGGGGTTCCCAGCTTAAGATGAACCTGGTCCACACCTCTGGAGTGAGTGCAGAGGAGAGCCACAAAGATGGCCAGGGAGGGAGTTGGAACGCCTCTCCTATGGAGACTGGCAGAAACCTGGGGCTGTGCAGCCTGGAGAAAAGGCAGCTCCAGGGAGAACTTCCTGCAGCCTTCCAGTATCTAATGGGACCAGAGAGGGGCTTTGGGCATGTAGTGACAGGACACAGTGTGCCAGCTTTAAAATGAAAGAGGGCAGGATTAGGTTAGGTGTTAGGATTAAATTAAATTCTTTTTGTGAGGCACTGGAACACGTAACCCAGAGAAGTTCTACACCACCCTTGAAGTGCTCAAGGCCAGGTTAGATGGGCTTTGAGCAACTTGGTCAAGCAAAAAGTGTTCCTGCCCATGGCAGAGATGTTGGAACTAGATGATCTTTAAGGTCCTTTCCAACCCAAAGCATTCTATGATTACTCCAGAAGTTCTCCATCTGGCTTGGTTTAAAAACTATTATTATTACCATGGATAAGAATCAAAACAGTACACTCTATCCAAACTACACAAACCTTACTGTACAGTTGCACTTTAGATCTGGTAATTTTGTTTTAAAGCTATCTTTCAGAACAACATGCCATACACTAAATCTTCATGCCTCTCTTTCAAAGCCATTTTCTTGACATTGACTAAAGTATTAGTAAAAATAAAATAAGAGGCTTATAACAAGACTAGCTCTACTAAGTACAGGATTAAAGGATCTGTTTATCTGTATTTTCAGTTTCACCAATACCAGACTCCTCTGACCAGCTCTATTAGGTCTTCCAGACCTGAACACCAATTGCTCTAGAATATTTAATGCAAGATGTTCTCAAGGTTACAAATATCTACTCATAATAATACAGAAATAAGAAACATTCATTTATGAGCTACCAGCAGCTTCCAGTAATTTTAATACCTGCATCTAACTGGATGCAGAATCAGGATACTGGTACATGAAATACTATACCTGACGTGCAAGTGTCAAATTCACCAGGCTGCTTTTTTATTTAGATGAAAACTACTAAAATCATTCAGCTTTGATGCTTTACTCACTGTGCTTCTGGAGAGTGATTGCAACAGTCCCTCCCACTGAGCAGACTACCACAGGGGCAATATACACCCAAGGCATGTAACAATTAATTCTTGTACACATTTTCCAGCAGTTTAACAGAGAGAAAGGCTAACAACAGCCCAGTGTTCTGAGCTGCTGTGTCCAAGTCCAGCAATTATTTTCCAGTTGTCTTTGATTTCACAGTAAGAACAAGATACAAAAAATAGTACATACCAAAGACAAAGATATTTTAGAAGAAACCAAGAAGTTCTCTTCCTTCACTCATTCCAGCAGAACCAGTGTGGCATCATTCTTGTACTATCTACGGTGTGATACACTGTAATTTTAACACCTAAGTCAGTGCATCAGGCATTACCTTTAATCAAGTTTAGCCACACTGCCAGTGTAAGCTGTAGTGGCATGCTTAGTTATACATATTAATTTCCTAAAATAGGAGAACATTCTTGTTATCTTTACCTCTTTTTCTCGCATTCAATAGAACTTTAAAAAGTTGACTGACTTAACACAAATATTGAGTGAAATTTCTTATCTCACTCATAAAAGCATTCCGGACAATAAGGCACTAACTTAATCAATCATCTTAAGTGTCCTAGGAATAGAGAAGTCACAACTTCAAAGGTTATTTTGAATACTTCGAAGCACAGCTATTGCATATCCCATAGCGATGGTTTTCAGAGGTTTGATACTAGAGAAACACAGTTTTCTATTTCCACTGGAGCAGAGGCAAAAACTACTTTGAAAGTAGAAGTTTGTAAACATGTTTTGCTTGGTTGAGAGTGCGCATGTTGAATGTAGACTATGGTCAAATAATCCCAGGATTCTGCAGGAAAAGTACTGTCTTCAACTTGCTACTTCTTTTGGGAACCTAACTAAAGCACTCCCCAAAATATGCTCTGCATATTTTAATCAGCTTTTTCACAGGACTGAAGTTCAACAATACTTTCCTATTTGGTTCTTGTAGTACTGTAAATAGCAGTGAAACAGCTTTAGGGGAAGAGCTGAAACCACATTTTTGCGTGCCTCATGTACCAGAAATAGCAACCCCTTAAACTAAAGGGCCTGAACTGCTTCCAGGATTCCCCCTACCTCAGAGTTTAAGCTAAACAGAAGAACAGAATAGTTTGAGTTGAAAGGGACATTTTACACAAGCAGGTATATTACACAAGCTATGCTCAGCTTGCAT
Organism: Petroica traversi; assembly: GCA_025920805.1. Lineage (NCBI taxonomy): Eukaryota > Metazoa > Chordata > Aves > Passeriformes > Petroicidae > Petroica > Petroica traversi. The sequence continues at coordinate 2,319,244 of JAHLSL010000044.1, forward strand.
GCTCTTTCCACTTTTCCAGGATTTCACATTCTTTAAACAAAACTACCATCTGGGAAAACAATCTATTTCAGGAAACCGAGACAAGTCAGTCTCAAACTAGCACTTGAGGAGTCAGAAGCAAAGTTGTGACCTTGCAGGCATCAAAGCAATAGGCACAGCTGTAATTGTATATAAGTTTCCTTCAATTTATTAAACAAAGTCAGAAGTTCGGACACAGCTTCAAAGTTTAGTGCAGAATATAGACGGAGTTTTTCCTGATCATATTATCTCTCTATTATTACAAAGCCTCAATACCTTTCTTAAGGAAAAGTTTAACAAGGTAGGATTAAGAGCCCTATACAGGATTATTACTCTGTTCCATTACAGAGGCGAGTAATAGAAACATTGATAAGAAACTGAATTTTCTTGGGCAAAAGAGGAAGAGAAACTGAGATTTTGTATTAAAGATTTATTCCAGCATGGCTGTATACAAGTAGAGTTCCTGGAAAGTCTTTACTACACAGTCATAGATACTCATAGCAAGCTCAAGCGAGACGTTTCTGAGAGAGAGAAGACATACTGTGAGCACAAAAACAAGGATCAACTGGAAATAAATGACAGCAAAGTACTAAAAACACTCCAAAGGTTCTGTTATTCTGTGGTTCTACATACCTGCCTTCTAGCTTAGAGGTCTGGAGCTGGATTTCCAGTCATCTACACCTCTATAGCTTTAAAGCCATTATTTAAATAAGGAAGTTTTCCTGCACTGAAATGTTTTAGCTTTTGGTTTCAGCTGCCTCTTTCATTGCTGTGGTCACTAACTGGCAGAGTTTTGCCTTCAGACAGATTCTTTTCAACAAGCATTAATTTTTCCTCTTCCTTGAACCGTATTATTCTCCTAAAGTATTACAGCCTAATTAGCTGTGAAAACACATTTCTTCATCTGCAGTGTAGGAACTCTCAGCCATTTCTGTAAGAGGGGAAAGAGATAAGACACACCAGATCCTTATGAGAAGCTGCATGCAGCCTGCCTCAGTGATATCAGCAATCCCACCTTCAGTGGCCCAGGACAGAAAGGGGCTGAGAATTTCAGCCTTCCTACCACCATAAATGATGGTGACAACATTAGTGTCCATCCTCCAGGTGACCCATTCCCTCACTGAGAACCAGTGTTGAGGATAAGAAAAAAGGGTTCAAGATTCTGGTTCACTTTTAAATTTACATTAGCATTCTGCTTTACCAGAGAACCAATCCAATTCACCAGCTAGACATGTATCAGAACAAAAGGATATACTCACTAAGAAAAATAAGAAAAAAATAGTGTTCCTTTTAGTTATAGTTTAGCAATCTTGTCATATTTCTTCAGAATAATGTTCTGTTTTATTAGTGAGGCAAGAGAGTTGTTAAATTTTTTTGACACAAGACTAGTCTTTTGGAAGCAAATCAGGAAGCTAAGCAGTTGAAGGTTAACACTTCCAGATATGGTTGAATGCCAGCAGAAGAATTATTAAGTCAGTAAGTTTCACTTACTGAGCTTCAAACAAATTAAAAGCAAAGTCACCTCCTCAGTATGAAAAACAGATCTGGTTCTCAAGACCAAGCCTCAGCATATTACCTAAAATCTGGAAATACAAAGTGATTCAGTCCCTCAGGACAAATATGTGTTTGGAAACTATGAAAAATGCCGCATGACACCCAGAGGAGTAAGCAATACACACTAAATAAATCTTTTAAAAAATGCGTTCCAACAATGCTGAAATACAAGGTTAAAGTTCCTGGAAAGTCTATACCACACAGGGACAGAAATGCAACTCTGTCTCCAAGCACTCAGATATTTGCTGCAAGTGGAAAAAACTGTAGGTAATAATAGAAAGGCACCAGTAACTTTTAGTTAACTGTGTTCTGGCACTTGGCTGCCTCTAGTAGGCAGGAATTAGACCAAGCTGCATATCTATGAACTGAAGCAGGCTAGAGCCAAGCATAATTTTCACATCTGTAACACTGGTCCTGTTATTTTGATTTTACTCACAGCAGACTAGAGCATCTTCCTAGCTTAAGCCTAAAATGAAACTCAAGTCACTAGTAGTCCCTACAACAGGCTCCTCCTTTTCAGCACATCTCATTACATGCAAATAGCCTCTGCAGACAAATCTAATAATCAACAACAAAAAAATAATTCCGCTTCAAAGAAATTCTAAAACAAGGAATATTTTCTGAAATGCAGTATTATGTACCCAGCACTAAGTAACAGGAAACAAAGCAGTTATCCACTCAACTGCATCTACTCCAACCATTACAGATCTTACTTGTGAAAGAGCACAGGAGAAAAGGGAAAACACATTTCAGATTACATTAACCTCAAAATCAGCCACACAGCAGAGATTAAGTGCAGTCACAGGAAGTCTCCGAATAAACTTCCAGGCCCATGTTTCCTCCCAAGCAGAATGCTCAGACATTCCCTCAGCTTTAGAGCACCAAGCCAAAAAGAAAAAGAAGACTTCCCTCTCCCAAACTGAAGCACTAAGACAACATCTTTATGGCCCAGAACTCGGCCCTCAGTAGAGGCACAGCTATGAAGGCACAAAGTTCACGCCACCCGACATGAAAATCTACCCCAAAGACTGCTGCCAGCTCACTGCAGACAGAAAACCATCCAGCACGCCTGCTTGTTTTGACTCTCAGAAAATAAAAAGCAAGCTAAAAGCACCCAAATTCAAACACTCTTGGGAAAAAAAGCACTTTAAGGGTGGATATTCTGAAAAATGCATCTAGTTCTATTCATGCTCCTCAGGCATACTGTTAGAACTCAAAAAAGAAATAAAATCTCCTCTCTGAGAGAGCATATCTCCACCACATCTCTCCCACCCTTCATAAATTATTCCCCAAAGCATCTCCTGACGGGTATATTTTGATCTGAGGGCAGGAGAAGGAAAACAACGCTTCTTTTCTTAATGGACACGTCAATACTCTTCCAAGAAAGAGAACAAATTCTGCCCGGCGGCTACAGAAGCCGCATCAGGTGCAGGGCACGCCGAGTGAAGCGCCGGGTGGGCAGAGGCTGGAGAACAGAACAACCCCCGCCCCTGCTCCGCTCGGACACAGGAAGGGAAGGGCTGCGGGCGGCTGGTGACAGGTGCCACGCCGGGGACGAGGGACGCCCGTCCGCAGCCCTTCCCTTCCTGTGTCCGAGCGGAGCAGGGGCGGGGGTT
>JAHLSL010000044.1:2322831-2427101 GCA_025920805.1 Petroica traversi
CCCGCAGCCCTCTTTTCCTTCCTTTCTTCCTTCCTTCCTTCCTTCCTTGCCCTGCCCTGCCCTGCCCTGCCTTGCTATGCTGGGAACCGGCATGGCTGTGTGCGCAGGCGCGGCGCCGCCGGGGTGCGGAGACGCCTGAGGGCTCGCAGTGACCGGTGGGCTCCTGCCCGGCGGCTCCGGGCCGTGAAGGGCGCGTTGAACAGTTAAAAACACACAGCACGCTTGTTTAATGGTGCACATGGCTTACGTGACTGTACGAGCGGTGTTAAAATGCCACATTAAGGCTGCGGAGGCTGAATCACTGATTTATGTGGTTGGCTAACCACCCTCAAGATTGTTACGGGACTCTTGAGCTCCCCGTCAACTTCCCCAAATTCTTCACCAGACGTAAGATTTCCCAAAAATGTTGTAAACTACGGCAGCATTATAACACGACCTCCTTAACATGCCTACTGATTGGCATAAATATTTTGAATTTTTAAAATATGACATGCATTAGTATACTATGGCCTTTCCCTTAAAGCGGTGTCATTATAAGTCTGCAGATGAAGAGAGAAATGAGGAAAAAATCTGTAAGTGGAACTATCTCAGAGACAAAAGATCAAAACCACAGGTGATAAATTGCTATTGTTTAAATATCCTTTTCATCGTCACAGGGACTCTAAGATGCAGCATGAAGCGTAGTCGGGGGAGGTTAAGGATGGATTCCAGGTGAAAGATTTTCACCCAGAGGATGTTTGGGCACTGGGACAGGCTCCCCAGGTCACAGCACCAGCCTGCCAGAGTTCAAGAAGCTTTTGGACAATGCTCTGGGGCACGTGGTGTGATTTTTGGGGTGTCCTGTGCAGGGCTGGGAGCTGGAGTCAATGATCCTTGTGATTCCCTTCCAGCTCAGCTTATTCTGGGATTCTGTGATAAACTGTCTTGTATTTTGCTTAAGGTATTTGGATACTAGTCGGTCGTTCTTCTGATAAATCTAGTTCTCTGAATCTGGGGCACTGTGATAAAATAGTGCTGTTGGGAAAATAACATTACTTTGGGGAAGCTGATAGATTGCTTTTGGTTACAGAACTTCAAGGGAGGAAGAAAAAAAAGATTTGATGTTTTATTAATGTACAAGGAATTGTAGGAATCTAATTTCAGAGGGAGGTCATATGATTCAGCAGAGTGTCTTTGAGTACATGGAAGCGTTTTTGGACAGGCTTGGAGTGATCTCTGGTTTTGTTGATTTGTTGACTCAGAGGGTTTTTTGTTCGGGCGGTGTTGATTTTGTCTTAGTCTCTATTTCACATTGTTAACCTAGGTAGGTAAAATGCATCAAGTAAAGCAACAGCTTGTTAGGTATTTATTACTTGGGAACAAAGAATGACACTTGCATAATGAAATTGGCGTAACAATGTTTTCATGGATGGATTTTAATCAGACAGCACAGATTATATTTCAGTATATTTATTCAGCTCAAACTAGTATTTCAGCAATTGTGTTTTCTTCTATTTTTGGTCATGCTTTTGTCTAAATAGTGATAGTAACTTTGGATCTTGTGCAAACAACTGAGAAAAAGAAAGGAGGACACACATTAAGATAGAGAAAATTTGAGAGATAGTGAAATAATAACTTTGAAATTACTATTCAGAGAAAAAGCAAACAAGGAAGGTGGGTTTAGCAGTTCTGACAGGAAGTTATGGAAATTATGTTGTACAACATGGTACAATATCTTTCAGAAATCAAAGTAGACCAAGATTTCATTAGTGTCTAATTGCAAAGTATTTGTGAAATTACATTGTGTGCAGACAACAACATTCCAGTTTGCTTAGTAATTTTTCTTGTGAGATGGTACTACTGAATATTTTTAGAGATAGGATCTCATATTTCAGTTTAACTAAAGGTTTGTGGAAATGCTGGAATACATCCACTCAACTACTGTTTTTCTGCTATGAAGTTCTGGGGATCTATCCAGTCTTCTTAAAGACTGTACCTAAGAGGTACACCACAGCTTAGGATAAATTTAGGATATTAACAGAAAATATGCTTAATAATTGTAATTTTTAGGTGACCAAATAGCAACAACAGTAATCCTTTGATGACTAATTATAATACCTGACTGAGAGGGGATAACAAAAATATTTTGAAAGGGGGAAGTAAGCGTACGAGTCCCTCATAAATCTATTTAAGTAACATGCCTTTGGAAACCTCTGTCCTGGATCTTGTCAGTTTTACCACAGAATTGTTGTAAATGGCAAAATGCAGCTCACACACAGGACCTTCTGGAAATCAGACCCACATTCCTGCATCAGTCTTTGTTCTATTCTGAATTATCCTAAAGATGCGTTAAGACTATGCCGACAATCTGCCAGCTGTTCAAAGCTCACATCAAATTTTTATCTGTCTTGACATATTTTGTCTAAAAATAAATGCAGATAATAATGGTAATTTATCTTCTCTGTGATGTTAATTAAAAGGTAACTTCTTGATGCTCCCCATTAATAACTCTGTATTTCCTGATAGACTCGTTAAGTGATGACTTGTTTGTTATCTTAGCTAATAGCTTGATAATAACTGTAGCCTAAGCTAATTAACTTTGTGATAAATTTTGTTAAATTATTAATAAGTATCTTCAATACAGTGATTCATGCCAATCTTTATTCTTATTCATAGCATTCCTCCTATAACTCCTCTTCAAAATGAAAGGATAATCCTTTCATTTTGGTGTCGACCTGTGTGCAGTGAATACTCCATATTAACTTTTGATCTTTTAATCCAGCTATACCCTTGTATAACCTGGTCTTTTCAGTGTGTCTTTTGAAGATAATCTACAAATTATCTTTTATGTCTTTTACCTTTCAATAGGTAAGTTCTAATATTAGTTGGAATCCAGCCTAGTAGTTTATGTGGGTACATCTCGTGTGAGAAAAGTGAATATAACAGATTTGCTTAATATCTCAGATGTCATTCATAAAAGAAAAAGTATTTTCATGAAACTAAATAGAGATACACAATGATGTAACAGTTCCTAATGAAATTACACTGTTCAAAAAAATGTGTGGTTGTATTTTTTCAAAGGAAAATGTAAAGGAGAATTGTGTTGTTTATTGCATGTAAAACAAAATAGCAACCAATTCATAGAGGAAGTCTTTACCTTCCCTTTTGACTTCAGCTTCAAGAGACTGCCTTCTCTTTTTAACCAGGTTGTTGAAATAAATCTGTACGTACATGTTCAGTAGAAACCTTGATATAATTACAATGAAAATTTCCATATACTTAGTTCATCTTGGGAATGCCTCACCTTAGCATTGCAAGCCAGCTTAAGACACTGTTCTTTGAAATATCTGACTCCTGGGGACCATTTTGTGATAGGAAGTACTGCAGATGTCCCAGGTGATAATTCTTCCCACCTATGCAGGGAAATGCCCTGAAACACAAAGAGGCATTGTGAAAGGAGCAGACTGTGAGAAGGGCAGGCAAAGAAGAAATTGGAATTCTGGAAGAGCAGAACTGGAGAGCAGGTGCTATCTGTGGCTAGTGTGGTTGGAGTGGGTTTTGCACATGGGAATCAGGATGATTCAAATATCTTGGACAAGTGAGAGAGAAAGGGACTAATCAGTCATCTTCTGCAGGCTAGGCCTGAGCACTGGGAAGACAGGAAGAGCTGTTTGGCTATGGTTTTTGAAATTTTTACTGTGAACAGAAGTGCTTATATAGGGAGAAGAGGATTTTTCCTCAAGAAAAGTGATACTGGCAACGCACAGAAGAGGGAAAGCAAAAGGAGGAGAAATACCTAGATCTGGCTTAGGGAAACACTGTTAATGATACAAGTAGCTGAGAAAAATGACTGGGAATGTCTGGGAAGAGACAGGGATTGATCTTGAGGAATAGAATTGAATGAAAATAGGATGACAGGAAGATTCAAATGTAGAAGCAAGTGGTGGGAGAAAGGGCTTAGCAGAGCAACAGGCTGAAAAACACAGGGCACAAGGTGAAGTACTGACAACAGTCTGCTGAACTAGAAAGCACAGTTTCTCCAGGATAACTCAGGCTGGGAAACCTAATGTCCATAGGTGTTTCACATTCTCTCTAGAGGATCTCAACTTAATTCTGCTGGTAGTTATTCTTAATACCTGTCAGAGATCTGTGTTGCAGATCTAGATGTGGTATATGATATAATCCCATATTATAACTATGTGGATTCTTAAAATAAACCTAGAGAATTGTGCTTTACATACATAAATAGCTATGCAGTATTGACATGGTAAGCCTAAAAGTCTTTTAGAGTTAAAAAATTCCAGAAGATTAGGAGTGCCTTTGCAAATAATTGCATGCTTGTGAACCATTTTTATCCATGGGAACTTTGCCTTATTCACTCCACAAGATGAAAGGACTCATTGAATCCGCATGGATGCTATGCTGTGTTCTGTTCGTATTGCTCAGTTTGCTAGCCCAGGATTTATTTAGTGTACACTGTACCAGCTCTATTATTGAAGCTTCAGAATATTCAAGCTTGCTAATTTCCATATTGGCATTTCTTTGACATTGTTCAGTACACTGAGTCCTCCAGGAACATGAATTAATTTATTTTAACAACGTCCTTCTGCTTCTAATATTCAACTAGTTGAAAGTTCATTAATGTTTCTTTTTCTGTATTTTCCTGTGTATAATTTTCAAGTGTCCTAACACAATCTGTAAAGATCATGTGTTTTTTAGCAAAAAACACACTTCTCCTATTAAAAAAAAGCTATGTGATCTCTCCCTGTCTCTTTTTATAGACATGAGAACAAAAACAGATGGCAGAGTACCTTGCGGGCTTATTCCATGTATTGATCTGCCTGACTTTGTGACAAGTCAACTTTTACATGTCTTAGGTAATTTAGGATGTGCTCCTATCTCATAAAATTCATGTACTTAAGATATTGCATTTTCAACTTCATTGTCAATTTATTTCTTGAAAGTTGATTTTTGTGGAAAGTTAAATTTAAATGCTAGTCCTGGAGTAGGAACACTGTTAATTTGAGAAACTGGACATTGGCAGAATGGCTGAGATTTATATTCACAATTAGGGTAACAAAAAATAATTTCTTTTTAAAGTGTTAAAAAAAGTTATTGAACACTGAAGTATTTCAGGAACACAGTGAATTAGTTGGACAGTAAGAAAATTAAGTTGTTGGAATTTTTTGGCAGAACTACTCAGAATCACAAGGAGATTCTTTGAATGTATCTAAACCTGCAGTGCAGGTGCTTAAATTTGGTCATCCAAACCAAAAGGACCTATGAAAACCAAGCAACAGGTTCCTGTTGCTTACACAATACAGTTTTCATCAGCAAGAGTTATGAAGCAATCACTTATATATATTCTTGACTCCTCACTGCAGCCTGTATAACAAGAGGGGAAAAGTAAGCACCAATTCTCTGATTCCCTAGCCTGGAGTCAAATCCCAGAAGTAGAAATAAGTGAGATTATAATGCTCAGGGAAGTTATTGTAGACAAAAGAACAAACAGGAATTATTAACCTTGCCCACAGTGTCTCAGAGAATCCTAAAAGTCTTACTTTTAGGATTCTTATTTATTTTCTGTGAGGAAGAGTGTTCTTGAGCATATCCAGTTTCATCAAAATTTCTTCATGAAGCGCAGAGGAAGTCATGATCTCATAACTTGCAGGCCAGGCCATTGAAATTATAGCCTTATGAGAGAGAATGTAAATCAGAAAGAATCTTTCATTTTTTCTTTTTTATTTGTTTTTTAAAGCTTCCCATAGTCCAGTAATATGCTCTTTACCATTTAGAATGACTGCTAGCTGAGATATGCAGACTAACCATTCATGAATGATACAGTTGCAAGGTGTTTTCACAAAAACAAAAGGACATTTTATTGCCTAATAACATTCCCCAGCTCTAGTTCATCTGTGAACAGATCACTACCAATAGCAGCAGTAGCAGCAATGAAAAGGTTTCTGGCTGAAAGATCTAAGTTGCATGATATGTGAAGGCTGTGTTTTTATAACTATATAATCTCAAGCATTATCTGTATACCCGTTAGACACCCTCACCCCAATAACAGCTCAATTGCCTATATACAAGATCCATAAGTAGAACACATTTTCATGGTGGATTTTACCAAAATGCATTTTGGTTTCATAAAGATTCCCAAGAACAACAGAATGCAATTATCTGTTTGCTGGAAGAGAAGAAAGTCCACGTTAGTTCAAGAGCTGTTTTATTGAGCCATGTTCAATTTCTCAAAGCATTCAGAAGTTTCATTATGAGATTACACCAGGCCCCTCTAGTTCCAGCACCACGGCACAGAAAATGGGATGCCCAACACCAGCTGCTTTCCCCATTTTGGATGCTGCTACTTAATGTCTACCATTGTTCTCCACAGAAACTGTTTACAACTAATTCCAAAGTTTGTGTAGCTTTGTGTGTATATGGTTTGTAGTATACACATCTTACCAGGCTACTTAAGCTGCTCTTTCCCCATCCTCTATGCCTTTTTTTGTCATGAAAAACTGTAAATTAACTACAGTGACCTTGCTTTCTGCTCTCCTCAGTCAGAATGCCTAAAAATCATCAGCGATGCTATTTTAGATTGTATTCCTATGTGTATGTTTACATCTTGGTGCAACTTCCCACACCAAAGAATGGCACACAAAGCCACCCCGCCCCTGCATGGCAGAGCTGGCATGTCACACACTGATGGCACAGAGTGCAACTGATTCAATTGGTGTTTGAACCTGAAACTCCTGGGAGCTGTGCCTTCTCCTAAATGCAGACAGTTCTCAGATCTGTGAGGTCATGTGCAATTACCCTGGAGTCCTTAACTCAAAATCTCCAAATAACATTGTGGAGCTTGTGAAGAAAAATAAAGTGATTGAACCCACAGAAGTGGGTGGTATTCCCTATAGGCATATTGTCACCTTTATTATTCAAAGGCAAGAGGTCTCATGGTTTATGTGAGAAATGTTTTAAGCTCTTATAGAACACCAGTGATCACTAGTGCTGATCTGAACGAGGGTGGGGAATATTCCTAGGCAACACACCCTCTCCTTGGAAGAAGGCTCAGAAGAGATGGGCACAGGTGCTGATAAAGCTTGTGTTATGAGCTATATAGAGTGATAATCAGATTACATTCACATTAACAACAACAGGAGAGTACAGCATACACTGCAATAATGCTAGACTGCTTTGCAAACCATGGATGTAGAGAAGCTGATACTTTGTATTTCCCCATTACTGAATGATAGCTACAATGTAAGATTGCCGGACACAGTGAGTCATAAAAAGAGCATCAGTCAGCATGATTTTCAAGCTCTTTCCTATTTCCTGCAATAAGCAGAAGCAGTGCTTTGAAAATTTCTGTTTTCTTTTGAGTTGGTAGATATCTTTTCTTAGACCTTTACAGTTTCACCTTCATTTCCCTCACGCTGTTGCTGGTTTCGTTTTTCTCTTTATGACCAAATCACTGAGTCCCTTACCTTATCTTGCAGGGATACTGGTATTTCAGCTTCTGATGATGAAAAAGTGTTTCACCCTTAATTTCCAGATCACTGGGTCATTTGGCTGAATTAATGAAAACAGAAGTAGATGAATGTGAGAAAGCACAACAAGCAAGGCAGAAATGCATGCAGTGAGTTGACACCTCTTCTGGCATCCTTCTCAGGCAGTATATTATCCATATTATCTTCCCACTCTTTTTGCTTTGCTTTGACACAGATCGTGACCATCAAGTGGTATATAAGGCATATGCTGTTGTTTTTAAGCATAAGCATATGGACAGTTATGTAATCTTATTTAGTGCTAGTTTGTTTTTTTGGCCAAATTCCCCTGAACTTCTGCTGTCCTATTTTTAGTGTATGGCAGAGAGGCATGTAATAAAAGAAGCTCGAGTATATCCTTATTTATACATCTTAATTTGTGGAAAATAACAAATTACTATGCTATGCTAATAAATCAGTTTTGGATTATATTAATTAATCAGCTTCTTGATAAATTACTTAACAGTAGAGTGAAATTAGCTAGTGTTCCTATTGAGTTAGTTGGTCAGCAAGTAAATGCTATCCACTTGAAAGGAGAGTAGACAAAGTTTAAAAATGCTTGAACTGTCCCTCAATGGAGGTGATGTTATAGCAGCCATGAAAAGGACTGTGTTCACTATTATAAAATCACAGAATTCTTCTGTTTCTACTTCTGGTCCAAACTGCATTTTGAGAGGAGGAATATCTTCCACTCTAGGAAAGTCAGGAATAAAATTCATGAATTTATAAGCCAATTTCATAATTACTCAAGCTTTTTACTGGTAGTTTTTACCCACAATCTGCAAAACAAGCTTTTTTTTTTTTTTTTAGCATAAACAGCTGAGCCTTTTTGGTACTGAGCATGTTCAAATTGAAACTTTTTATGGAGAGGTAATTATTTGCATAACACCAGATATGCTGATTAATTATTTCAGCGTGAATCTTATGATCTGAAGCAACCTGACCCTTCCAAGAAAACTTTTCTATGCACAAATAAGATTGAAGTCAGGTAAGGTATAGAATGCCCGACACAGAAATAGACTATAACTAAGTTGTTAGTTTATTGTATTTGAATAAGCTAACATTTTGGTAGTCATTAAGAGAAAATGAAGCATTTTATTGATTTATTTTCTCTTCTTTTCTTATGCAAAAGTGACTAGAAGTTATGTCTTTGCATAAAATTTGTTTTTCTCTCTGACCAGTGCTTAGAGAACTGGTGCACCCAGTTTTTTAGGAAAACTAATACAGCTTTTGACAGAATCACAAAGTGATGACTTGGCACATGGCAGACAAAGGACAAACTGTTCAGTTGTGGCCCTAAATTTATTTTAGTTTTACCAGTAAACAGGGACACAGCGTGGACTTTGCTGATTAAAAGCAAAACTAAAAAAACCTGAAGCTGCACTTGACTGTGTTCCAATTCATAACCAGCTCATTCACATGGGATTTTTCCTTTTACTTTCTGGCTTCAGGCATCCCTATGCAGAATATTATTGTTTCATTGTGGGTTTGCATATTTTTTCCCCCTAGGAGATTTTATTTCTTCCTCTCGAGTTCCTAGAGAGACTTAATACCTCTGCCCAAAATCTAAGATATCTGAGCTTTTTATATTGTTCCTTGTTTCACTTTCTTGCCTTTAACATCTAGAAGAATCTACCTCTTCCAGCCTTGGCTTTTGGCAAGTGCTCTCATTGTGAGGGATCAGAGTCAGTGGAATTATATGTGTGTGATGTGTAATCCCACAGGTGAGAGTTACCAGGAGGTGGCTGCATGGCAGGAATATTGCCTATCTTCACATTTCCTTTGCTATTTTTATCTCTTATATGCCCTTGTGTAGCCTTTCTTTGTGTCTTGTCTGAATGTGCTTCAAGCAGCATTGCTCTCTACTGCAGGAGGCCACACAAAGTTAGTAATTAATTTCTCTTCACTTACTTCATCTACCTCAAGGAGTGCCTTTTAAAAATGTGATTACTACTATTAAAAGAAATATAAATTTGTTACAACAATAAACTTGCTTTCAGTATATCCTAACTTTCAGTAGTTATATTAGTACAAGAACTTGAAGGAAAATTTGGTGGTGGGAATTTCCTTGCCAATATTCTTCAAATTACTACCGTCTTATCCATTGCTAGCTTGGGGTTTTAGAATTTTTATGTTCTAGATTTTCCCTGAATTAAAAATATACAAAGTTTCAAACTTGCTAAGCCTTAAACATCTGTTTCTAGAACAAATATGTCTTCTGTTTATAGTTCTGATGGAAGGCTTGTATCTATGTGTGACAACAGCATTTGACTTCAGATAACAAAGTGTTGAAAAATCCCCAGCTGGAATTTCCAGTGTTACACGAAGTGGCTAAATACAATGGGTTGGATTCATCCCTGTAATCAACAAGAGGTAAGAAAGTGCTGGTGGAAAGTCTGTGGTCAGCATGGAAATTTAATATAGCACAGCTAAGCCTGTAATCAACAGCTAGAATGATCAAAGATATTTTTCCTCTGTTCTTCCATTTAAGTTTTCTGTTGTATTGGCTGACTATGGGAGTTAAGCACAGATCAAGATGAGCACAGCCTAACAGAGGCCAGAAAAACTATCATCTTCTGAAGTTTTGCCATTGAGTATAACTGAATAGAAGTTCTTGTCTGTGAAAAAGAAGAACATGGGTTAATCCCTGAGCCAAGTGTACTAGACAAGTCTGGTATTTTCTGAGGCAGCAAGATCTGTTCATTTGACACTAACTTACCTATCAACTTTCTGCGTGTTGTCTAGAAGAAAATGGTTAATAATATCTTTTCTACTCATTTAAAACAGAAGTTAGTTCTGGAAGGGCAGAACTAAGCTTTTACCATCCAAGATGATTTTAGCTTCAGATCCATAAGCATCAAAGTGGGATAGATCCTATTTAAAACAAACCTTCTTATGATTACTTATTATTATGAAAACAGATTTCTTATGATAAATGGGAAGCTGCAAACACCAAGATCTTGTCTAAGCAGTAGGTGGCAGACTGCTCCCAGAAATTCTTAGGAAGTTGTGACTCAGCCCTTCTTAATGCCCACGGGGCTGTAGCTAAAGGTGATGAGAAGAGAGATGAAAAGGTGGGGAGATTCCTAGGGTTCAAGCAGCCTACCTAATTTCACAGAGCATGCCAGGGATACTCGGGTCAGCACTTGCCAGGCGAGGGGATGTTGTTCCTACACGCCCTGTGTTATCAGTTCCCAAAGAAACTGTGGCAGTTACCCTGCCCTGCAGCAGCTGGGTGACCTTGAGCCTTTTGGAGGATTTGCCACTGTTTATGGAAAGCCAGCTCTGTCATGGCTTCGACATCTCTTCACAACAGAATGCCTGAAGTTTTGTCTCTACTCTGAAATCCCTCTTAACTCCAGGGACCCCAAGGACTTTTTAAACCAAAATAGAGTTAAACATGTGGAATTATATGTGGAGGATGTCTACAGATGCACCACACCCTCTATTGATCTCTACATACACAAAGCATTTTCTGTACATTACCCAAAAAGCTGGGACCCAGTCTTTTGACAAAACCTTTTTTTTTTATGCTTGCCCTTCCCTAAATGATGTTAAGGTGGAACAAATCTTTTCTCTTTTTAGCAGATTTTAATTTAAATTCACCTTGATGGGTTTTCCCAGTCACCTGCTGCTAATAATTAGTGTACTTAAGGGTAATTCACCTTATCGCTTGGCTTTTGTCTCTTATGTTCCATTGCAAGAGAATCATGTGGTGCTTACACAAACTGCCTTTCCCATCACACTTGCTTCTCATGCCATTATTTTGATGACTGTCAAAGGCTCTATCTAGTGTATACCAAGACATTTCATTACCCATCTAGGACCAGGGTCTTGTATCAAAGTAGAGGACTGCCCACAGATTGCTGAAAACCGCACAATCCAATGGTTGGTAAACACTTGGGGGAGCTGCCCATCCACTATGCAAAAATGTTGGATCTGATTTATGGAATGATTTACTTAGCATTCACCAGATTATTTAGAACTTGTTTTGTCACTAGACAAGATTTGAAAGCAAAAGAATCTATAAAAAATAGATTTTCACACTAGGAAAGGCATTATGAAAGTAAAAAATAACTAAACATGTTGGAGTTTATATTCTTATTAAGATTGTGCTAATTTTAACTGCTTCTATATTTAAGCTAACTCCCGAGATTGATCCTTTAGGCTCTGCTGATGGTTAGTGGGACATCCCATGGATATGGAAAAGCATAGTTCTTTGAGTTTGCTGCTCAGGCTGTGTTACATTTCTACTTCATGCTTTGGCTAGACTAAGATTATGCCATTCATCTTCAAGATGCTTTCTCTTGCTTTTATTTCTTAAAACATGATGGAATTTTTTTCCAATTCATACATGATGAAACATATAGATTGTCTGAATTCCTTTCCATGTGTCATGTTATCTTGCTATTAGTTTGACATCAGTTGTTTAGTGTGTAAATGAAAGACTGGTTTGAGAATGGGGTGTTGTCCAGCTATGCACAGTTCCCCTCCTTCCTCCCTCCCATGCACTCATTCAGAGTCAGGGGAAATCAGGAGTGGCCTTGTCACAGTAACATTTACTAGGGCTCAGTGAACATGTAAACACATGGCAGAAAACAGAAACATCTCTGGGAAGAACAGAAAGAGTAACTTCAGGACCATCCCAAGCATTTATTGACAGAAGAGCTCGTTTTCAAAATTTTAATGTTTAATTATTAGAAATCTTCCAAACCCACACCTATCACCATTCCTATAGTATTTCCAGTTTTCGTAGAATTTACACTGAACAGATAAGAGTCTGTAACATCCTTCTGACTCAGCAATGCAGTTCTTTTAAAGTTTGTCATTGTTATTTCAGGATACACAGCTCTTTCTTGAACAGTCAGGACCTATTATCATCAAGTGCTTCATATTAGACTTTGTGTTTTCTCTGATGACAAATATAGACTACATTCTAAAAATACATGCTAAACCAGAGAGATACATCATTATAAATAACACACTTGAGAGGAGTCAGAGAGTGTCTGCACTCTTCAAAGTGGCAGATACTTCATTGAAATAAAGAAGAAAGTTTGTTGCGAGTGCACAGTCTGCTTTGATAATGCAAGCTGTGGTTGTGAAAATCTCCAAACATTTTGTTCTGTGTTATTTGTTCAAAGCATCAGGTGAATGAATATTAAGCAATTGTACTCTGGCCTGCAATTGTGCAGAATATAGGATTCTTCTTAGGGCTCAAGTCCAGCAGTCATTAATGACAACAGCACTTCAGAATGGTCTTTACAGAGGGTCGATATCCAAACCGTAGTGCAACCTCAACCAGAGAACCAGACCAAGCAGCCCAGCTAGTGGTATTTTACAGTAAGGATATTACTGAATGTACAGTCAGAAAGGGAGAGACATGAATCAACAGAAACTGTGGTTTGGTGCATACACTGAGGTTCAGTGTGGTAGCTAGAATGCGGAGTTGAGGGGATGGATTACTTATTTGGTTCACATATATGACCAAATATTTTGGTCTTTAAAATATTTAAAAGTAAGCTTACAGTACTCACTGTATTTTTTGTCCTTCTCCTCTGTCCTACCAGTAATTCAGAGGTGAGAGCAAATAGCTTTACAAGAGAAGGCAACTCAATTACTATGCTGGAGATTGGTAACCACAGCATAGCATGGTTTATTACAGCCTGTCTTTTCCAGCTCCTTTTCAAACATTTAACTGAGAGAAGTGAAAATTAGGCCTTCATTTAGCTAAATGAGACTTTCAGACTGGAGTGCTTTTTCATCCACATCTTCTATTACCAAGAAAAGAGGAGTCTGTTTGTTATGGATAATGGATTGATAAAACTCTGTTCCACCACCATATTACAGAGTATACAGAAGATTTTCATGAAGAGCTGCTTATATCAGTAGCAAATGATCTCATTACAAGTTTAACATGTTATGTCTGAATTGTTCATTTAACTGCCCTGGAGGAGTTTGCCCCTACTGTAAAAGTATTTCTGTATATAGATTCCAATTAAACAAGTGAAGAAACTGTTGTACAACAAGTACGACAGTACTTCACTAATCACATTTATTTTAATGTTAAATGCATGAGTTTCAAAAGTTCTGAACAAGATGGAGGCTTCACATCTGCTTCAACTCTTGCTGCTTCCTGAAAGGCAGCCAGGAGAATGCCTTGGAATGGAAAGAATGAAGGAGCTCCACTTCCAAGAAGTACTGGCACTGTCCTCAGACAGCTCAATAGTTGTGGATATTATGGAATTTTTATAGTCTGTCTGTAATTATTGATCCAAATGATGTCAAGAATTGTATATTAGAGAATGGAGAGCTTACCTGTTTGGACCTTAAATTACAGTTCTTATTTATTGTCATCTTCCTAAAGAAAAGGCTTTATAATCAGACTGTCTTTTGCAACTTTTCTTTCCATAATTTTAGTTTATAGGGTAGATGAGCTGAGAGAATTGCTGTGTCCTCTGAAGTCAAGGGCTCACTGTAGGAAGAGAGCAAGAGATTTAGCTGCTGTAAACAGAGCACAAAGAAATTACCTTTTTTTGGACATGCACATGACTGCAGCTAAATATATATAGAGATGAAGCCAGGACAATTTCTTTGCATCTATCTACTTTGAACTGATAAATGGCATCATTCTGCTCTCTACAGATTTTTTAAAAGACCACTGGAACCTCAGTCTGCAGAATGGGCAAATTTGATAATGCACTGAGTCTCAGGAGAAAAGGTAGTGTCATTCTAGTAAGAGAAGTTACAGAAATTAGCAAAACAGGACTTCATCTTTTTAACTGTCTTTCCAGCTGTACCTGATCTCCTAGATGTAATCTTGCAGATCTTTCCAGTGCTATTATCCCTTTGGAGGTGAAGCTGCCTGAAGAGACTAATGTATTAGTCCAAGTGATGTGCTATTATTTTAATAGCAACTCATGTTTATCTGAATATTAATACTTGGCAATTTCTGATGAAGCAGCATTAGTGTCTAAATCAATAAAGTTAGCTGTTTATAGGTAAATGTCCATCCTTCATCCCCATCTTTATGAGAAATGCAGTAAGGATTACAGTAGTTTCAACTCTTCCATGCCAGGAACACAATCCTATGCAATATTGCTGACATGCCCTCAGCATGGATTTGTATGGGCCAAGGTTATATGCCTAAGAATAAGAGAGTCTCTACTCTAATCATCACTCTCAAATTTCGGCATGGTAAATCATTAGTTTCCTTTGTAGAGTAGAAGTTTTAGCATTTTTTGTTTGTGGAGAAGTCAGAAACATAACTCTTCTTTTTTGGAGTTTAATCCAGACTTAAGAATTTTTGGACTGAATAGATTTTGCTTTTTCTTATTGTTGTTGTTTTTTTCAAATAGGCTGCATCTGTCATTCTACTTTCTGTATCTTGCCACAGCTAAGAAAATATATTAAAGTGAGAAGAAATAATGTCATTCATTACTGGTACAAATGAACATGAGTGCTCCTGGCTGAGCCAATATTCCTCTGGAAGTCAGATACCTATGCTGTGCTAACCCACTGTGTGCAATATTCAGGCCTGTGAATAAAGAAGTTCCAGAATAAAATCAATTCAATAAGAGGAGCTTGTTGCTGACTGAGGTGAAAAGTGCTGTGTATGCAATACTGTGCACCATAGGCACCAGAAAATCCTGCTGCAGAGCATCTAGTTGCTACTGTAATTATTGTAGAGACAGATGATGTCACTGCTAGAGGGCAAATTGAAGAGCTTCATGTCATCAACTTTATTCATATCAAAGCAGAAGTGCTTTAAAATCTGTTCTTACAGGAGCAACAAATCGGAACCTTTACTTTTGTTTGGAAATTCTAAGCATACTGAAAGTTCCACTGTTTTTCAGTAAGATAAAATGACAAGTGTTGAATTGTTTATTTAAACAATTGTTTCTTTATTGCAGTGCCACAAGTTGCTTGGAGACAAGATATTTTCTAATCACAAACAGTCTGCAGATTATACTAAGAAAATTGTAAATATGGCTGAAAAAATAAAAAAGCTATGAACTTTTCTACATGAACAAACTTTTACTCCACTGGAGAGATTTTACTTGATTTAAACACAGCAAGACAAAACATCTTTCCCATACGTGAGATTCAGGGCCTACTTTACGAAGGTATTACATCTTTAATGTACCCTCATTAATTCTGAAGTTACATCATCTGAACCTGTCATTACATTCTCTGTAACTTTTATTCACTGGGTCCTTTCTAAAAGTGCATATGCATTTTCAGGTATGGCTATCTGTTAACATAAAGGTGTCCCTACAATAAAACTCCTTCCTGACAGCTTCTGCTGCAATAATAATTGCCTCATCTTTTGAAATTCTTTGTTGCAGCTTAGGCTTGAGAAGCATAAACCACACAGGATGTCTCAGACACTTCTCATTTTACTTTCTATTTGAATCTACTTCTTGTAAGAAGCAATCTTAGAAAAAAACTCGTCTCATTCTGCTTCTTGAGGAGTGCAATCGACTGATTTTCTAATATTTAAGAAATGGTTCTTACTGCACATTATCAGTCGATACATCTTCACTTGCCAAGCATCTGAATTCCTCTAATAAAAGACATAATTTATCCTTAAGTGGGTGCCAGCAGCATTGTGGCTGTGGTAATGCAGAGCTCAGTATCAGGCAACCACTGACTGTGTATATATTTTTATACATATGCACATACAGGATTCTGGATGAGTTTTGCAGTTTTTCCCCACTTTTCCCCACTCTGAGTACCCTGCTAATAGTAACAAAACCAGCTCAGGCTTGTTTCCTAAAGTGCTCTAACACTTTTGATTGCAATATGGATATTCCTTCAAGTTCTTGCATGAGGATCAAAACTGCTAGTTACAAGCTGAAGCTTGTACATCTAAACCATCTGATTTAGGGATAGCCTTTCATCTTTTGACAGCTTTGCATCAACTTGTTAAACAATAAAAATCCTGAATATGTAAGAATCAAATCCATCAGTTGATTATAATATTTCCTAAAATAGATAAAATGGAAATGTCATGGATACTAATAAAAGCTTTTTACTGAGTGAGAAACAATGTTTCAAAAGGTGGACACTTCAGTAGCTGAAGTTACTAAAAGAAATTCAATTTTTGGGAAATTTGGGAAGTGCAAGTATTTTTTACTCTGACTTATGATATTTAACATATATTTAATACCACTACATATAACTATATCACATTTCAGCTGTAAATACTGAGGGCTGATCTCTAGATCACTGCCTCAGTGATCACTTATTGGGCTCCATGTTACAACCCACAGAATGTAAGTGTAAGGCAGTCCAGAAGCAATGTATTCACATTGCTGTGATGCCATTTCTGAGCTAAGCAGCTCCATCTCTCAGCTTTCTCTCTTTCTGAATCTCAACATTAGCTTGAGCACACTAGCTTGAACTCATTTTATCTGTTGGGATGACCCTGTTGTTGGCACCTGCTTGAACAGTTTTCTTGATTTTTAAAGAGACTTCATAGTATTGTAATTCACAGTATCTTCTGCAGGACAACAGGATGAAAAAGTCTTGATTCAGTCTTGAAACATATGACAATGACTAGGATTTTATCCAGCAAAATTAATGCTTATTATGCTTATAGTTTGTGACACTCAAGAGCAGTTCCAGAAACACTGACATTAGAAGCTTCCAATCTAAACAAAATATATTGCACAGAAGATACCAACATACAAACAACAGAATCATTGTTTTTGTACTTTTAGTGTACGTCTTGCTAACATATGGGGTTGTGAACAGAACAAGGAGTTAAATGATTTATTGCAATTTAAAATTAAAGATAATGAAGAGAGTGATAGCTTGAGGAATTATTCTAAGAGTAGCTCAAAGAAATAAAATTATAGAAGGGAACTGTGGCAGGGCAAAGAACAGACATTGCAGAAAAGATGCAGTGCAAAGCATTATTCAGGATGGGGAGCTCAGAACAACTGGAAATCAGTATAGCAACAGAAAATAGATTTTAAGGTATTTACTTATCCATATTATTGAAGGTATAGGCACTGACTAAGATGCTGTTGCACTAAGTGTCTTGCTTGATGCCTGGATATGTGACAGAGATTATCCCGGTTCTACAATTTCAGTGAGAGCTATAGACGTGTAGCTCCTTTAAAAAGTAGGCTAAAGATTTTTATTAGCTAAAGGCCAAGGTCAAAATTCATGCAGAAATTTTGCATGAATAAATTGAACACTATGTCCAAATGCTGGTATGAGTCTTTTCAATTGCAGCCTCTGCTCACTAAAAATATTTTCCTGTGCATCAACAAAATAGCCATTTATAGGAAGGAAGGTAAATATTACAGACTGCAGTTTTGAAGAAAGACTTGTGGAGTGGCAGAGGGCTAAATGGTAATAGGCAATATTAAAAAAAAAAAGCACAGGCGATAGCATTCCTTCACCCAATTGGTTGATGTAAGATTGATTAATATTAGTAGTTGTATAATAAAGATACAAATTGGAGAAATTCTATCCATCCAGTAATTCCTAAAATAACATATTTCTACAGTATTTCTCACTGTGGTTGTTTAGAATTTTAGGAGCTAGGCCACAGATACCTCAGCTGTTCAGGTTTATTGAATATGCTTTGGAAATTGTTTTGACCAGAGCAAACTGATGGATATCAGCAACTTCAAGTATTTCTTGATGTCTAGCTGCTCTCTCTTTCATTTTTGTACCTCCACTTTAAATGTCTTGGTAGTTGTTTCTGTGCCTGCAGCGTCCATAATGATAAAGGAGGTAGAGCAGTATAAGGTTAAAAATAGACAACAAGCCAACAGCAACATTGAATCCAATAAAAATATCTGTGAAGAACAAGAAATAAATGAAAAGGGAGTTAATGAAAGACATACATGTATACTATTTTAGATGCAAAGCTAACAGTCTAATTATATATATGTACAAAGGAAATAGTTCTGGCAAGATCACATTTACTGACATATGCAACATAAAAACCTATACTTCATAAGAATCCTGGAAATTTATAGATTTCTTCCTGTGCACAGGTAAATCTTACTCCCAGGTTTCCATAGGACAGTAGGGACTAGGTTGATGAAAAAATAAAAAAATAGTTTCAATAGGGATTACCAAAATGGTGAATATATGCAGGACAGGGGAAATACCAGGACTATTGAAAAGTAACATGTATTGCCTTGCTCTTCTCCTCCCTCTCAGAAATAATATTCCATCAGGAAGAGGGTATCAGCTCTCAGCTGTTGGTGGATCATAGATCAGCTGCTGTCAGTACAATTGAGTGCAGCACTGTCCTCAGTACTTGGTGCATGTGGCAGAAATACAGATGCACAAATCTGACCATGCATTTGCAAGCCATTCTTGCTTTACATCTGCAGAAGATCTGATGTATCCAACATGCACAGGACCCTCATATAGCACTCACATCCATATGTCTCTTAGACATTTGAGATCTTGTTTTGGCCAAAGCCTTTAGGCAGCTCCATTTGTGAATATGCTAATTTAATTTTTACTGACATTCCTTGTCTATAGGCAACCTGGCCTACACTTAAAGGGAAATCTATTGATTGTGTGAAAGGTACAAAGTTTGTAGCCACTGAGAAAATATCTGCCTCCATGTCTTATGTGGAAAATACAGAATGATTACACTACCTTTCATTTTGTCTTTCTTCCCACATTCTTTTAACCAGTTTTCAGTAATCACAGGAGAAACTAGTTCAGAAAACTTCTCAAGTGGACAAGAAGAGGTGCACCCTGGCAGAGTGAGGAGATAAGGATCCCTTGAAGTATCATTCCGATAATGCATTTCGATGCTGTATTGCCTGAGTAACAACATGGAAAAAAAAAATTTAAAAGGTTCTTAAATAGAAGATATCCTGTTTTGAGACAGCATGTTGGAAATTGGCTCTAACATCCTACTCTAGAACCTGTTCTCCAGGAATGGAGGCTTTGTGAAAGATATCTGCAAAGCCCAGTTTGCCAAAGCTGATTATTTAAATGCATAGATCACCAGTCAGCTGAAAAGGTCCTTCTGAAAGCTCCTTGAATGGCACCAGCACAGCGTTCTTCTAAGCCAACTGGCTTACTGTGGGAGTCATGTCTTGGAAATGTTCTTATTATTGTTTTAAGAACCAGAAAAAATTATTTTACCATTTACTTCCCTCTCATACAGCTTGTTTTACCTCTTCTTCCTGTCTTTCAAAGCACACATGTACATCTAAAAAATGTAGTTTTCCCTGGTTTTAATATAACTTTGTGCATTTGGGCTGCTCAGTGAAGTATCCATTTAAATCAAAATTATATCTCCTTATAATATTTGAAAGAAAAATTATTTTAGGGAAGAGGGTAGCAAATTTGAAACACTCCTTCTTGCATAGTTAAGAAGATACTTGCCCATTGCTTTCTTGGTAGAGTTCAAATAACTGGCAAGCAGCATATGGTGGCAGTTTTCCATTGAAAATATTGAGAGCAATCTGGAGCGCTCCAACTGTGGTGTCATGCTTGTGGAGAAAAAAAAAATCCATGCTTTACAGTCAATTAAGTCAACTAGCATTCATCCAGAGCAATAAGACAAGAGTAGAGAGGGAGTGGAAATCAAGATAAAAGAAAACCTGTATAAATTCAGCCATATAAATGTGTTCAGTATATTTACCATTGGGAAAAACATGTTAACTGATTACTACAGACAGCAGGAGGCATTTCCAAGGAGTTACTGCAGTATCTGTCTTACACCATCTGGTAGGATTTTTAGACAGATACTGAGGGAAAGCAAGATGTGGTCTGAGTAATAAATCTAGTTTTTCATCATGTTTTCTCTTTTCCTTCCTTCAGTAGTGTTTCTTGTTTCAAGGTCAGATTAAAGACAGTGTAAAATAGTATAATCTAGGGCATTTCAAGTGAAGGTACAAGTACTTTTCTTCAGGTAGTATACCAGAGAAATAGTTGTGTATTCTCCTTGCTTCCACTCCCGAATTTTTTCAATTGTTCCTTCTGTTTGGACTCTTACAACAAAATCTCAGTTTGGCTTCTATTTTTATAGGATCAGTTACCCACCCACATGCAGTTTCTTCATCTACCCATTATCCCTGCTCTTGCAGGGATCATAGGAAGAGGAGCTGAAGGCAGGAAGTCCAAATACTTTGGTGCATACATTTTGCAAATATCTTTATATATATCTGTATATATATATATATATGCTGGGCCTATTTATGTTATAGTCTAGCAGCTATGATTTAATTATTATTCAAGTTCTGGAATTTTTAAGGCTGATCAGTTTCAAAAATAGCAGTATACTTGAACTCAGGATATTAAAGCAAAGGTGAAAAATCTGGACGCACTGCTGTTTCCTTTTCAAAAAGAACATTGTAGCACTAGAATCTTGTAGAAAGATCACTGAGAAAGATTTGAGCTATCCAGTAGTTTCAATATGAGAAAAGAATAAAAAGGGTAGGACTCTGTCTTGGAAAAGGAAATATGGAAGAGGAGTGACAGAAAATAGTAAATTCATAAGTGATCCAGAAAAACCAAATAAATTTTTTCCTTTGACATACAAGTCATTGTTTGGGATGTTGCAGAGTCCAAAAGTATAAATGCATTAAAAAAGTGATTAGACAAGTTGATGGAAGACAGTCTGTCAAGAGATACTAAACACAGAGACGGATTCTGTCTCAGGAAGCCCCTAAGACACTGATTGCTAAAAGGTTTTATCACTTTCTGCTGGCATTATTCTCACATTCATCCCTGCCTTTGGCCTTTGTTAAGGGCCAAAAGAATGAATAATGAATGAGCTAAACAGATCTCAGCCTGATGAAAGTGGCCCTCTTCACTCTCTAAAATAAATAAAATAATAATAGTAGTAATAAAAAAGAATCCACAGAGGAGAGGTTTGGAGGCACAGCTGAAGTTCTGCTATGTGCCAGTATTTTGGAGCATTTCAGGAAAGAAGCAACTAAAAGAAATTGCACCATTAAGTTATAGGAATAATGAATGATAAAATATATCATTTTCTTCGCCAAATATGAGGTGAGATCCAGGCCTATACTGTGTTCTTGTACTGACTGGTGTTCAGCTTGTTAGCTGAATTAAACTGCATGATACTATTCTTTCATTTAACTTACTTTACTGGTAAAATCAAAGCAAGAATTATGAAAGATGATGATTTATGAAAAAATACTCACTGCAGAGAAGACCTCCATTTTTCTTGGTTTTGAAGAATTGACAGCTTGTTTAATACTGTTTAAAATAATATTCACAAGGACACCTTAAAAAGATGGGAAAAAAAGGAAGTGGAAAATGAAGGTATAACGTATGAATGGAAATGGAAAAAGACAAAATATTGTGAGTATAAAACATACGACTTCTTCTCAGACCTCATACTGATTTTTTAATTGACTACAATTTTGTAACTACAGAGAAGATATTTCAGAGCAGAAATGTATGATTCATCATCCAGGTCAAGTGAAGAGGCAGAATTCACAGGAAATCATCTAGAACCATCCTGGGAACTGGGCATAATGACACTTCCAGTTCTGTTATGCTGAGATCTCCCCTCCATCCTCTCCATTCTTTTTTTGTTTGTTTGTAGTGTTGGAATAATGACAAGTGTTCCGGTCTCTTCCTCTCTACATGCTGAAGAAATATTTTAACTCTTACTTCCAACAAATTACACCTTATTGATTCTTCAATTTTTCAAAAGCTCTTTTGTAATTTTTCTCCAGCCCAAAGATATTTGTCCAATGGGTAAGGGCAGCAGAAATTCCCTGAAGATCATTTTATATAATTCTAAGGAAATATGATATGCCAGTGAACATTAGATAAATAGTCTTGACCATGTGATATGGTCATCTACCAGCTAGTCAGCTTTATTGCAGATTGGAGCCTCAAATAGCTATATGTCTTGATCCAATGATGTGTATGCCTAGGTGGTGGATCTGCTAATAATTCTTTACATAGATCTAGGCTTCAGAGTAGGTGCATTAGAAAGCCTATCCTCAAGTGTTCCAGCCTGCAAATATTCAAGCTCAATTATTTGGATTTCTTGCTCATGGGTACTTGGGGATCATGTGATAAATTCCTGGGTTGTGTCCTGAAATAGTGTGAGAATGTGAGCATAGTATATGTGCCCCAGTTTTGGAGCTAAGCTGTAGTTCCCAGTTCTTGAAGTTCTTGCAATAGAGACTTAACTGGAAATTCTTAGCTTCTGTTCTGATCAGACTGTTTTGGAGCACCTTTATATCACTCAGAGAGCTACCAATGTGTTGCCAGTGTTTTGATGCGTATAATCAGTACATCAAAAAAAAACCAGGAAAGAACAGGAAGCAATTAGAAGAAATGTTAGAGAAACAACTTAATCTAACCCACTATAAGATAGGTAATGTTTATTCCATTAGATTTCTATAATATTTCTAAAAGTCCTAATCCTTTAAAAAATCTGGAAAATTGAAGATATTAATATTTACACCTTGTTTCAGTATCTTATCCATGCAAGTGCCAATGTTCAGCAAACATTTAAATATTTAACATGGCATCCAATGTCCATAGTTTCAAATCAATGGTTGTTTGAAAAATTTTGCATTAGTAAAGTGACAGGAAGTTGCATTTTATCATGAGTATTATCTCCTCCTATCCTAGAGAGATGCATTTTTTGATTTACCTCCTTGTAGTCGTGATTTTTCTTCTGTTTTATAAACCCCAAATAATGAGAGTAAGGACAATTCTGCCAGTTTTTCCATCTTGTTGATTACATCTTTGGTGGCCCATACAGGGAGAGTATAATTGTGAATATCCTAGTGATAAAGGAAAACAAAAGAATTTTATTAATTCACTGATTTCCATCATCCTATCATCTCCCCTCATACTACTAAGTTTAGACTTTCTGAAGCTGTCCTGCAATTCTTTTCTCAGGGTGGTTTTACTCCAGAGCATGCCTTGAAACACATTTTTTGGGAATGGGATCAGCCTGAAGTAGGTAAATGGGCAGAGCAGAAGCATCTGTGTGGAGGAGATTCCTTGTAGGTGTAATGTGTTCTTGATGTAGAGAACACATTTTTGGTGGCAAATATTGCAGACATATGTCTTCTTCTCTTCCTTTCTCTGGGTCTTCAGGTTATAAATATCTAATTTTCCTGCCTTTCCATACCATTGTCCACATACTAGTTATATCACTGGACAAATAGAGACAAGTGCCACTCTCCAGTCATGTAACAGTGACAGTGTCCTATCATGCTTAATTATCTGTAGAGAGGATATGTTCAAAAGCATTCATGCTCTGCTGGTAATGACTGGGGCCAAATGGAATTATACCATTGCTTGGGGTAAGTTTGGGCTTTTTTTAACTGGTAGCAATTGGCATCTGAAAAATTTTTAACTATCTTTCATGATCTCAAAATCTTAAGAATTTTCATGTTTACCTGTGGATAGTTTAAAGCTAATAATTTAATTTCTCTATTAAAAATAAAAAATATATTATAACCATCATGCTGAATAATTCTATAACAGCATGTTGGGAAGGGGAAAAAAAGGAATAATGGGCATGGCAACAGTGCTTGAAACATGAAATGGAAAACACGGTCTCCTAAGCTGTATACTATGTTTTTCAGGTATCTTTTACCAAAGCACTAAAATATAACTTATATTCAAATAAAAAAAAAATAGAGAGAGAGATATATATATGTAGAGAGAGAGAGAGAGAAAGAAAATGTAGGAGGGAAGACAACTCATTCCTGTGAAAACACATTGCCATGGTTTAATTGAAACCCAAAGCTGGAGTTCTATTCTTCCCCAGCATCTCTTGATTTATTATTACCTCACAATGTAGAGTATCATATGTATTCCAGATCTGGAAATTGTCCAGTATTTTAAGGTGATTTAATTCAAGCCCTGTGTTTACCGCCATTGTTTGTAAAAAATCCTGTGGGGTTAAAGTGAAGAGTTTACCACAAATACTTAATACGTATGGAACATACATACAGATAGATTCACTAACACCCAACCTTTTCACAGAATTTTCATGGAGTCACAGAATAAATTAATTTGGAAGGGATCTATAAGGATCACTGAGTCCAGCTCCTGGCTCTGTACATGACATCCCTAAGAATCCTACCATGTGCCTGGGAACATTGTTCAAATGCTTCTTGAATTCTGTCAGGCTTGGTGCTGTGACCACTTCCCTGAGGAGCCTTTTCAGTGCCCAACCACCTTCTGGGTGAAGAACCTTTCTCTAATATCTAACCTAAACAAGGATTTAATTTTTTTTCAATTTGTTTTTGCATTTTAACAAAAGGGGAAAATGCAACTCCATAACTACTACAACTTATTTACCTTCCTTTTACTCACATTTCAGTTTCTTAATTTTTTTTTTTTTTTTACTTTTCTCTTACCATGTATGGTTGTATTCTATTTTGAAATTCTTTAGATATTTGTGTTTCTTGCTGAAGTTCATCAAAACGAGGACAGTTGGGCAGAGGAAAATTCAGCCTCTGAAACATGAAAAACAAAGAATAGCTCTAAAATTATCAACACCTTTCTGTTTTTTCTGTGTCTGAGATTAATGGTGTAATATTTTTTAGACAGATTCATGGCTGTGCTAGACCTACTCAATAATTGTTTGTGTGGGTACCTTAATCATGAATTCAGTTAATGTAGGGGATAGACTGTGGTAGCTTGACTTTTCTACGGCTACTTGTGTCTATGGTAGCTTGATTTCCCTCAATTTACTGATTTTGGCAGAAAAGAAATTGCACATGTCTGTCACGGAAACGCTTTGAGAAATGGGTCAGGGTCCATGATCAGAATTTTTAAAAAGCTACAATTCCCCTCTCATTTTCTGCATCCCCCTGTATGTAACTTAACTCTACCTGGTACTGGAACTGAAATTTCTTCTGCATCTACACATCCAGATCTCATTTCTTTGGAGATAACCAGTGGATGATGGTAAGTATTTTAAGTACCACTTAATAGAAAGAATTTGAAACAAGTGTGACAAATAAATTGTGCTCCTAAAATATCAAAAAGCTATGATCCTAAGGGTTCTTCTTTAGGGATGGTTCACTTTTAGTTACTCCAAGCATGTGTATTACAAGGTCATATGATAGTAGATATTTGTTGTGAACAACATGTAAATACATGCATCCTTTAAACTCTGAGTGCTGGCAAACATGGTTTATATCAGTTGCAGAAAGACAAATGATACCTGATGCAGCATGAAGTGTCAGTGAAAAGCCATGATGAACAAAACAAGCTTAGGCAGGTTCAACACTTTTGGTCACATCCCAGGGCATTTTTGACCCAGCGCTAGTATTATCCTATAACATTAACAGACTGCACTTCCAGCATGTCTCCAGTGGGAAGCTAGCAGCAGCCACCAACTGACCTTAGCCCACTTTCACTTGGATAGATTTCCGAGGGTGCAATTTTTCTGTAAAGCAGCACACTGGAGGATGAAAGCTCGAAGTTGCAACATGAAACTGGGGAACATTTAATTACACAATAACAAATGTTTCTCTTGCTATATGTCTTAATTATCCCTCTCTAGGTGTTAATAATTAAGCCACTCCCTTTGGCTTCATTAAGCAGTTCTCAGTACTGTTGCCTGTCAAGTGTTGATAGATCTCAGTGGCTTAAAAATAAACTGTGATTATGGTTTTTTACAGGACTGTACCTGGCTTCAGCTTCCCACTTTGTGTTGCTTGGGGCTTGAAAATACCTTCAAACATCTGCTTGATTTAACAAGGGAACAATGTTTTTTTTCAGGTGATTTGCAAATTTAAAATGCATTTTGTGTTGTGGCAGAGGTGTGTGAGAGAAGCGTCAAGACACACTCGAGAAGCAGTCACAGAAGTGATGAGCTACTAGAGATTCCTACAAATGAGTTTGCCTTCCCCAAAGAGGTAATTAAATTGCCCTGTGATTCCCCTAAGGGCTTTGAGGTATTATATGGCCAAGGCTCTGACCACTTCGATGCTTCTCTGTGTTTTGGTGAAAGAACTTCCTCTGGTGTCCCACATCTAAATAACAATGACAGCATTCTTTTCTGTTGAGGAGCAGGTTTAAGTCTCTGGCTGAATCACACATTGGCTAATCCAGTTTATGGAAACCCTTTCTCTCCCTACCTGCTTTCAAGCGTGGTCCCCAAGAATGGAGGAACATCAGAGGGAAAGAGGTGTGGCAGCCCCCTAACGAGTGAGTCCATTCTCTGATGTTGGTGATAGGCAGTTATGTAATAGGGGTTTTGTACAAATTTCATTAAACTCAACTTCTGTCCTCAAAGCCAGAAGTAAATGAGGCTTTCTGTTATTACCCTCAGTAGCTTCTTATCCTTGTTGGCCACACTGTTCCTTACACGGTCCTTGTCATAAGAGCACATGAAACTAAAATATAAACCTGAGTCAGCCAGAGAGAGCTACATGAAGTAAAACTTCTTCTATAGGACCTATTATTCAGGTAGGTCTACTCTTATCATCTGCAAGAGAAATGCTAGGATTTCATTAAATGTTTCTATAGCACTGAGTATAAAAGAGCCCTTTTCTGTAATTAGAATGCCTAAGTGCTACCAGACTAGGAAGGTAATAATTTTGAGGTCATTACAGTGACTGTTGAAAGTTCAATTACTTGAATAAACTACGGAACAAACTTGCCAAAGAGACAAGGTCTGCCTAGTTGAGTGGTTTAGAAAGCACTTGTTTCCTGTAAAGATTTAGGACAACTTTCCTAGAATACTGTCCAAAAGTGTTCTGGTCAGAAGAAATGACCTTGGAGAAAATGGTAGTGTGTATGACAGTTCAGGTATTCTGCAACTATGGAAGGAGGACTTTCATGTAGCTATTACAGTTGACCTATGACACACTTGTTAGCCAGAAGCAGCATTTGATAATTTATTTTATGTTGAACTCAAAAAGCTAAAAAAATGTTTTTTTAGCTGTTCTCCTTTTTCTATTCTTTTGCTTCTGTGGAAGATTAAGACTTTATAGAATGTGTCTAGCCAGTACTCACCTGCTCTGTTGTTTTTTGAAAAATATGAACTGGAATGGGTTGCCAGAGAAGCTCAGGGTTCCAAATTTGGCTGCTAGTTGGTGGAAAGAGGCCAGAAAGATATGACTGGGCACTCATAATGGTGCGATCATAATCTGTACTTTGAATGTAAAACTGAAAATAGAATGGCAAAGAATTAAAGACAAAATGGAAGGTATAAAATAATAGGGAAATTTTACCCAACTTGTCAATACTGACTTCTTGGGGTTTCTTTGCATAAAGTCAAATCAGTGAAGCTATAACTCAACTTTCCAGAGCCCTACTTCAGTTTTGTAAATGGAATTTCCATGGCATGTTTTAATTTAACATCTGACCCTCAGACTGAACTGAGAGAATAAGAAAGCATGATTTCTTATTCAAAGAAGGAAGTTCTTTATCTTTTGAGATTCAGAGAAATATTAATACACGTGGACATCATTTAGTGGTGGACGGTTTAACAGTTGGACTTTAAATTCATAATGGTCTTTTCCCCCCTAAATGGTTCTATGAGTGACACCTCAGGAATGTTAAGGCACTCAAAAACCTAAACTTCTCTTGGAAGCATAGCAAAGGTCTTTCATACCTTCCCATAATGTATGCCTCCTATATAGAACAAAATGTTAGTGGTATCTTCCCCACATGGATCTGTAGTGTATGATTAGCACATCCAAACAGCTGAGAGACCTCTCTGTTACAGGATGAAGTATGTAAGCAAGGCCCATCACATGACTGGATAAGCATTTATCTTTCAATACGGCAAAACAATAATGGGTCATTGTATAAATTCCTAACTCATTCATCCTGGAGCTGTTCAGTTTGGGAAAATTTGGTTTTGAAAGACCCAAACAGAATGTAAGAGCTGAAAGTTAGACTATTCTGTGCTTTTACCTTGGCATAAGTCTGACTTTCAAAAATGTTCTTCTATTACCTTAATTTCTTCATTAATGAAATAAGTATGATAATGTGCTTTTATAAGTCCACAGTTCTGCTATGCCAGAGAAACGTGCTGCAGACAGATCTGCTCTGTACCTCTTCCCGGTTGTATGTGCTGTTCAAGAAGTTGGAATATCGTTTCCTCATGTACTGTCCAAGCTCAAATAGCTGCTGCATTCCAGTCTGTAAGGCAAGCATATGGGTGACTATTAGATTGAGGTGATTGGAGATTTTTATTGTAGGAGTGTCTTTTCTATTTTCTTTTTTTTTGTTTTTTTTTGTCTTCAGCAATGAGCTTTTAAGTGATCATTAACTGTTTGTATAACATACTGTCATTGTGGTTTTACCCCAGCTGGCAACTGAGCACCACACAACTGCTCCCTCATTCCCCCCTGGTGAAACTGGGGAGAGAATCAGAAGAGTAAAAGTGGGAAAACTCCAGATTTTGAAGACTCCAGAGTTTGATATGCAAAGCAGAAGCCACACATGCAAGCAAAGCAGAACAAGGAATTTATTCACCACTTCCCGTGGTCAGGTGTTAAGCCTCTGGGAAAGCAGGGCTCCATTACAGTTACTTGGGAAAACAAATTACATCAAGCTGAATGTCTGCCCCTTCCTCCTTCTCCACCCAGATTTATATGCTGAGCATGGCACCATATGGTACAGTCAATCTCTTTGGTCAGTGGAGATCAGCTGTCCTAGCTGTATCCCTTCCCTATTTCTTGTGCACCCCCAGACAAACTCAGGGTGGTACAAGAACTTCTACCTGTCAGGGGAATACATTCTTACTACTGTTGCTAAAAAGATAGGAAAATAGCAAAAAGGTCTCAAAAATGTCAGTCCCAATGCAGGAACTTCTTACTACATAAGCTAATAACAAGATAGTGATGTATTGTTTCAGTGTCTGAATTTTACAGATCTTTTAAGCCCCTTTTCAAACACCGAACACTGAACTGTCTCTGTTTCATACTTCTGCACCATGACAAAGTGTTATTAGGAAATGCATTGGCTTATTTTTGCTCCAGAGATTCATCTATTAAATACAGTCAAAGACCTAAGGCTTGATGGTAAAATGCCAGAGCAACAAGTAGGTTCAGTGCGTCCTAGTGAAACTCTGGTCTGCAAGTGGCCTTGTTAGAACACACATTGTCCCCAGAAACAACCTTCTCCTGAAGTCCTCTCTTATTTTGTGAATTGGTGGTTGTCAGTCCAATGATAAGATGTGGACTCCTCACTTGGCTTGGTGGGCAGGTGTCATGCCTTTGCCATGTCGCAGGGCTCAGTACTTAATGGTCATTAGAACTTAATCAATGTTAGCAGTATGGTGTTTAAACTTGCCATTTATTTCAATGCAGACACACTGTGAAGAAGTTGTTGCTTTTGGGAAGGTAGTTCTAAAGCTATGATGAACACGATTTCAATTTAATAAAATTTGAATGAGTAACATTGCAAAAATTTTAATGAATTACTGGTATTGGTATTTGCTAATAGCAGCTATCAGATCTTGGGATTTGCTAATGCTTTTGAGACTCAGACAAAAAACATCTTCTCCCTTCCTCTTTTAGTAGCATTTGGAAGTTTTTCTAAGAAATTCAACATACCTTTGTGAGTTGTCCAAATCCCTGGGGCCATTCACTTTCTTTGTGTAGATCAGTTGGGAAGTTTACAATTGGTGTTCGGTCACCGTGTCGGAAAACCTGTAACCAATAAAAACCCCTTGAGTTCATTAAGGTTAACACTCCTTTCTTATGTAACTAGAAGTCAAGCATACATTATACTTCCAGTGTCATTTTTCAAATGAAGATATTGGAGAGTCTGCAGAAACCTGGTCAAGTAGGATGTGAATACATTCTTCACAATCAAGAATATGTATAATTATATAGGAATTAAGTGGGCATACGTCTGATGATTCTTCTCCTAGAACATAAAATTAATCACCCGAGAGGTTAGAGTTGGGATTGCATTCACAGCTGAGCATCTAGACAGGAAATCTGGCTGAATTTTGGAAACTAAGTGCTTCTGAATATTAAACCAGTTACTGGTGTGATTAGATTATTATTTAATTAGTTTATCATCGACACTTGAAATTTTTTGGTAACAGTTTTTTCATAGCAATATCTTTAAAAGTAATTTTATGTACACATGCATCCTATGCTTGGTTTCTCAATCTTCCTAAAATATAAAGATGAATGTGTACAAACATTTATATTGTTAGCTTATTTAATTAATTCTTATTATATTAATAGTTTTAAATACATATATAAAAATCTTTTTGAAAGTCTGTAGGATTTTATTTCTGTCAGATTCAGTGAGAGCAAGAAGTTTGGTTGCTTTACTATCCTGGACACTCCAGCCTGGTGCGTATTAGTGTGATGCAATGAAATAATTTTTAATCAGAAAAATTAAATTAACATTTTGTATTTTTATTCCAGCATGCAAAGAAAAAGACAACCCTAGATTAAATGGTTCTGAAAAACTATGTTATCCCCCTTAAGCATATGCTGCATGGGCTTAGAAAAATTAAATCCACAGAAGTTTCACATGAAATGCTGGAGAACAAATTCACTGAGATCCAGGCAACCTTCCAGGATGCTGACCCAAACTTTTAGAAAAATTACCTTTGCTTATCAGTGTTCCCATCACCAACCTCATTCCTGACTTAGCATAATAAAATGACAATGTAGCAGCATGGTACATTTGTTAATAAAATGACATTTATTCCCTAATACCTCAGTGGTATATAACTTGTTTATAATTAATACTCTCCATTGCCTCATTAAGCCACATCATTCTTGCCCAGACATCAGAGAGGGTTGTACTCACTAGTTTGTTTGCCACTCCCACTGGGAGGTGTTTCATGTTTATATTTTTCAAAGTAAACACCAGCGTTGTGACTTAATATTTTAATTACAGCACACACCCTTTCCATCAGCCTTCTCAGCTAATGTGCACAAACCTGACCCAGAGCAGGTACTTCAGAGATGGAAAGTACTATCCATTAAAGGCAAATATAATTGGATTTCTCCCCATGTTTGTTTTCTACAATAGACAACAAAGTTTGCTAGAGTATAAGTTGCCATCAGAACCACGTAGAAAACTGCTTATTATGTTTTTTGTTTTGCTAGTTGAATTTCACTATGTGGCCAACCTGAAATGAATACTTTGCAGCAAATCAAAGAGAGTTTTTCACCCCCATCATCAAGTTTGTTGTTTGGGTTTGCTTTTTTCCCTCTCTATGCAATTTTTAATTATCTTTAAATCTCTTTTCCTACTAATTTGGAATCTCATTTGATTCTTTATAACAATTTCTCAGTGCACCTGTAGTGAAGAGGAGAATAATTAAAGAGTTACATTGTCTGGTGGCTGATTCAGTTGTGTGCAAGAAAAATGAGTGAGAAGGACTTTTATGCTACTCATTTCCTTATGCTGACATACATAGGTGTCAGGTAGGATTCATTAATTTTTCTGTACAAGCTGGTACCTGAGTAAAGAATGAAGGTTAAATTCTCAATTACAGTATAGCTGCATCCTTTCTTGTTAAATTATCCAAATTCACAGAAAAGCATTTTTTGGGTAACTGACAATTGTTCAAACTGGCTGACATGTTTAAATGACTATTTTTTATGTGTATTTTAGGCAATTCTTAACAATAGATAAACACTTGGCCATAAATATGCCCTTTTTTACTGAAAAATTACTGACGTGTTAGATTTTAAATACTGGTTCTTGATGTTTTATGTTTAATGTACAACATTACTCTGAGCATGTCACAGCAGTCACTGTCACAGCAGTCACCCCCTAAAAACTTTCATTAAGCCAGAACAGAGTAGCATTTTACCTGAATAGAGATTAGTGTGCAAAAAGATCAAGGTCAAAAGATATATTGAATATATAAAGAAAATATAAAGAAAGATAGATATAAAGAAAAATATTATATTTCTTTGTAATAGCGAGAATTGAAGGAGTGGAAGGTGGGCTCTTGTCAAAAGAAGCACAGTTTCTTTGAGTCCACAAAAATAGGAAAGAATTTAGCTCCTTGTTTGTATTTCTGCACCTTCATTGCACAATGTTGCATAAATATGATATGAACGTTAGGCTAAAAGCAGCAAGAAGGGCACAAACATTTAAAAAAGCTGTTTTTAAGAATTGAAGGAAAATGCTTCTTAGCCACCTGATTTTTGTGTGTGCTCAAACCTCCTTACTCCTGAAAATGACCTTGCTTCAGTTGCAAATAAAACAGTGATCATATGAACAACCACTTAACTTGAACGACTAACTTGTTCACTCACAGCTACCTCTTAGGAGAATTTTTCTAAAATTTGAAACTGTGTTTTTCATCAGAACACCTGATAGGAATAGAAAGTGTATCCCTACAGATCTTGCCTTACTCATCAATATGGGTTTCTCAACATGCACAATTTCAAGTTTGTTAAAAATGAGTTGATTCTTCAAATTAATTTGAAAATTATTGCAGCATTTATTACTCCTGACCTAAAGATTGCCTTTGTGACCTTTCAGAAGATACAGAACATGGTAGAATGAGAGAAAAGGAGCAAGGATGCATCATTAGAAGTGAAAAGACACCAGAAATCAAAAAGGAAGGGAGGGTAAGGAGAATGTACACAAGAAGACCAAATCAGACTTGTTTGGTATATTCATTTCTGCACTCCTTTTTGAAGTGCTTTGCCTAATTTTTCAAAAGCATAGGTGGATGATTACCAAATCCATTACCCTCTCCTTCCACAGCTGAGACAGCTTGAAATTGATTTGTGTCTGAGTTGATCCATTCACTCTTGGTAACTTTGTAAATGTGATTACTTAATATGAAAATGGTCACATGACTCAGACTTTGGCTAGCATTTTCTTCCACTGTTGTCAGATGAAAAATCATATTGGAGACAAAGTGGTGCAGGGGAAAGGGTGATCTGAGAATATGGCATGTGTAGCATACACATATATATGTAACATCTCTATTTAGTAATGCCATGGATTACAGTGAAGTATCTGTCTGTGAGTAACAGTGAGCCTCTTGCAGACACTTTTATTGACAGACCTAACTTCAAACAAAAAGATTTCTTACTTTGAAACCAGCACTAGGAATGAAGAAACAAAAGTGAGTGGAACCATCACGCTGCCAGTTCAGGGAAACCAGAGATGTAGAAATACTGAGCATGTTTAGTCAAGGTTTCAGATGGCTTGGCTTGATTAGACAAATCACGCTCAGAGATAACATGTTCAGTCAACGCTTCCTATTCTGAGTTATATTCTTTAAATATAAGTTCTGCCTTTAATCTTAAATTCAATGCACAAGAGTTATGGTAAAAGCTAATGTTTACCTGTAAGCAAGGGAATTTAAAAAGCATTTTGACAAATTGGCCTGAATTAGAGCACTTCAGACAAAACGCAGCCAATAATCTAAGCAGAAAGAATCAGCACAAAGTTGGAAGTTGTGAGGAGAGAGTGAGACACCTTCCCAGGCACAGTACAATTTCAGAAGTGAGCAAAAAGGGAACATTCTTCTCCCCTCACGATGTATCATATTGTGCAGTTCTTCTAAGGAAGTTTTAATAAGTCATTATGACAATTTTCACAATGCAGTAGTACTCCCAGGTGAAAACATAGTAAATTATGACGTACAGCTGGAGAATGGCTATTGAAGTATGTCAGAAAGATGCCTTTTAGACTTACCTTGACTGTATCCATACTCTCATTATAACCCATTATATTAGTGATATATTCTGGAGCCAATTCCTATGTTATTTATTTATACTAGCAATTCTGTTCCTATGAAAATTCAGTCAGTGAGTTCAGAGGCAAAATTCAAAAAAAGTATACATAAACCATGCCTTGAGAAGAAAGATGTATATTGTGATAAGATTAAACCTACTATAACTTTTTAGGTGATTGATCAGCTTAGGTAAAAGTAACAAGATTAAAAGGAAGGCAGGTTAAATGAAATTTGCCTACTATTTCAATGTTTATTGGGACAAGCTGTACTAGAAACTGTTTGGTTTTTTTTTTAGTGGCTGCACAGTTATGGTAAGCAGATGATTTTGGTTAAGAAGCCTCTATGTCCATAATGGCAAACATTTTCAGTAACTCGCTGCAAAACCATTGCTTGTCAAAGCATAGTAACAGCTACAATTCAATAAAAATAGCATTCCTTTCAAGGAGGTAATTCTCCAAGGCTTGCTGTCTACCTGTTTTCATCTGTGTGTCCAGTTGTCCCAGTTATCATTGAAATAACATTTAAATATATTGCTATACAGAGAATGTTATTGGAACCAGCGTCAGGTCCCTGCTGTGTGTGGTGTCTCAGCAGGAGTAGGAACTGGTTTTTCCTGTGCAGTCTGGACTCCCTCCAAGCTGTACATGTACAATGTAGCCAATAGACAACCTCACATGAAATAGTTTATCTAGAGCCAGATGATATGTTTTGGACACAGTGCTTCTGCCTCTTACCTGTATGCACACATAGTATCTTAAATAGAGAAAAGCTAGACAAAAGGAGATGATCTTCAATTGCCTGTTTATAAAAGTTCATTCCAAACCCCTGAACTTACTATAGAAAATATTCTTTTGGACTAACTAGTCTGTATCATTATACCTCCTACTAAAAAAAAGAATGAAAAGAACTGTGGTTCAACCTTCATAATCCAAAGTATTACATTGAATTAATCTCTCTTTTTCTAGAGGCATTTGGGAAAGTGACACTGAAGTAGAGTTTAGCTACTTTGAAATAAGAAATGACCCAGCAAAAGAATTATTACAGTCGGTTTTCAGCCTAACCTAAGTTAATGCAACACGTGTCTCAAATCTCTGCATAAAAATGCCTGTCTATTTCTGTTTCTCAGTGTACTGCTGTGACAATTCAGTTACTGTGAAATGGATATTTTTTTTGTTTGTTTGTTTGTGTGTGGTAACTTCTGTAACATTATAAGCTTCAGCTTCCAAGCATAGAAGAGGTAGTCCATAATCACCAGCTCTCACACTATGCATTGGAGTGTCAGCTTAAACTAAGGTAGGAAAGGTAAATGAAGACTGCATCTCAACTCCTCTGCACTACACATCTACCACAAAGTCAGTTATCTTGAAATAACAACTGGAGATTAGGATATGAAAATTCTAATAACTAGAGACACTTTAATCTTTCTTTAGTAAGATAAACTCAGTAAGCAAAAGGGCAGCAGTAGTTATTTCAAAGTCTGAAGTCAGGCAAAGAAACTGCACACCTTGTCTGATTCAGCAGACATGTCATTCTGTCCCTGTATTCCCCACAACAAAACAGAGAATGAATCTACTTACTACAACCACAAACTTCAGTTCTCGTGCTGCAGTAGTCTGTTGAAGCAGAATGAGAATAATATGAATAGAAAAACACAGGATCCTACAGAAGTTGGGAAGCTGTATCACACCCATCCTGACAGAAGAGGGAAAAAGGCTTTGTAGCTCCAGCAGCTGCTCAGGTTGAACTGCGAGACGTCAGGCTGTACTTTCAGAAGGGGTGGAACCGCCGCCGGTGCATTTCAAATCCAAGAGGAATGTTGTGTGACTACGCAACAAATTGCATCGCCCTTTGTTTTCAAATCACTGTTTACATTCTTTTTAATCAAATCATAATTCAGTTCCTTTTTTTCCTGTACTATTTTTCTCTTTTAGAGTGCGAAGATGAAGTTAAAATACAGAGGAATTGCTAAGCATTCCTTATGTTTCTAACCTACCTGTTCTGTTTCGACTTCTCAGTGCTTGGAATTTTTCCAAACTATAGCATGGCCATGCGGATGAGCTCAGAACCAAGAGCTAGGCAATATTATTTCTCTTTGCTGCTCAACTAGTCCAGTTTTCAGCTTCCTCACCCTCCCTTTTTCCCCCCTCTTCCACATTATCACTGTGAAATCAGAATAATTATTTAAAACTATATCTCATTTGGGTTAAAATTGCCAGTCTCTCAGTTAAAATACTCAAATAAATCTTGCGACAAATATGTTCTTTAAGATCCTTGCTGGGCAAGGATCTTTATTTGTTCTTCAATTTGTGTGTCGATTTTTTCTTTTCCCTTGGAGCATTGCTATACTTCCCCTTTGAAACTGCTTATATTGAGATTTTTTTTGACTTCAAATCCTTAAGAAATTTCTTGTGAACAAGCCCTGGATCTCACATTTTTATTGTCGTTGATTAAAAGCACATTTTCTGACAGTAGCTCAGAGGCTTTGAGAAGATTGCTCAGCTTGCCTCTGCCGACTTTGTCTCTATAAAATAAGAAGAACAGTACCAGTTGATTTGATTTCAGAAGCATTTTTTGAGTAATGAATTTGTTTGCAGAGATCTATGAGTAGAGTTCTTTAAATGCTAAACCTTTTGTGTATTGTCATTCCATTCTTTAAAGTCCACTAAGCTTCAGGTGTTCTCACCTCTGAGTTGTGTGAATGTCCTTATATATCCACCTTGCCTGATGGATGCGTCTGGATGGGAGGAGTACCACAGCTCCCAAACTTTCCTGTCTGTCTTCTCAACCCATTCCCAGTTTTCAGCAGTAGGAATTCTTTCTTCCTCCACTGTTATGTCCCCACCCTCTTTTTTGATCTCTCCTGGTATGATTTTTGCCTATGCAGAAGGTGTATGAGAGTAATCTATACTTCATAAATATATAATATGTTGTCTTTCTGAAGACAAACATAAGCTGATCATCTTCCTCCATTATTTAAGAGTGTAGGTCATAAAATATACTTTCTTTAGAATACTTCAATATGTTTCAAAAATCAAGAATGGATGTCCTACTTTTTTAATCTATATAATGGGTGGTTCCTAAGCTATTTGATCAAGGACCACTGTTGGTTCTTGGAATCTTTTCTTGTTCTTCTTAAGACCTTACCGTGAAATTCATAAACTGACTAGTTTTTATAAGTTTGCTGGTTTATTGTGTTTTGTTGATGAGTGACTATGACCACTGAAGTCTCACTATTATGGAATCATTATGACTTCACTTTAGGACATGAACTCAATATTTTTTTGGGGGGGAAGAACGGGGTGAGATTCTGGATGGCACCATTCAAGAATGTTTGAAAATATATAACAACCACATTTTATTGAAAATCTTTGGTAAAAAATGATACTTCAACACAAGACCAAGCATAGGGTAAGCAGTAGGGGTTTCTGTGGCTTCACTCTTCCCTTTGGCATGTATACTTTGCTGGAGAGAGAGTATTTTACGCTCAAAAGAATAGGTACCACAACAACTTAAGTAAATGTCTACATATTCCAAAATGGAAAAATATACCTAGTTATGTGCCATACTGGTAAAGATAGGGTCATGTAGGAATCCTGTATGCAATCTGTAAGTATGTTGGTAGCATTTATTTTATTTGGAAATTTCCTTGCCTGTCTTGAGTTATCTCCATTTCTACTGGGCATTTGGTGACTATAAACACGTCATATTCTGCAGAAACTAAATCCTGGAACTTTAAGGAAAAGTTGCTTCAAAATAATAATAATAAAAAAATATTCTTAATCTGTTTATGGCTGTTGAAACACTATAATGCAAGTGAACCTAAATAATTTAAATCAAATTTATGCTAATTTAGCTTATTGTCGTAGGTTCTAATTATGACATTATGGCATTAAGAAGAATTAAAAACAATTATCCATTTTAAGTACACGTACTTATCTTAAAGGCTTGCTGAAGCTTTGATTTGCTTTGAAGTGGCCTGGTTGCAAAAGAACCTGTGCTTAGCTGTGCACAAGGGTTACCTGAGGTAACTGCTGGTGGAGCACAACCTGCACCCTGAAAGGGTGGAAGTCACTGCAGACAAGGCACCAGGTGTGAAACTGCTGCCAGCACTCAAGGACCAGGCTGTTCACACAGGGAAACAGCTCAGGTCTTCTTATTGACTGCATGTGTAGATTAGCATTTAACATAGTTTGGATTTATCTCCAATCTTTTTTTTTTCCCAAGCTTTTTTTTGAGCAGAAAAGGGGGAAGAAATTTTTAAAACTGGTTTCAGTAAACAAAGTGACACATTTTCGAAGCATCATTTTGAAACAGGAGAAAAACAAAACTGTCTCAGTCAGTGTCGGGGTGTCATCACCCTGTTGTGGGGAGTGGGAAGGGACAAAGGACTTAGTTTGTGACACAGCAAGAATTCACTCACTTATAATGCTGACAGAACATGACCCTATATCTTATACAGGAAAAAGTGCCATAAGCCCAAAGTCACTAATCTAAGGCAAGTGGGGGGGAAGAAAATTACTATTCACTGTCTTCTAATAATTTCTTAGTTATCCCAAGTTTGTAATATGCACCTGGTTACAGGGCACTCAGAGAATTTCTTCTTGATCTTATGAGATTAAGATGTTTGTCTGAGACAAGGGAAGCCTAATTTGCAGGTTTTTGCAAAAAACAAAGGGAACAGGAAATAAGAAAGCTACAGAAAGCACTATTCCTCTTCTTTTCCCCCTCTGAAACTGTGTAGTTTGGTGGTGATTTTATTTTCTGGAAGAGGTGGAGTCAAATCCTTTTGTTAAAGGAGGGATTTGAGCTTGCTTCTGCAACTTCTTTGATGAGTGCTATAAACATTAAATGAAAAGAAGGAAAACCTGCTCCTAATGCTGCCATGAAACAAGTCTAAATAGTTGATTAATTTGATCTCAATTATGCAGAGTTTGGATGGTTTGATTTTTTTTTCATTCATTCATTTTTGATAGTCAGTCAGCTCAGTAAATAGCCAAAGAGAAACAGAGGTGATGAAATTAATAAAATTGATAGTTCATGTCGTCCAGTGTCACCTTTCCCAGGCAGCACAAAATTAGTGTTGCTTTTCTGTTGTTCATTCCCCATTTTGCTGACACTGCTTCAGCATACAAAACGAAAAATAGTGATCACAAGTCATATCCACCTATATTACAGCATTCAGTTTATTGTATGATTAGCAAGCCTTTAAAATATGACTGGTCTGTCTAGACATTGTTTGGGAAAGAAGAGAGGGAGTTGCATATCCAGGTGATCCTGCTTTTGCAACATATTTAAAAAAAAATTATCTGAATAATTTGAAAGCCAAACTGTATGGGTTTTTTACTCATTTTCACTCACTTCTTCTTTAGAGAAATGAACCTGTTTATGACTTCATGCCTGAAAAAGACTGTAGGACAGATTTTTCAAATGAAGTCAGCTGGTGAAATTGTAGGAAAACATAATTTAGAGCGGTTTATTATTCGTTCACTGACACACCAATTTATATTCCTACAATAAAATCTGGGATTTATGTTTCAACCTTTATAAACATCTATGCTTATTTGCCGTCAGAGTTAGAAAGGTATAAAGGAAATCTTCCTTTCTATGTTTCTACAGTGCTAGCCTTAAGAACAAAAAACATTACCAAGAATGTGCATGACAAGGTTTCTGTTCAATAGGGATAGGGGGAATAAAATAATTTAGGAATACCTTAGTTTATTAATTATATTTGAAATTTATTTTTGCTCAGATTATTTGAGGTACATACACTGGGACATATAGCATGGATGAAGATATTGTCTAAACATGTGATAGAAAAGGAGGACCTTACATAGTACTACTGAAAGCAGTAACCTCACATAAGATGCACTTCTTTATCTGAACAGAAGTGCTGAGACCAGTGTCCATCCAGGTCCGTGATCCCCCATACCAAACAAATCTCTGTGACAAAGGGCCTTTGTGCAGTTTTGGAAGTTTTTGAGACATGGATTTGGTTAAAAGGAGGGGAGGAACTGGCAACTGAAGATAAAGAGTGTAATGAAGAACGTCTCAGGTCTCTGTCACATGTTCTGTGTGAGCCTTGTCCAATCTAGGAAACCAACAGAAATGTTTCCCTTACCTTTGATGGGAGAAGCATGAAACACCCTTTACAGTTTTTGAACTTTCACTTCTGAACAACTGGCAAACAAAACATTAAAAGAAAGTCAAGCATCACAAGTTGGCAGAAGTTAATAAAAAGAATAAACAAGAACATGTTGAGAAGAGAAAGTGCCTAGAAATTTGGATTTGACAGCCAAGGCTACAATCTGTTAGAAGTCTAGCGTTGATAAAGATGGAGTCTTGGCTTTTCCTTTCTATTTGCTTTTGTCTAGCAGGTTTTTTTAATTACTCCTTAGGCAGGGAGGTGTGATGATCAGCGTGGTTATGAGATGAATAATTTCAACAGCTTACAATAACTTTCCTGTGAGGGCTGCCAGACCTGGGGAGACTTCCTTCTGGTGTCCATTGTGGGACATTAAGGTAGTACAGAATAAGCAAGCTTGCTCTTCTTTACATTAATAAGCAGGTAGAACTGGATGTCTCATATGGTCAGAAAACATTTTTACCATTGTTTGGATGCCATTGTTAAAGAGGTTGCATTTTTTGACTGGAAATCTAACTACATCTCTCCTGATGAACCATATATCCTATGATGGCTTAAAAAGCCAGAAATTGTTGCTTGTGATCTGCTGAGAAGAGAATAGGCTTCTACAGTGAGAATTCTGAAACTTAGACTCTTGTTGGAAGGAAAATGGATCTTTTTATTATTTTGATTAATTTGTAGCATGTAGAGTGGCATTTATCTACTTATGCTGTAAGGAATATACTTTTCACAGGTTTAGCATCCATTTTAAAAGCCTGATCTGAGAAAAGGAAGCTAGAATGTCAAAATTTTCTGCATCTCAACTGTTGCTCTGGTTCTCTTTGAAATAACCTGTGGGCAGTAAGACTGCTGACAAAAGGTCTCATCCCTGTGAGAAGACAAAAAATAAGAG
Organism: Petroica traversi; assembly: GCA_025920805.1. NCBI lineage: Eukaryota > Metazoa > Chordata > Aves > Passeriformes > Petroicidae > Petroica > Petroica traversi. Next base: position 2,364,039 of record JAHLSL010000044.1, read on the forward strand.
ATCCTAGTTCTTCATGCAAAGACATGCCCACTGTTTTTAGGTTAGCTGCATCTGATTGTTCTGATCCAGCTTTTTTACTAAGAACACAAGCTGTTTGCACAATAGCAATATTAGAAAACATAACTAGTGAAGAATTGCCTAATGTGTTCTGCTTTTTTTAATAAGCATGTAATTCTGAATTTATTTTGTATTGCCGTCTTGTTGTTCATGTCAAGAACAGCGTGTAATTACAGATTTCCCAGAACAGACTTTATATGATCAGATCAGATTATACAATCAAGGTAACATAACAAAAAGAAGGTGTTAGAAAAGCTATTTGAAACCAAAAATTATTTTCCTTCCAAAATTAACACCTGGCCTTGCTGTCTTTTTGGAAAGAATATCTGAAAGCATTGTTGAGTTGACCAGTTGTTGCCAGGTCTTCATGGTAGCTAGCTTGGCTGCTTGTAGGCTCCTTTTAGGTTTAGATTCACTGTCCAAGTTTTCCACAAGTCTCACATTCCTTCTATGTAGAGGTGGGATATTTGTGCACGTAAAAGACAGAGAAAAGAAGAAGAAAGGCATATCTTAGGTAAGTAAGCAGACATCACAATTCTTGTGACTTCTGAGATCAGTTTGTGTAAAATGATTCATTTCTTCTTGAATAAAATAAAGTCTAAGGATAGTGGAATTACTCCTTTTAGAGTCCCCATTTGAAGCACTGCTTCTGTCACCAGTTCTGGAAGTTCTTGTCTCCTTCTTCAAAAGAGGGCAACACTCCTTCAGAGGTACTTTCCAATTATGCTGTGAATCAAGGCTACAACCCTTCAAAACACAAATTACACTGTTGAATTAGTTCTGGCCAAGTCCCTTTGGAAAAAATAGGTCTTGAGAAATTCCTCTGGTTTTATATTGCACTTTGGTTTTACCAGGTGATAAAGTAAAGCAAATATTTATGAAGAATAAGTCCCTGTTTTCTATAATTTTTGTTTGTAGTACTAAGCAATGTTTTATTCTGATAGAGATCAGGAGACTCAGTTGGTCAAACTGATGGAATTTAATGAGAAATGTTGGACCACAGTCACATCACAGTGTGGGAAGAGTTCTTTATAATGTGAATCACAATGAAGATAATGGAGGGAATGCCTAAAGGTAAGACAAAACGAGAGATGCATTCTTAGCATATGGCATTCTCCAAAAACATGGCAAACCTATTAATAGTGCCTCAACAAGTGGACAGTTCAAACTAAGTGGAGAGAAGTTAAAACATTTGCTCCCATTTTGATGAGATTAGGAAAAGTCTGTTGAAATGTTGAGTCAATCCATGCTGAAATCTTCCTGAGCAGCAAAAGTAGAACAGGGAGAACTCACAATTTTACCTCCTTCCCAAATATGCTGAGCTTTATTCATTTCCTATGTTCTACCCTATGGTCATCAAGATGAGGAGGAGCTTAACTCTGATTTAAACCATCCTCAAAAATTGGTATTGTATTGCATGGCCTAAAATAACAAAACTTGTCCAACCCTTTTATTTCATAGTAGTGAATATTTAAATTAATAATATTTAAATTAAGCTTTTTATAGAAACATCTGTATGTTTGTGACCTGGTGTCTCCCTGTAGAATAGCTATCTATATAAATAATACTTTTGAGCTCAGTCATATTCCTGAATTTCATTTGAAAAAACAAAACACATTTATGGGCTTCATAAAATGGTCTCATGCATGTATAATCCAATTAATAACATATGTGTTAGCAAAGAACTGTAGTTCAGGTAATTTTTGACAAAGCTGGAAACAGCTGAAATCAGGGTTGTTGCAGCTGTCTGTGTCAGGTGTAATTGTGACCTGTAAACTCTTTGCATCACTCTTCTCCTTAGCTTAACTTCCTGGTGTTAAAAGTCTGCTGTTGCAGGCTGTCTGCATTCACTGAGATTTGGTAGTGCACAGTGGTTTAGCACAGGGCACTCTGTCAGCATGCTGCATTGTGCAGGCTGTGCATCAGTGTGCCTTGGCCTTTTCCCAAGTGCCACTCCTCCACAGAGAGTTTAAAACTGCCTACAGGAAATGTGAAATTAATGTTTCCTAAACTAGTCAGAAAAAATTAGGATCTGGCCCTATCTGGTCCATTCTGAACAAGGATAAGATAGTGGAAAGTGTCAAATTTTGATACGATAATATGGCAAATATTTTTATTGGAGTATCAGGTTTGGTTGTAACCATATTTGTGGTCCATATATAGTATTTTCAACACTCAGGATTGCTAATGAAAGCAGTGATGCTGGATTTGGCATAAAACACCATCTAACTTCTACTACAGCAAAATTTGAGGACTGAAATGTAGTACAGCTTTTGTGCTGGAGGCTAAATATTTGTATCTTTATTATTGTAAAATTTTGATATATGATAGTTTTTTTTTCATTTATTTAGCTGGTCAGTTATACAGTTTGCTTTGTGAAGGAGGAGGGTTGTTTTCCAAAGATCTTAGATTATTAAGCACCACAGTATAAATATGAAGTATTTATCATTATCTTCCGTGACTGTATCAAGAGTGCAGCTGTAGTAAAACCTCATCAGAAACAGCCTCCCCCTTCCTCTGCCAAATTACCTTTTGCAATTAAATGTGGTAATTTCCTGGTATGTTTCCTGAGAATTTGTGAGCAATGACTATAATGAAGAAATTTGTTTAGTGAAACATTGCTTGTTAATTTTTCATTCATTCTGGCCAGACCATCTCTACTCTGTTAATAGACTCAAGATATTTAACAGGAAATTATTTTCAACCAGATGAGTTGGCTGGTCTGCATTCTTATAATCTCTAATGATTCAAATTCTTCTTGAGATCACTGATTCAGAAAGCCATTTGGGATTTTTTATTGTTGGGTACAATATTTGAACACTAAAAAAGTGGGGTTTCTTAGCTTTTAATTTCCCCTAAGTAGTATAGAGCTAGATAAAAGACAGACAATGTTATTTTCTGCTTTCCTGTTCCCTCATTCTGCAAAACTAAATATCATGAGTGGTCAAAATGGAAATTTAGGCATCCTGATATGGTGATACAGACAATCTACAAGGGAATGTGTTAGTATACCAATGTGTGTCTGTATACATTTGACGTTCTGGTAAGTACCAATCTGGTATACTGCTCAATATTCATCTCTTTTGATCTCTGAATGCAAGAGAATGCATTATGGTTAATTGTTGTTAATCAGCTTGGAAAAACACCCTGCAGTTAGAGAAGATAAGGTGACTGCTGTAAGTCAATGCATTTATATTTACTTTTTCAGTCACTGGAGGTCTTTTTGACTGTACTACGACAAAACAAAACAAAAAACCCCATGTGAATAACAGTATCCTAAAGTCAGATCCGCCTCAATTTCATTTCCCAAGTAAAATGAGCTGGAATAGATCAATGTGTTAATGGAACAGAAATGACAGCCATGGGTACAATTCTATTTTCCTGGATCTGCATATTTTTCATTTCTGAGCAACCCTTATGAAAACGTTTGTCACTTCAAATGAGCTATTGGCTCAAAATGTAATCCTGACTTTACTTTTGGGAACATGTGCTCAAAGCACTTAGCTTACCTCACCTCTTTTGATGTCCTACATTCTACATTCTCTTGTCCAAGAGTGCACGAGGATGGGAGAGACCAGGTGAGTAAATCTCTCCAGGGGACAGCGAAATTTGCAGCCAAGGAGAGTGAGGGGGTGAGGCTCCCTCAAAGTATTATTCCAATAGTACATTTCTATGGTGTATTGCCTATTTGAAAAAACAGAAGGGTCAAAATACAGTTAGGTATGCAAAACCACACAGCCTTTCCATGTTGTAGCTGTTGTACTTGGGGACAAACTTTTAGCCAGCTTGTCTGGTTACTAATATGTTTATGATTTATTAATATAATTAGTACTTTTTAAACAGTTGGGGCTCAACACCAATTTCCACGTATTTCACTGTCTTTGTCAAGGAGTTAAATAGATTAAAAGGATGGAGTGAAGTTTCTCATAACTGTAATATATACATAAATATATATAAATAAGAATAAGAATAAGAATAAGAATAAGAATAAGAATAAGAATAAGAATAAGAATAAGAATAAGAATAAGAATAAGAATAAGAATAAGAATAAGAATAAGAATAAGAATAAGAATAAGAATAAGAATATAAATATAAATAACATAAATATAAATATTATAAATATAAATAATATAAATAAAAACATAAATGTATATATATATATATGGTTTTCAGGCTTATTCTGCAACTGACTACCAAACTGAATTGAATTACAGTAATTAAAATCAATGTGCAATATTTTCCATGAATAGTGAACCTCACGTATCCAGTTTAATTAGCCTGGGGAATCAGAAAATTTCTTTTTAGAAAAAATACCTATTAGCAGTATAGCTTGCAGATACTTGCCCATTTTTTTCCTGGTAAAGTTCAAAAAGATGGCAGGCACTGTAAGGAGGCCATTTCCCATTGAAGACATTGAGAGCCATCTGTAAGGCAGCAATGGTGGCTGCATGCTGTGAACAGAGGAAACCTTTAATTAAAGGTCTGTTGAAAATGATTACGTGAACCTATTATTTAACAATGTTTCCTGTGGACATTATCTGTCCACTCAACATTAATACTACTTGTGTGCCTCATTAATACTTCCCCTCTGCACTGTTGAGCAAATGTTGTCCCTTTCTGGCTATATAAACTGAAGTACTGCATGTTTAAACTATACATATATGTAATATTTAAGAAGTCATAGTCACCTGCAGCTCCTACCAAAGTTAATAAGAGCTCTTAAAATGTGTTTTAAAAAGAACTAGTAGTTTTGCCTATTAAGTAAACAGTATTTGAGATCAGATCAGTTAGCTCTTTAGCTGTGTCCTGGTTTAGGGCAAATATTTAGGAGGAAACCTCTGGGGGGGGTCTCCTCTAGGGAGAGCCGATTCCAATCACCCCTCCCCCTACAGGTCTGGGAAGAATTTCCTTAGAGAAAAGTGGAAAAAACTATTTATTTAACAAATAGAATATTCACAAGTATAGGAAAAATTTGGATAATATGAAAACAATGAAACCTCTCCTTCCTCTGAAGAGATGGTAGATTCAGAGTCTGTCTGAGTCCGGTTCAGTTCTCCAGTGGGGGGGCCGATTGCCGGGCCCGGCTGTAGGAGTCGGCGAGGGGGGCCCCCCGGGGGTTCCCTGGTGTCCTGGGCCCACGCGATGCCAGCCAGTCCCAGGAAGAGGAAAAAAGGAAAAAATACCCAGCAAAAGAAACAAAGTCTCTCCCTGCAAAAAGCCCGGAAAAATCCGAGGAAAAACCCTCCGCTGTGAGCTCTTCCATCACCCACACTGGAGAGAGCAAAAAAACAGAAAAAAAAAGAAAAAGAAAAGAGATAACGCTGTCCGCTGGAATGTAGCCTTGCTTCGTAGGAGTAGGAGTAAAGGTATCCTGCAGACAAACGGCAAGTGTTTTTTTTTTTTTCCCCTCCACCTTCACTCTCTGTCTTTCTAGGACAACTTACAGCTGCAGAACTTAAGGTCCAGCATAAGCAAGAGGACGATTGGGGATACAAACAGGTCATATGGCCAACCCAGGACAAGCTGATATATACCCAACAGTTCATGGTATAACAGCAGTTTAGAAACAGGAGATTTTTAGTGAGAGCAATCCAAAATCTTCTTCCTCCAATGACAGAATTTGCACATTCTAAACGAAAAAGTAAGATCACAATTGAGTAACTGCTTTCATAAGGCCTTCCAAAATAACTGTAACCTATTTATTTTCTTCTTTTTTCCCATTTGCACTTGAAAAATATACAGGAAGAAGGAGATTTTGTTTTAAATTAACTTTGTGATCCAGGTTTAATAAATCATGAGGCATGGTTTTTCCAGTTCTCTGGTCAATCAAAACTATCACAATGAAAAAGCCATGACATGAGGTGAAAAATGGAATGCTTCAGGTTTCAAAGTAGTATCTGTTCATCAAAAAAATTTAAAAACCCAAAGATATTAAAAGTTAACCCAATAAAAATGCTTGTATCTGTATTTCATGAAGAAAATAAAATTTCAGGGCTTTCACTGCATTTAATAACTGAGAAAGAAAACATAAGAGAAATAGAAAGCACTCACCGTGGAATACATATCTATTTTTTTGATGGTGTGAAGGCTTTCTAGCATCTGAGATATGCTTCAGAATAGTTTTTAAAAGAATACCTGAAAGAAAATGGGAAAGCAGTGGCAATGAAAGAGGTGCTTGTGTTAAGATCTGTATTGATTGTTGCCATTTTAGCAATCTGTCACTAAATGCACCAGATTTATTCAATTGATTTAATTGGTAATTTGTGCAGAGTACCTTGATTAATAGTGACAGTGTCTTTCAAATGAACAGTGGGCCTGTTTTACTTCTGGGTCAAATGTTTTGAGGATCTTTTATAGCCTCCACATCTTCAAACAGTGCATTCACAGCTACTTTGTGCCAGCAGAACAGTGCGAGAAGAGCACAGTAATGAATACTACCCCATTGTGTATGCAGCTTGATTGATTTCCTGCTTTCCAGAGGAAAAAAAAAAGAGCATATCTTCTGGACTCTGGGGCTTTATAAATTGTGTGGTTGTCTGTATTTCGTTAATGTTAACTGCTGAAAAGTTGTAAGACAAACTACTTGATTTAAATCAGTGGCTGCACTAGTATGTTAATATAAGTTTGGCATCTCAACAAATTAAATTGTAAGAGTAAAACTGTACTAGCTAGCAAATTAGACAGAATTACTCTTTAGCTACTGGCACATTTTTAATGTAATTGTTACTAAACCAAGGGCAGAAGTTTGAACTTTGTGCTGTTTTGCAAGTTGGAGCTTTGAAAAATGCAACAAATATGATTCGTGCTTCTGTGTTTATTTGTCTTCATAGCTCACAGATGCTAACTGTACACTGCCCATATAAAACAAAAAGGAAGCTCAAAAGATGACAGTGGGTGAATGGAGAAGACTGAGTTATTAAAAAGGTATAAAATATTTTCAAATTTCAGCTTGTTTTCTGAGCTGAGTAAGGTTTAGAAGCAGTTTAGAAATCTCATTTTAGGACTCTCAGTGGTGCAATATGAAGATTGTTAGGCAACAATGTCACCTTTCTAGACATTACTACAAATGATATATTTTTTTAAGTAATTTACACATGGAGACTTAGGCTAAGTTCAGACTTGATTCAATTCAACACGAATCTGTACGTTACTTTGAATTTCTTATACAGTGTAATCTAAATGATACCTCAGTTATAATTTTAGATTAGGATATTAATGATTCATATGCTCCCCATTAACCACAATCTTTCAGTCCTGCACACCAATATCCCCATAATGGCACCTTTCACCATTCTATTGTGGAATCAGCAGCAATGTTTGTCATATGCCTTTTCTTCTTTCCCACCCTCCCTTTGGTTTTAAATGGGATAATAATTCAGCTTACCTCCCTGCAGACGTGATTTTTATATTTGTTTGTGAAACCCGAATTCCACCTGCAATAACAATTCAGAGAGCTTTGTCAGCTTGGTCCTGACACCATGAGTAGCCCAAACAGGTAAAGTGTAATTGTTAATATCCTACAGTGAAGATAGAAAATACGGTGATTTTCTTACTGATTACTACTCTTAAGTGTTATTTATTCTGGCACAAAATGCTTCACAGAACAAATTCTGAATGTTTCACTACAGTAACATTTTCTTGTAATAAGATGATGTCTGTATTTTGCATTTAGACAGCTGTAGCATTCCTATTTTTATCATCGAAGGGCTTAAAAGAAATTGAAGGGCAGTCTTCAGCAAGAGGAGGAAATATAACACTAAAAATTATGCAAAAAGCAACTGGCATTATTTATGTTTTTAGGTCAAAAAATCACTATATGGCTTTTTCAGCATGTACTGGGATGTATAATTACTGAAACAAATCCTATATAAACATCAGGATTTTTAGGACTGGTAGCTCTCAGATACATGTGAAATACAGAGATCAAGTAGGAATATATACAGCTGTAGTGTGGATGTACCCAAATATGGGGTAGATAGTATAGGGATGTGATATAAATGAAATTCATACCTATTATAGTCTATTTGATACTTTCACAGTCCTGCAGCTAAAGTGGAGCAGATTAGTCTTTCCTTGGGGGTGCAGTCCAAGGTATATTAGTGATCACAATTGTGAGAACAGAAGATATGCTCAACACCCCTGGTTTGCACTACCCTGAATTCCTGTTTAATCAAGTTCAGTAACTTTCCTTTAGAGCAATGTAACCTTTGGACTGAGCTTACCGAAAAGAGTCTTCTTGTAACAAGTGAACTCAAAGTAAAATGTCAACTACATTAAGGGTTTGTTTAAACAAGAAAACAATAGAATGTACTAGGTTAAACCAGCTCAGATCACATGTTATCCATTTCTCTTTTAACAAATGTGATTTATGTCTTGAGGAAAGAATTGGCTGGTTATGTGCTATTTAAGAAAACCTGCAGGCAAGCAAACAGCTTAGTCTCCAAGTTACCTGAAAGTCAGATAACACTTAGCTGAAAGTAACAAATACAGACATGTGTGCTGCTTCAGTTTCATAAATTGTATTAAAAAACTATGTAAGTATGCTCTCTGTATGCTTGAAAAATGAGAGATGTTTTTAAGAAAGATGTCTTAATTGATACTTGCAGAGTCCTCAGTCAGTAGTATCAAAGACCAAGGCTCATCAAATCTAATGGTAGAAGGATAAACACTATTTTTTTTTTTAAATTCCAATGTTTAGCTAGATTCTTGATGGAGCTGTGCATTTTGCATACTTGTCTGGTGACACAGGTTCTCAGTATGATTTAACTATTGAAATAGAAAGTTGTAGTTTCTGCATTTGGAAAACATGGAAGGGTGAGCTCACTGAAATTACAGTGAGATTTCACAACATGTTAACATTTCATTTAACTTAAGGCCATGGCTAATATTCTATTCAAGTCTGCTTTCACCAAAGCTGGACTTTTGCAAAAACTGCAGGAATGAAGTTAAACTCCTAGCATCACACCCAAATATTACATGTTGCTTCTGAAATCCACCTTAATACCGCCTCACTAATATCCCAGTACTGATGACCAATTTATCACTAATATTTAAGTTTATAAGTAGTTATGCATGAAAGTGTAGCAAAAGCTGCCTTCAACATAACTTTTCAACACAAGACACTGCAATTTTCAGTTGCATCAACTGAGGTAAGTCTATACTTTGAAGTGTGATTTCTTGCCAAGTTAAGGGCAGTCAGGATTTTTTCAAATCATGAAGTTTCCAGACTGTGGGACCCAGATACCCCTTTTGTTATAAAATCCATTCTTTATTTGTGATATGGCTGGTACATTTGCTTAGAACAAGCTCCCAAAATTGCAATAGTAATTTCTGTCATTCCAGCAGCTGCTTAATTCCTGAAAATACTCCATCCGCTACTGTTCATGTACAAATAATGATTTCTCTTGCTTTTACAATTTGCATAAAATCTTCATGGAAAGATATTTATGCTTCTTTGCCAGCAACCTATTTTATCCCAGTGCATCTCCTAGCCAGGTCTGGAGGAGTTACGAGACAATTTCATCCAAAGGTATGTTTTTGCCTAATTCTTCACGAGCAGTCGCTGACAGGATCTTGAAAATTGTAGTTCATTAGTTTGTGTTCCTTATAGTGGTGGATGACCCACAGCAGCCTCACACATAGTATATTTACAGGATTTTTGGTTGTAAGTTTGATTTTAGGTGAAGGTTTCTGGGGAAGGAGCTGGAAACAGTCTATGTTCAAAATAATTTTGAAGCACAGATCTACAATCTTTTTATGTCTTACTATAAATACAAGCAACTAAATAAAAATACCAGGTTGAAGGAAGTGTAGGAATTTCTATTGGTCTCAAAAATCTTATGGGTCTTTTCCAACCTAAATGATTCTACGATTCTATTTACCTCATATTGTAAAGTGTCATGGAGCTTCCAAATCCTTTCAGTAGTCAACTTCTTCAATGGGTATCCTGTATGAGTGGCTAAAAACTTCAGAAATGGCTGGAATACAAAAAAAAAAACAAACCCAAACTTGAGGCATACAGGATCTTTTAACATGATTTCTACATGCTACCATACTAGTAGTAGGAATTTTTAGGAAGAAGATAGTGTTTGCACTTCACACGTAAGCAATGAAACATTGCCCACATGTAAGAAAATTTGACCTATCCATCTAGACAAGGTTGGTGATGTTAGCTCAGATTTGAAGTATGGTGATTGTTTATGTTTGGTAGAAATGTTTAGAAGGAAGTAGAGGGAACACAGATATATATGAAGAAGTTTGGCAATAAACCAAAAAGTGCTTAAACGAAGTGTGATAAAACAGAATTATTCTGATATTGGTACTCAGGAGAAGGAGAGGTATGATGAAAATTTGATAAAATGGGAATTGTGATTTACTTGGATATAATACCCAGACGAAAAGCCACAGAATGAGGTCAGTGGTGAGAGATAATGGAAAAACAGTTCAGGTTCATAGTGTCCTTTTGAAGATATATGTGAAGAAGAAGATTGCAGCAGAATAAATGTTATTATATACTCATGGAAAGATTTTGAATGGATATCACATGAAGACAAGCCCAAAACATTAGAGAACACCTGAATTAATATTTTGGGTGGGAAATATAAATAGGTACTTAAGGAAAACACTGTTATAGAAATTCTGGGGAATTGAGCTGAAAAAATGAATCTGAACTCACAGACTTATACAGGCAGACATGTCAGAGGAGCTGCTTTTCATGGGAATAAACAGAGAGAGGTATTGGAATAATTTGAGAGGCATCAGCACTGATTTTATCTGAGTTTTTGTTTTGTCTGGTCTCATAGACACTAAGTTTTTGCAAGTAGGTCAATAATTTGTATTTTCTATGACCTGCCATTTTCAATTGTTGGGAATAGCCCAGTCCAGCTGGATCAGTAATGTAGCAATTGTTTTTTGGGTATGCGGTCTACACCCACTGTGAAGATTAGAGAGCTGAATGGCGCTTATTAACTGCCATTTTTTAAAACTTTCTGTTAGATGTTGTTGAAGAAGTGGTACACTTTAACTGGATTTCCAGAACTGAAAATACTTTACCTTATAGTGCTTGAATTGCCTTTGGAAATCCCTTGTTGCAAAGGTTTCTCTTAGAAGCTCCTTGTATTTTGGGCAGTGTGAGAAAGGTAGGTATAGCAACTGGAAAGAAAATTGCAAAATTCTAGTTAGGCAAGGTACATCTTGTTCTGCAATTCAATATACCCTTGTAGGATTGCAGTTCTGATTGGCTGCACTAGTTAGGGCAAGCTGAAAAATAATTTGGGAATGTAGTTTCAAGGATATTCATCTTCAGGACTCAAGGAGTCATACTGATGACTATGTACAACATAATCTTTAATGTTCAGAGGAGTAATAGCTGCAGTAGTTCAAAGTTAAAGGATTCATTTACACAAGACTAAATTTGTCCTTTGACAGAAGAATTAGACAAGCCCTCATGAACTTCTTTGTTCTTAGCTTCTCCAGGGTGATTTCATTAATTGTGTTCAGTTTTTCTTTAAACATACCATCACATTTTTACTACAAGTTACCAAGCAGAAGCTGGACTGCAATAGGAGTCTCTGTGTGTACTCAGCTTTATTGAGTATATTTAACACAGCTTCATTTAATTCAGCTAAATTGTAGAAACTTTTGAACTTTTGTAGAACTCAGTTTTGTCTGTCATTAACCTAAGATATATGAAGGTTAAAGGTTACATGGGACTGGAATAACTTAAGAACTTGTTATTTCATTTATGTAAGCTAAATTTAGTCTATTCTTGTTTTCTGTGCTGCATTTTAAACAAAAGTTAAAATTTGATGCTGATATATTATTAGTGCTTTTCTCTAATGTGATTTTCCTCCTTTTTCCAACAATATAGCTCCATCTATAGGGTCCCAATGTAAAAAGAACTTTTAAAAATTTGAGAGTTTTGAAGGGATAATTAGCTTGGAATGCTTCACAGCAGTTCCTTGATCTTTTTAGAAATACAATCTATGTATTCCACAAGATAAGAAAGTATTTTTGAATTATAACTATAGGTTTATAAAAAGGCATGACTTCACCAATAAATGATGGGCACTGTTTTGGATTGTAAGTTACAGCTGGTCTCAAGTTTAGCCTGTACGTGTAGTAAAGATGAATAAAGTTAAAACACAAATAGTTGAAAAAAGTATGAAAAATGTGCATGTATTCATGACTTTAGGATTTGTTTAAATAAACTTATTTGCTCCCCATGATGAGTGAATGAGGTGAGGTGCCTACTTTGCCATCTGTGTTGATACTGGCCAGGTATTCTTGACTGTCTGCTGGGATATTCCCACCTGTGACAGTGTCAGAAGCAGCTCCTGACTCTGTGCCTGGCTCTGTGTGTGAACAGGAAGAAATGTCTCCATACCTCCCATCTTCATGCTCTCATCACCCTGAGGTGAGAACCATTGCTACAAGACCTATCTAACCTGATTCCCTTATCATCACAGACTGTGTTATCTAGACTTGTAAAGCCCACACATTTTGTCTTGCATCATATGTGCAAACCTGCTCTTGCAAACCAGGACTCGTACTGCACACTCCTGATCTTCCCTAACTTTTTACCATAGATTTTCTACACACAGGAGATTCCAGCTCTGGCGAGTTGCACAGTTTCCCCTCTAGGACAAGTATATGTGGGTTACAGAGCTGCTATGCACAGATTCCCTACAACTCCTAAGGGAGGAGTTGAGGAAGGGAGGTGAATACATTGCCCTATGAAGTTGTGCTTAAAGCTCTGAACCCTCATTCCTTTTCCCTTTTTCTTTTTTCAAAAATCCTTGAAGTGCATGCACTGACCTGCAAAGTGCATGAAAAACAATCCTGTGGCTCAATTCTCACCATAATAGAAGTCCCAGAATGATTCTTTTGTCTTTTCTGTCAGCTGTGCAGTAAGCAATATTGAAGCACTAGTGAGACTAAGTATGTTTCCCCTTCTGACACAAAGAAAAGTCATGTTTGCATTAAATTTAGGATTAATCTACTTCTACAGTGATTTACTCAGTTTATAAATTAACTCTTTTTCTCTATAACCAGTGCTCCCATTTTTCTTCCTCTATTGTTGAGATCATGTCTCTAACATGTAAGTCCATTCCTGTGAAAATACTTGCCAATACTTCCATTCAGCTTATTAGGCCTTTCTGCACAATGCATTTTACAATTTTCTTTCCATTGCCTTTACCATGCACTTTTTGTTGCACCTTCATCTCATATCCTGTGTACTTTATTAATGCTTAAGAGAAAGTAGATTTCCCTAGTTTATACTCACATTGTCATGTAACAGTGGCACTGTGTGAACTGGAATTGGCTGCCAAGGGATTCTGGGGTTCCAAATCTGTCCCTGTGTTGGTGGGTACAATCCAGCAAGACTTGCCTGAGCACTCATGAGTGTGTGATCACAATCAGTGCTTTGCACATAAATCTGAAGGGAGAAAAAAAAAACATTTTGGTTTACTTTATTTTCCTCTTGGAAGGAAAAAAGGGGGCTGGTACTGTGGCGAGGAAATTGTCATTCAAATGGAGCGGCATGAAGAAGGACTATGAGAAAGAAGGAGGAGGGAGAAACATTGAAGATTTAATAAAGTTTTGTTGGATGATTGAGTAACATGGTAACATTTCTCTTAGGAATCCTAGTAGATAGCATTAAATTGACTCTATTTGACCATCTAGGCTTTGGGACATACATGCCCCGAAAAAGCTGGAATCTAAATGAAAACTCAGTTGTATCAGCATTCCATGTGGAAGTGTATCATTGGAGATATTTCACATAGATGCTCTTCCATACAACAGTGGGGGAGCTGAACCTGATGTGCAGCCTAAAAAGCCTTTCATGTGGCTTTCAGTTGACCACTAGTCTGAATAAAAGCTGAACCACAGTTTCAGGAATACTTTGGATCTACATTCAATTAAATCGGTATTAAATTTTCTCCACTGCACCAGGTTTAGACTGTTATGCCTTCAGGAAGTCCCATTAACAACCACGAAAAACATATTCCTGCCCAGATCCAGTACTTGCCTCACACTGCTTGTATACAACACTCAGGAAATGAGAGTATCTCCTCCTCATGTACTGGCCAAGCTCATACTGTTGTTGCATGCCAAGCTGTAGAAGTAACACTAGAGCATAAGAGGCTAAAGAAATGTGCTATTCATCCATTCTTACAATCGAAAAGAAATTAGTTTTCTTTTCATTATTTTTAAAAAGCCTTTTTCTCCCTTTCCAAAGTGAAGTAGGAAATAAGACAAGAGAAAAAAATAGTAAAGTTGCTGCATGTACAGTATTGGGTTATGTTAGATGCGACTGCTGGTGGATGCAGTTTTGTATTTTCCTCTATGGAAAACTATGTGTATGTTTATCTGAGCTAGTGAGACTAAAAGCAGGCATAGACATGTTCCAACACCATCTGTCTAGTTTCTACTCTATTGCTGTCTCAGAGCTGATTAACTGGGAGTGCAGACAGAGCAGCCACCTGTCCATGAAGACACATCCAGGATATGAATCCCATAGAGTATCACCAGTGATTCTGTATGGAGGCTAGAGTTTTAGCCTGGGTAAGATCAAGTTTTTCAGAATAGAGGACTTGAAGTGGAAGTCCTCCAGGCCTTCGGGCATTTTGTTATTATAAGCAGTCTGAAACATTTGATTTTTGATCCTTGCCTAGGTCCACAACTTTCAGTCACTGGATCTTGTTACACTTTTGAATAACATTCACCATCACAGATCTTATTCACAGTTAAATAATAATCCATAAAATGGAATCAAGTCACTTTTTATCTGTGTTAAATTGAACTGATGACAATTCTTTACCCTCACAGCAAAATGGGTTTTCCAGTCCCAACATTTTAGCTGAATGTTTCAACTTATCTACATAATTTTGTAAACACAAGAAATATCAATCACAGAATCATAGAATCAGTTAGGTTGAAAAAGACCTCTGAGATCATTGAGTCCAACCTATTACCTAATGCCACCATGTCAACTAGACCATGGCACTAAGTACCATTTCCAGTCTTTTCTTAAACACCCCCAGGGATGGTGACTCCACCACAATCACACATAATGTCCTTGTAATAGTCTCTGTATCATCATCTTTTACTTGTACCTGGTGTTTCCTGACCTAAATTTAAATATATTCCACTTTGCTCATGTAACCATTACTGTACACTGGGATCCCAAGTATAGCGATTACTCATTGCTTCCTAAAGCAATTTTCCAAGTCATGAGATCAGGGGATAATTCAGGCTTGAAAGGGGCCTCAGGAAGTCTCTAGTCCAACCTCCTGCTCAAAGCCAAGTCAGCTCTGAGGTCAGACCAGGTTCCTCAGGACCCATTTTGTGTGCATGTGGTCACCTCTTTCTCTTGCTGGAACTGTGCATCCAGTTTCCTAAGGCATGTGCATGGTTTAGACCTCTGCCCCAGCTTGCCTAATATGCATGTTCTTAAGTCCTGACACCTGGATCTTGAAGTCTTCCATGCTCTGGAGCAAGCTGGCATGGATTGCTGAACTTGCATAGTGTTTATATGGTATGATGAGTCACAGCTGAGTTGGGAAGCTGGTCTGTTACTCCTGTTTCTTCAAGGGAATTGGCATGAGTAGAAACAGGCCTGATTTAGCTTTGGAGATCAGTTTTGCCTCTTAAGAACAGTAGGGAAGAGGAAATCCTCAGGCAGTTTGTACTATTCTGATTTTGGTTGAGACCTGGCAAGTTCCCCTGGGAGGGAGACCCACTGGACAAAAGGTGTGTGTGCCTAACAGAGAAACACCCCTCACAGTCTGCTTCCACGTGCACTGTAGTCTTTAATCTGGGACAACCAGACTTCTGGCACTTCTAAACTACTTCAGGGAGACTGCCTGGTTCTGAGTGCTGGGCAAATAACTAGCAGCTCTTTCCATCCAAATAAGCTATCTTGGGGAAAAAGGACACAGTGGGTCCTGCTGGGTGAGAGGGGAGCAGAGGTACGGTTAAAACTGCCCAGTGCCCAAATATTGCCTTACAGTCTGATAGGACAATTCACTCCTGTTTTCATTTGTAAAAGGTGGCAGATAATGGAAGTTACAGTCAAGGCAGGTGCAGCATCTGTCAGATACAGTATCTGTGGCTGCCTCAGCTGCCCCTATTACTACCAACAGCTGATTCCACAAAGGCCTGCACTAAAATAGCTGAGTTTTAAATCAACTTTCCTGGGCATAGTATAAGAACAGTTTCTGCTTTTACTGATCTTAGCAGTTTATGAGTAAGGAAATGCTTTTATTCAGCAGAGATTGAGGGAGGGGTGTGTCTGTAAGCACTTCCATCACCTTACACTACTGATGATTAAAGCTTCCTGCATGGTGTCAAGTGAACTGAGATGGTCACCAGTGCCTGGCTCCTCCCACAAGATCCTAGTCTGCAATCAAAAAGCTCAACAAATGCTGACACTGGACCAGAGCAGGCTGACTCAGTTTCATTTAAAATTAGTGCATGCTGCAGTTTCTTAATAAGTTCCTTGGCTGTTCTTAGGTGGCAACTTAATAAGGGCTTTCTCCAAGTGAAAGCAAAGTTCTAATCCCCAAATATCAATGCACCATCCTCCAAAATTTCAGTATCTTGGCTCAGATAAACAAACTTACTTGGTAAGTTGACCAAATCCCTGTTGTCTTGCAATTTCTTTGTGCTTATCCGTTGGAAAAAACTCCTGTGGGGTATGATCACCATGGCGAAATACCTGATATAATAGATGAAATTGCTTTTGTGTTACTGGTGTTTTTTGTGGTGATTAGAGCTAATTAGTGTAGTCACAAGGAATATGCAATGACAGTGAGTACTGTGTCTGACAGATGCTGAAAATATGAATGGTGCTTACCTTAAGTCTAGATAGCTATGTTTAATGTTTGATTTATATAGACAAATATAACTGTTTTTTTTTCTTAGCATTTGAAAATAAATTAGCTCAAATAAATTTTTGAAAGTTCTAAAAACTAAAGGATGCCCTATTATACTTTAAAGAGGTTTAATGCATTTTAGGAGGTATAGACAATAATATTAAATAAACAGAAAACAAGCAGAAGCATGTAAGTAATTTTGCAAAAATATTTGAACATTAATATTTCGCTATGACTAAGCTGGAATTCAGAAAGAAAAAACCCCAAACTATTACTTGAGATAAAGGTTCTGTGGCTGACTGCTGTGAAGTTCTCTTATTTGGCAGAAATTAGATTTTAAAAAGTCATATGCTGGCTTTTTCATGACAAGAGGTGATAAAAGTGTTATCTATTATATAAATACAGGCTAAACTGCTACTCTGAAAACATTGAACCTGTTTTGGAATTTCACAGATAAAAGATGTATTTATACAGATACATTATATTTTTTCATTCCACAATGAATTCTTTACTTCATATGCTTTGCAGCATAATTCCTGCAGATATGTGCCATATTCTAAAATTTTAACACCAGAGTTTTTTTGTTTGTTTCTTAATCAAAGCAGGGAGAAGTGAAATAAAAAACTGCAGAATAAAAATGATATAAATTATTTACATGTGTGTGTGATATTCAGAACAAGATCCAGGCTTCCTGCAAACAAAGAGTAGGTCATAATCATTGCAAATAGCATTAGTTTTGCAGCAGTGGTTTCTATGTTGATTGTTCAATGTCATTGTACCCTTGTTTGAGTTTCACATACTGAAATTTATTTTACGTGTTAATCCATTGAAACCACTAGAAAAGTGGAAACTCTTCCATAGTAAAGAGGGGTTTTGCACAGTTGGTATTTAGTTAGGAAATCCTCTTTTACATTTTAAAACAGAATCCTGTGTTATTTCTCTCTTAGTGCTATAAAATAAGTGTTTTGTATCCATCCAGAAAGTAAAGGTCATCTAGGAGTGTTCAAGGGAGACAAAATTATAAAATCTTATTTAAAATGGATATTTTGGGTTTTTTTGGACAATGCAATAGTGAATTTTGAATATGCAGGAAATGTATTTCAAAAGGTACCCCCTCCTCCCTACCCTAGAGTAGAAGAAGATTAGTAAGTGACAGATTTTGAAGAAATTTCATTTGCCCATACTTACTAGGGACACAAACTTCAGTTTTCTCTTAGCTGTTGCTTGGTGAAGAAAGATGCAGACAAGACAGAACATGAAACACAGACTCCAAATGCCACAGACCAGCTGCCTTGTTCTCATCCTGAGGGTAGCTTTCAGCTGTTTTGCACACCAAAGTCCCTGCCTGGATGTTGTGGTACAGTAGATATGTGGCTAAAAGGGGTGGAGTCAGTTGTGCTTAATGAAGTCCAAGAATGGGCAGTGAACTTATCTCCTCCTGCCTCTCTCCCCTTCTAGGTCTTGAGCTTTTCAGGGAACTCATGAAGTGAAAAGTGTATTTTGCATTTGTACTGAACTTCTGTGTGTCATGTATAGCCTGAAGTGAAATCTCTGAGCCCTCTAATTCCTATTCCTGGCAAGGCAAATGAATGTAAGGAGCTGCCTTCTATTATTTAAGCTAGGATTTAGTATGGGTCAGTCAGCCTTCACAAACATGAAAATGCTGTGGATATATTTCTGTATGCAAAAGAGCTACTAAACCATCTGCATTCCTAGAGCTAACAGTCTTCTCTGAACACTTTGTACTAGAAGGCTAGAGGTAGCAGCTGTAACAAATGTCCTTTTATTAAGAATCTCTGGATTTTCCCTGGTTTTGGCTGATGTTTGTAGGAGGAATAAGCAACAGAAGGTTTTGTTGCAAAGGAGTAGGAATAAGCCTAAATTCATTTAAAAAATATATAGTTATATGAATGAACTTTTAGTCTCTTCAGAAGATTGTCTCTAGTAGCAAAGCATGTGTCACTATTCCTCAGAATTTCATACAGTTATGTATTTTTTACTTTCAAATTTCTCTTGCTGCAAACACTCTCATTGTTAGCATGCACATATTAAGAATTGTTTCTGTCATTTTGCCAGTATATTTTAAATAAGAAAAAAAATCTAGCTCAGAGACACCATTCCAAGAGATAGGATTGATCTTGCAAGTTGTTGATCTGTTTGGTCCCATTCATGTGTTAATGAAAGTTCTGTTAATAGGTTAAAAGTGAGGGTGATTTCTTCATCATCAAAAGCTCTCGTAAGAATTTAAAAGAAATTACTGAAAAAAAATTATCCTGTTGCTACCCAAAAATGTTATATAATCCCAAGTTAATTTAAAGCACATAAGTAAACTTTTCTTGTAATTATTAGGTACAGACTTGTCTAGGGAGATCAATTCTTCTTCCTGAAGTGATGATCTTTCACATCTGTCAGAGCTGAAGAAATTCCTCTGTGAAACATCCAGAGGTCAGACTTTCATTTCTGCTTTTATGCCTGAGAAATTCAAGAGATTCAGAAATTAAAAAATGTGGGGAATTATCCACATTTATTGAGAATGAAAATTTTTTGTTTGTTTGTTTTGGTTTTTTATTTTTGTTTTTTGTTTTTGGAGGCACCTGGGGGAGATACGGGTCCACTGATTAAAGCTATTCACACCCTGTAGTTTTTCTTGCCTCCAGTGACTGTCATACCTCAAACATTTTTCTGAAGAGCCTGTTTTGCTGTTTCTAAAAAACATGGTATCAGACACTACTCCTAAAATACATTGCTCTGCAAGAAAATATTTTTAATTAGACCAACTCAGAAAAAATAGGGAAGTTCTCAGAATTGCAAGGATCAATTCTGATTCTTCATATACTGTAGATATGTCTAGGAGGGACAGCATATCTACAACAGGAACAGAAAGATTTAATTTTCATCTTTTTAAGCATCCACTGCCTCACACTTTATGTAAGACTCCTGTAACAAGAAAAGTGAAATTACTCTTACTTTGGGGATGACAAAATATTAGTGTAAATATTGGTGTAAAAATATTAAAGAAATGTGAAAAAAATATTAGTGTTAAAGCTGATACTTCCTTCATTTGATCTGTTCTTGATGCTTCTGATTCTGTGAGAAGACACATGTAAAGAGCTGGAATTGTTTTTAAGAATTAATTTAATTATTTTTAATTCTGTCTGAAGGTCACAGAGGGAGAATGAAACAGTGTGCTGTGCCATGGTGAGAGGTATGAAAATATAGCTGTTTCAAAGTCAAAGTAACTGCTTCTTTAATATGTTTGCAGCCTGTGTTAAAGCAACAGCTGAAGGTGGAAGAGGAGAAGATAATGATAAAGGTAATAACTGTATCCCTCTCACTTCCTTGAGAGTACAAAGGAAAATATATGAGGTGTAGATCACATGCCTTTATCTTACCAATTGATTTGATGAAATATTTATGAGATCATGATAAACATAATATTACTAAGCAAGTAAAAGTACAGCTTTATGTTGAGTTCTATACTGCAAAATCTGAAGATATTTGTTAAGAAATGCTGCTGGATCTTTGGCATCATTGAGGGAATGCAAATGTTCATTAACCATGCTCCAGTGCTTTCAAATTGTTTCATGGTTTAAGTGCTGTTATTTTATCTGAAAAGTTACTAATCCAAAGAACAAAGTTTGACTCTCTACCCCCAAATTACAATGTGAAGAATCCTTTCCAGCCAGTCAGCTAACCCTTCCCACCACTTTTAAGTGTGGGGTTAAATCTGCTTGGTATGTAAACACAGTGTAAGATTGGACTTGCAGCTTCAGATGATACTTCTTCATTGACAATGGAGAAGGGTCAGAATTGGTTGAAGATACACTAATAAGCATGTTAGAAGAAGATTCCAGTGTAGAATTAGTGTGGGGAGAAGGAGGCAGGAGGATTTCAACCTGCCCACCCTGCCTCCCCTTCTTCCCCCAGTCTGAAACAACTCCTTACTGGGATTGTTATTCCAGTCTCTGGTGTTGAAGTTGTGCATCTGTGGCTTCTGCACAGTTTTGATGTTCATGTCCACTTCCATGACTTTTCCCCATTTTCTTTTCTCAGCTCCAGTCATATCAGTCTACATCTGTCTTGAGAGTTCAAGTTTGCTTTGGTTTACAGTGAACTTCTTTGTCTACTGCTTACACACTTTGGTTACATGATGAAGAAAAATGAAGGCATCATTTCTTCAGCTGCAATAAACTAACAGTCAGAACAAAAAAAAAAAAACACCACCTCCAAGCCACTTGCTTGATAGGTAGATAATAGATAGGAATCAGCTGCCTTTGTTTGGCTAATGTTTTACATAGACTTCTTCAGTCCTTTATGCTAGGAAAACAAAAGGCACATCATGTCACCATGCCTGTGCCTCAGGGGCACATTAACCCTACCTCAAAAAGAATTCTGCCCCAATCAGATACACATTTCTGTTAATGATTTCTGTGCTGGCATGCAATAGTACTCTTTCAATAATACTCTTTTCTGCATATTTTTAGATTGAGTTAGAAGCATGTCCAGCTGCTTTAAGGAGGTGGGTTAAGACTTGTTATGAATATGAACAAAATGGAGCAACTTTGTTGTGCAAATAAAGTAATTTTCACTGGTAGCTGAGGCCCTTAAGAGCTATGCCCTTGTTACTGCTGGCAGAATACATCACATATTGCCCCATGTTTGTCGATCCCTTCTTGAGCTGCAGCAGAAAAGAGGAGACAGCAGTCAGTGTTGGGACTTGTAAGGAGCATCACTGTGGTTGTTCTCAGGCCATGAGCATTTTAGGCCATTGCCTTCTCTTTGGGTTCAAAGCTGCACACTTGATGTCATTTGAGATAAAGTACTTTTTTTGCCCAATGTCTACTTCTCCATTACACTGATGCAAATATAGAGTGAGGGTTTAGAAGCTGACGAACTTATTTCAGATGTATTTTCCTTGAGGTTTACACAGCCATTCTTCCACTGATGATTTTCTCAGCACCTTCATCTGCAGTTTTGCTGAACTGTAAAACTCCCTCCTCTCAAATGTGAGCACTTTTTCTCCAGTTGTGTGATTCATCAACTTTGTGGTTATAAAACACACTGACATGGAGGAATTGCCAATTAAGATGCAGTTTTGTAGTTGTGCTTTAACAGATAATTACTATAATATCAGAACAAAGGGATTTAGCAGGCAACAAACTGGTGCTTGTTTTGGTCTTGGGCCATCAGTGAGTCACAAACCTGAATTTTGTGCAGTGCAAAATTCCATTTTTCTTTTTTCCCCCCAAATTCTGTGAATAAATTCAAGTAACCTTGCTGGAGTGTGAGATGAATGACTGTATCCCATAACCAGACTGCCACTGCAGGAAAGAAGTTAGGGTTGTAGCAAATGGCTAGGAGATGAAGGCCTTTACACCACCGACACTGTCTAGTTATTTAGACTTGCTAATCCAAGTATGGACCAACAGGATCATGTTGTTTTGACAATGAGAGATGAAATATTACTCGTTCTGAAAGAACATTTTCTTCCAGCCGGCCATCTCCACAGCTGTCTAGCTTGGGCATAAAGCAGAAGAGTTTCATGCAAGTGCTGACATCAGTCCAAACAAACTCCCTGTGTGCAATCAAGCATGAAGCTATTGTCCTTGTGCACCTTAGAATACCTGAGGAGTTTGGGTTGCTGCTTTCTTTAAATTTTAATAACTATATTTAACTTTGAGATAGGCTACAATAACTATGATTAAAGCAATTGTTCTGCTCAGCTGGAGTGATTTCTGATCATGCCCTAGCACAATGCTCCAAGATTTGAAATGCAAATATGTGGGAGGGAAGAAATGTTCTTTCAATAACTTTTTTTATTTCTACTGGAATAAAAAACAAAAAGTCCTTTATAAAATACCAGCTGAGGTAAAATATAAGCCAACAATTTCTCATAAATATTGTATCGTTCTGATAATCAGTGCCATTGACCCCTGTGGGTTATTTACTTTTTGGTACTTAAATCCTGAATCAATAGTGAAGAATTAATAAATTAGCTGTTCCTTCAGAGCTATTTCCTCCCCCTCCTCCTTTCTGTTCTGTTCCTGTGCTGTTATCATCCTTCAGGGTGATATCCTTTGGATTCTTGGAGGTTTTAGTTATATTTTCTCTTCTTCATTCAAATCAGTAAAGCATTTTATGCTAGGGCATAGGCATGCTTCCACGACACATTTTAAATCCTTTTCAATCAGATGTTAACCTGAAAGGCTGGTGATTCATTTAAATATTGCCACAAACATTTTATGAATGAAATAGTCAGAACTGTTAAAATGGATGTCTGTGCTTTTTTGTCACTACATTGTATTTATTAATACTAACTAGGCTGTGGTGGTGCTCCAAAGCTCTCCTTGCCTTTTCCAAGGAAATTTGCATTGACTGTCAATATGGCTGTTAAAAACAAACTGCATTTTTCCTTTAGGTCATAAGTCCAATTTCTTTCACTTTAAATCAAACTAAAATAAATATTGCAAATCAGGTTAATAGTAATTTTAAACATTTCCTTTTATTTAGAAGTAACAATGAGTTTGTTCTGTTGGTATCTCGATCGGCCTCAACAAAGTACCTCGAATACTGTCCCATTTTCTTACCTACTATAATCTTGTGTTGTCCATATTTGTCTTTACAGACACATCCATAAAGAGCACAAAAGGCATAAAATTGCCTTTTGCAGAAATATGGGGCAAACTGTCCAGAGGGCAATAGCTAAAATTATGAACAGACAAAATGGTACTGGCCATCACCCTGTTGTTTTGTTTTGGGATAGGGAAGGGAAAATAAATTGTTTGTGGGAGTGGTAATAGCTTCAAGGACCCAATTTCATAGAAAAAGAAGTGCCAGTAAAAGTTGCACCTAAAACCATGCAGAGAATTGGCCAAGGCCTATCTGAGCTGCTGCCACTGCTGAGACAGATTAATGTTACCTTCAAATACTGATAATTCTAGGAAACATCCAAGCTACCCATTATTTAGCAGCTTAGCTGATAATTATAATGTAGGTTTAGTTTTACAAAGTGTAGGTTTATCGGTTTGATTTATAACATGTCGAGCTTTCCAAGGAATTGGGAAAAGCCCTACACACAGAATGCTTTCATTTTACCTTGGATAACTGTAGCACAATTCAGGCTATTCCAATGGGGTAACAGACTTGGGCTTTGGTAGAAGCTATTTGATTAGATGAGTGCAAAAAGGGGATAAGCAAGTTTAGTGCTTCAGGTAGTGGGGGAAAATGCTGCCCAAAGGAATCCTGAGTTTAAAAGATACATGGTTAGGTTCATGTTCTGATTTACATCATAGAAGGAAGATGCTAGCCCACAAAACAAGCTTCCTTTTGATTTATGGTTTACCAAGCAGGAGAGATTTGGTCAATATTCCACATTTGATTCTTCTCATGTTTTCCACACACACTAAATGGTGAATAATTCATAATAGTTTCAATAAAACTGTGAATCTCTTCTGCTTGGCTTGGAGTATTGCCAAACTTAATTTAAAGCAAACAATAAGAAAAATACAATAGCATGAAATGAGAGTTTATTTTAGTTCAAACCAAATAAAAACCTACATGAGAACGAAGAAATAGTAGCTTGAAGAATATTTGCCTTTATCTACAAGCACCTCAGATAAGTATTTTGCAAAAGCATATTGCCATCTAGTGTTAAACCCTCTTCTGCTCATTGTACTTTTGACCACTGTCCTGATGGACACTTTGGCGAGAATCACTGGAAATCCCATAATGTGTGGAGAAATGCAGAACAGCATTACTGCAATCAGACTTCAAGAATACAAGGCTGCATTTCCAAATTTAAATAAAAATTAATTTCATTCATTTTTCACTCCTATATTTAGGGTTGCTGGCAATATAAATATACCCACCAGTAGTTAAGGGTTTGTTTAAGTCAGTTTATGGTTCTTCTTTCAACACTGTGAGAAGTGGTGAGAACAATGCAGTGATTTTTATATACTAGTGTAATTAACTCTTAAATAATACTCTTTGTATATTTTTATCTGTGTTGTAATAGGAGTTCAGCAAGAGAGAGAGACTTTTGGACTAATTTTACAAAATGAGAGAATTTGAGTGGTCACAAAGATCAAGCTGGGGTAATGTAGTTTCTTCTCTTTCTCTTTTCACATAGTTTGTTGGGGTTTTTTCCTCCTCTGTGCCCCTCAGTTCTCAGTTTTACTTAATGTGAAAGGGAGACATTCTGCATGTTTTATTTTTGATGGTATTCAAAGATGACATCGCTTTCACATCTCTCTTTCGACGTTTTATTTTTATTTTGAACTCGTTTGATTCATAGCCTTGACTTACAGACAGTGAGCTGAAGATTAGAACTTTATCAGCTGGCTGGAAACATTTACTTTTAAAAAGAACTTGTACCTCTATGGCATCCTACTTTATAGTTGTATAAAACTTTGCTGTACTTCAGTGATTGAAGCTGTAATTTCCTATTTGTAGGATGTTAAAAAAAAAAAAGAATTTTCATCTATAAAAGAAAGCTCCAGTGTATCCAGCAATTCTGCCTTCTCTGTTAAGATTTTTTTTTCAGCTGATGGGAAGAAAGAGTTTTCAACCAGATTAATGTATTTGTGAGGAACCACCTGCTGAAAGTTGTTGGGTAGGCAAAGGAAAGAAAAAAAGAGAAGTTTACTGTTCATTTCAGCATCTGCTCACCTTAGAAAGGTAAAAGTAAATATAGAGTTTTATTAATTTCTACATATGTATGTATATATGCATTAACTATTGGACTGCTAATACAGCTGTTTCTTTTCATCCTGAGAAAGAGCAATGGAGAAGCTCTCAGCTCTGTGAACATATTTAAGAATAGCAGGTATAGTTACTGTGCTTGCATTTGGGCAGAAGTGCCCAAGTTAGCAGCCCCTCTTGTGCTTGCTGTTTTGACTAAACCATTTTAAGGAGCTGCTTTGGTTTCAGATTAAATTTTATTTGTTGTTGGAAAATCAACATTGATTTTTCCCCCTCTTACACTACCGTATTTGATTTTCTTGTCTTTATCTTTTGATACATAGCTCTGATCCTTACATACTCTTTTTCAACCAACTAATGTTTGTTGGTTGGTAGGTTTGTAATTTCTGGCAGATTTCATAGCACTTTCACCACCGCCTGTCAATAATGCTCTAAGAAAATTACTTCCAAGATGTTTCTTTACTTTTTTTCTCCCTTCATTATCACATTGTGAAGCTACAAATATCTAAATCTCCCCCTTGCTGTTTAAATTTTAGTTTCCTGGAAACAACATTTTGGAAGTTGTGATGGTAGTCTTAGTATGGCTTCGATCTATCTCTAAACTGTTCAAGAAAATCTATATTTTATTGAAGTCACTGTATCACACACATCAGTTTCAATAGTAACAAAGGCAATCTTAGACATTTTGGGAAAATTGCAATTAAATGGAGTCTGGGAAATTATAGAAATTATTTCCTTTTAAGAAAATGGGAAAAGGAGAGAAACCACTGGCAGTGATGATTATGCATTTCTAATTGAGTTACCATTCATCTCTAAATCCATGAGACAGTCACAATCTCACACCTGTGTTCTGTAATGGCTCCACATGTATTTTGTAAAGTAAATTACACTACCATGGAATTGCACCAGTGGAACATTGCAAAAGTGTGATATAAATTTTGCAATGCACTTACAATGCATTTTGACTTGGCTGTTTTGTGCATTGCATAACTGAATTTCCCCTTTCTTTTAGGTCAGCTGTGGGTAGAGATTGTTGCTGCCTTCCTAAAGGTAAGAAAGGAGATGGCCAAACTTCCAGTCCCTATGAGCCATATACTGAGATTTTCCTATGGCAAAGAGTCAGAGATGCATATCTCAGAGACTTTAGAGTGCTGGGAGTATTTCAGAGGAAAGGAACAACAGTTCTTCTCTTAGGATAACACACTTTGCTGGGGGAAAAGGTAGGAAAAAAAAGCAGCTGTTTCTCAGCATTCTTTATGCCAGAAGCTTTGCTGGTTTGTTTCTTGACATAGTCAAATATGTGGACTAACTTTCATCCTTTATGTTCACTGTGAAGTTTTAACCTGGGATATCTTGTTGCTAATAAAGATATTGATTACTGAGGACCAAAACATTTCCTTTATGTGAACATAGTCCTGCTGCATGAAGAAATGTCAGTCACATCAACAGTGTTAAAGTACATT
Organism: Petroica traversi; assembly: GCA_025920805.1. Lineage (NCBI taxonomy): Eukaryota > Metazoa > Chordata > Aves > Passeriformes > Petroicidae > Petroica > Petroica traversi. The sequence continues at coordinate 2,391,139 of JAHLSL010000044.1, forward strand.
GGAAACTGTGACATCTCCCACTGTGAAGCTGTGGGGAAAACTGTAACATCTACTCAGGAGAGGATTGTTAAATAAATGACTATTATAATAGTCAAGGGCTTAAACAAAGTAAAAGTCATTTTAAGCACTTGGTCTTTGTAATGCCCTGGCCAGATGAATGGCTGAGAGTGTATTTTGGTTAAACTGCCTCAATTAAATGGAAATCTTAACAGCTGTAACTGTTCCTGTAACTTCATTTTCATAGGAAAAACTCCAGCTAGATGACAAAAAAATCAGAGCCCTTGAAGTATGAGTTTCTACAAAGTATCATTTTATCTGTGAAGATAGCTATGAACTTGGGTTAGATACCGAGACAGATAGGTGAGATTTGTGTGCTATGAAATTGCTGCATACAGGGAGTTTGTGCAGTGTTTGAGATGTTCCTCTTTATATTAGTCAAGGAATTGTTAACAAAAGCTAGATGAGAGGGTAACTCATTAATCAACTGTTCCATCTTACAATTTGTCTGATCTCTGTTACTAATTCTTTCACTAATTTTAAAGTAATGTTAGTTGCATCTGGCAAAACTGATCTAAAAGTGTTTTCTATTTACAGTAGGTAGTAAAATTAAACTGAGCCAAAAAAGCACTGTTTTTGGCTACTTTGATGTTTGTGACAGCAATCTTTCCCAGAAAAACTAAGGACCTTCTTTGGATAACTAATAAGCATGGAATTGAGGAAGAAAACTACTTGTTGCAGCAGACAGTGCATTTGTTGTGCCATTTCTCTTTTTCAGTGTTTATTTCTAATCCCATCTGTGAGCCAGCTGTAATGTCTATATACACCTGCTGTGCATTCCCACAAACACACACATGCATCCAAACCATTGGTCTCCAAAAGTTTCAGTGACCTGCCTTGCAAGAAATTGTACATAGTTTTGCTGTGTTTTATAGAAACATCTGATGATTACTTGCTTCAGATCCTGACATCACTGTTCTGTAAAACGTGTTTCTTTCTGCTGGGTTTCTCACTCAGGGGACATCAGACTGCTTATAGTGTTTTCTTCCTGGGTAAACAAAGTCAGGTCAGATTTGTGTTGTTCTTGAATTTCAGTGGAAGTGGGGCTGTGCAATAACAAACATGAATCTTCTCTCCTTTTGATGACTACCATGTGCAATACAAAAAATTAATATTCAACTTATGTCTTTTGTAAGAATCACAAGTAAATTAGCCAATGCATTATTCAGTGAATTAATTTTCAAGCTCTGAAAAACATGCATATTCTGTTGTACTGCCTTAGAGGTGTATTTAGGCCTAGAAAATCTTCAGTGGACACATACAATTATGTATTTCCTGCCCTAAGAAGCAAACAAATGCAACCCATTAACAAAAAGGCTTAGTCTGGTTCATCTGATTTTACCCTTTTGGTCTTTTACACTCTACATCAATAAATTGCAGGTGGTTGTCTCCTCTTTGCAGTATCAAAAAAAAAAAAAAACCCAAAACTGCAAACTCAACAAGCTGTTCATGTCTTTAGAATTATTTTCCAGGAGTAACATTCAAATAGTGAAAAGGAGAGCAAGTAAGCATAGTGTTTCAGTTACATGAAGTACTCTATACTAATTTATAAAAGATATGTGGACCTCAGTGATTAAAGTAATTTGGATAAATTATATACTGTATCACTATTTGATCCAAACAATCTTCTTCCTTTCATGCTTTTTAGAGGAAAATATTAGGATTTCCATTTTGTCCATAATATGTGCCGCATATAAATTATAAAGGTTATCCTGGGATACTTGAAGAGGACAGCAGAAGTCCATACTTGTAGCATAATACAAAACAGTGATTATTTGATTGAATGTTTGAATTTCTTACGTGAAGCTACAGCATAGCAACTGTATTACAGTGGAGCAAATGGAAATGGAAATTAGGCAAAGTGTGAGGGAGGAGACACTAAAGAAGCACATTCTCTGGTAGTGCAGTATTTGGGTGGAATACTACTACTAGAATGACTTTTTAAAATCTACTGGATGCCAGATTGAAAAATCCACATGCCAATAATAATTTGAAAACTGTTTTATGTTGGTCCTGTAATTGAACTAATGTTTCTTTTCTAACTTACTTATTTTCTTTTCAAGGCTAGTGTCCTTCCTGACTATGGCAGAGTATTGACAAGTCTTAGCACTACAGAAATTGCTGTTGTGGGCTGTAAGAGCAGCCTTCCATATGGCAAACTACTCCTTCTTTTCACAAAATTACACCACCAAAGGAAAAAAAAACCTAGCAAAAATGAGAAAGTACGAATCTCTGTGAAGTGTTGCCCCTTTCTGAAGTCTTTGCACTTGTAACCTTTGTGATTTCATGCCGTATGTGACCGCTTTTCCCTGTTTTGAACCCACCCAGCAATCTTATCTTGCTCACAGCACCTCTGTAGTTATTTTCAGCTTTTTGTAGCCTATTCTGTGTTAGTACAATGCACATCTCAAGAAACCAGCTCAACCTGTGCTTGCTTTTCAGACAAATGTTCTATCAAAGTAAAATATGCCGTTTCCAGAAGGTAAAGAAAATAACATCAGTGATTGTCTGCTGGACACTTACATGGGCTTTTTATCTGCACCAAGACCTACATGCTTTTCACATCAGCTCTGAGTTGAGACTGAAAGCAACAAACTTGTGTTTGTGCAACAAAAATTACACAATAGTAGGAAAAGCATCCAAGATGTCCTTCCTCAAACCATCCCTCTTTTGAAATCCATTGAACCCATCATTGCCAACTTTTCATTGCATACTCTGAAAGATGGAATTGCCTGTACAGTAACTCTGCAAGCCAGAATGGTCTGATAAGATTGGATCAGGAGGTTACTTTATACAAGTCAATGGCATTGCCTAGCCAGTCTCTAGTTTTCTGTGAAAAAAAACCCCAAAACATTAAGGAGAAGCTCTTCTCTTCTGTTTTACTACTCTGTGTTTTGCAGTCTAATGCAATGACACTTCTGGTTCATGTCTTTGGTTCCACAGCTGATGCACTCAACAGGTAAGGTTTTCACATCAAATGAAGCTAACTAATATTCAACCACTGCACTGAACCACAACAGACACCTTTGCTCTTTCTCAGCCTTGGAATATAAATTCTCAAACCATGTCATCTGTGGGGCTATTTCTGGTCAGCAGTATTGGTTGATAACTTGAGGGCAGAAAGAATGGATGGATAGCACTGTGGTATTTTCAGGCAACATTTTATTAGAACTCAGAGAGAGCTGAGGGAATTTTTATTGTTAATCTCCAAGTAGGAATGGAATTACTCCAGAAAACTCAGCCAGAATAATGACAGCTCCTGAAGATTTTTTTTTCAAATCTTAGCAAAAAGTGTGAAACAAAGGTACCCAGACTAATAATGAACTACAGTGCCCAAAAAAGGTGACCTCCGTGAGGAACCACAGTCTTTTTTTAAAGCAGGATAGTCAACACTTCTGGCCAAAGTGTCACAAAAAAAAAGATATTTACTGACTGGAAATTAGCTGAGATGACACACATTTGTCTGCTTCAACCTCACAATCCTTACCCCTAACAAATACTGAATTTCTCTTCCTGTATAAGTAAAGTTTAGGGTCTATTTCTGAGCATTTTCTTCTTTCTTTGCATTCAGAAAAGACACTGCAATGCTTCCTAGCTCATGCCTGGCTGCCTTTTGGAAATATCTTTGTTTCACTGAGCTGTTTATCTGTATTTATCATTGTTTCAAAGCTTTTTTTCTCTTTGTTTATTGATCCTATTAGCATATTTTTTTTTCCCAGCTGAAAATCATCTAACAATTACTGTGTGGGGATTACTATGCTATAGAAATGGTCACCTTTCCTAGGGAACTGTAATACATTATTTGTCCTTGGATATGAAGCTTTAATCAGCTGGTAAACTGGAGTCCCTACACTGCATTTCTCATCAGGCGACAGTGCAATGGACATGAAGCTGGGTTTTATGGCCACTGATATAATTTTCAAGCTTCCCAACAGCTACTAGCTTTAACTTTCTCTCTTGAAAGGAGAAATAATTAATCCAGGTTGTAAGTAAAAACAATTTTAATTAAAAAAAACAGGTTGGTCCTACCCCTACACACCTGTGAATAGAAACCCCGAAGGGGGTACAACTGCAGCACTTCTCCAGTGTTCCCATATTACATTTTAAAAAGCTTTTCAAGTGATGATCACATCAGGATTGTCAAATTCCCATCACACATGCATCAGTTCCAGTTTCTTCACAGGAAAATGAAGGCAAGAGAAGAGGTGATTTGTTCATGGATTCCCAGGAGATGGATGAAAAAGGTGGCATTTCAAAGCCAGATATGTTGGCTCTCGGTTCTCTCCCCCATCATAAATCCTGTGGAAGCTAGAAATTTTTTCTGCCACATTTTTCTCTTTTAAAACTACCCATATTTTCACTTGCTGGGAACATGACTTTTTTTCAGTCCTTTGATGGCACCAGAGAGAGGCCAAAAATTTGACTGATATTTCAATAATGAAAAATGCCTACTGCTTTATAGTTATTGTATAACACACTGGATGAGTTACTCATGATTACATCTCATCCATCCTATATTTTTTAGCTTGATTATCTTGAATGTCAAACTGGGTGACTGAATTAATTTGTACCCTCGAAACAATGATAGTTTCATCCCCCCGAGCAGTTCCTCAGACTGTTTCTACCTGATCTTGTGGGGTTTCTGTTTGTTGTTTTTGACTTTTACATGTATATCTCCACACTGCTCGAGATACAGCTCTTTTTTCTCTTTTGCATGGCTGAAGGTACACCTAGAGTGTCTGTGAACAGTGATATTTTTATCACATAGGAGATCCAGTAATTGTGCTTTAGCAGAAGTTTTATGCAGAGCTCCCCTCCTCTCCTCTCACTTTTTTCAAAGACTTTTCAACTCTACATGAATTATATTTCCTACCTGCCTCTTTTTAAATATTCTTGCTTCCAAATCCCATCTTTCATTTGTTTTATCATATTCTGTGCAGCAGGATATATTTCAGAAATACGGCTTGGTGTAAAGTACAGTTGGATTAAAATCCAGTAGTGATATGCCTTATTGTCAAATGGCTTGTATAAAAAATTGAGGGGCAAATCCCACAATTAGACCTATATCAGCCCAACTTTTTTCAAGTCTAGCAACTAATTTTGCACGGAGAAAAATGTTTTAACAGTGATCAGGGTATTTCCAAATTATCCTTCTTTGCTTTCATATTTTTCCACAAAGGACCTACTTCTCTTCATGGTTTCTTAACCAGATAGCTAAGGGTTTGGGGATTTTTTTGGTGTGGTTTTGCTTGCTCTTCCATTGCTCCTTCAGAAATACCCTTGTTTATGCCACTAAATCATCCTAAGACACACAAGTCAGGAAAATGGATCATCTTGGTGCTAAGGATGCCTGTTTCAGATGGCTGTAATATCCTTACTGGCAATACTCCCAGAAAATGAAGGGGCTCCTTTGTACTGCATATTAATTATCTTTACATAGAAGTACAGTTTTCCCTGTCATCTGTTGTGAATACATCTAAAAATATGTTTATTACAGTTTATATTTTAAAATATTCTATTGTCAACAAGGTTTGAAATGCTTTACCTAACTTCTGCCACCAGCAAGAATTTCTTCTTCTCCCCTTTTTCTTGACTGCTGAGGTGAGAGTTTTCCAGGCAACAGAACCGAAGAAACATTTTGTGGGATTCTGGACTGAGATATTTTAGTTTCTTTAAGTCAGCTGGTCCAGACCTCTAATCGGTACTGGTAGAATATTTGAGGAAGTAATTTAGCAGGTGAAACCCTGGAACACCAGGATTTAAGATAGTTTTTATTTAAGATTGGAAATTCTACAATTCTCACCAAGGCTCTCAAAGTTGCTGCAGCAGGGATGAAGTGCTGACCAAGTTGAAATTGAAGCTTCTGGCTGTATCAGACACTGTCCTCTAGCACTACAGGCCTTTCCAGTGCTAGGTCATTTCATCTTATGGCGTGTCCCAGGTCAAATACAATGAAGTCCAGTGCATAGTCACAAAAGCAGGGTAATCCCACTTTTGGTTTGCCTGAAGTCCACTGAACCCAGGATATCCTGGCAAACCACTGCAGTGCCAACCCAACATTTTTTTAAAAAGTGAAATTCTATTTCCTACACACAAAAATTAATAGTACAAGAACTACAGACACCTAGCGTTACTGTGTGAGAGGACTGTTGGTAACAAATGATGAGGGTCCCAATATGTATGACAATATACTGAGAGGGGTATAATATGAAGAAAGGGTATGGGATCAGTCCTGCACTTTTTTTTTCTTTTCTTTTTTTTTTTCTTTTTAGCAAAGAACTAGAATGCAACATAGATTTTCAATAGCAAACCCATATTTTCTCAGGATAACACAGTGTTTTACATACGGGTCTTTTCTGGTTGAGTTCTACCATTCTCTGTCATCCCAGCTGTTGTTCATAGGATGTGCAACTCTAATTTCACAACCATTTTTAGTGCCAAAACCTGTCCAGAATAGTTCCATGAAGAAGCATGTGTTTTTAATGTGTCTGAAATTGGCTCATAACACATTACAGTAATGTCCCTTCAAGAAATAGCTGGTGGAAGACTCCAATCCTTTGTTCTGCTTTGCGGCTCTTCTGCTTTCTGACATTAAATTACTCAGGCAAGATGTTTCATTTGAATATCTATGGTATAAATTACCAGTGTTGTTCTTCCCTAGCATTTGCTTGACAAATTAATTACCAACAGAGTTTTGTGCAGCCTGTGCATTTACAAGGCTCTGTAAGGTAGCAGCTGAGGGTTCAGCTTGTATAAATTAATTATAGGTGCAATTGACCTTGTATGAAAGTGGCACATAGAAGATCCAGAGCCATTGTGTTTGGCTGTCATTATGAAGCACCTGCTCTTTGTATTTCTGATTCAGTCAGTGTCATGAGCAGGATTTTATCTAATAAGAGAGTGTGATATCTTACTCTGGGAAGCAGAGGAACTAGAGAAGGGATGTAATACTTGAAGAGACTCTGCCTCAGATGCCTCCATTACTTGATGCAGATGTGTAGAGAGGGCTATAATCCAACTTTATTCCTACAGAGTATTGGGTTTCTGGAAGTTTTAGAACTGGCCTAACTCAGCTGCTGTGGGGGAGTGTTAGTTATACTAACACTCCACTTTTGAGTGCCACTCACCATTTGCTGGTTCCTGTGAAGCCTCCTTAGTTCTTCTGATATATCTGCCACTTAGGAAGGAGTATTTTGGTAAAGGAAAATGAGAAAGGGAGAGGACACAATGTAACTTTACATTGGCTTAAGTTCAGAGAGGCATCTGCTTAGCCAACACTCAGTGCAAAGATTGTCCAGATACCTCATTACTTTGCTGAATAAGGACTATCATTTGTCTACTTGTTTCTCAGGAAAAAGTTTGGAAATTGTTACACACATAGTTTACCTGCTGTTCTGTTTTTTTAGACTGGGAGAGGGGAAAGTTTTCAAGAATGATTTTTTTCCCTGCAGGTTTCATCATCTCCTGCTTATTTCTCAACTGAAAGAATAATCTCTGAAATCAATTGGTTCCTGCAGGAATGATTATGCACCTCTGGATGATTTCAGGTGGGGAATGAATAAAAGGATCAGGCACTTCTAAAAGAATAAATAGCCTGTAAAATTTCAGATGTCCTTGGTAAAAGTGCATATATAACATCTTAAAAATATATTTTCTGAGTGTAGCGATGCCTTCTAAGTGTTACCCAGAGCAAGAATTACAAATACAAACATTAAAATTATAGCATGCATAAGCTTTTACAGTGAGACCTGAAGTGCTGAACACTGCTGAGGCAAAGTGTTTGACCACTCTGGCAGTTCTTTTTAAATTTTTTTTAATGGAAGTGTCCTAAGTTTCAGCTTGTGTCTATTGCTTTTCCTCTACCCACTGTGTAGCTGTAGAGTCTGGGCCTTTCTCTACTCCCTCCCAGCTGCCAATTGTGGACAAGGACTCCTCAAGCCTTCTCTTCTAAAGTCTGGACAAAGCAGGGCATCCATCCCACCTACCCCAGCCTAGCCCAGGACTCTCCCTGTTCTAGATTATAATTAACTGATGCTAAAAATGCTGTGTGAGAATTAGTAGTCTTTGTTTCAAAGACTGAGCCTAAAGGTGAGAAACTTAATATATAATTAGTAGTCTCTGTGACCATTGTATTAGAATGCCACCTTGGAATAAGTAGAAAATTTCAATTTACTTCAGACTATTTCTATCCAATCCATAGAAGGAAGCTAAAATTTTGCTGCTAAATTTAATGAGTCTAGGATTAAACACTCATATTACAGAAAACTGATCTGGATGTGTTTTATATGTTTCTGAAAGGCTACCAGTGGGTGGCTTGAACTAGAACATTCTCAGATCTAATGCTCTTCTGGATAGGATATTAGGGTCAAAGTTTACATACTAAGCAAATGTAAATGCTGTGAATTTTGGCATTGATGATGCTAGTTTGTCCTGATGTGCTATTGCTTATTCATTCTTCTCACAAATGTGAATGGTTTGGGTAATTCTGGGCTGTTAAATCAGTATTGTATCTTCACAATGTGTGGAAAGCCAAAAACTTTGGGAATTCCAGGTTTTGTATAGAAAACCCACAAAAAACACCAGCTGTGCACTGCTGATTTGTAACAACCCTTTTGAGTGAACTTCTGTCCAAACAACATGCATAAATCCTGGAAGGGTAGGCAAAGAAGGTTTGCCAAAGCTGGGTAAATTTGGACAAATGGTAAGTGGTTGGGGGGTCAGTCTCTTTATCACCAGAGTTTGGATTATACTTCCAAATTACCTTGGAAATAAATGGGGGATATATTCTGGGCATGTAAATCTAGATTTATGTATAAGCTGAACATGGGCTTTGTTCAAGGGAAGAGATACTGTCTGATTTCCATATGAAAGACCACACAGATCAGAGATAAATAAGCCCTTCAAAATCAAGACACATTTTTTGCCCTACTCTCAAAATGCTAATTCATGAAAAAGAAATGTTAGTAAATTACTTTGAGTGTTAGGAAGAACAATTTTCTTCTTGTTGTCCTTCTTTAAAGGGTTGTAGGTTCTGTGTCCAGATCTGGACCTGCAAATTGTAAATACAAGTGTAGATATATACAGTAATACATACAGTGTAGTAATGTGTTAGTATTCATCCCAGAGCAAAAAATATGATCCTTATTCTCTGTATCCTCATGTTTTGCCATGTAATTTTTTAAGGAGGTTTTTTTTCCTGAAAACTACATGAAGAACTACTGGATATTTTTAATCTTGTGGCTGGTTGCCAGTAATGATTAGCTATAGGCAAAGAAAAGGCTGGGAGGTTTTAGCATTTGGTAAGTGATGGGAGGATAGAAAATAGCGTTGGTGTGTCAGGACAGAGACAAGAAATCATAGTCACGGCCAAATCTTAATGTTCTCAACCACTCTTTATGTGAGACATCTTAATTACCCCCTTGCTTTCTGTGTGATGAATTAACTATATAGCCCACATCCTCCAGGAGAAGTCTGTGTGGTGACTAGGATGACTCTCTGCCCTCACTTAACTCCCTTTGAGTTGATGACAACTCTCTCTGAAGCAATTCTGTAACGCTGAGATTTTAGGTTTCATACCTGAAACTGCCAATTTTTATTAGTCAGGAATAGAATTAGGAATAGTGTGAGCTGGTGGTTACAACAACAAGCCTGGCACAAAGCTGAAACTAAAAAGATCCTTAGCATTCGTCCATGGGGCTTTTCTGTGGGAATTCAGAATCTGGGCCTCCAGAGAGACAGGTTCTGAGAAAGCACCTTGGGAGAAACCCTCCAGCAGGGTTCTTCCTAAGGAAGTCTGTCAATAGAAGTAGCCTGAAATCAATCTTTAACCTTCTTAAGAGTTTTGTCTGTGTCTGAAAGCCTGGCCTAAATGGAAGTCAGTACTGCTGATAGCACATTGCACAAGAGGCCACCTGTTTTGCACCATGTCTGTCTTGAAGGCTGGAAAGGGATGTGCTCTTAGGGATGAAGGGTAGTAGCCTGCTGTACATGTATCCCACTTAGCCTAATATTGCTCACTTTTAAAGATGCTGCTTATTACCAAAAATAGTAACAGTGGTAACGAACGTAATGATAAATGTATAAAGTCTTTTTTCCCTAACAGTCATGATTTGCTGCCATCTGGATTTTGTCACCTGCAGCTTCTCACAAGAATCATGCATTTAACACTAAGCTCGTCCTCAAAATGTTTTATCCCTTGATGTGTTTAATTAAACGTGCGTATATCTGCAGTACTGCCTTTATCTGTACAGTCTTTTTCACAAAGATTTTTTTTTGTTTCCTGCTACAATTCATAGTCTGCAACTATTCCTGTGTGGTATCATCTATTCAAATATATTTTATTTCTTAGTGTTTATGACTTAGTATTTAAAAAAGTCAGTTGCAGTGCTTGTTAATTTCTGAATTGGCTGTATCTGGTTTTGTTTCTCTTACTAAATTCTATTAAAAAATTTTGAAATTACAGTTTCTGGCAGCACTGAATGTAATTAATGTAAATTCTTTGATACTTTCAGAATTCTTTGTTTTAGTTGTAGCGTATAGACGATGTAAGTATGGCAAAAACACTATGAATTTGTCAGTGTGTGTTTCTAGCTTAGTAAAACTATGAAAGTGCATATTTTACAGTAGAGAAGAGCTATTGAAGACTTTATTTTGAGCTCAACTATTTAGGGAAAAGTAGTCCTCTTCACCTTCTCCATTTTTGTCCTTGAGATAGCTTTTGTTTAGTTAGCTAAGCTGTCAAGCTAGTTTTATGTGAGAAAGCAGAAATACACTAAAAGGATTGTCATCTCATTCACCTAACACAGGAAAACAATATATAACCACAAAAATTTAAGCAGCAAAGGGACCAAAAAGACAGAACAGAAAAAAATCTGTTATATGTTCTCACATTTGTGGGCTTCTATTACCGTTCTTTTTCACTGGTTCCCATGAACATTAATGTCAGAAGTAGGAGTTGCATGGATGGATAACACAGGCTACATTCCAGCCCTGTGGCAATTTTTTTTCTAAAGTGGTACTTGAGAGAATGAGGCTGTTAAGGATATTCCTGTAAGGAAGATGTGCAATGTTTATGACAGGAGGAAAAGGCTGTAAAGTTTTTTCTTTAGGTATCAATATCAAATAATTTATTTTATTCTTGAGCTAGTATGGCCAAGAATTAATGTTCTGGAGAAATCTTTGCTGTATTTTTTATATCCCTGAAATGCTATTAAGCTGTCATAGGTAACTACAGGATGTCACACAGCCTTTTTATTTTACCCACTGAGTTTGGCTGTTTGTGTTTTTTTAATATATTTTATACTCTTGAATGCTTTCACTTGTCATGGTTCAGTGCTTTGATTTAAATAAATATTTAGGAGGCTAGATGCCTTGTCTTAAACTTTTTCAAACTCCATTGACTGGAAATAGATCTTTATAAACTTCTTCAGTTTTGTTCAACAAGGATTATCTTAAGTAGAACCTTTTAGTATCTCAATACTTTTAACCTGTGAAAAACAGGCATACCAAAGTATGTAATATAGTATTAGTTCACTGTTAAGTTGGGAGCAAAAATTTTTATTTCACTGTTAAATAATAATTTATTCAATCTATATTCTTTATGGGAAATTTTAAAATACATTATAAATGCCATGTTTTGTAGATAAAAATTTGGAGATTGTCACTGTTTTATGAAAACATAAAAACAAATAAAAGTTACAGAGACCACTTTGTGTTTGTTCTTTCAGTGTTTCAGCTTATTTCTCCATTTAAAAACAATCTGGAAAAAGACTTTTTTAGAGTGGAAGTTCTATTGGAATCATCTTTAAAACTTAGACAAGGACCCAGAGTTCTCATGGCCTTTTACCAAAGGCAGATTTGGGATTTTTGTATTCTGCCAATCACCAAGAACTAGCCAAATCTGGGGAACATCTGTGTTTGTTTTTTCGTGCCAATCTTCAGTATTACTGCAGTAGTTAAGGAGGGAAATCTGAAATTGCAAGTGTGACTTACTGTCTGTCTCCAGAGAATTTTACCTTCTGTCCCCCATAAATCAATTTATAGTGACATGTCTTGCAGATGGTCTGTCAGCAACCAAACTTAGTGTAGCTATCCACACAGCAGACATTCAGGTTCTAGTATATAATGTCCAGTTTTGTTTGCTAGACTTTCAAATAATGGAACCACGACTTTGGTGTATGGTTGCATAATTTTATTGAGAGAGATCAGTGCCATTGCATTCAGACAAAATAGCTCTGTCATTCCAGTTTTAGGGCTGTAGCCAGGTACACTGTGGTGTTTCATTTCCCTGGGTTTTAGGAATTAGTACTGCGTATTTCCCTTCTAAAACTATTAACATATCACTAAGGAGGGACTCCCTCACAAGCTGGGCTGTCAACAAAGATAACAAAGTGTGACATGGGCTGGAAGGAAACAGTACTTATCACACGAAGGGGGAAAAGGAAAACTGGTATTGATTACCATGACACAGGTAAAAGTTAAATGTACACAGCAGACAATTACAGCACAATTAGAATTATAGAGCTGGCTTCTCACCACAGTTAAAGGGAAACCTGGCGTAGGCAATGTGACAGGAAAGGGAACTATTTTCTCCTTTCCTTTTATCTTCTTTTATCTTTTCTGTTTCCATGGACTGTTTAGTCAGATAATTCATTTGCCTTTAGTGAAGATGTTAATTCTCTCTGCTGTTCTGTGAGAAATTACATGCTTAAGGAGCAGAAAAAAGGTCCGCTCTGAAAACTGGGAGAAAACCTCAGTGTCTCAACTGCTATTAACTGTTGGAGGTCTTTTAACTTCAGTAGCCTTTCTCAGACACCCTCCACAAACGTCTCTCTCCTGATATTTGAGATGCAAAGTTAATTCCCATGATCACTGACTCAGTGGAAGAAGTAGAGAAGACCTGGATGTGGACACCTGTGATGGCTCCTCAAATGACTGTTTGGCTCCTTCCCAAATGAGCTTTGAAGATGGAAATCCACCCTCCTAATGAAGGTACTTAGCAGTACAGAGCAGTTGTTTCTCACCACTACCTGAAGACATTTTATTGCTATATTCTGTTACGTGCAGAAATGTCTTTCCTTATTTTTAGTGCTGAAATATAACTGAATAGATCATCTTGTAACTTCTCATCCCCATGTCAGTATCAACAGGCAGGATCTGGGTTGCTGACCTTGAGGGTGAAGGGAAGATGAATATTTTTTCATACAATTTTAAGACACTGTTGAACCTAGTGTTGAAAATTGAATGAAGATGCAAGAGCCTTGAGAGTGCTTCCTATAAGTTGTCCAACTGACTCCTTACTTATGAAATAATTGTTATTTGACAGCCAAAGAGTAGATTTAAATAGTTATTTAACTTATTTCTTCCTGTATATGGCCCTTTGCTTGTTCTTGGTTATTGGAACTCTCTCTCCTGTATGAAAGGGCAAGGGCTGGAGTTTACACATACCAGAGTTTAAAATATACATATACACATAAAATCACAAACATGTGCAAAGGTACTTTCTAGGTTCCATGAGTAACACTGTTGGAAAAAAGAAAATCCACCTTCTTAAACTCAGCATGACTATACTTGCATAAGAAATTGATGTTAATTAATGTGTGACTGTAGAGTAGAGGGAGTACTTCTGAAAGAAGGACTGAGATGATCTCTGAATTGAATATTTGTGTTAAATTTGGCCTCAAAGTCCAAAGAGTATGATTAAGGCTGCAATCTCTTCAGCTTTCTATGTTTCTTCAGTCTAGTGTAATGAAATTTTGCAAGGCTGGCTAATATAATGCATCTAATCTGTTTCCTTTTACCTCTTCTTGCAAGGTCCTTGCAGATAAATGATCCTTGTCAATTTTAAGGATATGCACTCTTTAGGCCTTGTTGCAGAGTTTGTTTGTTTGTTTGTTTTTTCTTTCTATATAGACTGCCAGTGGTTTTGCTTTTCCTTGACTGCTTTGTGTCTGTCCTGTTTGGTAGAATGTATTCCTTTGGTGTGTAATAGGAGTGAATAACTGGAAACTGAAGTCAAGGAATGATTGTCACACTCCCTAGGGTAAGCAGAAACAAAAATTACCTGTTTTATCTTAGCATGTTCAATCTTGTTCCCATGGGATACTTCTGAAAACTAATGCATAGCTTTGGTTTAAATGAATTCATTGAGTGTGTTTGTTAAAACAAACATTGTTTCATCTTCCTACGGTTTACATAAGAACATCTTCGTTAGTTTGGTTTTGTCTTTAAGAAAATCAATTCTGTTTAATGAAATCTGAATTTCCTTTGGCACTGGATGGCAGAAAACATGAGTTTTATCTTGACGTTTTCTGTGTCTAGGTTATAGATCAATTGATCCTACTTCTCCTTTTACTAATAGGGCGTTTGCAAATATTGCACCAACAAAGGGAATTTGAAATATGGGCACAAGTTTCATCAAGATAAATTAGATATTCTCACAGGCTGCAAAACCCCTTCTAACATTGTGACTTTGCATTAGATTGGTCCTGAGCTGCACTGTGTATTTAAGAAAAATCTATAGGTAGAGAAGAGGAGGTGAAAGATGTTATTTTACTTCAATAAGTGTTTAGAACTCTTATTTTGGCACAGGTGGGCATAGTGGGTTTTTTTGTTGGGTTTCAGTTGGGGTTTTATAGCATTATTTTTTTTCTTAGGATTTTGTGTTTTGTTTGGTTTTTTGTGTTGATGGTTTTGTTTTAGGGGCAGGGAGTTCATGGGTTTTTTTGTTGTTGTGTTTTGTTATTTTATGGACATCTGCACATTCCTGGTATATGATTGAGTTTGAAATAATGAGGACCAGAAAATCCTGCTTATTTACTTCTCAGAGCAGTAACATTAATCTGAGGATCTGCATTATGACACACAGTGATGCAGTGGAAGCTCCATCTGCATTCAGCTTTCTTTAAAAGTTTATGAGGTTGTTCACTGAAATACTGCATCCTTGAAGAAAGAAGCAAATAAATATATTTGTATGGTTAGCAGGTTTTGATTTTGCAGATAATCTGTCTCAGTCTTGAGTGGACAAAGGTAGAAAAACGAACTCTGGCAGCAACATCTATATCCACAAGACATTTCATGCAAGGGTTTGTAAAGGTCACAAAAGATTTTGTGCCCAAGAACAAGTTGTTCTTTTTGAAATATTCCTCTGTGTTTGGACTTGACTGACTGGTGAATAATTAAAAAAAAAAAAAAAAGAAAGAAAGAGAGAGGGAATTTGCCTGCCATAATTATATGAGAGAAAAACTCTACTCAAACTTTGATTTATAAGATGTTGACTCTTATGTAGGCATTTTGCTTCTCAACAAGATCCTGAAACATGTTCCCCCAAAGCAAGGAATGAGGTCATGTAATTCAAATGGGTCCTCTTGATTCAAAACAGCAAAAGGATGGTTCAGACACTTAACAAGAGCCATGTATTGCATTCAGGTGGTGATAAACCCTTTTCACAAGCTCTCAGATGGCTGAACTAATTGAGAAGTTTTAAGATAGGAGTGCAAGTCTAGATCTTGATATGAGAATACCAACTTAAAGATTTTGAGGATTTCCTGAAAAAAACACTCCTGTCTGAAGGAATTATGGGGGCTGAAATGTTTTACCCTAGAGATTTTGCACTGCAATTAATCAACATCATGGGTTTATCTTCTCTGCTTTTGTGATGATGAACATTGACAGGTAAGCCTTATTTGGACAGAAAAATTTCACTTCTTTACAATCACTCTGTCACATTTTGAAGAGCACAAACTTAATTTTTAAGACAAACATCCGGAAATAGAAATCTAGGTTAGAAGAAATAGAAATATGAGGTCAGAGGCAATAGCCTTCCCCAGCAGTCTATTCTGAGAGCCCAAAATTTTTCACATATAGAGTTCACTCTGACAAGAAAAGCTCCAGGTGAGTTTTCTGATAAGGCTGTGATAGGTAGAGACCACACTAATGTGATTCATTGCTCTATCCAGAGTGGCCCACAAGCTTAGGGTGAAAATTCATTCTTCTTATGTGGAATATGCAGTTTGTGTGATGACTGGGGCACTCTGCCAGGGATAGGGTAGGGGTTAATATCACTTAATTAATATTAGAAGGCCAAATAAAATAATTTCTTCTTAAATGCCTAGAAGTAAAGCTGTGACTCCCATGAGTCAGTGTTACATATGAAGCTTGAGCAGCATCACAGTTCCTCTGCCAGAGAAAGGTAGAGTTGCAAGTAGGTGAGAATTATTGAAAATAAGAATAGAGGATGTGATTTGATTGTAACAATACCCATGAAGAGCAAATGAGGTTTAGTATTTACATTTAAATTTTTTAATTTGCTGGTGGTCAGACAAAGACTAGAATTGTACTATACAGGAATGAAGAGTATTTATTGTTGGACTGTGAGATCCAGCAGTTAAGACAAGACTGGTATTTCCAGGAGACAGTGTTGTACCCCCATTATGGTGGTTGCTGCTCAATTTAGTTCTGTGCATGGAAAATATTTGTGTTTGAAGAAGGTGCAGGCAAAAAAACCAGCTTACATGGACCTTGTGTGAGTGATATGAATGGAAATGCCACCCATGACACTAAGTTTGTCCAATGTTTAAGACACAGCAACAAACTTGTAGCTTTCTTTTTCCTCTAAGAGGTTGCATGGGACTGCTAATGGAAAAAAGAGAGCATCATCTTTTATATCATTCCAGTGAGACAACAGGGCATATCAGGTATAAATTTGGTTATTTCAGTGTCCTAGGAACAATTTATTGCTCAAGAGTCCAGATGTCTAAGAATGGCTGCTAGAAATTTCCAGAACTACAGCTCTAACAGATATACTGCCTAAACCAAATGCTTCTGTCATATTTTACTCTAGTACAACTAAAAAGAAATGTTTTATATGTGTACAGGTACTTATGGTAGGATGTAAAAGGAAGGTCACAGGTGGATGTGGGAGTTTGATGCTAGATAACTGAGACAAATTAAGTTTTCACTCACTTTAAACTGATGAGGGATTTGGGGTGTCAAGCAAAAGTACTTTGGACCTTAAAGTGATGTGATGTAGCTTATACCATGCCAGAAAAAGAACCACTAAAGCACTTCTGAATAGGTGCTGACTGCTGGTGGGGATTTGGGGAAAAAAATGCGGCTCATCACTGCTCAGCACTTGTATTCTTGATTTTAGTGAGTAATTAAGTTGTAGAGGCCCTTTTAGTGATCTGAGTTACACATGAGAGTTTCAAAACCCAAAATTCAATAGTGTGTGCTCTCCTGTTTCCTGACTAATCCTGAAGGGACAGTGGGTTGAATGGATGATCTAATAAGAGAACATAACTGCAGTCAGCTAACTCTCCTATAAAAATTAATAATGAAAGTCCATCGAAATAAAGAGAAAGAAGCTAATTGATGAAGGAATAATAAAATAAAATAGATACTGTGGAAAGTTTCCCACTGGAGAATCACATTTTGTAAGCAATCATGTGAAGTATAAAGTGTGTGCCTGTGACTGCTGAGCTTCTCATGTCTTCTCCCTCTCTCAGTGTAACCACATTGACAGAAAGTGGCCTGGGAAGATGGTTTTATGCAGTATAGCTTTCAGCATGTTTGAATGTTGAATCACTTATAAGTGCAAATCCATCTGAGATACTCTCTTACTGTCCAAGGAAGTTTGCAAAGTAAATTATTGCCACATACACACAGAGTATAAGCTCTGCTTTTATAGCAGGAAGGAAAGGTAGCTGTAGAATTGCAGAAGCTACTTTATTGGGTCAGTTATTAAATTGTTCCTCTATAATTTTATACAAAGTGAATTTTTTTCACCCTTCTGGGGGGAAAAGGTACATGTAGAAGATACTTTGCAAGCTATGGAACTGACCAAATATATCTATGGCACTTTGGAAATATTTGCACTCATATATCAATTTTTCACAAAACTTCCACCAATCCTTCCCCTTTCTCTAAAGTGGAAACTTCACTTCCACCCCAGCAATTTCTCATTCCTCCAGGACATAATCCTTCATGCTTTCTCCAGCTCTTTTCTCCTACACATCTCAGACCCCTAATGCCATTTCAAGCCAGTGCAGAAACAAGAAAAGGAATTAAATACAAGCTGCAGGTCATTCCTCACTGCAGCTTCTTTACCTTCTGCTTTGGCAGCAGCATGATGCTGCTCTCCAGCAGCTGGCAGTTTACCACACTGCAGCTCTGCAAGATAAATCAGGGGCCAAGGCTGATCAGCTGTTTTTAAAAAGTTAGGGCTTTATTTCCCTGGAAGGAGTTTCAGCTAGTGTTGCAGGACAGTCTGTACCAAGCCACCCTAAGGCGTTATGAACTTGGCAACTTCCTAGTAGCAAATTCAACTTGTGAAATTTTCATTTGGTGGAGGAGACTGGAAATTTTGCAAGGAAGTTTGCATCTGCAGTCACCTTTCTGGGGTGCATTGCAACTTATGTGTCCCTTCCACATACCTGTAGCTCTTTGATCCTGTGTTCTTTGTGCATATGGACCAAGTGCTCCTGCTCTTCCTAGGGAAAATAATGCAGCAAGTAGCTTCTTTTTCTGAATTGTGAGGACACCTGGGCAAAATATTAGAGCCTTCTCTCTTAACAAGCTCAGTTTGGGCCACATCTTTAGTGAGGACAGTGACAGAATGAAAACATCTCACCTGATTCTCACTGAAAATCAATTTGGCAAGCATGTCTCACTTACTGTCATATGTAACAGAGAAACAGGCATCATTGAAATACTGCTAATTTCTTTTTTGAGGCTTCAGGGCCCTGGGTGAGGTCTTTCATATTTTGAAGTGTCCAACACACAGGACTTTGTTCAATTGTAATATTGAATATAACAATAAGGTCCCCAATGACATGTAAGTAGATCATTGACACTGGGAAGGCAGAGGGTGGTTCATTTGCTGGGCCAGAAGACAGTCCTACAGCTCACATCTTTGAAGCAAATCCCCTACTCTAGTCCCTCTTCTCCCACCAACTGGATGAAAACCTTAATTCTGAGTAACAAGAAATAGAGAGGAATGAGAGGAATCCTTTGTGGCTGTTTGCCATACTTAGTTCTAGTCATATGTAGGACATATTCTTACACAAAATTCTTACACAAAATCAGACAAGGTCCAGCTTAGTATGATCATATTCTGTGTGATAAGGATCAGTTATAGAAATCCAGTCTCTTATGTTTTCATAACTACAGTGGAGGAGTAATATGTTTATAAAGTTTTGACTCCTGACATTGTTCATATTCAGATTATGGAATATCCCTATGACTTTTCTGAAACCTGCCTGTTCAGAAGCAGATTGCTATGCCAGGAAACAGCAGTGTTGGTGTCCCAGACGTTTTGTAACACAGGAGCTTCTTATGGGAGAAGCCCTGATTTGTTACTTGCCACCAACCTGGAGCAATTTCTCACCTGACTTCTGGGTTCTATTGGTTTTCTGCACAATGGGCAAAACTCTTTTTAATTTTAGCTCCAGGGTAGTCAGTGAAGGTTTAGTTTGGGTTAATTAGGAACAATATATTAACTTCAGCATTCAGAATTGGAGTACTTTTCTAGGTGTCATATGCCTGCTGAGGGTCATTCTTTTTCTGTCAGGACAGTCATTTAGCCAGTTGTTTTGTTAAAGGATGAGACTCGAAGGCAGTAGACCGGCTCGTAATGGAAGTGCTCAGTCCTGCAGAAGCCAATAAGGTTACAAGCACCTACTTGCTTTCTACAGAACATCACAGTTTAAGCAGGGTTTGAACCAGCACTGTTACCCAGAAGGGCTTTTGTGTCACGGGCAGATTCTGCTCCTCCCTTTTACTGAAGAAACTGAGACGTCTCCAGCTTGTGGCAGCTGCAGTTCTCACAGATCTTAGCATCCATCTTGTAGTGACATCCTTCTGGGATTTGTTTTCATTTTGCTAGAAGTCTTTACAATTCTGTGTGGGTTTTTTTTTGTTTTGTTTTCTTTTTTGTTTGTTTGTTTTGTTTTGGGTTCTGTTTGTTTGTTATTTAATTGCAGAATAATTACATTTGAGTGTGCAAAGGGCAAAGCTGTCTATTACATTTGCTATTAAACAGCAAGGCAGTGCTGCCACACTTTTGGTGCAGCATTAGTTGCCAATCCTGAGACCATTGGGTAGAGAGACCACACTCCTCTACTTCTGTGTATCCCTGCAAGGGATAGGCACACTGTAGTTCTTAATAAATGTGTTTTCCTTCTTAGTTTATATTAAGATCTATAACATGAATCACAACACAGGCCTGGTGCCTGCACTATACTCCTACTGCATACACCTACAGCTATCTCACCATAAACCAGCTCACAAATTACAGCCTCTCTCTGCTACTTTGTGACACTGATTCTGGTATTAGCATGCTGACTTATTATCATACTCTTCTCTCTAATCCACTAACAGCCACAACACTAATAAGTGCATTGCCTGAGGTCTGACTGAACACAGTCAATTCTTCTACTGATTTCAGGGAGGGCAGCAGTAGGTTTAAGGTTGATAAGAGACTAATTTCCTTGGGAAAAATCAACCATGAAAGATTTTCTTATGGCAGGGACTATTAAATTATGCTGTTTTTCTTGTTTATGTATTGTCACTGCTCTTGATATTTCCCCAAAGACATGCTACTTGGAGAGAAAAACGTTCTGTCCAGCATCACTGTCTTCCTGTGTGGTAAGGGAAAACAGACATATTGTATCATCAAAAATAGCATTGCCTGACAGCCTCTAAAAATATACATCACCATCACTAGCTATTTTAAATATCTGGCTAAAGGAAGAAAACCTCTCCAACACATCTCAGTTATGAAGTATTGACACATTATCATTTTGCATGAAAAAAACAGAGCCTTATTAGCAGAAACTTACAATGAAGTTACTAAGCATTTTTAGCCATTTTGAACAATAGAATAGGAAGATGCATTAGCCTACTTAGATACTCAGAGGATATAGGTTTGGGAAATGCCCACAGAGAAATTACATGAATCAATACACCTGGTACTCACTCCATCTCCTAGAGAATATTGCCCAGTTATTATATAAGCTCAAAGCTTCCATTACTGACTGAAGATCAGACTGTTACACTAAGCAAAAATCAGTGCTGAAGGGAAACCATGCAAATTATGGGTTACAATTCTCTATCCCAGCATCATCCTGAAGTGCTCTCCTTTAGTCCATGACAGTTATTTAGCATTTGCACAGAAATGATTTGTGAAAATTGTGCCAGCTCTTGAGGGCAGAATTTTCCTTTCTTCAAACTTGCCTGGATTATGGAGCTAGTCGAAGTGCAGCATCTACAGATGTTTCAAAAGGCAGAGTGGCAGTAGGGAACTGAATGTTCCTTTTCCTTACTCTATTCACCCTTCAAAGAAGCTGATCAAGTTGTGAAGTATGAAAATGTGCTGCAGCTTTTCATC
Source organism: Petroica traversi (assembly GCA_025920805.1). NCBI lineage: Eukaryota > Metazoa > Chordata > Aves > Passeriformes > Petroicidae > Petroica > Petroica traversi. The sequence goes on from JAHLSL010000044.1 coordinate 2,412,581, forward strand.
AACCACACTAATATCATTTCCATCTCGACTGTTATCTGACAGTACAGGACTGTCTGCAGATCACTGTACTGTTATTGGGGGCAACACCTCAATTATTATCATTTGCTTGACAAGAAGACCTAAAGTGCACTTTAGTCCTGGAAGGGGATCAATTTAAGCACTTCTGTGCAAGTAAAAATGTTTCCTTTTGAAAAATCTTAAATTCACTGCATTCATTCTCTCACATCCTTGCTTTGCAAGTGATTGTTTTAATTTTTGCTCTGAGAGGTGGTGACGAGGTCACCAGCAGTTGGGCTCTGAATGCAATTTGACCATCAGTTCCAGGGATGCTTAAAATGTCTCTCAGCGAGGATCTGACATCAAGATGGACATCCTCTGAGGGTGTCCATCTTATCACCATTGCTCAGAAGACTGAAACGTTTTCAGAATGTGCCATGGAGTAAGAAATTCAGAGCTTTCATTATTCTGAACTTTTATTCTCCTTTAAGATTAGTATTTTTTCTGTATATTGTCTAGTTTTTCTTCTGTTAAAAAAAATCTCTTGCTGGCACCATGTTTACCAGCAGACACATAACATATGCAGAGTTATTTCTGGTCATCTTGTAACTGTATAGTATGGAATGGTAGAGGTTTGTCAGGGCTCATAACAATAAACTTCTTTTCTGCAGACATTGTAGTCTTCAAAACTCAGATAAACCCTGCACTGTGAATTGGGAAATTCTGATATTATTGGTGCTGCTTTTGATTTTCTATGAGACCTTGAATAAGAGGCAGTTCCACTATGTTGTCTCAGTTTACTTTCCGAGACACTTATGGTCTATGTCCCTTAAGCCTTTGGAACACAGATTTTCCTTTAAAACAAGAAAAAAATATATCAAAAAAACCAAATCTTTCCATGTAACAGCTTTGCAGTTGCAAGTAACACATTGTAGTTGTTTGTTTCCTCATCTTTGGAATTACTCAGCCTATGGAACTGAAATAAATAGAATTTACCCTGTATACATTACAGAATATAGGAAAGCCATATGAGTTGCATAGCTCCATCCTGGAGTTATAATAAACATTTTTGGTGTTGTCATGTCAGTGAATATTGTCAGATTTTATTGGTTTGGTTGATGTTGAACAATTTAAAACTAATATTCTAAGTAACTTTGCTAAACCACCATAATTACTAATAAAACAGCCAATTTTTCTTTGGGAATTCCTTCCTGTTACAAAAAATGAAGCTCTAAAGTAATCAAAAACCTTGAATCATTGTAGAATTAAGGAAAGTGTTGTCAGTTTGAGAGAAAGCATACTACCTGTGCTTATTTGCCCTCCTCTCTGTTTCTGGCAAGAGAAAATCTGTTCTTCTGTCCAGTTGTTATTTGGAGAGCATGGAGCAGAGTTTTATTGTCAGCACTGAAAGGTTTAATATTGAACAGTAAAACAGCACAACCTGGTCATGCTTTACTACTGTTTTGTGTCTCTAGATTTGTTTTCTGTACACCTCAAAAAGTGTTGCTTTTGTGCCAGAGAGCTGAAGTGAAAGCTTTTCCGCTTGTTAAGGGTATCTTATGTTTCCTTTCTATTTGCAGAATTGTGTGATGAATTTACAGGGGGCTTAAGACTTCTCCAGCAGAACTGTCATAAATTATTCCTTTTTAGTAGTACTGGAATGCTCCTCTTTGCAAACCCTCTGAATAAAGGTTGTAGTATTTCAGAATTCCTATTTCCCCATGGAAGGGGAGACATAATGGTTTTGAGAAAGGGGATATGTGCTTTGAAGTGTCCTGCACACTGAGGTCACCATCCTGAGGTAGCTGTGTCTCTGCTGCTCACTTTCATCAGTTAGGCATGCCCCGGGACAATAATAATGTGCAATCAGGACAGATCTATGGGTGTGACAATATCAGTGTGTAAGTCCAGCCAGAAGAACTAGCAGTTCATTGTCTAATGTCATGTGAGGAGATGGGAGACTAGTTATGGTCTTCTCCAGAAGTTTGTGTGTTAGTCGAGTCCTCGTATAGCAACCTTTTTTTAACCCTATAAAAATAAATTAAGACATGAGGGCTTTCCATTTAGATTTCTGTAGCATTGAGAATGGGAATTATTTTGTACACTCAGGTCTGTGTCTTATGAATAGGTAAATTCTTTTAGTTAGTTGTGAGACAGAAAGTAAGGATATTTCAGAGTTACTTTGGGATCTACATGCCAGCTCCCATCTGCAAGAGTGCATGGTTAAAATGTCTATGACAGGGTGATAGACACCTGTCTGTTTTGACAACTACAGACAGACCATGGCACATGGTCTCAGCTTTGTTCTTTAAACTCAGTTTGTTTTCTTACATTAATATTTGGCCACATCTGTGTTTCTTGGGGAGTGTTTTCTCGGATTCCTCGTTAAAATATAATTATCTTTCTTTTTGCTTGCAGATGATGTGCCTATCTATATGAAAAAGAAAAAAAATACAATAAATGCAGTGTTATCTGGGCAACTGACAGGCTGTGAAAACAAAAGTGTGATATATTTTGAGCTCCTGAAGGATAATTGTAGTGGTTTCTCAATGCAAGTAGCTTTAGTTCCTGTTGTTACCCTTGTTTAAGAAATTGTGAGGATTAAAGTATTACTGCCTAAAGTTCTTTAGAAATGCAGAGAGTTGTCCAAGTGTTTCTGCTGAAAACTCAGACTAAAGGGAGTAAACTCTTCCCTTACTATGCTGTAACTGGTAAATAAAATAAATACAGACCTGTCACCTTTCCAAGTGCTGGGGTTAAGGGTTAGTCATCCTCTGCCCCCAGATTTACACAGCAATTTCTTGTTGTCATGCTTCAGAAGTGAAGGACTTTCTGAAGCAGCATACTTCAACCGAAAAGAATACTTCAGCTGAAAATAAATGTGTTCAGGTGGCAGTGCACTTGGGTTATGAACTATTTGTGGACAATTAATTAATCTTTCTCTGAGAATCAATTTGTGCAACATCCAGGAAGAGGAAAAAAAAAAGGAAGAGTGTAGATACCTTCTAACTCTTATGCCATTCTCCAAAAAATACTTTTGGCAAGATATCAATAGGAATTAATAAACATTAATAAAAATTGAAAGCAACAGCTAAAAATGTTTGATTCAGAGGTGGCAAGTACTTGCCTGCTGCCACCCTAATTGGATGCTCTCCAAGAGCAGGCAGCCTGTATAGAGAGGAGAGCTCACTTTGATGGAAAACTGTGAGGGGTAACTCTGGCAGGGGTATGGAAGGCTCACCTTTCACAATGTGCTCTGTGACACTGATATAAACTGGCTCCTGTTAGCAGGGCAGCCAGCTGGAAAGAGGATCAAAAAGCATATCTGGGAATGTGACTGATGGGCAGCACAGTGGAGACGAAAGACCTTGCAATTCCATTCTCTTGGGAAGAGTCACAGAAAAGAAAGGAAAAGATGGATACCTTGGGGAGGAGAACTCCAGCAAAGGTAGGAATGTGCTGCCTCCTGATTTCACACAACTGTGAGCAGAGCCTATGATCTCCTGTGTAAACAGCTCATGTTATTTGTTGGTCAAACTGGAATCCAGAGGGTCTTTGGAACCAGGGTCGGAGATGGTCAGCCAAAGTGGGGGCTGTATCAGAGATGTGGCTGATGTGGTGGATGTGCTCTTTCTCTCTCGTGGACAGAGGGCATGTTCCAGCTAAGGGTTAAATCCTGGATGAATCAAGACAGACAGTGGTCTGGGTTGTGGAACAGACGTAGCAAACCGTGTTTGAATATTTGCAATTGTATAGACATCAAATGTTGGATCATCTGATTCTGTATAGCCTGTCAGGGCTCTTACAGAGACCTCTGTCCTGTTGCCCTTGCAGTCAGAAAGTGTGGCTTTTAGAGTGCTGGGAGGGAGGCCAAGTTGGAATCAAGAATAAAAACAGGCCCAAACAGGAGCAGGAGAAGAGATGATGGCTGCAGTATTTTCCTGCTGCTGTGATCCTGTGATGGCTGGGGATGGGATGGGATGGGATGGGATGGGATGGGATGGGATGGGATGGGATGAGATGGGGTGGGATGGGATGGGATGGGATGGGGCGGGATGAGATGGGTGGGGCCCTTGGCCAGCCAGAGCTGTGGGATGCCAGAGTCCAGCTTTGCTGCTTCACTGCTGGGGCAGGGTCTGATGGTGCTGGGCATGCTGGGCAGTGGTCACAGTGAGACAGAGACAGTCAAGGCTGGTGATGCCCTCAGTGCCTGGCTGTTACAGTGGGTGGCTTCCAAGAACCCAGAAAGACTTCAGCAGCTGACTTGTGTGTGCCTAGAGAACAGCGTACGAGAAATAACAGGCTCTTTCCTAGCTAATGATGACCCTTGAGGACAGTGTGTGGATAACAGATGATGCAGGATTCCCTCCAGTAAGCAAGTGCAAATCTTTGGACAGGAGCTGCTGAACCCACTTATTCATTACTGATGGATTTGCTATGGGAAATAAACACTGTGCCTAGGTAGGACTCAGTAAATAGAATCAATAGCATTCAGGCTACTGCATGTCGTAAGCTACATTTTAATGGGAACCTTCCTGGAGAACACTTTTTTCTGGAGCAAAGCCAATTTTCTGCTCAGGCACAGGAAGGTAATTATTTTTCTAATTGGCTTCAGCAGTACAGCAGAGGCATAATAAAAGATTGTTAATAAAATTATATAATATGTCATTAATAATCATGTTGATAGTCCTGAATATTGTCTAGAAAGGAAAATAAACCCAAGCCTAAGATTAGAGACACAGAGCTGGAAGAGTTTCTAGCTGGGGAATGAGGAAAGAGACAGAAAACAAAAAAGTGGAAGCCCGGATGACGTGCCAGAGGTAAAATTCATGAAGAGAGACAAGGCACATACAGAGAAGATAAAAAAGGATCCTACAATGGATAAATCCATTAATTTCTGATTTTTTCCAGGCTTCCTGCATGGAGCATCAGAACTGTTCTGAGGCACAGATGTGCACAAGCCCTTTCCCTTTGGTCATGAATTAGAACTTCAGATAACATTTCTGATTTAAGCAAGGTGCTATATAAAAACGATTTAGCACATGCTTGAATATCTTCACAGGTAACAGTTCAGGTCAATCAGGGTAAATTCTTGGAAATATTTTGTTAAGTTGAAAAGGGACACAACAGGAGACAACTTGTTCTCATTAAAACTTAGGTATAAATCACAGTCCCCATGAAGTTCTTCTCATTACCTTTAACCTCCATCTTCAGCAAATATGCAGAAAAATATCAGCTTAGCAGTGATAGTCACAGTACAAAAGAAAACCTTTCTGTAGGAAATCTAAGGATTCCTCAACCCTTTTATTTATGATGCAAAATGGCTGAAACATTGAAATATCACAGACTCCATTTTTGGAAGCCGTGTTATAGGCTAGAAAAACGCATGCACAGCAATCCGAAGAAAGGAAGATGACAATCTTTCTTTTTTTTTTTGTTTAACACACTTGTGTGTGAACTAAAGTCAGTGAGGATAAAAGTCAGCACTTTGGGGAAAACCTTAAGCACCAGCATGTAAGAACTTTTCATGCTGAATCAGTCCAATGCTTCATCTTGTTCTGACATCTTATCTTTGTGAAGGCTGCCATTGCCTCAGTAGACAGGTGATTAATGTAGAATAACCTGTGCATAGGCAGAATTTCTTCCTAATCTTATCAGAGAGGGTTTGGGATTTGCTGAGCTGTATGAAAAGTTGCAGTCCTAAACAAGTAGATTTTTAAATAGTTATAAGTTCTAAAAAGTGCAGTTACAAATATAGTGGTTAGGGCTTTTTCAAGTCCTTGTTTTGTCACGTGATTTGCTGTGACTGATCCCTATTGAATTCTGCATTAATTTAATCCTTGTAATCTGACAAGGCAGGAATCTCCCTCTGAGGATCATCTTATTCTTGTTTCACTCGGTATATTTTATTTTCTGTTTGAATTACTCTGGCTCATACCTGTTTAAAACACTTATTCTGTTGCTAGGAGAGCAGAAACAAGAGAGAAAATGTTCTGCATCCTGCTTCACATGCTAGTGGCCAAAATAACTGCAAATAACACATTTTAGTGTAAAATGCTTTCAGTGTATATTTTCATCACCCCTGAAGGCCTCTTCCACCCTTGTCACTGAGGTAATTCTTTCTCTTAGCACTAGCCACAGCAGCAGCAGAATGGTTCAGGCCTCTCTGTTAACATCTGACACCTCCTCACCCTGCCCTTGTTACAGTTCTTTGTAAACAATTGTGGAAAATATTCTGTGTACACACATTTTTTGTTAATTCTCTGCATCTCTTATGAAAACCTGGGGCTTATACCAAGCCAGATTGTTCATATTGCCTGAAATGTTCACTGGGATCATTATACACTTTAAAATGTAAAGTTTATCCTTTTCTTGAATAAGGAACAGCTGCCTAATGGTAAATACTTCCCTAGGCTCAAAACCTCTGGGTGAGTAGAGGCCGTTTGGTTGTTTGTGGCATTTTTGCACACCAGGTGCAGATCTGGGAAGGTTATTATCAGAAGTTATGGGTATATGTTGGCTCTGACACTGGTTTGTTAACAAATGCTTTCAACAAATCACATTTTTAATCTGTGCCACTGTTTTCCCTCTCACATTCACCTTCTCTAGTCATCTTCTTCAGCACAAGCTGCTTATTTCCTTCCTGTAAAGCCCCAACAAAGGGGACTTCAGTTTCAGCTGGGGTCCCTGGCTTCAGCAATTAATCTCACCAAGTTAAGCTTTGCAGAAGTGGAGCTGGTGTCCAGGCCAGCTTCTGCAATAATAAAAATTGAACCTCAAGTTTAGCAGAACTAAATCTGATATTTTAAGAGAGAGAAAATAATTTTTCATCATTCTTGAATTTCTCATATAATTCCTAATGCATTTATCTATAAGCTCCTGAAGCTGCCCTTCCTGAAGCTTCTTCATTGGAAATCTGCTTTCTCTTACCTGTTCCAGGACACCTGCAGTCCTTCTAAAAAGTGAGGGGAAAAGAACTGAAGCAGCCATGTGTAATAATAACACTTCAGATGACCAGACCAATACCATTGCACAATACAGAAATGAAAACCACAGAAATGTGGCCGCTTCTGGGTCGACTATTGAAAGAAGCAGGAAATCATGTCATTGTGACTAGTCTGTGAATGCTCCCTGCCAGACATCAGTGATTTTAGTTCTGATTTGCTAGTTGCAAGGGTTGATGGTAAAATTATGTTCTTCTCTGCATTTGTCCCCATTTGCTTCGCAGGGAATCTCAAAGGCTTCCTAAATTTGACAATTTGAGAAAGAGAAAATACTGCAGGACATTCTTCCTTCTCTTCCAGTTGTGAAGCCAGCTCTTTTTCTGTTCAGAGTCCCATCTTTGTGGCCTCTCTTTGCCCTGGACATCACAACTGGCTTTCCTTAGCAAGAAGATGGAAGCAATGGTTTCCATAATCGTTACTGCTAAAAAGATGGTATTGCTTAATGGCACGACTAGAAGAAAGTTGCACTAGAAGTCATTTTGGCCTAGAAAAGCTGCTTTTGATCCTTAAAATTTAAAAAACCCAACAACTAAGAGAATGTAGGAACCAGTTAGATTTTTTTTCTATGGTGAAATACTAAAGAATCTTAGAAATAAAAGTGGAATTAATCAACTGCATTAAGGTGTCCCCTTTTTCTATTAAGCTGTGCAGAGCAATTAGGAGCCTTAGCTTTGAATCATAAGGTACAGAAGTTATACTTTTTCCTCTGTTTCTTGCTAAGGGGATACTAACAGGATATGTGAAGAGAAATTTTCTGTTGTGATGGTGAAAAGCTGATTTTTACCTTCATACAGTATTACCTTATTATAGAGAACAGGCTTAATGATGTCTTTAAATGGCAAAGATAACAAGCTGTTTAAGGGCTCTGAATGTACTTTTATGGGTAAATTCCCATTAGGTACAGTACCTCCTTATTCATATTCTCATAAAAGCCAATAAGATCACCATCTGTAGGATACAGGGAATAAGGAATATTAAATATCTTCTATGATATTAGGGCTCTAAGTGTTGCCAGGAATCACGGAAAAAACCACCTCTGACCTTGACAGTAGAGACATTTTATTACTGAAACACAGATAGTCTCTCACTGTGTGTGAAACTTCAGCACAAAAGGAGCTGGGTGTTTTTAAGCAAACCATTTGTAACAAAAGATGCTTTTTCTCTCTCAGACAATTGTTGAGAGAAAGCGACAGACTCTTACTGTTAAACAAGCTTTAGAGTTTTTAGTTCCAAAGAAAACAGCATGAGGCTGGCATAATCAATTGCTATTTGACAGAGTGATATAAATGCACATGCTACACAGCAGCTAAAAATCTGTCCAGAAACAGCCAGAGTGGCAAATGGCCAAGCACATGTCAACAACAGCATGACCAAAGTGTAATCTTTACCCTTTATTAACTAATGGACTGAAATCCCACACTAAATTGAATCTTTATGTGAAATGTCATGTTTCATTCAGAAAAAAGATCATGATGCACCAATTATTCTCGGCTTGGTTTAGCTTGGAACCTTTTCTCATTCTCAGCTGTGCCCTGGGGGCAGTGGAAGTGGCACAGAAAAAATATTATGTGCTGCCAAAACACAGGAAAGGTGTTGGCATATTAACATATCCTTGCAAAATTATCAGCAAAGCCTATGAGATAAATCCTACTATAATTCCTCACATTTTCATCATTGCCATAAGGAAAACTATTCAATAATGTGCTACCACTTTAAAAATTATATCTCTGTCTGGGTGCTCTGATATTTCTTCATTTTTCTATGATATTTAGCCAGCTAGATTACATTTATTGAATTCCCCCACATTAAACTCAGACATGACCAAAAAGCTTGCAAACAGCTTCCTTCCACACACCATGAACTGGGATCCTCCATCCCTTCCCACAATGTGGAAGTTTGGTTATGCCACCCTGATCAGTGCAGTTTGCAGTGCTGCCAATGACAGCATGATATTTGTTGGATAGGTCTTGCATCACCACACCACTGGCCAGTGAAAGATAATTTTGGCTGCCTGTATTGAGCTTCAGGATCCCCACAGGGGTAATGGAGCCAAAATAGGAAACCTATAGTGACAGGGAGGAACAGCCTCTCATAACTACTTGTCTGATGACATGAAGACTCATGAAATATGGGAGGTGGGGCACTATGGGACTTGCAGTAAGGCAAGTCCTTAATATGGTCTATGTTCGATGTGCAGTAGCTGTAGCTGAATGTGTTTTGAATACAATTACAGAGCCTGCAGGGAAACTACAGGTCCCCTCTCTGTAATGGACTCCTTTGTTTTAGGTAGTACTAAGTCTGAACATGGCCATGAGCCCTGCAAATTGTGCAAAGTGAATGGCTGGCTGCTTACACTGATTTCCACTGGGCTTTGTGGGTCTTCAAAAATTTACCATCAAGTAAAGCCAGAACCACACAGAGGGGTACTGAAGTCAGTAGAACCCTACACCTAAACCCTCCAGGTGGAAATACAATTGCCATAAAGCTCCATAGCGCAGTTCGTTTACAGTTGCATTGCATTGCTACAGGACAAGAGATGCTCTCCGGCATCATTGGTGGTTACTATCACCAGCCGTGAGAAATCCCCTGTGACTTTTCTGGAGAGGATGAGGGAGGATGTTTAAAAGCAACATTTGCAGACCTTTTAGGTTTTGGGCAGTGACAAAACCTAAATATTTTTATTCAGAGGTAAGATTATTTTTACTATTTTCTCTGTTGATCAGTTTGGTATCACTAAGCAGGGCTGTGACATTCCACAAAAGGGATGAATACACTGGGGAAGAGAAACACTACCACCCATGGCAAAATGGCATGAGGTTCCCTTAGCAAGCTGGGTAGGTAAAGGTGAGGTGATTCTGTGTGCCTCAGAATCTTCAACACTTGTCACTTTCTTTGATTATTTTCCTTTTAAAATAATTTTCTTCAAGTAGGGAATCTTTTAGAAAAACAAGGATATCTTTGTCTTTTTCACATTCTTTGACTTGGTGTCAATTCCCAGAGATGTCAGATAGCTCAGCAGGTGGCACTGAAGATAACAGAGTCTTAAAAGGTCACTGGAATAAATTTCTGCAACAGTGATTGCTTATGATTGTCTTTCTTGGGATATCTCTTGTTTCATGGGAGCTGCTGGGCACTACTCAGGCTCCTCACAGTCATACCAGGGCATGAGTGACCGTGACTCAGCAGTGGCAGGCAGCAAGAGATTGTACCACTCAGCTTTCTTTTGCTACAAAACAGAGCCCTGCCTTCAGTGTGATGTGTGCTGTGTCTTGTCACACTACTCAGTACCACATCCTGGTGTCAGCTTTGTTGCTGTTTGGTGCCACAAGCTGTGCTAAGGGACCATGGGCTGATTATGGATTGAAGCCAAAAGAGTCCAGTGTGAGGGTTCAGGTAGTGCCACACATCACACCACTGCCTGAATGATTTTTAAAGCCATTAGGATACAAAGTTGTAGCTGTAGCACAAGTAGATTTTGTTGTTGTTGTTGTTATTGTTGTTGTTGTGGGTTTGGGGTTTTTTATATCTAATTCCTGTGTCATTCTCATTTCCTCTGACATGTTTAGTAGCTCAGAATCCTCTAAAGGCAACAATGTGCTGGCAGAGGCTCTTGGGAACTGTTGGTTAAAATTCTGCTGCCAAGATGATGAGAGTTTTAGGATAATTTCCTGGAGTGGGAGACCAGCTCATCTCTGAATAGGATCAAAGCTGCCAATGTGTATCTATTGTGCCTATCTATGACACACATAAGGACCACACACAAAACTAAGAATAGCTCCACTGCTGACAACAAAAAAAACCACTCATTGTCTGTGATGACTATTGTATGCACAGACTCATAACTCTAAATCTCATGAGAACAAATCTTGCTTTTTTTTCTTTTTCAATACTAACTTTGTTAAGAATAAATTAATGGAAGGAAACGGTAAACTGGAATTGATCCTCTATCAGTCCGAATCAGAGATGAGTTTTAGGGCAGCATATGGGATTTCTTTTCCTGGAAATACCCTGAAAGAACTCAGTTTTTCAGAAGGCAGATGACTTGAACTTCAGACTTCTTTCACACACCTAAACTTTAAAAAACAAAAGTGTCCCACCTCACTAACTGTTGTAGACATGTTAAACATCAAGTATTCAGTCTCTAATGAAATTAATCCAGACCTTTTGCAAGCAACAAGTGTCAATGATGTTCCTAAGCAAAATCACTAGATTTTCTGGTAAGAAATCAGATGTAAATGTCAGGTGAGCAGATCAATGCTTGCAAGGGCAACAAACATCAACTTATATAATTTAAAATGCTTTTAAAGAAGAGGAAGGGAAAAAAATAAACAAAAAATTAAGAAACATTTTTCCTCATGTGTTTTTGAAGGTCATGCTTTCCTCCTTTTACAACTGATGGTGATTGCCAGGCACAAGTAGATTAAGGTTTGTTGTGGTTTGAATAGTAACTGAATAGTACAGGGCATGATTAAATTCTGAAAAAAATGTTTTCTAAAATGAGCACAAGATAGCCTGCAGGTAAGGCAGTCATGTCCTCAGTAGTTAGACGCACGGCACTTGAATGTTTCCAAAATGTGTATTGGCTTGGGAGTACGCTCTAACTGAGTGTCTCAGTTAGATGAGGTCTTTCCTGATCTATATAGGTACCAGAAACAAGCATGACAATTGTAACACAACAGTTTGATAACACTGAACAACCCTGCTCTGGTTCCATCTGTAGCCTTTGTTGTCCTGGCTACACTTAACACTTCTGTGTCCTGTGGGGCGACTGTGGTGTCTCGTGTTCATCAATTTATAACTGACTCCTTGAGGCTTAGATGAAAAAGTATGAAACTACTTTTTGTGGTGATAAAGTTCCCATTTTGCTGAAGCTGTAGAAGCTGAGATTTTAAACCATGCATTTGCATCCTCCTCTTCTGATAACTGTGACTTGTACAGAGCTCGGCTGCGGGGTTTAGCAAGGGTTTCTTTGTCAGAATTAAAAGGGCTGATGGAGTGGTGTTAATTCTTACTACTTTAAATCATTCTTTTAATTTAAAGACCTGCTGATTTATGGGAACCTCTTAGCAGGGCTCGCACTGTAATGGTTCTGGCTGTTGGCAAGCAGGAGTATCATCCTTCTCCCGTCTATTCCCGAGGCACGCCTTGGTCCACTGAAGACGTTCTGATGCCACCCGCAGGAGGACGCAGGTACTTTCAGCCGTTCACTCGTGATTTACAGCAGCAATCTGCCCTTTTAAGGGTGATTTAGCAATACAAGCGGGTAATATTAGCAAGCACAGGGGATGTCAAAGCATGTAGCTGCGTGGGCACATAACTACAGGGTGATATTCAAGGCCCTTATTGGACCCGTGCCTCAGAATGAGAAGTATTATTTTAGTGCTGGAATGTAAGAGAGAGAACAGAAAGCTCCCTTTTCGTGGTCATCTGGACTCAGATAAACACAGATGGAGGTTAGACCCTGCTCCTTCTCACAGCCCCCTAGAGCAGGTTACCCCAGTGGTAGGCTCCAGCCTACAGCTAGACCACAAATATGTTCTGTGGAAGTCCTGCCAAAGCCACAGATGCATGAGGTCTCCCTTATTCCTGCAGGGCATCCTGCGTTTCTGGCTGTTTTCTAGAGAGCCGAGCACAACACCCAGCATCCTGGTGTGCAAGAGGCTGTGTCCTGCCAGCAGGAAGCAGTGCCAGGGTGCTGTCACAGCTCCCAGCCATGATACGGTGTGCAGAGTCTGGGAGCCAAGCAGTTATTCAGGGACAGCACCACCTGCCTTTGTACCAATCCACAGATTTTCCCTGGAGGCTTCACCTATGCATAGCTGTGCAATATGGTCCTGCTGCTATTAAGCTAAAGACTTATAAGAGATCCAAGTGAAGTTAAGGGAAATCTTGGCTTCCTGGAGAACTTGATTACCTTTATGGTGATGCTATTAAGTACTGGTGCACACGGGAAAAAAAAACAAAACCAAACCCACAGCTTTACAAAACACTAACAGAGAAGATTTAAGCAGAAAATAGAAGGGAAATCATAATGCTTACTATATTTTGATAAATTTTATAGTTCTCACTGTACTATAAAAGTAATATGTTGATTTCTGTGAGTGCATAAATAGAATGGATTTTGATTTTAATGCTGTGAACAAATTACTGATCAGCAGGATTTTTTGCATAATATGCTCAGTAAAATGCTGCTTTTTGTTGCACTTTATCAGCAACATGAAAAAAAAATATCAGATTTACAGTGTATAGTTTTAACATTTGCACTAGTATCATGTCAAAGTCTCTAATTAGAGAGAGTCATGGGGTTCTGACGTGGACTTCAGCTATACCCCAAGAGGTGTCTCTTATAATTTTTAATTTGGAAGACTTGTGATGAGTGTTCCTGGTTTGGGCTATCAAATGTGTTTGCCTGCCTATTCTCTGTTTCACACCTCACAGTGACAGGAGCAGTCACTGCTCCAGGATTTGCCAGCTCAGCAAACACCTGGCATCAAATTCACAGCACACACTGACTTGTTTCTGTCTCGCACTCCTTTCCTTTCCTGGAAAATTTGCATCCCCAGAGATACCTTCTTTTCAATGTGTTTTGTGTTTATATCTTTATGCCTGTTTGGAGGAGAATGGAATGAAGGTGCAGCATCTCCTTCTAAGTGGACATGCTTCAGGAGCTCTGTCACTGTGAAATTGCTGTGCCTCAGCTAGGTCTCCATCAGATTCTTGTGAGGTAGGGAGGGGGATTTGATAATAGAGATGGAGAGCTATGGCACAAAGATGCCATATTCTGCAAATATTTGGGCACTTGTTTAACTGACAAGAATGAATCCAATTCCCTGCATAATCTGAGGATTTCTGGGAAGCCAGCCAAACTTTTCACAAGAACGCACTTCGGCTTCACCACAGTTGCTCGGTAAAACACGAACTGAGTGGCTGCTGTGGGTGGGCAAAGTCAAACAGTGAATCCTGATATCCTAAGTCCTTGTGCTGTGTTTTAAGTGTAAGAACTCCTGTTTTTTTGCTTAGTTGGAGCCATCCTATCCCTCTCTCTGTTAGGACATTTAGTGAGGCACTGCAGAGTCAGCAAGAGCCCTGATGCCAGGAGGAGCAGTGGTCTCACAGCAGCCACTGTTTCACTTTCCGAGGCTGGCACTGCTCCCTCCTTACCTTGTGGGCCCCAATACATCTTCAATTCCACCGGCACGTGGATGTCACAGCCCGAATTTACCACAATGTTTAACACATCGGAAACACTGGTTGGACCGACTTAGCCCCATACTGGTGGCCCCTCAGCAGTACAAGCAAACCGCATCTCTTGCCCGGCTGTGCTGAAAAGGCTCTCGAGAAGAGACCAGTGCTCCCCGCAGGGAGGAGCCGGGGGTCCCCAGGCCCGTCGGTGCCCGCAGGGAGGGCAGAGAGGAGCAGGGGATCCCCGGGCCCGTCGGTGCCCGCAGGGAGGGCAGAGAGGAGCCGGGGGTCCCCGGGCCCGTCGGTGCCCGCAGGGAGGGCAGGTTCTGGTGGGGGGC
>JAHLSL010000044.1:2432101-2575677 GCA_025920805.1 Petroica traversi
CGTGTGTCCCGGGATGCATCCCGTCCTGCCCCGCACAGGCACCGGGACTCCCGGCGCTCCCGTCCCGGCGGGCGCGGGCGGAGCCGCCTGGGGGAGCCCGAGGACCGGCGGAGCTTGCGGGAATCCCGGTGCCTGTGCGGGGCAGGACGGGATGCATCCCGGGACACACGGCCTCTCCCCCGGTGATGGGCATCCTCTCCGTGGGATGACGGAGGGTGTGCGGGCAGGGCGGGATGCGCATCCCAAACCACTCTTTCCGCTCCCCTGGTGAGGGACATCCTCCCCGCGGGATGCCGGAGGGTGTGCGGGGCGGGACGCGCATCCCGAGCCACTGTTCCGCTGCCCCATTGAGCGCACCCTGCGCATCCTCCCGTTCACAGCGATCGCCTGCTTTACCTGGGCCATATTATGGTGTCCTGCGACAGGAAAGCCCTTTCTTTCATTGTGCGCCTGGTTTTGTACAGGAGCTGGTCTGAGCAGGAGATTCCTCTCCTAACTTAGCTCGCTGTCCATGCCCCGCCCTATGGTTACCACTAAGCTTTCCTACTTTGCCAGCCCAGGCCCTCCAAAACTGGAAATTAAATGTCTACCAGCTTCTTTGGTAGCCTGACCGAAGGCAGTGCAAGAAGCACCTTGGAATGGTGCACTGAGAGGATTCTTGGCTAGACCAACCTTTTGTGGCTAAAGCAGTGATTTCTGGCTGTAGCACCCATGTGACTTTGATTCCTCATTTATTGTCAATAAATGTGTGATTGACACAGGGGGAGTACCCACAGCGTTTATTTGCTAGTGACTGCAAAGTGGCTCAGAAAAGTCTGGAAGGGGGTGGCTCTTACAGAGAGCTGGAGTATTATGGAGTGAGATTCCCTTTAGTTGAATAGGAGACAAATGTGCAGCAGGTGTGCCCTACACAAGAAAAGTTTTCTTCTTGTAAAAGACTGAGCTGTGGAACTGCTTGGGCATGCTTTTCTAATCTACTGCTTTCTGTAATTTCCTCCTGTGAATTGATCACTAAAAGTTATGTGGATTGTCAGTCATCAGGCACCAAGGCAGATATACTCACTGTGCATCTGGAGAGGGCAAGGCACCCTTCTCACAGGTGGAAAAAGCCAATAATTTGGCTGTAGGCTGCAGTTTGGACAGGGGCAGTCCCAAAATTGTGAGTATTTTTTGACTGTTTACTTAAGAAACTTTCTCCATTTGCATTATGCTGTATAGAGCCTTCAGGCAAGATTGTTGTCTTTAGTAATGCTTGCTGCCATGGCTTAGCATAATGTGAAGGACTATTGCTAACAACTAACTATTGCTGATATTAGTTGCCATCTCTACTCTGTCAGTAGTCAGCTGGGTATCGTGAAAAATGCAGAACTGGCTTGTTGAATGAAAAACATCTTGTACAATATCTGCAGTAAGATAATATGTGTACAGTTATGTGAGGAGTGTGACTGGCACTTTGAAGTCATTGCCAGTAAAATCCTTGTAAATGTGGACAAATGAATAACCTGTAGCTAACAGAGTGCTAAGTAATGTAGACAGCTGTTTCTTATTTGGTTTTACACTAATTGCCGCTGCTGTTACCACTGCATTTGTGAGCTGATGGAGTTGCACATCATTGGTATACTCTTGGTGCAAATGTTGCCCTGGTACATCATGTGTTGATAAAAGCAGATGCTTTCACTTGGCTTTTAAATAATGGTGCTAGTTTTATAGGGTCATTAAAGTTCAGTGAAAAAGATAGAAAATGACTTGGGGATCCTGCCAGATATGCTCATCTTTGCATAGTGATCAAAGAAACAAGGAAGAAAAGAAAATCTGTAAACAATCTGTGAAATTATTTGGAATGAGGGTGTAGATAAAGGAGAGTGAGGGAAGGGGAAATGGAAAATTGGAATAGCCTGCCTGTCAGAATGTTTTGAGTAGGGTCCAGTCCTCTGTGAGGGATTGCAGGCAGCTTGTAACTTCTTGGTGGTGTTCTTTTTGAGCTTGCAGAAAGCTTTCAGTCTTAAGCTTTTGTTGAAGATCTGGGCTGAGATTCAGCTTCACTTACATGGAAAAAGCAGAAAAAAGTTTGCTGTACTACAGCTATTTTTTAAATTTTTTTTTGTGATTTTGCAGATGTATAAAATACAATGTCAGCTCTTTATGTTGAGGATGACAGTGTATGCTGGAGGTGGCCACAATCAAGCAAAGAAAGTTTAAACAGGAACCTTTAAGGCACATGTGATTTTTCTCTGAACTTAGGAAAAGTCCTTTTGGCTATTCATCTAAATTAAGTGGTGCCTGACTATCTGTAATTTTAATTTTGCTTCTCTTTGTGACATAAGCAGTCATGCTAACTTTGGTAGAGATTCTAAATAAATATATCTGTTAGTTTTGAATTTATATCTTAAAAGATCAAATGCAGTTTATAGGAAAAATGTCAGTATCAATCCTTCCTTTTCCTATCCATCAAAATCTTATCTTCCATAAGAAAAAATTGGGTAAGGACTGCAGAGATGAAGAAACTGGTGAACTATGTTTGAAAGTCACTTTTTCTTCACAAGCTCAGATACTTTGTATCTCTATCAAGGACTGTGAGATGAAGCAGAATAAACGTTCATTATATGCAGGGTGTAACTGCAGTTTGAAATGTCAGATGCAGCTTATAATTAGAAACAGGAGACTAAAACTTCATCTCTGAACATAGATCTGTAATGAATGGCTGATTTAAAATAAAGTGTACACAGAAAGGCATGAAACTGTTTAACTAAATACTTTTTACTATGTTATCTCTTAGTATTGAATTAAATATTGTCTCGCTTCTGTAATTATTTTAAGTGAAAATAATGATATGAAAGTGACTGATTGTACAAGAAAATATTTTTGTGTGTGTTGAATTTTAATAGTTCTATTTATGAATTATGTTCAACTGTGGACTCAAGGAAGAAATACCTGAATAAGCTGATGCAATGCTTTCTCATCAACTCAAAACAGTATATAATAAAAACTGCAACATTAAATAAAATAGATTGCAAGGATAAGTTAATTGGAAAAGTACTCTTGAGGTGATTAGTTCTTAAATGTTTTCTATGGACTGGTAAGGGAGATGGTATTTCAATTTTGCACTCAAAGCAAAAATGTCTAGTTCATGGGGGCTTATTATGAAGCTTCTGATTTCATCAGTGCATTCATAACCATAGAATTTTATGAACTATCAGTGAATTTGGTCAGCAGTGTGGATTCTGTTAGATGGAGGTCCTGTTAACCACCCCTGTGGGGAGAAGCTAACACGTTTAGCTGTAATGCTCCCTTAGCCACTTTGTTCACCCTTTACCATGCACAAAGAGACTTTGGAAGCAAGATATAGATAACTTTAAAACAGTTATTTACTGACTGAGAAGTGTGCCTGGTGACTAGCAACAGGCAAAGCACTGACATACCACTTCTAGGTAAGACACCTGCTTCACACCCTCACAGGAACAGCCAAGGTTGGGAGGCACCTTTGGAAGTCATTTGGTCCAATGCCCCTTTTCAAGCATGGCCACTTAGAGCCCGTCACCCAGAACTGTGTCTGGGTGGTTCCTGAATTCCACCAGTGAGGGAAACTGCTACTTCCCTGGGCAACTTGTCCCAGTGCTTGGTCACTCTCACAGTGCAAAAAGTGTTTTCTATCTTCAGAAGGAACAACTATGTTTCAGGTTGTGCCCATCACCTCTGGCCAGTCACTGGCCATGACTGGAAAGGGCTCCATGCTCTGTGTGCCCTCTCTTCAAGTTTTTGTTTATCTTAGTAATTTCCCCCCCTGCTTTCTCTTCTCTAGGCTGAACTGTCCTAGCTCTCTTTCCCCTTATATGAGGTGTTCCTATCCATTCATTATCCTTGTGGCTTCTTTCTGATCTGTCTCCAGCGTATCCATAGTGTTCCTTCACTGAGGAACCCACATCTCCAGGTGTGGCCACACTAATCCTGGCACCATTGCTGGCCTGGCAGTCACCAGTACTGGGAAAAGTTCACTTCTCTTGTGCCTTGATTCTCAGTATTGTTGATTTTTTTTTTTTTCTCCACAGCTTTTTGTGGTTGGTGGGGATTTTTGGTTTGTTTTTTTTTTGTTGTTTGTCTGTTTTGTTTTGTTTTTTGAGTCTTTGAACTGTTAACAGTCTTTCAAGAATCTTATGTCTAGCTGCAGATTTACCATTCCTGTCTATCATGGCTCTAGTCTGAGTGTTATTGCACAGCTTTCTTGCAAGCTGGCAGTTTCCTTAGAAGTTTCATTCAAGGTTATGCAGTTCTGCTGTGTCAAAACTAGGCCTTGGATCACAGATAGCTGAACCCCTAGGAGGAGGATTCACACAAAGCTGAGGTGTGAAATCAGTACGAGCTATGCTGCACCAATTCCCTTAGGAGGATGCACAGTGAATAGTAGCTGCAAGGTTATTTGAACTACTTTCAAAATAACTGGGTGTCTGCAGGAGAATCCTTGTAACTTAAGCCTTCCCTGTGCTGGACTTTTACCTGTCAATGTGATTTTGTACATGTTTCTGACGCTAATGGGGTTTGTAATTGGCTCTTTGCCTGATCCTAGACAGTGACAAATGGTGCTGATGTGGATTGCCTAGGGTCAGGGAAACTCTTTTATTTATGTGCCAGGAAAGGTTTATGTTGAATATTAGGAAAAATTTCTTCACTAAAAAGGTTCTTTTTCTCTTGAATGGGCTGTCCAGGGAACTGAAGCAGCCACCACTCGTGGAAGTATTTAAAAGATTCATAGATCTGTCACTTAAGGGGTTTAGTGGTAGAGTTGGTAGCATTAATTTAACTGTTGGAATTGATGATCCCAAAGGTCTTAGAGTAGTTCTATAATTCTAACAACAACAAAAAAGTGGCACAAAAATTATCACCAGAAATAGAGAAAGATGAAATTCAAGATGTTGTAAAGGGGTGATGGACTGACGGTGAGAATCAGGACACTGGCCTGCTATGTTATATGCAGGAAAGGGTGGCACAGTAGGTAAAATCTGAAGGAAGTTAAAAATAGGAACAACTTTTATGAAGAGACAAGAGGATACTTCTAGTATTTCCCAAGGGATAGAAGGATCAAACATTACAAGTGAGTTTTAATGAAAAAACAGCTGGTAAAGTTCTTACTCTTTTGAAATGCAAAGCAAAACTTGTATTGTCTTCACTGGCGCTGGAATTATTCCTGTCTGAGTGTCAGGAAAGGAAAAGAGTATCAGGAAAGAAACTAAATGTTTTCTTGTATTTAAAAGTTTAACAACTTGGAACTTTTGTTATCTACAGTGGAAAATCAGGTCAAACGCTGGGAAAAACTTTTTCCTTGGAACAGTAGTGCAACAGAAAAAAAATTCTGAAATAACTGGGATTCCATTCTTTTGAAGGTTTGATGAGCAGAGTGTGTCTACCATGAATACAGATACAGTTAATTCAGTTTTGGGGAGAAATGGTATTTCAGCGACACCCTTTGTGATTTTATGAAATCTTACGGAAAGTAGGCTTGCAGATTTGTATGATCCTTCCTACACACGAGACATAGCTTTCTTAAATTGTTAATATCTATACAGTACATGAAGGAAGCCAACATGTTTCAGACAGAAAGTCACACGAGTCAACAAACTGTGAAAATAATGGGGTTTGTTTGGGGTTGATTTTGATGTTGTTGTTTTTTTCTTGACCTAAGAGTTCTGATAGTGTGCAACTGGTAATGGTCCTATTTTGTAAACTGGCTATTTATTAATGCTCTTTGATCTATTTGCTGTTGTAATTTAGGTATTTGACTACTTAAAGTGGCTTCTATGACTTGCTAGTCAAGTGCTAGTTTGATGCCTTTGAGAAGTGCCACCCCTCTTGTGGCTAGAGATAAGTTAAGTGTGATGTGAATGACTTCCCCCTGCTCCTTATGAAGAGGGACAGAGGCTGCGGTATCTTTGTCGAAGAGACACTGCTTAAAGCTTCAGACATGGTGGCAGACATCAGTCATCCTCTGCCTACTGTTTTGTTAGCGATTGTTTTATGTACTGGAGTGGTGGTATTTTTGTGTGGTGGTGGTGAGGTTTGTGTGATTTATTGTTTTGTTTTAGTTATGCATTGGTTGCATTTTGTGAAGTGTTCAGTTTGAGAGCACTTAAATTGCAGCAGTCTTTATAGGATGATTTCTGCTAGTTTTGTTTTGGAAAGCAACTGATTGGATGACAAGACCATATGTGCTCTAAAATTCTCATTTTCATAGAATATGATGCTGAAGAATGACTTTTTCTCATCCGTGGTCTTTACTTCCTGCTGTAGCAAAACAAAAACTTGCAGGGTTCTTGTATCCAGTTGAAATTTTTTACAGCAGTGCTCTTTCCAGTGGTTTCCCTAATTAGGGATTGAATTTGGCACCTAAGTAAATGGATTTAGTTTGTTTCTTTAAAGAAGTCAAGAATATCAGACACAATTTGTTTTGAAGGCTTTGTAAAACCCTTTCTGAAGCATATTCTTTAAACTTTTTAGAGTTAACCACTCAAAGTGGTGTACTTGAAGGCAAGCAGTGATTCTCAGAAGGGTTAAGTGGAGGAGATTTAAAAATTACCCATTTTAGTCTGCAGTGGAAATGGACCTGCTTTGAACTGAAGTTTAACTGGTGTTCACAAAAAATAGTTTCACTGTGAAGATGTTTGTTTCCTGCCTTAAACAAACCTTTAATTTCTGCACCTTGGAAATCATGATGTTAATGTATTGATTTGCTTTTTTGTCTTATTAAGCTACCTTGGTCCTTCTTTTACAGGAATAAATCTGGTCCTGACAGTTTTCTTACATAAACACTATCTATGTGGCATTTAGAAGGTCAAAACCTGGTTTGTACTGAGAAAGTTTCATGACTTTTGCAAGTGATAGTGATGAAGCCAAATAAATGCATTCTATAGGAATTTAGGATCATAATTTGCATAAAGCAGTTTTACATGACATGAATTTTACTACCTTCCTTCCTACTATTCCTTTTGCTGTGGGCAGTTAGTCTGTAATCATTCCCTAAAGTGGGTACCCAGAATTGATTTCCTTAGTTGCACTCATGTCTTGGGGGTGGTTTATTAAGAAAGTAGTTATGTTTAACCTCCCAATTAGCAGGTGAATAATTATTACATGCTGCTGCATCCATTTCTCAGTGAGCATCCATTGTCTGATACGAATTTTTTTGAAGAGTCATTTTTTTAACTGTAACTGGAGGCTAAGTTGGGGTTGAGTGAAATAACAAAGAGACAATGTTGAGGATTTGATCAATTTGAAATGGTCCATTTCTCCTGCACTTCAAGACAATTAGGGAAGATGGATGCAACAGCTGACTTGCAGTGTAACTGATCTCCTGAAATTCACTGACAAAATATAAGCTGCACTCCAGGAATTCACACAGATTACCAGGTTTCCAGCAGAAAGCACAAATTCTGTAGAAGTGGTAGTAACCAGTGGGTACTGAAATGTATGGGGAAATGAAGGGCAGAGTAGCCCTAATGTTTTTCATGGAGCTATTGCCAAGAAACTTCAGTTGAACACAACCAGTTATTGATTGTGGTTTCCTTGGCTTAGTGATGATATATACATTAGACCACAAATACAGTTTCTCTAAAGTGATTCTCATGTGGCTTATCCATGGCTCTGATAGTGAAGCATTTCTGTAGTCTGGATTTTGTGCTGGGTAATTTTGTTTGTTTGTGTTTGTTAGTTTTTAAAAAATTGATTGTGGACACTGTAAGCAGATGGAAAGCACCCAGTGGAATTGCAGGTGAAAAACAAAGTAGAAGTTCATGTCACTTGTGTTGAAGTGGAGGAAAAATTAGTATGCAGCTACAAGCTTATGATGGATGTTAACTGCTCTTATTATCCATGTGTTGGGAGGAAAACACAGAAGATGACCTCTGTGGAAAAGGTAATGCATTAGGTGTCAGTAAAATGTCTTGTGAGCCTTGTAGAGGCTCACAAGGCTTGTAAAAAGTGAGGTGGTTACCTTTGGTTTGCTTTGCTTGCAATCCACCATGGAAAGAGGATTCCCTTGCAGAATCGTATGTGAACAGCAGAAAGTTTGGAGCAAAGGAACTGAAAGGTGTCAGTAAGGGTGGAGATGGATGGAGCTGCTGAGCATTTTGCAGGATGTCTTTCCTGAATTGTCTGTTATTCCCTAATTGCCTTTACAGCTGGGTTTATGTAGATGATGAACATCTGAAAGGGCCTTTTGTGACAGCTCCCATGGTGAAATCACTTGTGTTACCAAGGTGTGATGAGAGCTCATGCCATCCCTTTCCTATTGAATGATCTCTGTTTCTGGTATTTCTTTGTAAGTGATGTGGGTAAATGCTTGAAGCTGTGTGAGGGTACTGGTGTGAGGCTCTGGCAACTAGGAAGGCTGGCCATAACTGTTTTAAATAGTTTGATAGATCATTTGATGCTTGCAAGCATCCATGTATGTTTTCAGAGATGTACAGACTTTAAACAGAGAAGATTAAATGAACTTTGAGCATGATTTAGCAGCATAGCTTTCTCCAGCTGCCACTTGGCCCCTCTCTCTATGCTGCACTCATCACTACCCATGTTTTAAGGGAACACAAAGAAAAGCTGTGGGGTCTCAGAGCACTGATTTGGGGACTTTTCTTTTCAGGAAGGAGATGATCAGAACATTTCCCTATTGCAAGTAAGAAGCAAAGATACTTAAAAATCAACCCAAACAATCCCAAGGAAACAAGAGACTTAGAAACAGTTCTTGTTCATTGCTGGCAGCATTTTCGTTGACTTAGTAGTGTGTGCCAGGAATCCTTTCATTTTCAGCATTAGCCCAACTCCATATTTTCCTGTCCACTCATGAAGAAGAAACGTGAGGTAAAAATGCTAAGAGAGTTTTCTTCATTAATTCATCATTCTTCTTAATTCTTTCTTGTAGGGTGTGGGGTTTAAGGATTTCATGCATCTGGGATGCTTTTTAAATGGAAAGTGGGATGGGAAACACTAGTTTCCACTATGTAGTTTCTCTGGGGGGTTGTTATGCAGTGTGTAGTGTGCAGATTTGACTCCAAAAGTATAGCTAGTTTGGGACTTAGCTGCCTTTCCCAGTCTTTTTCTAGGATAAAGTATCTATTGGTATAATTTTTGAGCTGCAAACTCTCTTGGCTTCCAGTTATTTCTTTGAACTCAGTGCAGAATTTGCAGAGCCCAGTTTTGTGACTTTATTGAGGTTTTTTCCATCATAAACAATGCTCATAATGCACCAGACAACACTGAGTTGGGTAGAAGATGAGAAAAGAAAGCAAACCAAACAAACTGCAGTGACACAGTTTATTCACAGTATATTTCACAGTGTATTTTCATCTTATTTTCTTGTTAGTGGTGGAAATGAAAAAGAAAGATGTGATCAGTATCTCCAAATAAAATGTGAATATATCTGAATTTTTTTTCAGATTTTATTTGAGCTTTATTTAAACAAATTATGTATAAAGATTTTCAACAAAGATTTTTGTGTTTTATTCAGAGATAAGGAGGATAGGGCTTTTGCACTTATTTAATATCTGGCTCTTGGTTCTACTCAGCTCTCACTGTTAGACTATTTTATAAGATACTTTAAGGAGTTTATGGTTCTCTTTAACTGAATTATCAAGACAAAAAACATACAAAACCCCTCACAAACTATCTTCTAATTACTTCATATTTGTATAATAACTCTTATTTTTCTGATTTTAAAATGATATTGGAATCATAAAATGGTTTGGGTTTGAAAGGAACCTTAAATGTGTCCTAGTTCCAACCTCTCCATGGGCAGGAACATCATCTAGCAGGTCAAATTGCTGGGGTCTCCATCCGACCTGACCTTGAACACTTCCAGGGATGTGGCATCCACAGCTTCTCTGGGTAACCTGTTCCAGTGCCTCACTATCCTCACAGCAGAGAATTTCTTCTTAGCATCTGAAAGAGCAGAGATTTAGATTACTCCCTGTCCCCCGTGCCCTACCACTATCTGCCCGAGTAAACAGTTGCTCTCACTCTTTTTTTATAAGCCCTCTTTTAGTACTGAAAAGCCAAAATTAGATCTCCCCAGAGTTTCCTTTTCTCCAGACTGAATAACTTGGCTTGTTGAACTTCTTCTTGAGGTTATCATGGGCCAACTTATCAGGCTTGTCCAGGTGCCTCTGGATGGCATCCCATCCTTTTCTTTCTCTACTTCAACTGCACCGCTCAGCTTTGTGTCCTCTACAAACTTACGGAGGGTGCACTCAGTCTTGCTGTTTATGTCACTGGTAAAGGTGTGATCCCAAGACAGAGCCCTGAGGAACACCCCTTGTCATCAGCCTCCACTTGGCCACTGACCACAAGTCTGGCCACATCAGTCCAGCCACTTCTTCATCCAACAAATAGTCTGTATTTCAAACCCACGTTTCTCCAGTTTGGATATAAGGATGTTGGTGGGACTGTGTCAGAAGCTTTACAGAAATCTGGGTAGATGACAACGACTGGTATTCCCTTGTGGATCATTGCTATCACTCCATCATGGAAGGCCACAAGATTGGTCAAGCATGATCTGACCTCAGTACAGGTGTGCTGGCTGTCTTGGATCACCTCTTTGTGCCCTAACATTGCTTCAAGGGATGTGCTCCCTGAACTTCCCAGGCACAGATGTAGGCTCCCTGATAGATTTATTTCTTCCCTTTTTAAAAACAGGAGTAGTTTCCCTTTTTCCAGTCACCAGGAACTTCACCTGACTGTCATGACTTTTCAAATATGACGGAGAGTGGCTTGGCAACAACATCATCTAGTTCCCCCAGGACTTTGGGATGGATCTCATCAGGCCCTGGAGACTTGTGGCTGCTCAGTTTCATCAACTGGTCCCAAACCTGCTCTTTGCTTACAGTGGGACGAACATCATTACCCCAAGCCCAGCCAGGAGGTTCAGGAAGCCTGAATTATATTTCTAAACCATTGACCTGGATTGAAGTAGATGTGCCTTCTGGCTTTCATTTGTCAGGAAACATTTGTCTTTGCTTGCAGGGTCAGGTGAATAAAGTATTTGATTTTTAATTGGCCACTGAACCAAGTAACCATAAATGCTTTGTTCTGCTAGAAATCTTTATCTAACTTGTTACTTATTTTGAAAGAACAGTTAAAGATTTTTATTTTTTTTTAAGATTTGGGAGGGTCAAATTAAATATTCCTTTCTTGAAAAAAAAATTATTTTCTGAAGTAGCTTTCATGGCAGCAGAACACATAGGTGGCCTTAAAAGTCAACAGCAAAGATTGCTAGTCCTTAGGTGCATCGGCTGGTGGTTAGAGGACTTTCTGTGAGTAAACTGAAACTTTCCTTTTTCTGTAAAATGTTTGTACTTGGAGCTGGGCCAGAGGACAAGAGAAGTGCCTGGATTCCCTGCTCAGCTGGCTGAGGCAGGAAGAGAAGGTGCCTCTGGCTTCAGCCTGGTTTCATCTACTATTGGAGTTTATTGCTGGCAGGGGCACACTGACTGATGCAGCATCAGTTAACTGCATTATTAACACTACTGTTTGGAACAAAATTGTTATTCAATTTTCAGTTGAAGGGATTTGGCAAAGTGAGTGGAAATTTTGAATAGCTTGGTGTATCAGAGGGACTGAAACTCTGGGTTATTGGTTTTATTATCTGAATAATAGCTCTTACCCCATCCTATTCAACTTGTTTGGACCCTCAGACATTGTTGTGATTGTGCAAGGTATTACCAGATGCCAAGGGAAGCAGGTGACTCTCAGCTTCTTTTGCTCTTCTTCCTGAAGGGTGTTTTAGGGAAACAAGGCTCAGGTATGAGGCACACCTGGGCAGCAATGCCAGGTGACAGATCTGCCTTCTGTCCCTGTCATGACCTTGCTTACCTGGTGTGTGTATTTGGGAGCTGATTTTAACCCCCCCAGGAAGGAAGAGCCAATATGAAAGGCTGAAACAGGAAGAAAAGGAAGGGAAGATTAAAAAGGAAACAGGCTTTGAAGTCACGCTTTGAACCCTGAAATCTTACAAACATTGTATGTGTGGCTCCTCTGTGCTGTGACAAATGAGTCACAAACATTGCTGCTGTGCTTTTTAAAATCTGTGTAAAGAAGGGAAGTAATGCTACTCTAGCTCTTCTGACTGGGAAGCAGCAGGGTTATGGGATTTGTCTGCAACCATACAAGGGACCTGTGGCAGTGAGGCACCAGAAGAGGGATGTCTGAACTTCCACTCCAGCACACATGCTAACAAAAAATGCTAAAAGAGTATTTTTCAATATTTTGTGCATGCTGGGCAAAAAGAGCAGAAAGCTTGATCTCAAAGTTTTGATTAACTTCTATTCAAACAAATTAAATGTCAGGCAGAAATAGTTGTTTGTGATATATCAGTAGTGCAGGTATGCTTTTAGTGTATACAGAAGCCCTTGTGGAAAAATTACCGTTTATGGAGAGATTTAGAGCTATTTCTCTTCCATGAGCTATTTACTACTTCAACTGAGCTAACATCTATTAAACATTCATTCTAAGTACAATACCCTCAAGAGTCAATTTAGGAAAACTGCAATACCTCTTTCTAGGCTAAAAATTGCTCTGTATAATGCATGTAGAAAAAAATCCATTAAATTATTTTTTCTGCTCCTCACAGTCTTTATTATATTTTGAGATTAATTTTTTTTATGAGGTAGTAGAGAAGGAAAGAAGAAAGCTCCTTTGTCGGATGCATAAAGGGACAGTCAAAGCTTTTGTGTGTAAGGGGTTTTTGGAATGATGTCTTCAATTTTCTTCTCTTTTAAGTTTTGTATGTTATTGTGACTGCAAACTTTCACAGTCCCATTGTCATAAACAATAGTCTTTAGAGCTTTGGCATCTTCCTGCCTGGCAGTCAAATGGGTGCGTAGAAAACTGCTGAAGACAGTGACTTAAATCATGTTGCAATACACAGCTAGCCTGTGCAGTATTTACTTCAAGTGCTGTATACCATTTTAAAAACATTGTGCCTGCAGCAGTGGATGATGTTTGAGAATTAGCATCGCATTTGATTACTGTTTGAGAAGACAAGCAGCTGCCTTGGATTGAAGGTAAGAGAAGAGATGCTGCTGAACCACAGAGCTCCCTGAGCTGAATGCTTGTGTGGGGGTGGGAAGGAGGGTGATGCAGGTGAGACCTGCCTAGAGGTGTTGGTGGGAAACTGGAGGGATCGAGCTGATGTTCTGGGTTGGGTGTGGGTGGAGAGGTTCTGGGGTCTCCTGACCTTACCCTGGTACCGTTGTCCCTCTCTCTTAGAATTGAACTTTACTGTACATTTGAGGGTTACTGGTGTTAAGGGATTAAGTGGCATTAAGAGGCACAAAGAACTGGTGCATGTCAGACTTGAGAAGGTATTGAGGGATGGGACAACAGCCCAGTGAAGGCAGGGAACATTTTTTTCTTAGTCTTTAGTGTATTTTTTAAATGAGATTATACAAAGATTTTAATAGATTGGGTATTCTCCTGGCCTAACATTTTTTAAATGAGAATGTTTTAAAGAGACAAAACCAAAAATATTATCTTGGGACTTTGTGCAAGGAATCTTTGTTCTTTTCATTGCTACAGTTGTCCACTATACATAATATTTACCTGTGTTTCAGTGAATCCCCTCCCATCCTCCTTCTAATCAGCTCTTGCCAAGCACAGGAAGGGGATTCAAGTAACCAATACCAGGCTCTAAACTTTGGGTCAAGGAGGGCTCACAAGTCACTGTGAGTCAGGTGAGCCTCACTAACTCTCGCTGCTTGTGCTCTGAACTTCTAACTTGGCTAACTAAACTAACCCCAGCTAAAAACCATTGGCTGCAAAAACTTTATTCATTTTTTGCACTATTTGAGGCTGATGTCATCTGCAGATACGTACCAGCACCATGTTTCTGTACAGGTCTGCAAGCAGAACAGATGTGTCAGATGATTCTAGTCTAAATCTGTTTAACTCGTTTAACCTGCTTTGTGTGGGGAAGTGGGTTTGAGTTGGCTCACTGACTTTGCTGGACGGAGATTAGGGAGTACTTTTTACCATCAGAGCCATGTGAAAGGGATAATGACAGGTAGCACAGCTATCTACAGAAGATATCTTAGTAGAGCCCGTGATTTTTTGCCAGTTCGTATGTCTTACATCCATATAGGCTGAAGAGGTTAAAATGTGTAAAAGCTCAAGTTGGTTCAAACTCAGCTAGCAAGTCTGGTTTGATTTATACCTGTTATGACTATGGTAGAGGATTTCTTAAATTTGATGTCCCAGCAAAGTCTTTTCAGTGTAGACAAAGGCATAGTGTTGATTGTTCCACCTCATCTAGCTATGATAAGCTCTGCTAAATAGGAATCTCCCTTTATCAAGAAATGCAGCATTAGGTTGCTATTCTGAGTCCAGATGAACATGTTTAAAGCTGTTTTCAAGCATGCAGATGTACGTAAGAAATTTATCTCTGTAAACATCCAACAAGCCCAGCCAGACCAGTTGGGGACCCTGGCTTGAGAACCTGTTAATTGCTGGTGGATTTGTTTTGTTTTTCTCTACTCTGTGTACTATACTGTGCTTGCTGGATTCTTGCAGTCAGACTGAAGTTTGCAGTTCAAAACGCAGATTTTATTTTATTTTATTTTTTACCTGTTGTTTTCTCACATGACACTTCTGCCATTTATCTTACGTTATAAAATATTAAAATTGAACTCTAGGAGTCCTATTTTCCCAGTTTAAAGTAATTTTTTATCTCAACGGGAATCAGTGGCACAGCATTTAGTGCCACATAGGAGTGTAGCTGTAAAACGTTTTTCATTTATTTTTTTTCTTTTTCATCTTCCCCCTTATAAAGTATAAATTGCTACTTTACTACATTGTAAAGCAGCAGCAATTTGGAATATTTATTTCAAATAATTTCTTAAAATTCCTAATTATTTCATAGTTTCTTTTTTTCTATACATGGAATATGTTAGAAAAATAGTTGATTGATGGTAAGAATGATAGGTTAGTAGAACAGGACTTGGGAAACTCAAATTCAACTTTCCCAACAGAGCTTCAGCAGATCACTCTATCCAATTTGTGGTTTGTGTTTGGGGCTTTTGTGTTGTTGCTTTGATTTTTTTTTTAATCACCCTGATGATTAAAAACCATGGGGAGGGATAAAACGCATCCTTCAAATGACAGGTTGAAAAGATGGTTCTTAATTTTGTATCTTCCATTTTGGAGACCACAAAAAGTTCACCACTTGACCTCTCAGTCAAGTGGTATTTCCCACCCAGTTTTATACGACAGCATTAACTTCAGCCACAGTGAGCAATTGCCCAGTCAGTTTGCAGTATGTGTCTGTGAAAGGCTGTTAACACAAGCGGTGACTCAGAGACTTTATAATGTTTTGCAGTCTTTTTTTGTGTGTTATATTCATAGATATTTTTCTTTTTTTAATCCTAGATTCCATATCTAATGTAGGAGTTTCAGGGTTAATTTTTTCCATTCTTCACAGTTCCAAACATATTCCCCTTCCCCTCCAGATGGGAGCATAGCCTTCATATTGCAGAGTCTATTGGGCTGAGAGTCTCCTATAATAACACAAATAAACTTCCCAGAATGACTTTTGCACAGAGCTCTACTCCATTCTACAGAGTAATGCACAACTGTAAAATCAGCCATATAAGTCAAAACCTTGAGAGGTGCATTGCTTTAATACTTCAATTTGCTGTGAAAAATTGCCAAAGCCTATTTCCAGTCCTAGTAATTCCTTTAAAAATTGGTTTTTCATTATCTACTTAGCTAAATAGCAATTGTACCCTTTTCTGAATATAGACCATTAAATTAGAATAGGTTTAACATTTTCCTCTTCCTGCATCCAAATTCCTTGAGGCTCAGGAGACCAGACCATGCCTGATGGAACAGAGCAATTCAGTAACTTGATTAAAAGGACTGGACTGCTCAACAAATAGGCCCAGCAAAGGTCCTGTGTTGAAGCTTTCATGCACCAGCCGTTTAATTTCAGAATGACATTCAGTAAATTAACTAATCAAAAGGACTTGCATAAGTGAGTTAGAGGTGGCTGAACTTGAACTACGAAAGCAAGCACATAGATTGAATAGCAAGGCTGATAATCATATTGTTGTTTTCCTTTAAAAGGAGGGTACATGCTGGGACACCCATCATATCAACACTTCACAGGTACACTGATAGCTCTTGTGGAGGGAAACAGAGTCAAAATGAGGACTTTCTAGGAATTTGCTTCTGCTCTACTGTTTAAGTGTTCACACCAGTATTCCAGATCCCATCTTCAAATCCCACATTTCCAGCTCCTGTTCAAGATGTCCTGATAAAAGGGCTGCAAAGCAATCAGTGCACTGCCAGAGCAAAAGAAAAGATCAATTCACTCATAACCACATAGGGAATCTCATTACTGTGTGAATTAGAAGCAGTTCTCCCCATTGTTATTCTGGAGGCAATGAAATTCCACAGTATTAGGAGCAGTGCATTAGTAACAACATTTCCTGGACCAGTCACATAATTTTTCATCATCATTATCTAGATATGCCTTAAATGAGAAGAGATGTGATACCAGCACTTGAAGCATTAGAGAAGGCCATTCCAATACAGCACAGGGCTCAGAAAGGGGTTTTTGACAGGCAGTGGGCATTCATGTGCCATGCTGACAGGGTCATGGAGAGGCAACCACTGGTCTTTTGCACCCATCTCTTCTGCTGAACAAGGGAAATAGCATACCTCCTGGACAACAGGCCAAAGCACGAACCTGGGAGGAAGGAAGACAGAAATAATTCTGAGGAAACAGGCATTTTTCAGGCTTTGGGTAGTGATTTCTGGCTTTTTAAAAAATTTAGTTGGTTTGGGGTTTTTTAAAATAAATAGCAAAGCCCTAGAGTTTAATGAGTTACTGTGTTTCACTGCAGGATTGCTGAATCACAATTCTTCACATGCCCAACTTGCAGCACCTCTCTGTGTGCCACTGGCTGTCCCACACAGCCCCAGTGAAAAGCCCTGCGGGCAGCTGTGTGCCCAGCTCTGCCTGCTGCAGCCAACACACGTGCTCCTTGCTGCAGCCTCTTGCACAAAGGCACAGGGAGCTCCTGACACCAGCAGATCCCCTCCAGTGCACAGCACTGATGAGCCTTCACGTAGGCACCAGTGACCTGAAGCAGAGCTCTGCCTCGTCATTCAAAATTCATCTTGCATGTATTCTTGTCTTTTAGAATTAGGCCTTTTAACAGCTCTCCCATTTCCATTTCTGATTCATGAACAGCATCTGACAGGTCTAGGATACTCACCAAAACTGGCAAACTATAATCTCACAAATTAAAAACAGCCCTTCCTAAAACTGCTTTTTCTTTTTAAAACACCCACTAGTCATAACATTAATTCAGCTACTACAGTTTGCATGGTGTTCGTATTTTACTTACATCTATTAATGTAAAGGAAAATTAAATTAAGTACAGGAGAAGCTGGGAAAAACATTCTTTGGACCCCATGCTCTTTTAAACAGCCTTTTCTAACAGATGACAGATTCAGGTCAGGAAAAGTCTTAAAATGGGACACTATTGCCACAGATAACACAATGAGCAAGTAGTTAGTGCTCTCCCCCACCCTCACCACAACACACCCTCAAGAAGACCTGATTTAAACACATTTGTTTTCACGATGCTTTGGAAACCTTTGACCGAGTTTCTTTTGCACTTTTATCTACCCCATAGCGTGTGTGGCGCAGACCCGTAAACAAAATGCTGACTTTCAGGTAGTCACACTTGACTTCCTTGTAACCAGAAAAGCAAAAGGAGTGGAGAAGAGTTGCAGAAACCCTTCTGAAATAACGCATCTAGAAAATAGGGAGGAAATAGATACATATGTTTATGTATATCCACTAATCTCTCACTATTTTACAAACTAGTAATCTTTAGGGGAGACCTGGTTTTCCATCTTTTCCAATTTTCTCTAGACACAGGAACTAGATCTGTTTCTATGTCTGTCAGACATTACAGAATCATTGTAGAAGTATTTTTTTGTTGTTTCTTTTATATCTTTGTTGCTGCATCATCAGGTCTTCCTTAGCCTAATACCTAAGCAGTGCTACTTACTGAGTTTCTCATTCAGCAATTTCATTTTCACCCAAGAGCTGCAAGAACCTGCTCTAGCCTGTGAAAAACTGAGAGGCACATTAATTACACCAAAATCCAGATATAATTCAACTAGGGGAGTGCAGTATAACAAATGTAACTCACAACATGCATAGGCTACCCTCCCCTGGACAAAGACAGCAGCTTGAAGTTCTGATCTAGCAGCCACCTCTTGCCTTAAGGATAGAAAAGGTCACTGTGTTCAGGAAGGTTGTTACTCTGCCTAAGAATCACTTAGGTTTAGAAGTGAGCCTAGGATTTATCATTGAGTCAAAGGACAAACTTTTTAAAAGACAGAAATTATACAACTTAAAATGACAATGAAGTCATTGCATCCATAGTACAAAGTACATGTAACCAAATACTGTAACCAACCACATACACTCCCTATTGAAGCAAACTCAGTAAGGCTCTTGCTTAATGGGTAGGCTCAGCTGTTCATAATTGGTTTATAACATTAGTTCAGTATTTTCCTTAGTTGTTATACTATGAACTTGAGATTGTTTTGCCAAGGGATCTGTTACTTAAAAAACTCATAGACTTTTTGCAACATATTTAATGTATAGAAAGAAGGAAATAAGAAAGAACTAGGAATTTTATGAAATTATTTGAAACATTCCAAATTGCTGTTGCTTTACAATGTGCTTGCAGTACTTCTTAAGGGGAAAGAAGAAGGGGGAAAAAAAGAATGAAAAACCTTTTAGAGCTACGCTCCTATGTGGCCTTAAATACTGGGCTATTGATTTTCATTGACATAAAAAAACTACTTTTATCTGGGGAAACTAGGGCTCCCAGAGTTAAATTTGAGTATTTTTGTAAAGAAAGATAGATGGCAAAAGAGTCATGTGAGAAAATAAAAGGTAGAAACTAAAATAAAATCTGCAGTTCGATTTCCAGAATCTAGCAAGCACAGTATAATACACCGAGTAGAGAACAAAAAATTAAAAAAAAAAAAATCCACCAGCAGTCGGTGAAAAACTAGGCAACCAATAGCTTGGGGCTGTCCCTGACTCTTTATTTAGTTTTGTCTTCAAATAAAGAAATAAAAGATATTAAGAGTCACCTGAAGCTGATTGCATCAAAATACCACCAGCACTGAGGTATTCATCAGTGTACTTTATGCTGAGACCCTGGCAGGAGGTAAGAGAGGTACAGGAGCAAAGTACCTGAACTGTAATTTTGTAATTCTCTTACAGAAATTATATCTTATTTAACTTGGAGGAAGAATGTGAATGATTGCAGGTGATGCACAGTTTGTCTCTATGACTTCTTAAAAATGTTTCATCTTGAAGAGTGCTGTTCTTCTGGCGGACTATACCTATGCTGGAAGGTACAGGTAAAAACAGTATAGAACTTCCAGACATCCCAGATCAGAAAAGGCAAATGAAATTAATTATACCAGGAGGTTGTTTTGGGTTGCTGAAGACAAAAATCCATTTAGCAACCTCTCAACAAAAGAACACATAAAACATGGAGGAGCTCTACTTTAACCTGCTGTGGGGTGTACAGTGGTCTTGATAGATCAATCAGTTGAAGCAATAACTTTTTAATGAATAAAATACCTGCATTAATATTTCTATTTAAGTCTGCCTAAGCCCTAGTTCTTGCTCATTCTCAGCCTGAGTTCACAAATCACATCCCTCTCTAGAGCACCTTAAATAGAGCTGACAGAAATCATCACCCTGATGCCCATTGTGTGACAGAGGCTCATCAGGATTTTCTCAATTGTCTCTGTGAGGTCTGGCAGGAGAGAGCTGGCAGAACAGGAAGAGTATTGGGTCCTGAAAGTTAATACCATCCTCCTTTCTGGTTTTATTTGCAAAATATCGGGGTTTGCCAGTTGTTCAGCTGCCCTTCTTGGATGCAAATTCCCAGATAATAATCTGGCCATCCTAGTTTAATTATTTAACCTAGGACAATAATTAGGCTTTGTGTGCTTTAAAAACTCTAATCTTGTACAGATATATGTGACTGAATAATTGATGAGGAAAGTAAGTAGGAGACCTCTGCAAATGGTTCCACACAGTGCTAAGACAAAAATATCTCTGCTGTACAGACCTTGTGTAGGATCATCGTCTTCTCATGACAACCAGTGCAAAGCTGATAAAAACAGGGAAATATATGGCCTTACTCTAAAGCTGTGTATAAACACACATATTCTCTTTCTGCTGCTTTTTCAGGAATGTTTCTAAGCTTGACTGTGGTGAAAGCACCTTTCTCAGTAATGTCTTCATGTGACTTTGTAGCAAAGGGCTGAATATTCCAGTTATTGTACTTTGTAGGTCTAATGCATTAAGTATTTTCCAGATCAGTATTAAATTAAATACATGGTGGTCCCAGCCTGTGCTTTACATATGCTTATATAATTCCTTTATGACCAGAGGTCAGTTCTCCTCCTTGTGGGTGCCAGACACTTATAGGAAATTCAAACACCAGAAAAAGAATCAATAAACTTGCCATATTATATTCTGGATTTTAAATAAAAAACATCAGGAGTATTGTGCAATGCTATGAAGCATATTCTGTAGAGCAGCTAGGTAAGAGATATTCTTAAAACAAAAGACATTATTGATCATGCTGAGACTTATCTATTTCTTGAATGGTGCTTCTCTGGAGACACTGAATTTCTTCTTGAACACTTTTGTGGCATTTGTTTGACTGATTTTGTTTGCTTTGTTGTGGGTTTTGTTGGGTTTTTGTTTTGTTTTGCTTTTTTTTAAATACCATTCCTACTTTCAAATGAATGAAAGGATTGAAATTTGTTGTGGAAAGAATTAAGCCATTGGGGATATAAGTCTGGGTAGAGACCCATAATCAAGAGATGATGGGAAATGATGAATAATATTGCTGAAGGTTTTCTGAACAGAGCAATTGGGGTAGACCAAGGCAGAATCAGTTTGAAAGGATTCTGCACATGTTTTTAAAGGCAAATATTAAAAAACAAGCATGGCATCAATCACAGACTGTTTCACCTGCAAAATATTCTGAAATTTTAAAGTTAGGCTTTTAGGCTTTTTAAAAATTTGGGTCTGACTAGATGACCTCCTGAGATCCCTTGAAGTTTTTGCTAACTCTGACTCTTCACCTTTTTTTCCACTGGCCCAAACTACTTGTTAAATTTAATTTCAAGTGGTTTTGTTTTCAGTTAAATTCTGTTTGTTGGGAATATATTGCTTATTTTGAGCAGGCAGCTGCTTTTTCCTCACTCTAATAATAATGAGTGTGAATGGAAAGGTACAAGTTGAAGGAGGACTGCTAAAAACGGTGTCAATACTGTGGGTGTATAGTCAGAAGTTAAGATGAGATAACACTTGCATCAACTATGAACTGTTATTTGGCACAGCTCTGCTTGAAATCAATGGCAACTACATCAGCATTTTTTGTCTCCATGTTTTTTCATGTTATTTCAACTTATATAATCCATAAATTCACTTAAGCCTAGCAGAAACCTTTTTGTTTCTAGACGGTGCAGCTGTAGTGCAATCTCCCTAATTTTGTCATTTGTTTTTGTATTGAGAATGTAACCCCACTGTTGACATGTTGTTAAGGTTTCTGCACTCAAAGGTCAGCTCTCCCTGGAGTCTCCTTTTGTCTGGAAGATGACATATATAAAAATTTTATAACAGTTCCCACTAGTTTCAATCCCCCAATCTTGGGGTCAATATGGCTGTTCTTCTCCACAGCCTATCAAGTGCAACAAATGCCTTAGGTGAGCAAAAAAGAGGTTGGAATTAGGTTCTTCTAAGCAAGACTTGTTTGCATAAAGGTTTAAACCTGGTCACATGAGTGCTGGTAAGGCTCCTTTCACTTCAGATGAAAGGAGCTGCCAACACTTACACATATAAAACAGCTGATCTTTTGAAATAAGATACTGCAAGAATGGGTGCACCTGAGTGTAGGGCTACACTTGTAGCTGTGATTTTTTTTGACATAACCTGCTCTTTGCACATAATTTTAAAAAGTAACTAATCTTCTCTTAGTGTAAAACTTCCAGCTATTAGGAAGAGGATCCGGATCATCAAAGGATATTCTTTCTTTGATTTGTGTGAGAAGATTTGCCTTGGTAGTCCATGTATGTGGAATAGCAGTTTGCTCCAAGTGGGCTTGAGAGCAGAGGCTAGAATGCCACTTGTCCTTCAGCCACTGTAAAAGTAGGGTGCAAACAAACACTTGTGGCTGAAAAGCTGGATTTCAGAAGTTTCCATCAGAAAACTTTAGATAAGGTCAAGGCAATTATTTTTTACTATAGACTTACTCCACTGTGATTAGCACAATGCCCTAGTGCCTCTGGAGACTATTATGCCCCTGGACATTATTATGTGGATAATAAGATTAGCTTAAAAGCTTGGAGAGTCACTAAATTCATATTTTCAGTGTGGGATAAATTTTTCTCAAACAGCATGACTTTTCATAATTGATTGCATATGTTAAAATGTCAGGCAGCATCCTGCTAAGTTTATTGATGAAGGCAATGGCTGAAATGTAATATTAAGGGGAAAAAAATAACACAGCATCTAACAAACAAATCACGGTTTTCTTTTAAATCTACTCTTGTCACGATCTCTTTGAAGGATGCTGCAATACATCTTTGAGAAGGAATATTACAGCTCATTGAATATTTGTGAAGGATTAAGACATCTGTCCTCCTGGCCAGCTCTTTAACAGGGAGGATGTTGCCAGGGCCAAACCTCCATGATGAAACTATTTGGATGAGCTGCTCCCTTTTACCTTTGTAAAGAAGCCAAACTGTCAAATACCTTAACACTAAAAAGATTTATTGAGATATGCGGTGATTGTGAAGGGTTCAGATAGCTTTCATCACCATTATTTGATCTGATATATGCCCCACTGGGGCTGATTGATCACTTGATGCTTATGAGGAGATAAGTGTGTGAACTGGACTGAGTGGTACTGATTGAGCTGCCAGGTGCCATTACAAACCTTGGGACAATTCCAGCATTAGGTGATCCTGTGGTCTTATATAATGTGATTGCTTGACAGAGTAGGTCAACTTATTTACCAGGTTGTTTTTTGGCTAGTATATGTTTTTGGTTTTTGGTTTGTTTTTGGGTTTTTTTTTTTTTGTGTGTGTGGTTGTTTGGACTTTTAGTTAGGGGATGAGAAAATAATATCTTAACAGCTTTCTCACTTCCTGCAAGTGTTAAATTTTCCCAGCAAAATAAGCAAACATGGACAAGTGACTTCTTTCCAGTCCTCTGCTTCTATGTTTATATGTAACTCCAGACCTGCAACCTT
The DNA here is from genome assembly GCA_025920805.1 of Petroica traversi. Lineage (NCBI taxonomy): Eukaryota > Metazoa > Chordata > Aves > Passeriformes > Petroicidae > Petroica > Petroica traversi. Next base: position 2,455,450 of record JAHLSL010000044.1, read on the forward strand.
CTGTTTTCATGGATAAATGAATAATTAAGAAAACCCAGAGAAAGACACAGGGATTGGATTAAAGACTTAATTTCTTCAGAATATGGAGAACATTCACAGAGTGCTGTGCAAATTGATGAGTCACATGAAATTATTTCAGTCAGTAATGCCAGCAGAAATTCATCTTGGTGGATACTGAAAACAGGTATAAATCATATTTTAAAGAATTAAAGCACTGATAAGCTCCAAGGAGTTGGTTTTCTTCTGACATATTGGGTGGGAGAGACAAATGCTTCTTTTAATATGGGCATAATCTGATGTTAACCTAAAAATTTTGTTTTCTTCAGGAAACATTTATGCTTGTCTTGCTGCAGGTTTCACAACACTTTATTTTCAGTACCTGTGATATTAATGAAGTTGGGATGCTGTTTTGCATCACTTTACACTAAAGATAACCTAAAGTTATTATTAAGGTCTTCTGACACTTCACACTACACTATTTCATTCTGAATTGCCTACTGACTTTAGAAAACCTTTATGCTGGAATTTGTGTTCCTAACTGCAAAGGAAAGCCCAAACATTGCTTAAGTAGAGTTCCAAGAAAGGGACTTTCTTATACTTTTAAAATAAAACACAGTGGTCTTGTCTTTGAACAAGACTAGGTCCTCTGTGTTGTAGATGAGGGAATTTCCTCGGCCTTTCTCTCAGGAGAGGTGCTCCATTCCGCTGAATGTCTCTGTTGTATCAGGACCCCAAGGGACACTACTTGTCACTCATTTCCATCTGGACATCAAGCTGTGTATGCTACTGTCTGGATGTCACCATCCAGCCAATTCCTCATCCACTGAAGAGTCCATCTCTCAAATCTGTATCTCTCCAATTTAGAGACAAGGATGTTTGGGGAACCCTGAGAAAAGTCTTACTGAACTCCAGATAGTTGGTGTTGGGATAATTTTTTCCTTGTCCACTGAAGTAGTCACTCCATCACAGAACGCCACCAGGTTGGTCAGGCAGGACCTGCCCTTGGTGAGTTTGTGCTAGCTGTCCTGAATCACCTCCTGTCTTCCCTGGGCCCAGCACAGCTCCCAGGAGGATCTGTTCCAGGATCTTCCCATGCACAAAGATGAGGCTGACAGGTTGGTAGGTCTCAAGGTCCTCCTTTCTACACTTTCTAAAAGCGAGTACAATGTTTCTCTTTTTCCAGTCACCTGGGACTTCATCTGACTGCCATGACTTTTCAAATTTTGTGGAGAGTAGCTTGGCAACTTCATCCACCAATTCCCTCAGGACTCTGGGATTCATCTGTCAGCCCCCAGAGACTTACGTATGTTCAGATTCCTCAGGTGGCCACAAACCCGATCTTCTCTTGGAGTGGGAGGGATTTTTCTCCCTCAATCCCTGTCTTGCAGGTCATCCTCATTAGAAATACAGGAACAGATTGCCAGTGAAGACTGAGACAAATAAAACTCGAGTACCTCAATTTTCTCTTTGTCTGTTGTTACCAGTTAGCTCAAGTTTGTCTTTCCTCTCTTGGCAAAAAGAAGTGAGAGCTGTGTTTGAGAAGAGAAATAACAGATTGACTTCTAAGAAAAGGGGGAAAGTACACTAGGCAAGGAAGTTGTAAGGGCTGGGCAACACTTTGGTTGTATTTGGAAAGAGCTTGGATGAGTAGGTGAGAACAGAGGAGAGATTGATGCTGTGGTAAGGATGAGGTCTGAGCTCACATATATGAAATAGAGTCCTAAAGGATTAGATGGGAAGATAAGGAGCCTCCTGATCAAGATGATTTGGGTGTGAGGAGCAAAAGGCAAGGAAGGGTTTCTTTTTGAAACAAACCAACCAGTGTGGTGTTTTCCTTTCTCCCAAAACTCCACCCCAAAAAAGAAATAAAAAAAACCCAAACCAAAAAATGTTTGTGGGAGACAGAGCAGAGTGGGTTTAGAAGCACTCAAGTCTGGAAGCTACTTGAAAAAGGAAATTTGGTAGAAGATTGTTGATGGTAGCTCATCAAACAAAGAGCAGAAATTGAGCTATGAGTAGAAAAGAGACAGGGTAGGTAGAGATGGCAGCAAACAGGAAGGATCCATAAATGAGCAGTATATAGCTTTGCCACAATCTGGACTAGGACCTGAGCTTTCTTTTTTTTTTTTTTTTCTTCTTTTCGTATTGCTCTACATCTATAATTTATAGCAGAGTTACCAATGAACAAAGCCTTTGCTAATGAAATGCCTGCCTCCTATCACCTCTGCTGCTCTTGCTGTGCTTTCTGGCAGAAGAGCTTTTGCATTGAGTGTACTTGCTGCACAGGTCTGAGTACAGTATGCCTGTGCCAGCAGCCATTGCCTGGGAGCAATTGCTCTCCTGACAGGAACTGAGAGTGGATGGGCAAAGCTCCTTTGTATGGACCCCACTGCCATGGAGTGTGTTTGGCACAGCCTTTACTTTGCTATGGCCTGTAGCAGACAGGGAAGTCTATTACTGCTCTGAGGTTCCATTTCCCCATGAGCAGCAGGTATCCGTGTGATAAAAGCCTCTCTGTCTTGTTGATGCCTGTGTTTTGTACTACCAAGTGTTTGTTGGATGGGTTGTCTGCTCATGGTTTGCTTTCTGAATAATTCTGGCGTATTTCAAAGCTCCATGTTTTGAAAAGCAAAGCCAAGCACTAGAGCGTCAGGGAAAGCCAGAACAAAATATGCTGTATTAATTACTTAATTGAGCCTTCTAGTTTGTGTGTGTTATGACACTGGCTTTATGAAGTTTTCACATGCCTTTTTTTCTATGACATTACTGCAACAGGAGGGTCCTTGCCATCTTTGGTGTCAATTTTACCACTCTTTTTGAGAACAAATGGGTTTGTGTGTGACTCACTCCATAACTTGCCTGTAGGAAAGGTCAAATGCTTCAAAAGCAAGGGAATACAGGGACTCCACAGCCCTGTGATGTGAATGACATCTTTATATTGTCTTGAGCAGTTTAGAGAGGGCTTCAAATTCAGACAAATTTGGACTAGAATTTTTTGCTTTTTCAATGACTTTATTGATAGGAAGACAAATAAAAGGATTTCAGTACAGCTCCCTTAGTTTCAGAAAATTTCTTTCTTGCATTTTTTTCAGACACAAAATAATATAAAGCAAAGTTTTATTTTAAAATATATTTTAAAATCTCATAGTCTTTTCCTTTTTTAAACAGTTGGATGCTTCATTGTTCAAGTGTGATCTTTGATACAAATTTTAGACTTCTCCTTAGGTGAAAATGCCCCCAAACAGTAAAGATTTATGTTCCAATCTAGTAATGCAATTTAAAGTGATTTAAAGGATCTAAAATTAGGTAAAAAAAATCAATTCCTTTTATAATCAAGGGAATTGCAAGGAACAAAGCATTTGGTAAGTAATATAAGCTGTGTGTAATTTTGATGGAAGATTCACAATACTTAAGCCTTAGGATTTCACTTGAGACAGTATTCAGGATCTTGGAAATCTTTGTTGCTGTACTGCTTAACTGCTTAATTAAAAGATTATTGGTGCAAAAAGAAGCATAAAGTCATTTTGAGCTTTTAAAAAACAGTTGCTTCAAGAGGGTCTTTCCTCTGATTCTACGTCTATATTTATGTTGCAGACTCACTGTAAGGATCTGGTCTGCTTTCTCAGTGTGCAGCAGCTGTCGTGGTTTAACCCCAGCTGGCAGCTAAGCACTACACAGCTGCTCACCCCAGTGGGATGGGAGAGAGAATTGGAAAAGTGAGTAAAACTCATAGTTTGAGAAAAAAAGACAGTTCAATGGGTAAAGTGAAAGCTGCACACATAAGCAAAGCAGAATAAGGAATCCATTTGCCATGGACAGGCAGGTGTTCAGCCATCCCCAGGAAGGCAGGCGCCATCACATGTAGTGATTGCTTGGGAAAATGAACACCATCACTCCAAATGCCTTCACCTGCCTTCTTCTTGTCCCTATTTATATGCTGAACATGATGCCATATGGTATGGGATATCCCTTTGGTCATTGGAGGTCAGCTGTCCTGGCTGTGTTCCCTCCCAGCTCCATGTGAATCCCAGCCCACTCACTGGTGGGTGGTGTGAGGAGCAGAAAGGCCTTGACTCTGTGTAAACTCTGCTCAGCAAAAAAAGAAAAAAAACTTCACTGTTATTACCAGCATGGTTGCTGCAAAACAAAACAGCTCCATACTAGCCACTGTGAGAAAAATTAGCTTAATCCCAACCCAAAAAAAAAATAAAAAATACCAGCACAGCATATCTATTGGGGATAAGGCTCTCACATAAATCACTGGAACACCTTGATATATAAGGGAAGACTCCAGTTTGGAGAGCCACTAGAATCTTGCAGAAACACTGAAGAAATTCTCTTCCATAGCCATAAAATGATATTAACTGAGCAAATAGTTTTGAATGGATACTTTATGTGATGTCTCTCCCTGTGTTTGCAGAATGTCCATGAAGAAAGTGGTAATGTCCTCAGTGTATTTGCTGTTCAAGAACATTTAAGTAGCAATCAACATTCTTCCTTAAATGTTGATTTACATTTTTATTGCATACTTGTGACCAGCCAGTGGATGTTATTTCCTCTTTCTGGTTTGGCCTCATATGGCCTCTCATGGAAAGAGGGTTTTCTCTGAGACTGGCATAGAAATAACCTGGTTTATTACAGTTCTGTTCCTTGCTGCTCTGAAGGGATAATATGGAGACATTTCTTCTCTTTTTTTTGAGTGAAGACAGGTGGGCCTGGTATAATTATGGACGGCTGTATTAATCATCATTCTTTTTGGAGTACATGCAGACTTTGTGCAGAGAAGTTTACAAGATACATTTGACTCAGCAGTCCAGATCTACTTTCGTATTTGTGTTGGAGAGAGAGAACATTGGGGTCACAATGTGTATGTCTTCTCTTTACTCTACCTCTCTTCTAGTCAATCTCATTCTAGACCAGCAGACTCTAGACCAGCTGGCATCAGGAGTGACATTCCAGTGCTGTCAAAAAAGATTGGGAAGCTGGCCAAGGTGGAGCTGGGACAGAAGGACTGTGATAAGTTTGGCAAAGCAAAATAGATAGAAAAGGGAAGTCAGAAGCAGACAGTTTCTGAAAGGGTTTAATGAGAAAACATTGCGTACTGGGATTTTTGGGGGGGAGTAATGGCTTCTGTCTTCTCAAGAGTCTCAATCCTGCAGCATGTTACGTGTCTGAGCTCCTCCTGCAGGGGTGTTTGGGACAGGGACAACTTGCTATGTTCATATCTAATCTCTAATGGTCTGTGTCCTTTTCTTACCTCTCTCCTGGCTTTTGTGGTCCTCTTTGACTGTGCCACAGTGGCAATAATCCCACTAAATACCATAGAATAACTGATGTGGGGGATTTAAAAGGTACATTTTGGGTATTTTGTGCTTTTCTAGCACAATATGCGTTTGGAAAAGGCCTAAGCTTTTGACTCTGAAGGCGACAAGAATTTTGGCTGTGGAAGTCCCAGCCACTCCAACCTCACTGTCACTCCAAAGGGGAAGCAGTTGGTCCATTTTGGTAATTGGCAAGATGAGCTGTTGTGCCAAATATCTCTTTTCTAACCAAAGAGCATGTGGGTACAGGTGTTTTGTTGGCAGTGAGGATAAAGTGAGTATTCCAAATCTTGGGAAAGAATATTGGCTACTGGAAAAAGAATAGCTCCTCTCTCATTTCACAGGAGCTTATTCAATCACAGCAACTGTGTATTTAGACCTCATATCCTCTGAAGACAAGAGTTGTGTGTGGTTTTGGTTTGGATATTTTATTTTGAGGTAATAAAGAGAAACTGGCTTTAGTCTTACCTATTGTGGTTTGCAAAGACTGTCCTGTTTCTGAATAGGCAGGGTCATTTTCTGTCTTGTGATTACTTGGAGGTCATCTCTGAGGCAACAAGTTGATAAATGAGCTTCATTACTTCACGTTTGAATCTGAATTAGTGAAGTAGAATCGAATGCAGGAATTTGTACCTAAAAATCTACTCATCTAAGGTGGAGGAGTATAGGAAATCCGACAGATTGTTTGGGTAAGCACAGGCTGTGTGATGGACAATGTGGAATTTGCCTTCCAACTGAAGATATTTAATCTTATTTTAAAATGTGGTTTGTAGAACAGATGCCTGTCTTGAGTCCCTATGATCAGCAGGGAGGCAGCTGGCCAAAGGTGCTGCTTCCTTCCTTTGGATCACTGGTAAACACTGTACTCACAGATGTATTAGTGGTCTGCCAGTAATCAAGCCAGGGGCATATAGACATGTGTGAGCTTATCTGAACAGTGGTAGGAATGAAATGGGCAGTGCTAACAGTTTTTTAGTGCAGCAAACCACCAGCTAATATGTCTCTCCATTTCCATGCCCTTTCTACCATAAATTGTGTTGCTTGAATTCTGATCATCATAGTGCTATATGAAGCCAAAACTTAATTCTCTGAGGCATTTGCCTGTGTGGTTTGACCTTGAGTGACAGCTGTGTATGCTGGGACATTTGAGATGAGTGGTAAAGGAAAACAAAGCGGAAATCTTTTAACTATATTGGACATAAAAAAGTGCAGCATCCATTTATGATTTCCTCAGCCTAGTCTTCCAGCAGCATCAGAGCAGGATAGAAGGAAGACCACAGGTAAATAATGCAGTTTTACACATTGTTTGGATTTATATGCATTATGATGTATTTCACAGTAAATTAAGAAGACATTGGAGTGACAGAACAGGGATGAGTTCCTCCCACACAGGGTCTGTGCTGTGTCAGCTTAGGAGTTTTCAGCCTGTGGATGCTTGAGGGGCAGTATCAAGGGTTGCCTGACTTTAGGTCATTATAAATTAAGGGTTACCATTTCCTGAAACAAACCACTGCAAATGGCACAGCTTAAATAAAATGATTTTATACATGGCAAAAAACTGCCTGAATAGTGGGTGAGAAATGGAGTGATTTTTGAGCAAAATATTTTGAGTTTTCATGCAGCCAGATTAAAGAGATGCTTTTGTAGCCTTTAAACTTTGCTAGACTAAATGTAGTAGAGTTAGATTTTGAATTTTTTTTAACTTACTTAAAGCTGTTTTTGAGGTAGCATTTTCTGGTTTTTTCTTTGACAGAAAACCTCTGTGTGATCCTCTGTCTGATTCTAAGGATAGTATTTTTTTGTTTGAGATGGGGACAACAAAATTAGGTTTTGATGTCTTGGAGCTATTATCTTAATGTTATGGGAGTTTGAGGCTATTGTTTTGAAAAGTACAAAACATGAAGCAATTTTTAAAGATAAGAAACTGGAAATGAGAATATTGGAAATAAGACAATAGAAAAGTCAGCTTCTTCTCTGAGCTGACTCTTTGGTTATTTCTTTAATTACTGGGGAAAGTCAAGGACAGCATTCAACAGGAAACACAAGTTCCAGCAAAGTTGAAAATTGCAATCTGTGTGGCAATTAAGAAACCATTATATTGACAACAAACTAAGAGTCTTTCAATAAGTTTGTCACCAAACTACTTTTAACTTTCCTAGACAATTTAATGTAATGGGCAGATTTGAAATGTTTTCATTTTGGAGAGCAGGTTGAAGCTAAGACAGAAATGTTTCTAGGAAACTGTTCAATTTCACATCCTAAGAATTACTAATTGTAGTGGACAGCAGATAGATTGGCTGGGGCGGGGGGAAAAGGGTAGGTACCCTGAAAATTGCACAGCAATTTTAATTAAAGCTTTAAGTTGGAGATACAGCAAACAGAAATTTGAACCCATTTTTAATAGTCAGGAAGCAAAAGCAGTTTTAAATATTTAATTTTCTCAGTAAAATCTTTCATGGAACAAAATTCTGAGGGGGAAAAAATCTCAAGATACCATTTGTCTGAGTCAAAAATGTGTTCACTGACTGAAAGGACTTATTCAGGAGTTCAAAATACCAAGGAGTGGAAGATAAGGGCTTAAAAAGTCCTCCCTATTTGTCACTGTATTCTCTTAAGCCACCTTTCTGCTCAGAAACACCATTATGTCAACCGGACTAAACTTGCAATAATTTGTATAACTTTTCTTGAGTGTCCCTTGAAGGAATGCATGGGAAGCACTACACCCCCATAAAAGATGTTTGTCTCTGTATTAATAGTTACTCTGTAGGCAGTGTGTAAGTGAGGTGTTCAAGAGCTTGCATTTTTGTTTGTAGGGTTTGACCAGCCAAAGTTGTCTTTGCAAATGTCTTTCTGAAAAGTCATTTATGGATGCAGGTCTCAGTTGGAATATGCTGCTTGTTTAATGTAACCGTGGTCTTCTACACCCTGTCTTCTGCCCATAACGTGCAGGAAATTGCAGTGATCTTTTTCCTTTTTAGCCCAAAATTATATTAACTGTTTACTGGCTTTCTGACACACCAGCTGAGTAAGTCAAAGGGAGTCCTGGATGGATCCTAGCTTTGTTCAGTGTTATAAGGAGAAGGCTAAGGGAATCTGACCTTAATGCTGTCGTCTGAGAAGATGCAGGGTTTTCTTGGAGGAACAGTGGTAGGACATTTGGCAGCAAGCATAACCTGGAACAAGGAAAACTAACAATAAATTGTCATCAGAGGTGGTGGTCCAATGCTTAAAGAAAGGCCACAGAGAGGCAGTGGGATCTTCAACCTTGGAGACTGCTAGAGCTCACCTGAACCAGATCTGCTTTGAGCTAGGGAAATAGAAACTCCCAGAGATCCCTCTCAGCCTAAATTACTCTTATTAGACAATTGGCCTGCATTAACTGTATTGAAGACCCAGTGCAGTGTGACTGCAGCACTTGTCAGATGTTGAAGTGACTGAGAACTAAAGAGCTCCTTTGTGGTGTTGCAGAGAAACATCATGTAGGTGTATTTAGACTGATCTGAGAATTTTCTTGGGCAACCTATTTCACTTGGAAGCATAATCTTGGTAGAAGTCTGAAATGGTCATAGGTTACTTACCACAAATGGATAGAACATGGCTGCTCAGAGGCTGAAAAGGGGGAGGAATGGAAAAAGCAAGCTAAAATTTCACACTGGAAGTAGCTAAATAAGAAATGCTGCAATAATCATTTGACAGAAACAGTTTTCTTAGCATGTTGTAAAATGCCCATATTCTTGTAAAACGTAAAATTATGAGCCAGCATAGGTAGGAAATGTAATTCATATCAGGCTTTCTAGCTTATGGTAAAAATCTCATGAGAAGAATTGGCATTTTCCTACAGTAAGTATTAAATATTTGCCTGTGTTATTCCTACCTTCAATTAAGTTAATGTTTAAGATGCCTCTATGTGCTTCATTTAATAACATAGTACACAAGTGAATAATTTGAAGAATTCTTCAGTGAAATATGGAAATAATTTTCATGTAGCATCAGCAAGTTAACATCTTATTTTGATGTACTGCTGTACACTTAATATCCCATATCGGTCTTTGTTGATATATTTACTACAAAGTTGAAGTAATTTAAAACACTAAATGGTCTGACTGTGCACTCAGTCTCATTACACACTTAATGCAACAGCAGTCAAGCACCTCATTATTGTATAACCCAATTTTTGTAGAGGGCAGAAATTATAGGTAAAATTTGGATGTTGACTCCAGAGAATAAAGTGTCATCAATCATTCACTGGGTCAGATCTGAATTGCTGTAATCTTTGTAGCTGGAAAAAAGTACTTATGACTGAAACAGCAAAATTCTTTTAAAAGTGCATATATTTTCAAAATGTTTTAGAAATTTTTAGTACATCTTTTCCAGAGGTATCCAAGGCTGGGTTTGATATAATAAAGAAGTTATAAAGGCATCTGTCACTGATATTTTAATGGTCATGCATGGGATAGCCTGATTTGTGAAGACATGCATTTACTATGCGTTTTTTTTTCCTTGTTCTTTACCTCTCCAAGGACCTTTTCCAATGAGGGCTGTTGACACTAGAGAAGAAAATAAAACACAAGTCTTCTACTAGTTGAGAGGAACAAAAAATGAAGATCTTGGATTCCATATTTGCCAAGGCCTTTTAAATCTCTCCATTTTGGAGCTACCCTATACTTATGTTCACTGATACATGTTCATGCATAATTAGGAATTATATAAAATTGTAATTTTTTTCAGTTATGAAAAAAATTCTGTATCTCTGACTATTGGATCTGTTTGGACTGGATCAATGCAGATCAGGAATAAGACATAGATAAACATAGAGTACGTTGGAAATGCCTTGTATCACTGAAGAATTCAAAGATTGATTTGAATATTTTTTTGTTGGTACAGTTGCATTTTGGTTACTGCCAACATGCATCTTCCTAATTCTAAAAATATGTAGGTATAAAGGAGCCCGATGACTCTCCTTTTAGGGTTAACATCCAGGTATAAATACTTGAACACGGAAGACTTTTCTTTGTGCTCTGAGCAACAGTCAGGTTTTAGCATGTTCTAAATTTTGTGGCATCTCTGATGGAATATTTAGAACCCAGTTTAGTTATCACCATTCCTTTTGGCATGATGGGCTATCTACTGAGGCTAGTTCTACTCTTCTGTGCTCTTAGGAAATATCGTGGTGACCCTGCTTTTCCATTCCCTATGTCTCTGATGCTTTGCAACTGTCTTTTAACAAACACTGTAAGACAGTAGATAAATTTCTGTTTGAAGAGCAATAATTTTCAGCAGAGGACAGGTGAGGGAAGGAATTAAGAGTTTCACAAGTCTGGAGAGAAAGCCTGGAAGTGACTTTGAACTCCCAATTAATACAGAACTATGCTTTAGATAATCTAACCATAGTTATTGCATTTGTGAAGTGAAAACATATGGCTGGGACTTCAATACCAGCCTCTTGCGTCTCTTCTCCCTTGAGTGCCATCACTGCTGGCTTATCCTTTCTCTCTGTTAGCAGTCAGTGGTTCTTTGTATAAATTTGTCCTTTAAAGACAGATGAATGAAGGTGAAGTCCTGCACAATATGTGCCCAAATCTTAGGGGTATTGCTTGCCTAATGTGAATTTCATGAAATGTTCTCCTACCAGTCTGTGATGTCAAGACCAGCAGGTGTTAGTGTTTTTTGTGTGTGGCAGTTGGCTGTGGGACTTCCATCAATACTGATTATGTGCGTTAATTTTTTTGTGTGCATCATTTTAGGAACTGAGAACCCCTTCCCTCTACCTCTAACTCTGTAATAACTGTCAGAGCTGAATTCTCTGTTTTGCCGTTTTGTTGTCAGTATGTGCTAATAAGGACTGGTGGGGACTTGAAGATTTCAAAATGAAGACATAACTCTTGTGTATATAGGTTCCTTTTAAAAGTGTTTAAGGGACAACCTTGTCTCAGACAAAGTTTTATAAAAGACATTTGAAGTATTTTGTGTCTCATCTTTATTACTGGTTGAAAACAGTATATTTCTCACATATCAAGAATGTGAAGAACCAAGGGAGTCAAACACTTGAAAATTCTTGGTGGCTTGAATTTCTAGAGCTTGTTTTTGAAAGTGTTATTTAGCCAAAGTCTTGGCACTGTGTGAGAAGGAAGTAGGTCTACTATAACATTGCTGACAAAGCTCTGTTGCTTCCAGGGCCCAGGTTAGGATCTCTGTGAGGCTGCGCTGTGTCCTGACGCATTAGGACCCATCTTTGGTAGCTCAGTAGAGCACAGATCCTGGGAAGCATGGACACGCCAGCAGAGGAATGGCACGGCACTGGCACCAGCGGTACATTTGGCACTGGTAGGACTTTTTGCTGACAGCATGCTGCAATACTTTTGTGAATCAATTTGATACCAAAAATAGCTACTGGCTTATTCAGAGGTTGAGTCTATCATGGTATGGTGGTACTGTTATTGCAAAACACTCCTAATATGGAGCTTCCTAGAGCAAAGTCAGAATAAGCTAGTAGAAATGAATCGAGGAAAGAAATTAACACTCTCCATATAAATATAGTTTGGCTGTCACAGCTCTTCTCATGCCTGCAGTTGGAGCTGCAATGTGATCGTATCCCTTGCTGATTTAGCGGAGACAGTGGCAATGTGTGCTCGGCCTAAGTCTTGTGGGTAATACTTCAAATATTTGATCAAGGATCTTGGAAAGAAAATAGAAAGTAAGTAAATGACAAGAAGGCAGGAAAGGCTCAGAGTCTAACTTAAACTAGTGGTACAAACCCAGTGTGTTGTTCCTGAACCTCTGCTGCAAACGGAATGAAGTCAGGACTGCCTCCAGCCATTGGGTAAAGGTGTTCATTACCCAGAGACCCCCTGAGGGTGAGCAGGTTCCTCCTTGTCTGTCTGAGTCCTGGGAGGCCACAGGAGTTCTGCTTATTGCTGAGAAAGAGATGGAGCATGTTGGGGGAGCAACTCTGAAGTGAGAGAGCAACTGCTTGCAGCACTATCCAGAGCCCCCTTTCTTCTCCTCCTGCCCTGCCTGACTGAGCAACTTGACTTTAAAGCTCTGTCACAGTTTTTGGCTCAGTGTGGCCCCCGGAGCACTCCTGTGTCACTGATAAATTCAGGTTTTCTCAGACTGCTAGGAAACCCTGTGCCCACTTTCAGCAGGTGCACCCTCTGCTTGTACTGTGAATGCAATAACTAAACTGTAAATGGGAAGTCCTTCTTCACTGCTCTGCTAGATATGCCTGTCTTTGGAACAGGAGCAGGAAGCAGCTTCTCTTGTAAAATCATTTTTATGCTGCAGGAAGAGCCACTACAGCCATCTGTTGAGGAAAATTAGCAGTTTGCAATATGTTACATCTGTAAATGGTTAAACTCTTCCAGGCATTACATGTGTTTGTGTATATTCTCTGGTGTAATTGAGTATAGCTGAGGAACACAACTTGCTGCTTCATTCCCAAGTAACGAGCCATTCAACAAGAGGAAATGGTCTCAAGTTGCATTAGGAGAGGTTTAGAATGGCTGTTAGGAGAAAAATTCTTCACTGAAAGGGCTGTAAAACACTGAAACAGGCTGCCCAGGGAAGTGGTTGATTCAGGAGCCTTGCAAGTACTTAAAATACGTGTAGATGTAGTGCTTAGGGACATGGATTAGTGGTGGACTTGGCAGGGCTGGGTTAAAGGCTGGACTCCATCTTAGGGATCTTTTAAATGTAAACAATTTTATGATTCTCCTCTAGCTGATAGACAGTGTGCTTTTGCAGTGTGGATAAGGGGTAATTTTCATTTCAAATGTAATTTATGCAAGTGCAGATGAAAAGGCAAGGATTAACATAGTAGACTATACATCTTTCTTGTTCAGAATTGTCTAATTATTTCAAGAATTATTTTGCCTCAAACATGTTCTGAAGGTTCTCAATTGGATTTATTTGATATCAGAATTTTGGCTGCTGTACCTTGAAGTGCTGGGATTATTTGATTTTGTTCCGGGCTTATCTTTCTTTGAAGTATAGGAAAATATCTAATTATTTAAGATTCTATGTTGCAAAGCTCAGTTTCTTGCTAAAACACTTTTATTTTCCCTCTGATACCTAACTGGGACAACCAATTTTAAAATAGCAGCCGACACATATCCTCGGCGTGAATGTACTTTTGTTCCTGTGTTTCATTTGATGTATCACTTAGTGCAAGCAGCAAACTGAAATGACAAGCCTAAGAAAATTGCAGTGGCTTTTAGTGATAAGCAGTCAAATAAGTATCACATGGTAGTAGCTTTGTAATTGTTGATTAGAGAGATTCAATTGCACTTCTCTGATTTACTAGGCTTACATGTCACTCATATTTGCAAACCACTTGCATATAGTGGTTTGGGTTCTTTAATGTCTGTGTAACTCCTCGGTGTGGTGTTTGTAGTGGATTCAATGGTCCTGAACTTTTCCATGTATCGATGTTTAATCCCTGCTCTTACAGCTGCCCATGCTTCAGGTGTTCTCTCAAGAGTAGTACGCCAGACTCTGAGAACCCATACCCAAACCATCAGGCAAATCATTTACTTGTGGCAGCCTGAATTTCACTGGGGCTTCATATTATTCAGTCCTGCTTAAAAATCATCAACTCAGGGAGCCATGGCATAGGACAGTCTGAACTTTGCTAGATTTTCTTTCTCTTACTTTTTAAAATACATTTTTAACTTTTATAATGGTGAAAAAGGGCTGTAGAACATCATTTCTAATTGCTTTGCAAATAGAAATGAAGAACAAACCCACTTTTGTTTATGTTTTCTGAGGTGAAATATGCCATTTTCATGATTTGGAAGAGGAACACTGGGACTATTTAATGTTTTTGCTTGACCGTATTGAGTTGCAAGTGAAGGCTTTGGACAGGCATATTTAAGGAAACGAGACAGTGAGTAAGAGGGCGATTGTGTCTATTACCGTGTGTCAGCATATAGATGAGTTTTCTCTCTAGCTTCTACACTGTTCCAAGTCAAATACATTCTGTTATCCTATTAAACCAACACATTTTCTTAGAAGGTGTCATTTTATAAACAAGACCAAATACACACCCTCTTGTAGCTAGCCTGTGAGCCAGCCTTGCTGTGAGAGAGGCAGAGTCCTTGTGACTGGTACAAATCCAGTGAATGTGAATGAAGCAGACTCCAGTTAATTCTGTGTAAAAATCTCTGCTGCTTCTCCAGTAAGAGGCGTTCATACTGCTTTCTAGTATGGGAGTTGTCTGCTATTATCCCTAGAAAGGTTATTTTGATCTTGTATTTGTTCAGTCTGCTGTTTTCTGTATTAGTGAATTTTTGATTTCTCTTCCCCCGCATATTTTAGAGCACTGCAAGAAGAAAGACATTGGGAATGGTGTGAAGTAAGAGGGAACTGATGGCATGAGCTACAAGCTAAAGGAGCCAGGGCAAGTCCTAGATTTGCTCTTTTAGCAGAGGATAATAGACTATATGTATTTGAGCACTGACTCTTACAGGTGCTTTGCATTGCACTGAGTCTGACTTCAGTGGGAGCCACTCAGAGCATCCAGAGCTGGGCTCATTTGAGCATCTCCCAGTGCTCCGGTAGTCATGGGGATTTTCCCTCTCATAACTGAAATGGGGTTATTTGTAATGGTGCAGCACACTTTTGTACAGTGTTTTGTCATGCATTAGATGTCTCGATTTCTTTCCGGTGACTTTCCCTTCTCCCCTTATAATCGAAACAGCTGGTTCTATGGTAATGAGTCCCTTTGATCTGTCAGTGTGTGTATATTTCCATTTACACTGCTGGCACTTTGTTCTGAACCTTCTCCCCTCCTGTCCAAATACATTACTTGCATTATCAGATCTGTCTCATTGTTCACAATAGCATTGCTATGGATTCTCCAGATCCCCCTTCCTTACTGAGTTTGTTGCTCATTTTTCAAAGGCCTTTGTCAAACTCCGGTAGGCGTAACTTTAAATAAATCTTCGTTAATAGTTGTCAGATAATCAAAGTGAAGGAGGAAAAATTGTATTTTTAATTTCACAAACTATCCTGTGGAGTGGTCTAGCTAACTTATTGACTTCTCATTGCACAATAATTCATGTTCAAATTAATTTTGGCAGCTGGCATTTTGTCTGTATTATCTATGATCATTTAAACTTCTTTAGCAATTTATAATATAGTTTCTGTTGACCAGGATAATTTTTTAATGCCAAGAGAAGGAGGCTCTTGTGCAGTTCTTTGAGATATGGCTGATAACCAGGAGTATAGGAACGTGGTCAAAGATAAATAATTGAATGGCTACATTTTAAGATAGCAGTGATTGTTCATAAGAAGTTTCCAGAGGTGCACAGAGAAAGGCCAAGGCAAGGCCACAGCAGAAACAAAAATTTGACGTAAGGAAGAAACCTTAATATATAAGGTAATAAAGATAGGTCTGCTTTGCCTGTCATGCTGGGGCCTTTGTTCACACCTGGACAAGCCAGGTGTCTTAGTGAGCTCCTGATTAAGCACATGGAATATTAGTTTAATGAACTTGCTGAATCAGGAACTCCCAATGAATTCCCACCTTTCCTCATTTGTACAAAGCTTATTTATAGCTGAATGTGAAGGAATGGATTTTTTCATGGCCAAGGAAGCCTTGGTGCCAACAGCTGATACAGTAATTACTAGAGACTGGGAATTCCCAATTACATAAAATTTCTTAAACAAAAGTAATTACTTTTCTCAGTTAGTATCATTCCTTGAAGGTGTCCAGGGCCTACATTCTGCTGGAGCTGAACAAGTCACTAAACAGAGGAACTTTTAAAAACTATTCTGCCTGAGTCCCCAGCATAATTTTTGACCTTCTCTGTAAATCTTGCTCTTATTTTATTTTGTTTAACTTGATCTGAATTTTATTAATTTTAAGCTTCTAGCTGTAGACTTGGTTTTCATATTTCCGTTTATTAGACTTTAAACCCTGGAAGATCCAGAAGCTGTAGGTACAAAGCTTTCTCTCTAGAGAGTTAAGCTGTTTATGTGTTTTGAATACTAAATGTCTCTCCCATGTTTAATTTATAAGTATAAATACGTAGAGAGCAACCAGTCTTGCAACATACAGTGCTTTTAGGGCTGCTCTCTCTTGGAGGAGCAGCTCTTTTTTCATGTAAGTCTTCTATTAGTATTTCCCACCATTTGCACATAATGGCAAACATCATTTACCTTTCCAGGAGCAGACTCATGCTGTTTACTTCTGTAGAAGCAGACAGATGCTATTAGCTCATTTTCATTTCATGACCAAAGTGCCAGTAAAATAATTCAGATGCAGCTGGTGATGGGAAACCTGCAACCCCCAAATTCATTTGTGTGTGGTTTGGTCTGGAGTACCAGTTTCTAAATAATAAGACCTTTCTCTAAATGCAAAGCACTCTGGTTGCTGCTTTTAATCTCAGCATCTCTCTCATTTGCTGCTCACTTATTGCCTGAACTGTAGGTGAGGCTCAGTGTGATTGATTCCCTGATTCTTCACAAGGTAGATTGCTGTAGAGAGCAATCTCTTAATTTTTCAACCAGACAACTTGCAGAAAAGATTTTTGGACACTTTGTTTAGGAGGGCAAAATGACACTGTGGGCAAAGGAGTAAACTTGAAGTCTGAATTCAGATAGCATCTTAGATTTATTTAATGGTGAATCAAAGGAGCCTGGTTATGAGTTTGTGGTGAGGTAGTGTGGATCACCATTTTGTAACGAGTTGGATATAGTTGTGTGAGCTAAATTCTAGTCTTTTAGCTCCTGGAGAAAAGCATGTACTGGTTGTGTTCTGTGTCACAAAGATCCTTAACTCTGCAGGCACTAGACAACTGAACATTTTAAAGCCATTTAGTCCCCCTGAATAGAGAAAGATGTAGCTGTCAAATGTGTAATACTGATTTTCATTGTAATCCAGTTATCTAGGCAGGTACAGTTTTCTGGACTCATGTGCTGTTGCTTTTAATGGAATACCTACACATGGGACCTACCTACCTACTTTGTACCAGAAGTGCTAGACACATATATAGATTTTGATTTTCTGCATGGCTTTGGAGCCAAGGGACCCAAATCATGGATTAGTACTCAATAACATTTCACAGAGACAATCTGTACCCTAAAAAGTTCATAATTGGATTGTTGCTGCTTAGTTACAGAGTAGAAGAGGTTGGAAAGGATCTCTGCAGATCAGCTATTCAAAGCCTCTGCTTAAAGCAGGTTGCTCAGGGCCATGTCCCGACAAGTTTTGGATATCTCTGAGGATGAAGACTCTACAAGTTCTCTGAGAAGCATGTTGCAGTGTTCAACCAAACCTGCAGTAAAAGATTTCTTTTTATTTAAACAGAATTTCCTGAATTTCAGTTTGTGTCAGTCACCTCTTGTCCCGTCACTGGGCACTACTGAGAAGAATTTGGCTTCACGTCCTTAATTCCCCATCTCATCGTATATATCAGTAAGATCACTTTGAACCATGAATCTCTTAAAAAAGGTCAAAAAAGCACATAAATTTCTAGGAAATGAGCTCTAAGTATGCCAGATATAGATCATGTTTGAGAGAGTGTAGACAGAGACCTGTCTTCAAGGTTCTCACATTTTCTTTGTAGCTAACACATTCTTGGGGAGGGGATGTTTGGGTTTTTGGGTTGTTCTTTTTTTGTAACCTATTACGTTTCAATTTCAGCATACTGCACTTTTAATTTTTTTCCAGTTGGTACTGTCTTCTTGATGTTTCACCATGGAGAGGTGAAAACAGAAGGCCTGGTTTTCTTTCCCCATTCTGTTCAGTCTAGCACTGGCTAATAAGTTTGTGTGGGAAGCATCTGATCCGCCGCCTTCCTCTTTTCCAGAGGAAATGAGACAGAATGTACGCAACGATAAAATGGAAACTTTAGTAATATGTGACCTATCACTAATTTCACTTTTTGTATCTGTGCTATTGCGTTCCTCTAACGGGTACAGCTCTTGTTCAGTGAATATTGAAGCCATGTGGGGATTGATGGAATAACCAGGTTCTAATGAACTGAAAAAGGAACCATTTGTAGCAAAGAAAAATGAGTAATTCTTTCCTCCATCAATAACATTCGTAGTTAATTGACAGAAAAACTTCTTATGCAATCTAACTTGCCTATGTTTGTACAAAACAATACCTTTTTTAGCCACTTTCAGTGGGCTCAAAATCTATTTCCAGGCCTCCAGCTTCCTGGTGATGTGACATCAGCACAACAGCCCAAGCTGGTGATTATATTAAAAGAAAAATATAATGAGACAAAAGAATAAGGCTGTGGCTTGATCTTTTCCATTGATAAATTTAGAACTTGCAAAAGCTGAAATAATAGTTGTAGTAATAAAAAGAAATATAATTTTTATACTTACCTGCTGCTCTGAAAAACCGGTGTATAATTATTGTAGGAGGAAGAAAAATACATCTCTCCCCCTCACTCTGCTACTTTTTCCTCTTCTCTTCAGTGTTGAAATCATCCAGTTTAATTAAATCACCAGCCTATTTCTGCACAAAGGATGACATTTTATTAATGACTTATGATGTGTATGAGACAGAATTAACCCAATTTTCAAATGGATTTCAATTTGGAAAGGGCAGCATATAAAAATGTCTTGTAAATGTGTGGGATGAGCTTGTTGAGCAGCTTTCTGAAGGAGATGGGATTATAAAATGATGAATAATTAGACAACCAAATAATTAGACAACAATTAGTCTCTCATTCCCTCGCTTTACAACACAGCCTGACATCATTACCTTTTCCATATGTTGTTTAGTTTTGCCTATGTTCTCTGTTGTGTTTCTTTCCTAGCAGTAAACCCAAGGAACAGTAGTTTAGGTGACAGTATTTACAAGTAACTGGGAGGGGCTGAAGGTGTCTGTTTTGATGTTAGGATGTCAGGCACTCTGTTTGTGGTGTGGCTCACATTTCAAATATGCCTGTAAAGCTTGAGCTTCAGAGAGGGATTGGGGGTCCACTTGGGCTCACTTTGCTTACATCTGAATGGGGTATTCACAGCAGATTAATGGTCATATAGTTGGTTGTTGTACAGATTTGAAGAATTGTAAGTTGTTTAATAAGCTTTTAAGCCTTCTGCCAGGGGTGCACATGATCTGCCTTATCACTCAGACTTACATTCCTGAAATTTGTCTGTATGTATTAAAGGTTCACATACTATTGCCAGCTCCCCTTACTCTGAATTGAGAAATAGCTTTCTAGTTTTTACCTTTTAATTCATAGGAAATCTGGATAGGTGTGATTTTGCGGGTTTTGAGCTTATTTTTAACTTAGCAGATTTGGGGAAAGAAAACTTCATTTTCTCTGAAATTTCTTCATATCTCTGAAATTTAGTTTTTATCCAAACGGTTCTCGAAAATCATTAACTTCTGAGAAAAAGATGTTGTGGAATAGACAGTGAAAAGGTTTAAAACAGACCAGTAAAATGTCTTGCTGATAAAATGGCAAGACAAATCTCTCCTCTAGAAGTGAGATTCATTTTTTTGGCTGTTATGTATGGGGTGAAGTGGTGAACGCACTAATCAAGGTATCAGGAAGCAGATTTTTAAAGGGTCAGGCTGTGATGCTCACAACAAATGTGCAAATTAGAGTGTTCCCATATTCTTTATTGGTCATATAGGAATTTTTTGTAAGCTCAGTGTTAAAATATTTCTGTTGCCTCTGTTGAGAGAATTCTTGAGCTAAAAGGTTGGTGGTGGTATTCATAATGAAGTAAGGGCTGGAGGTCCCTGTTATTCCAGCCATCACTGTTCACAAAACTCTGATTCCTGACCCAAAAGAGCAAACACTCCACAACAACAAGACGTGGCAGCATAAATATCATGCCCTTCTGTTTAGAACATCAATCTTGGCTGCTTGCTTAGGAGTGGAGGCAGGTAATCTTCTGCAGTAAGTGTGGAAACAGTGAAATGTATTTTGGAATTTAAGGTTAGTATGAGAGGGGCCTTCTATGGCTTTTATGCCAGAAGTTTGTGTAAAAAGTGCATACTCTTTAGGAGGAATAGAGAGAAATAAAAGCAGATTGGAGGAGTGATGAACAAATTTAATTTACCTTTGTTAAGGTGTTCATAAGAAACTTGGAATTACTATCCTGTCTATCTGTCCTTTGACCTGGAGAATCTATAAGCAGGAACAGAGCTGGAAGTCGACATCACAGTTCACCCCCAGAGCTCAGAGGCATGGTAGAAAATTTCGTTCTGCACTTGGCTTTCTTATAAACATATGAGATGACTATTTCTTTTTTCTATAGGTATTTCTTCAATTTTATTCTTTCCCCTCGTGCTCTGGTCCTCATTCACAGTTACTGTCCAGTAGAACTTTGCATTGCTTCTGTGTGGGAGGAGGGGCTGTGCTGTGCATGCACTATCCTTAACAGACCTTTTCTCTTTTTCAGAGCAAGGAATGAAGAAAATGAGCAACATCTATGAATCAGCAGCAAATACCCTGGGAATTTTTAACAGCCCATGCCTGACTAAAGTGGAGTTGCGTGTCGCATGCAAAGGCATATCAGACAGGGATGCCCTCTCGAAACCAGATCCTTGCGTCATCCTTAAAATGCAGTCGCACGGCCAGTGGTTTGAGGTGAGTGTTTAATAAAATGAAATTGACTCTTCTGGCATAGACAAACTGTGGCAAAATTGTAATAGCAGGAACAATAAAGAGGAGAAGCAATTTGAAGCCTGGGGCATAATCTTGCAATGGTGAAGGGAGATTTTCCATTAACCCTGGCACACTTTGAATTAGAAACTTTGAAATTCTCTTTGGAATCTAGATTAAAAATCAAGATGAATAAAAAATGAAGCATCATAAAACTTTTCCCTTTAGGCCTTCTTTTTCATAAAAGCTATATAATAGCAGAGATAATGATAGTGACCACCAGGCATTACAATATAAAGAAGATGAATACTGGGGAAGAGAGGAGGATTTATTATTAGTAGGCAAAGGATTTGGTGGCAGAGTAGCTTGATTTGCAGATTTTGAGCATTACAGTTGGATTCATTGTTGAAGTTAGTAAAACTAATGTATTTGCCTTATCAATTTGCCTTGTATTGCAGATTGCATGTTTGATTAAAATTCTGCTTTGTGTTACGTTGACTGATCATGGAAATAATTTCTTTGATAACTGGAAACAGGATTTCTTAAAGAAATTCAAATTTTAAATATAGAACATAGAATGGAATGTAATATTTTTAATGACATCTTGTTGGTTATTTTACTTAAAAGTTACAGTTGAGTGTTTGTGGTTAATCAAGCTAAAAGGTGTAACTTTATAATGACAATAGAAAATTTATTAAATCCAGTTAATTTTGAGTGCATATTCATCCCTCTCTTTTCAAGAGTTTTAACATTCATCATAGGATTGTGTTATCTTATAAAAGATAAATATAATAATGGTGAGCATATGCAGAAAGCAAAATCTTAAATTCAGGGTCTTTAAATTTAGCATTTTCAGCCAAGTTTGTCAGGATTTTGAGGATTTGATTCCATTTATTCCAATCGTTTTGACCTATAGACATCTGAAATTTTTCCAGTTCAGGCCAGCACCAGTCTAGGAAAGTTAAGGGTTTTTTGATTCTATTCTTCTTTTCTTAGTTTGCTCTTCTGGAACCACTAGACATATCCCTGGTAGAAAACCAGACTATAAATGGAAATAAAACTCACCATTATTTTAGTGCTACGATATCAATGTATCTATGTAATTGAAATTTAGAGTGGTATAATAGTAGGCCCAAAAAAGGGTAATTTTAGCTATCTGTTTAGAAAAAAGCATTTAGCTGCACTGTGTGTAATCACACAAATAGTAGAAATTAACCAATCAATGGATTAAAGGTCAAAATAGATGAAATGCCCCTGTTTGGAAAGGACAAACTGTCCTCAGTTCTGTCTCAGTTCTCTTAATAACTTTGGGTGCATTTCACATACAGTTTGTCTCTGGCAAGGTAAGTAGATTAAAATTATATATTGTGAGGTAGGAATGGAGATTCCCTTTATTTGATGTGGTTTTTAATTTGGAAAGTGATTGTCTGAATAGAGTAATTCTTGCAGAGAAGATCTGCCCACTGATACAATTCGGATCTTATGTCAGTTGCTCCTACTGTCTAGTGAGAGTCCAGGGCATTCATTTTAGCATGAACAAAAAGTTTTTATTAGTTTGTGTTCCTATCAGTGCTGCAAAGCGAATGCCACTCTGACATGATGAGCCTTTTCTGGCCAGCACATTCTTAACAGAATTTTTAATTAAGTTCCAGTTGCTGAGCTAAATTGAGCAGAGTCACTCAGGTATAGCTGAAGACATAATTTGGCTGGAATAATCTTCTGCTGATGGCAATCAGTGATCCAGCAAGACCTGAAAAAACAGACCAAGTAATAATTAAAAAGAAAAAAAAGAGAAGAAAATCCAGTTACCAGTGAAATGAGTATTTTCAACACAGCAATCACTAAATGGCAACCCAAAAAAGCAGTAGTACAGAGGAATGTGGATTTAGTGCCTTCATGAAATTATCTTGAATTTCCAGATACCTTAAACCCCTTGGAGATCCAAACGTCCTGTAGCAAGATATAGAATTACTGAAATGCACGCACTGATCACATACTCTGGTTGTGTGGAGGTTTCATCAACACAGAATATTTGGATTGAAGGTGTCTGAAATAAAAGCTTGGTCTGTGTAGGTTGTACTCTTGCATATAAGTGCTTTTGGAATCCATGGAAGGTACTGAGGGCTGGCTGCACAGCTGCTCTTGGGCCAGATGCAGCTGATGCTTGTATGCTTAGGCTGATGGGATTGCACTGTGCATGAAGCTGGAGATACTGGGATATGAGGGAGTCACTCTACAGCTTCAGACAATCCCTGAAAGTGAGTAATCTGTGCACATTTGTCCCTGAGAGAATTTTGATAAAATATGACGGCCTGTTGCTGAGGAAATTTTTTTCTGCAGTTCTGTGTGTGCATATGTGTCTGTTTGTGTAAATTATGCCACCCACACATGTAAATATAGAATGAAAATGTGTTGATGCTCTTGTAGAGTGGGTAGATTCAGTTTCCAGAGATTGGAAACAACATCTAAGTATTCTTCATTTTTTTTTAAATTGTGGTTTTCCTGTTTTGTTTAGCTTTGGGGGATTTTGTTTGTTGCTTTGTTTATTTCCTGGACACAGAATTGGTGATGTTGGAAGGTATCTCTAGAGGTCACATGGTCCATGTGCAGCTCAGGTGAGGACACCTAGAGCCAGTTGCCCAGGACTGTATCAGACAGGTTTTGAATACCTCTAGGGAGGTGGATTCTGCATACTCCCTGGGCAACCTGAGCCGGTGCTTGGTCACTGTGAAAAGTGAAAAAATGTTTTCTAATGTTCCTATGTTTCAACTAGTGCCCATTACCTGTGGTTCTGTCACTAGCCACCACTGAAAAGACGCCCAGGTCTTTAGACCCTCCTTTCAGGTATTACATTTATAAGATGCCCGCTTGAGTGCTCCAGGTGTGTCCCTTACAAACTTGTTGAAGGTTGTCTGCCCCATCATCCAGGTCATTAATGAAGGTGTTAAACAGGATCCAGTGCTGACCCCTGTGCCCCACTGCTAGTCTCTGGCATCCAGCTAGAATTTGTCTCACTGATAACCAGCCCCTGAGCCTGGCCAGTTTTCAGTCCAGCTCACTGCTCATCCACTCCCTATGTCAGCAGCTCCTCTAAGACCTTACGGCAGGCAGTGCCAAAGGGCCTGCTGGAGTCCGGGTAGAAAATATCTACTGCTCTGCCCTCATCTACCAGGCCAGAAAGATCTGCTTCATCGTAGAAGTTTGTCAAGTTGCTCAGGCATGACTTTCTCTTGGTTGGCTACTCAAGATGATTTTCTTATCCTTTATGTGCCAAGGATGAACTGCTGTATCAAATTCCCAGGAACTGAGGTGAAATTGGTGGGCCTGTAGTTCCCTAGATGATTCAATGAGGGACACATAACTCCTCAGAAGTGAAACCATACCAACTTAGACAGATACTGAAAGAATTCTTGGTGCTGTCCCCAGTTCTGGGACAGATATGCTTGCTGGTTTTCTCTTCTTGTCTGGGTAGATGTTTTCTGTAAACAAGCCAGTGCATGCACAAGTGTGCACACACCCCTGCCCTCTACATTTCCCTGTGTATCTATGTTGGTGCTGGCTGAAAAGCATTATTCCACCAATCTAGAATCTAAATGGTGTGTTGTGTGTCCTAGGAAAATCAGCACATGAAGCCTAACATGACAGGGTGTGCTACAGCAGAATTTAAGATTATGCTATATTTATGTATTAAAAGTATATATTTACTGATCCAGGGCTGAATTTTAGCTCTTATTACTTTAATTTTAGGGAGGTATACACTTGTGAGGTGGCCAAATGTTGTACTTAACCTGTTCAAGATAATAATTCAATGGCTGTTTTTCTGTCTTGATTTGAATGTGTTCAAGGAGTTTAAATACTATACTAAGTTTCAGATGATGAAGGACTGAGGTACATGATGATAAATTCCTTTGGTACATGATGATAAATTCCTTTGCTCCAAGGATTATTTTACCCACCTCGAGTGTGAATGTCCATGTGTAATAAATGTTAACTGTTAATTAATGTATAGCATTTGAGCCTTCAGCTGAGATGTGCTGGCACTGGCATTCTCATTAACTCCATATTCCTAAGAAAGTAGCTTGGGCCTATTCACAGTTATCTGATGTGGCAAATACCCATTGTACACATTAATATGAAAGCTGAGCAAGTTGCTGAGCTGTGTCTGGTCATACAAGATTTACATGAGATCAGGAGGTGACATATACAGCCTGACTTAGCCAGGTGGAATGTGCTGTCTGTAGCTGTGAAAAGAGAAGAGGAGCTTAGGAAGACATGTAGCCATGTAAGGGATCCAGGAAGGGTTTCCTGTAGTTGTACTCTTCTGGCTTTAGGCAGCAGGACAACAGAGTGAAACCTGCCTGGTGGATTTGAGCAGCCAGCTGGAGGTTTTGCTCTTTACCCAAAGCTTTTATTAAACCTCAATATCTGCAGAGCAAATAAAGCAGCACCCAAAAACAACATGCACATGCGAAAATTCATTTTGATGGAATTGAATGAAATCACTAGAATGGATAAGTTTGTTTACTGGAATAGATTTTTTTGTTGAAATGTTCTCTGAAGTGGCAATTTGTGGAAAACTCAGTGAGCTTTGATAAAAAGGTGTTGATATTCTTAAAATGAAAGTTACTCACTTGTAATTTAGCGTGACATTTCAAGGATCAGCTTGGCAGGACTAATCAAACAAACCTGATTTTTCTGGGTTTCCTTTTCCTTTCACATCAACCTGCACATCCACACAGACCCTCATGCAGACAGATGGTAGATACTAGTGAGCTTGGAAATGCACGGAACTGGTTAAGGGATAGAATACCAGTGGAGCCTGCTAAACAGGCTATGTAAGAATCAAGCTCTAGGAAGGACAGTCTTGCTCTTTATCTGTATTTGCTTTTCCTTTTAGACCTGCTCTCTCTTTTGTTTCATTTCTGAATTCCAGCATCCTTCTTCCTCTGCCTTTTCACCTACCCCAGCTCCCCATTTCCATTCCCAGGACCTGCTGCCACATTTCTCTCCTCCTTGTATTGGAGACTGGGGGAGATTCCCTGCCCCTTCCTGGCATGGGGGAAGGATCTGAAGAGAAGACCCTGAGGCAGGCTTCAGCTATTTGTTTCCATAGCTACCCAAAAGTATCTTTCATGTTATCCATCTGTGGCTGTTCCAGCCCACTGCAGAAGCCAACAAGCCATGAAATAGGGGAGTCTGTGGGATGATGTATTCCATGACTCTACCAAACTGTTCCAAAATAAACACAAAAATACTGTGAAGAGTCAACAATTCCCCACATATAGGTAAATGCGAAAAAACACATCCTTTTTTAGTTAATTTTGATGAAAATATACTTGATGAAACATTTGGATGGAACTTGAAGTTTCAATAATCAGAAACAAGAACACCAGAAGCTATATAGAATGAGGCTTGAGGCTGTCTAATCCCATCTTGCACCTAGTTGCTAGTTGGTGACAGTGAAAAAATAAGGGATCAGAGAAATATGAATGTGTCTTTCCAGCTTGTTCTTCCAGCCCTCAGTGATCTCAGAGAGTCCTTAAACAGGAGTTTATGCCTTTGTAATTGTAAAAAAAAAAAAGTGAGAAAATAACTTCCATAACTTAATTAAAATAATTTTAAAAGGTTTTGTACATATAAAATAAAATGTCAGGCTATCCTGGGACATAAGGGTTCAGCAGCTTAATGGGAGTTGAATTAAGTAATATTACTTGTATTTTTTGAATTTGCCTCTTGATGATTAATTTTAAGTTCATTGGTCCTATATTAAAGGAGACTCTGAGAAAATTCCTGTTCAATTTTGTCAATGCCATTATTCTTCTGAGTTGTCCATGACTGTATAAAAAGGCAACTTATATTTTGGAGATTGAGCATACCTACCCTGTCATGGAACATGGATTTATTTGGGTAGTTATTTGAACTCTCTTTATTTCAGAACATTGCAGAGATACAGTGCCATAACCTATTGTGGCATTTCCACAGAGATTTCTGAGCAGTGATTTGGGATTTATTCTCTGCTTTAAAGAACTGCAAGACTTCACAGTGGGCTGGTTGTTGGACGTTTGATGGGTTTGGGAAAGTTTTCTAAAATAACACTCTTGTCAATGCTAGAGCATGATTCTAGATATTATTTTTTTAATTTCACTCTTAAGATTTCAACTTGGTGAACAAATGTCCTGTGTAAAATTAATTGTAAGTAGTAGGGTTACACTAAGATGAACATTTCATCTTAGGAAGATTCTTCTCAGACAAGTAAAGGAAATTACAGAGTACTGATGAAACGTTTTATATCAGATTATGCCCAGTTTGGTGGCAAGGAGATGCTTTCACTGAATTGAGGTTATGAAATTAGCTCTTCTCTTTGTGAAGAAGCTTCTGATTCATTTGCAGATTTAGGAGTTTTTCTCTTCTGGATGTAGAATAGGGCTGATAATTGGAAATGCTACTTCTACATTCTCTGGCCAAAGCTTAAATTGAAGTCTTCAGTGAAATACTGTATTGTTAAACTGGGTTCATGCAGATCATGGTTGATGAAAGCCAGTGGGGAAGAGCTGAGTCTTTGAAATGATCAAGACTTTCATCAGGAAAGAAAGGCAATGGGATTCTTTCTAATTAAGCCACAAGGGTCCTACATTTCCTTACTCAGGGCTGGCAGTCAAGTTGATTGGTCCCTCCTGCCCAGATCATTCAGGTCTTCAGAGCTCTTGGTCTTGTAAGAGGACAGGTCTATGCCCTGCACAACTTGCAGGTGATGATCTGGGAGCACAGCTGTTGATTACTGACCTTTGGACCTAGGAGGAAATAGGAGCAGTCCTGCTGCATTCACTTCTCAAGGGATGTTCCTAGGAGATGATGCTTAAGAGCTTTTTAGGTGCCATTAGACTTACCTTGTTTTCCCTCATCAAACTGAAAGCTGTGATTTTATTTACACAATAGTGTTGTGCCTGTTTATATGTCTTTATGGTTTATTTAATCCTCATAACTCAATTTCCTACTTTTATTCCTCCTTTTTTATCAACTATTTGTTGATGCTAATGGATGTTTCTTTACTCAAAACTACTTGGCAACCTCTTTTGCTGCCAAGATTTGCTTTTAGCTTCTGCTTTCTGTTCCTGGTACATTTTCTTGAAGTCTTTCCATGGTGTGACTGTCAAAGACAGCTCATCTTTTTCAAGCACCACTGGAAGTCTGTGGGGTCAGGCTGCGGGGTAATTGAATGTTTTATCTTGGTCCGTTCTCAGCCTGAATTCATCTAATCAGATATTTTCCTCTCCAAGCCTTAATATTTCGGAGGCACCCTCTCTTCCAAGGGTTTGCCTGCTGCAGACCTCCTGTCATTAACTCTTTCTGGAAAAAGAAAAGTTATCCACATGGAGTGAATCTGTCATGCAGCTTTTCTCCATATCCTACAGAACATAATTCATAATATTCTGTTCAGCCCCAAATGCACTTAGTATGTTTGTACAAATATATATGCATGAGCTCAAAACCTGCAACTTCAATTTCTATTACCCTTCTTGTTAAAAAAAAAAAGAGAACTCTCTCCCAGGTCTTTCCTAATGACTTATGCAAAGTTAGAAGTCTTAAAACTAAGCTGTAATTTTCTTGTGTTGGCAAATATTTGATGAGAAGCTGGTACTGGGAAGTTTATCCTCCTGTGCCTAGTTCAGAAATGTGAACATCATTAGGTCTTGATGAGATTTTTCTTTTTAGACCCCAGGTAGTAATGTGTCTATTTATTTTAAATCAATTTGATAATAACTCCCTCTTGTTTTTATCTCATCCATCACTTTTTCTTGAGCCTCCTCCTTGTGTCAGCATTTAAAGTCAGCCACAGTGCTTTTTGCCTTGTCTTTTAAAATCAGCTAGTCTTTCAGCTTGAACTCATTTGAATCAGACAGATTGTCTCAACTGAAAACAAATACTGTCATGTTGAGTCAATATATATGAAATATCGTATTATTCCACTAGCTCAAATATAATTTTTTGCCTCTGTAGTGCTGTTTGTGAAATGTAATGCATGTGCAAAGGAAAGAAAGTAGATGACTTTGTTCTTATTGAGAGTGGTCATACTTGGGCTGGATGATTCCTCTCTTCCAGAGCTGGAAGCTGGCTTCTGTACCTGTCCAACAAAACCTCTTCAGGTCCCCTGTCTTCAAGTCATGCAGAGTGAAGAGTTATTTTCTCATAGTTTGCATAATTGAATAAAACCAAGTGTACTCCTGAGAAGTCAGGAGGGAGTGCTTATGTGTGAGAGGTGGTAAAAGCTACATGGTCTCTCCCTGAACCTGTGGCCTGGCTCATTCTCTCTCAGGAAGATCTTCTGTTGGGGCTGATTTCCAGGAGCCCTCTGCCTGGTGTATCAGCCCCTAGGAGAGCCGTGGAAATTAAATGTGGGATCATGTAGGCAATTCCATGTTGGAAATAGTTACATGCTTAAAAATCAGTTCAATACTGTACTAGCTTTGATGGAAATCCAAATGACCTGTACTTTATATATACAGTCTATATATATACATATACAATTAAACAAGATTTTTCTAATATTTACTTTTTTTTTTAACCACATCAGACCTTGTACCTTTGTTATATGAGTAGGGTAAGAAAAACACAGGAAGAAAAAAGAGACCTTTGAAAATGTTTTCAAAATTATCTATGGAAGTTATCATGAAAAACAAGGTTTTACAGTGCTCCCACTCTTTCTTAACCTTGAATAACTGGTTTGGTAGGAATGTATGCAGGAGGAATTCTATACAGTCAGCAGCTCAACATTAAAAAAAATTATTTTGCTCTCTTCCCCTGCAGTTTAATTATCTATCAGATATGTAGCATTTTAAATTTGGATAAAGAGTCTAAGGCTACTTTTATCATGGGCAGGCAGATGCACATTTCAGATTACCTCAGTAATATGTCTGCCTCTCATGAGCTACTTTTTACAGGTACACAAACTTCACACATCTCCAGGACAGATTTTAAGCCTGGTTTGATTTCGGTAGTCTGACAGATTGCGATAAACCTACAGTAAACAGGAGTCTTTGGAACTGCTTTGTAAGTAGATAGTTCACTTGATTGATTCAGTACACTGATTCTTAACCTGTAGCATCAGAATGGAACTGAGAAATTGTCAGCAGCTTCAGCCTCTTCTCCATTTTCTGTGTGGGGTTTTTATGGCCTAACACAAATTTTTTCCTAAAGGAAAAGAGCACTTATGAAGCTCTGAGAATAAGTGTTTTAGAAAAACAGCCTGAATTACTGAAAATGTGTTTTGAAAAGTCTTCTATTCAAATATTGATTGACCAGGGACACCAAGTTCATTAAGCTGGTTTGGTTTGAAACCATTACATAATAAGGGAATGAGCTGTTGACATGAATTGATGGAGTTCAAGTTTATGCAACGGAAAGTAAAAGCAATTTCACTGGAACTGCTGTTTTCCGTCTTCTCTCATGTTTGGGAGTAGCTAAAAAACATATTCTTGCAGTTATGTTGTTACTAGGCCAGAATACACACTCCCTGAAATCTGACTGAGAATTGAAATGTCCAAACTACATTTCTGTATAGATGCACTGACCTCATCTGTTAACAGATATTTCAGGATTTGCCTGTTTTTTGTTTTTTTTTTACTGTTTTGCAAAAATGGGATGGATTGCTTTTTTTTCTTTCTCCCCTTGAGAACTTTACAATTCTGCAGAGAATCAAAGCAGAGTCACAGTGCATCAACTACCAGAATTGTGATTTCTGCTCATTTCTTTGCCACTCTTTGCTTTCTCCAAAAGAAGATCCTAGATGTAAACCAGTAAGGCTCATCTCTGAAGAAGAGGAAGCAACAAGGCTGAAAAGATCCTGTTTCTGGCAGAGGGCTTGGAGTGGCTGCTACCACCACCACACCACTGCTGCTGACAGCAAAGCAAAACTGTACCAATCCTGGCTCTACAAAGGGGCTTATTTGCTAAGAAAATTTTAGGGCACTTTGGACAATCCATAGACAGTGCATACTATTTGGGTGTGAATTGCTTAGGTGATCTGTATAAATTTTTCTGCCTTTTGTTCAAAAGGTCGCACTTAGAGATTGCAGAATACAAATATGTAACAAGCCAATTCTTAGACTGAACAATTTCCTCTAGAAGAGCATGTAAGTCATTGGAACTGGAATCATTGCTGTAGCTCCCTGTGAATAAATTTTGTGTTCAAAAGGCCTACAATGTATTGTTCAGCTATTTTTCAGTTCGAAATTCATCATAAAATATTAACTGCAACTATATGAGGTAAATGTCATCATTTTGTGAGATACTCGGTTTTGTTCCACACCGCCAACTCAGGATGTTCTGCTTTTGAAGCAGAAACTGTCCATGTGGTAATCTGGACCTGTCATGATAAACTTAATCAGAGGGATTTGAGGGTTGTTTTTTAATTTGATTTCAATTAAAAAACAAATCAGTAAAAAATATGAGGTCTGAGGCTTGTGTTTTTCAAATATTTGGAATAACTCATCACCTTGCCTATGGCACCAGCTGGCTTGTGCACGCCATAGGTGTAGAACCAGCTGCTGGTGTAGAACCAAGTGATGCACTATATCCTTTCTATATGCCTCCTCAGGGAAACATTAGGTTGATCATTGTATCTTGTTGTATTTAACTTTAAATGCTGTTCGAGGGCTGATTAGTCTGCTGTTACCTTGTAACTGGGGTAAACTTAAAAGCCTATGCTGTGTCATTGCCAAATGAACTGGATTAGCTTCAACAGCCTTACTCCCCTGGCTGCCCTTCAGGTTCCACATGGATGCAGGAACTGTTTTCCCTGACAGTGGCATTTGCTCTTTTAAAACAGTATTTGCTCTTCCCCAGCTTATATCGGGCTTGTCAGCTGCTATGTATGTGTCTTTCCTATTCTGCATGGGAATATACAACATAAATTCGCATGCCTTTGCTTCTCTGTTTGAAGTTACTGACATTATGTTCATTGTCATCCAATGTTTCAGTACTCTTTTTACAGTTCAGTGTGTGCTTAGTTTTGTTGAAGGTCCTGTGCTTGCCTGCTTGCTTCCTTGGTTCTTTAATTTAAATCCCAAAGTAGATCCTTGACCATCTTTGCATTAATTTTACTCTTCTCTTAATAAAAAAGCTGTCATTGAATATCCTGAGTTGGAAGGAACCCAGAGGAACCACCGAGGCTGACTCCTGTCCCTACATAGGACACCCCAAAAGTCACACCATGTGCCTGATAGCATTGTCCAAACACTTCTTGAGCTCTGTCAGGCTGGTGCTTCCCTGGGGAGCCTCTTCCAGTGCCCAACCACCCTCTAGGTAACAAAGCTTTTCCTAATGCAACCCAAACCTCCCTGGACACAGCTTCATGCTATTCTTCCTTAGTATAGTGGGACTGACTTGGTCTTCTGCCATATTTAGCCTTATAGCTCTATAATGAAGTCATGTCCAAAATATTACAAATTTTTTGCATATATGATATTTATATTTTTAACTGGGAATTTTTGAAGATTGTCTAAAAATATTGGAAAATTTTGATGATATCTAACCTTGTGGTGGAGAGTGAGACTTAACTTAAAATTCTACATGCAACTCTGATTCCACCCAAAACTGTTATTTTTTAATTCAACTTATGTAATGCTGTTTTGTAACTTGTGGAGATTTTGATTGGTTTTGAATTTGCTGCTGAATGTTGAATTGCTGCATTGACACCAAAAATAAAGTGCTCACAGGGCTTGCATGCGTATTTTTTTCAATTTATATTCTAGACTTGATTTTCAGGTTTGATCTGATGTTGTCATAATTTAAAGTAGCCATGTCCTTACCTTCAGGACATGCCCCTGTATTTTGTGAGGAAGAAGGTGGTTTCAAGCCCCAGTTTTAATGGAAAACAACACACTTGGTCTAAGTTTTCCAGCTTGATAAAATTTTAGTCTCTGAGCTTTTATGATGGGAACAATTCCAATTTGCAGATTTTAAGAATCAAAGAGATCATTATAATACTTTAAGGAAAAATTCCAAAATTTTCTTTTTAATTTAGAAGAGCTGTACATACACTCTCCTAAGCTGGGCATCAGCAATTTATGTTAGTGATATTTTTAGAAGGGTAATACTATGAACCCCAAGGAATGCATGCATCTTAAATTGCTTTTGAAACCAAGGAAGTCCATAGTTTTGAATACATTTTAATTGTATCACTTGGGAATACTTATAAATAGGATTCTGACATAATGATAAAGTTCACAGAGTTTACATTGTCATAGTATGCATCTTTCCATCTGCATATCCTCTTTCAAAGCAGCCATGTGCTCTTACCGGTTTAACTGGAGCACAGCTGATGCAGGCTAATTACTTTTTTCCTCCTTTTCATTGTATCACTCTGCTCTTTCTGCAGATTTCAGCTGGAGTTGGAGGTCAGTCTGTTTAAAGAGCCCACACTTTTATCTCCATGTCTCTTGTGAAGTGTTGTGTAATTTGGCTACTCCTGGGGATCTTTGTGGTGAGAATACATAATTTACTGACCATCTGCCTGCCTTTTCCTTTCGCCTTCATTACAGATGTGGAGAGGAAAAGCTGAAAAGAAGGAAGGGATGTAATACGTTGTAGAACTTGGTTGCTGACCAAGTTACATACCACGGTTGTCATTCAGAAATCCTCTCTCTGCCAGAAGTTGGTGCTATTATATGAAATTCAAAGGAGGGCTGATCTGTGTCACACAGTACTGAAGAGAAATATTTATGAAGGATTTCTTTATTCCGAAAACAGTTAGTTGAGGTTTTTCATAACATTATTGTTGATTTCTTTATAACTCTGTGTTGTATTCAGAATCCCATGCTACACCTTACTTTGTGACCAGCATTCTCTGGGGTCCCTCAATCTTTCCCAACAGTGAGCTACCAAAAGTCCTGTATGACCTGTCTGGAAGTTAGTTTTATTTGGCCATGGTATGTATTTTTGAATGTGAGAAAGTGGAAAGCAAGACAAGATAGAACAGATGCTAATGTAGAATCAAAATGAGATTGTATCTAAAAAACAATAACATGGAAACTTTAATACAACATGGAGAGCAGCAGACGGTGGTCCCAAGAGAAGTCTAGGAAATAGGCTTTTGGATCTGAGATAATTTTATAGGACATCTAAGGCAGTGAAGAAGGAAAATTTTGTTCATTTGACTTCTTTATGAATGCTTTAAAATAGTTGCATTAAAGCTTCCTGATTCTAGAGAATTCTAGAAAGACACTCTGTGCTAGAGAACAAGCTCTGAGGGGAGTAGCTGAGGGCACTGGGTTTGCTTAAACTGGAAAGGAGACTGAGAGGATACCTTATTGTTCTCTACAACTACCTGAAAGGAGTTTGTAGAGGGTTGAGTGTCAGTCTCTTCTCCCAGATAACACGATGGAGAAGCCTCAAGCTATACCAGGAGAGATTTAGGTTGGTTATTAGGAAAAAATTCTTCACCAAACTGGCTGCTCAGGGAGGTGATTGAGTCACCACTCCTGGAGTTACTTAAAAGTTCTTTAGATGTGATGCTTAGGAAAATGCTTTAGTGGTGGACTTGACAGTGCTGGGTTAATGGTTGGAATTGGTGATCTTTAAGGTATTTTCCAAACTAGATGATTCTATGCTTTTATCCTGTTTTCATTCTCAGTGGAATAATCTTACGGGCCCCAAGTCTTAGCACGTGGTTCAGTGGGATCTTACTTTACTGAGGTTTGTACCTGGATGTATGCTTTTGCTACTGATTTTTTTGCCAAAGTGGTAATACCTCCACTTGGTCATGGAGTGTCTGCAGAGTGATGTTTCATGCAGATTACAGTAGGTATAGGTGTGATGGACATATTCTTCACCATCACTTCTAAAAGTGATCTCTTAAACTCTTTGGGGGCCTTTTATCTGATTTCACAAATTTCAGCTTTATTCTAAAAATATATATGAATGCAAATTCAGACCTAAAGTAGTGCTTTTGCTGCAGCGCCTTTTTTTGTCCCCAGTTGCTTGCCATGCTGTTGTTTGTGTTCATAAACTATTTAGTGATGAGTTCTTAGGGACAGGAAATACACCTTCTGTTTTATTTGCAAAGAATAGTAAGAAGCTTTGCAAAGTCTCTAGGTGTCATTGCAATGAAAAAATCATAATGATGGGTCTCTAAGTAGTAGTAAGTCTGATATGGTTGAAACGAACTAGTAACTTACCCTGGAGTGAAAGTTTCTTATTTGAAGGTATAGAGAAAAGAGAGCAAAAACACCCCTGGTTATTTTTTGTTACCTTTTGCTTAGAGAAAATATTAAACATGGCTTACTGCTTAACTTGGCTGAGGATAGCCTCAGCTCATGCAGCTTTTTTTATATTTTATAACCAGTTATCCTGCAATCTGAAGTGTTTTGATTTAGACATGCTTTTTAAAGATCAGCATTCGTGGCACATACAGCGAAGAGCAATTTAAAATTAAAAGACTGCTTTAGACTTTTAAGAGCACCTGGATCTTATTTTAGAAGCAATTGGAACTCTGGGCCAGCACCTTGTAGGGCAATTTAAATTCTTCTTTTTTATTATTTTATTTGAGTGCTTGGTAAGGAATTGATTTGAACAGCATGGTGCTGAGCACTTCAGATTCTGAAGTACTTCCAATTCCCAGTCACATTTAGCTGCAGATCATGATCTTCTTTTGGTCCTACAAAGTCAGGCATCTTAAGAATATCACCCAGACAAAGAATTGAATCTAGACTATTTTGATTTATCAAACATTTTATTTCAATTTTTTTTCTTTTTTGTTTATGCCTACAAGAAGTTCCTTGGGTCAACAGGAAGACACTTAAAAGTTACAAAAAAAACCTAAATGAGACATAAAATAGTCCATTGTACCCCATCTGTTCAGTATCTGAAGAAAGTAAGTATTTTCATCAGTAAAACATTTATAAACACTGCAGTAAATTCTGTTTATTGGTTTATCCAGGATAAAGGGGCATGGGAAGAAGAAACAATTCTACAATTATATTCAATACTCCATTTGGGAGTATTGTCTGCCCTGTGCCCCAGTGAGACAGAAGACCTGTACCCACAGTGAAGGTGAAGGGAAGAAGGAGGGAATCATCATGTAATGAAGGCTTATCATTACTCACAGGCAAAAAGAGAAACTGAGGCTGCACGGGTCGTCTCCATTCTGGAAATGATTACTCCGAGCACTTGGCTTTGAACCACAAGTCTTCACCCTAATGATATTTTTGGAAAGCCCTATACTAATAAAGGGATATATTGGTGCTTTACTCATATAAAGTGACACAAGACTGCCATGTCCTTCCTTAGCTTTATTTTCAGAAGTCTGAAAGCATGGTAAGATCCATTCTCAGCAAGATGTAGTAGGTCTCCTAAATGCAGGGAATAGAGATTTTTGTTCCTGCTCTTCATAGGGCACTCAGCCCCTTATAGGCCAAACACAGTTGGGCTTGTGAGCAGGTGGGGCTGCAGAAGTGAGTCATTAAGTCACTGGAAGTTCCCTGGGATGTGAACCATCAACAAGAACCTTTGCAATGCTGTAGCTGCAATAGGAGAAGCTGACAACAGGCAGCTCATTGTAACAGATTGCAGCTAATTGTGGTGGTGCTCGAGATGGTGTGGGGAGGTATAGACCAGCATATAAAGGTTTTGTAAGCTGGAACCGTGAAACAGTGAGGATGGCATTAAACGGCATCCCATCTCCCTGTACAGGGGGGATTTCTTGTAAGAGGCTGGAGGAAGCTGATGATTTTTTAAAAACTCTCAGTGTATTTTTGCCTTTGGGTTGAGATAAATAAATCATAAGATACATTAGAGATTTCACTGGAATGTGGAGGAGGAGAATGTAAAGTCTGAATATTTTGTTTTCTGTCTGAATCACTAATGTGCTACCAGTCAGTTTAATTAGAATAATTAGTCATGAAATATATAATTGGTGTGAATCTTCCTGCAGATTATATAGAGAGCTTTTGAAGAGGAATGTGGTTATTTGATACTGATCCTGCAAACATTTATGCAGACTCTTAGCTCAGCATGCATGAATCAGTGTCATCCCGTTGAGTGTGGAAAGGAAGCTCTCCTATAGCTAAGGGGCTTTCTCAAACTGAGCCTCACCAGTGGGCAGGATTTCTTTGTGACTGTGTGATTTGTGGCAAGTCCAGTGTTTCAGGGATACCTTCTGTAAGGGGTTGCTTTCACCCTTAAGCAATTACTGGTTCTTGAAGGACAGGAGCTATTAATGACCAGGTGGTGACATGTCCTCTGTGGCTCTGTTTGCATCATGGTCTCTAAAGGGCTGCTCCTCCTGTGCCCTCTCTGTGAGGTTATTTTGGCACCATTGCATTGTGTTTCTCCTGATGTGGAGAAACAACTCAGTTGTAGTAGCCGTGAGGAAGAGTGTTTTCTTGCTTTCTTGTGGACTGTGCTGGATCATTTCCCAGAGTGGATTCAGCCTGTGGCTGGGCACACACCTTTTGGAGCTTGTGAAAAGTGAGAATGGGAAGTTGATGGTGCTGTGTAGAAGAATGGGCCTGGGGTGGGTTAGGCTTGCCTGGGTTTGGGTAGCTTTCGTTTTCTGTATGAAAAAATCTTAGAAAATTTGAGCAATTATTGTGGGTATTGACAAGCGCTACCATTTAATCCCCACTTTCCTCCCCAGAAGAGTGGTTTGGATTTTTGCTTGGGTTTGGGGGTTTTTTGTTTGTTTTGTTTTTTTATAATAGGTTTTACTGTTGGTTATTTTGTTGTGGCTTATTATTTAAGGGCCTAATGGTACCAGTTTTTGGTTCTTCCAGTTTTTTTTGAGACAGTAACACTGGGAGTCTTGTTCCCCTTTCCTTATTTGTCTCTTATGTCAAAATTATTTCTGATCCTGAGATTATGTGACAGATAGCAAATTTAGTGCTAAAGAAGGTCGGTAAATATACTTAGGCAGCCCTGCTGTATGCTTAACATTTTCTTCTTGTAGCATATACTAATGTGCTTTGGTGTAGTTTGATAGTCTAATTGACTGTAACAGTAGATTCTGTACTGTTCAACTGTGTAAGAAAGCTTACTGTTTTCATTATTCTTGGCCAGAAAGAAGAATTGAAAGCTTATGGAGTTTTTTATTATTTTTATTGTACTTTGGTTAATTTCACATCCTTTTTTTGGCATTCAGTACAGAGTGTAACATAAAAATATGTTATTCTGCAAAAGCTGTGAAAGGATTTCTTTTATTGTGGTGTACTAAACTGCAGATACTGCAAAAAAGACTGAAATAAAAAGAATGGAACATGGTGTATCTATAGAGTAGGACTGTCACCTTGTGATCTTACTTATTGGTTCACAAAATACACTCAAGGTGTTCCCTTGAGTGTGCACTAGAAAACTTGCTGAGGATACATCAGATACCCTTTCCTATCCAGAGAAGCAGAAATCATCCACTGTTTGATAAAGATGCATCTCTCCTTTGGCATTATCAGGAACCCAGTCCCTGCTGACCAGCTGAATTAATGAACCCAGTCATTATTTCAGCTCAGGACCTGTTATTTCCCAAAGACTGATCTTGGTTGTTTGGTACCTCTTGTTGCTCCAGTGCATCTCTCAGTGCACCGAAGCCATCCTTGCCTTTGAGCCTTGGTTCTGCTTCCCCTGCCTGTGGGGCAGCACTAGGAGACTGAAGCAGTGATTTGGATCTAATTACCTCAAGCACTTTGTAGATACACAGACTCACAAAGCACAGTCTCTCCCTACTCTATTGTAGAAAAAAACCAAAACAGATATCATTTTACATGTCCTTCTACTGTGACATTTTTACCATTAATTGTGGATTCATAATTTATATAGAGAAAATGTTCCTGAATTGTTGTGTTGTCTTTTGGTTTGGTAGTGCTGGTTCTTGCATCTTGACATGTTTGAAAGTCCCATGGTATTGGCTGCTTTACAGACTTTTTGTTCTGAATCATAAATTAAGCAAGCAAGTATCAGTGAATTTCAGATGAATTAAAACCAGTGTCAGACATGGTTTCCAACTCCTTAAGTGGAACAACAGAAAACACATTAGGTTATATGTGAAATCGGTGTCTTGATACAAATGTTCTGAAGTTCAGCTATTCTCTTAAGGACAGATAGCACAACATTTCTCTCCTGGTAGCCAGAAAGTGTAAGTAGTTCAAATTAGTGCTTTTCTACCAGTAACAATTGCTAGGACAAGAGGAAATTACCTCAAGTAGCACCTGGGGAGGTTTAGATTGAATATTATTAAAAATTTATTCATCAAAATGCGTATTGAGCATTGGAACAGGATGGCCAGGGAAGTGGTAGAGTCTCTGGAGGTATTAAGGACACCTGCAAATGTGGTGTTCAGGGACATGGTTTAGTGGTGGACTTGGCAGTGCTGGATTAATGGTTGAACTTTATGATCTTGAAGGTCTTTTCTAACCAAAACAATTCTATGATTCTATAGATTTGTCTTCTATATACTCTTTTGGATTCTGATCAGGCAATTTAAATTGTAATTTGAAAGTCTGTGAATAATATGTTGGTTATGTGTCAAATAACCATCAATTACATTCCTATCCAAACCATCTTTTCTGTCCCAGCCCTTCTCTACATATCTCCATTGTTATCCTTGCATAAAATAAAATCTACTGATAAAACCCCTCATATTTTAAACCTCATACATTAGTATCAATTTATTTCATGAAACGCCATGGATATTTGTGATGTTGTAAAAGGACCAAAACACAAAAACCAAACCAAAACCAAACAAACAAAACCAAAAAAACCCACAAAGCAGAAAACCCCTTATAAAATTCTCTGGAGTTGTCACAGTAAAAATTGCTGCGCAGTAAAAACTGCTGCAAAGCCCAGACTGTGCAGTAGCACAGCATAAGTGCTTCAGTGCCTTCATTCTGGTGAATGTTGCCTTATCACTCAGAACTTGCATATTTGACTTTGTTAACTGTTGCTTCTAGACAGCTGCTCAGAAACTCTGGACAAAGCTGCAAAAACCCCATGTCAATGAGCAGAAAGGAGAGGAAGCTCTAAGTTTATATCAAGTCAAAGTAAAGGAAAAAGAAAATAAAGGAGTATAAAACAGAATTCTTTTTTTTTCATGCATTTCACAAAGTGTTAGCAAAATCTCTGAACAGGGGGAGACAGAGACTTGTGAGGAAGCTGCTATCTTAAAATATTTGAAGGAAAAACACAAGCAGCCATATGCTATAACATTTTGGCTGAAAGTGAAGTGTGTGTTTGACTGTTTTTATAACTTTATATAAATGTTTAAAAAATGTAATGAGAAATTTGACATTTCCCTTTCACAAAAACAAGGCATGCCACCTCCTGTCTAAGCTTTGGCCAGCTACTTCTGAACTGTCTAATTCTTTCAGTCATTTTAGGGAGGAGGGTAAGCATCACTCCTTTGTACCAGTGGATGAGCAACTGAGAATGAAATAGGATTGAGAATTAAGGCTGGTTGATGGCAGAGCCTGGATTCAGTGCCTTGACCCAGAAGGCTTCTCTTTCTGTTTATCTATCTAGTTCATGTATCTTTTAATACAATTTTTTAATGGGTTGCTTTATGCTTGTACCACTACTGTGAGGCTGAGCAGCACTGTTGTGCTCTTTACATAGTTGTGGAATCCAAGAACAGGTGATCTAAGTGAATGCCCAAGGTTATACAAGTATCTGTGGAATAAAAGGGTCTGCATAAATCTTACCTAAATCCCAAGTAATAACCTTAACTTTTTAGGCCTTACCCATTTGCTAAAGAGAAAGCCCGAGACAAAAACAGAGGGAAAAGAAAAAGAAAAAAAAAGGAAGGCAGAAGGGAGTTATCTTTTCTTCCCTTGAAGACTGGCTTTCTATTTTGATTTCAGAAGCAAACCCCCAGCCTTTTTAAATGCTAATTTCATAAGTGGGACTTTTTTCTAGCAGACAAATTCTCTGATTTCTCAGAGAAGTTACATTGAGAAGAAGGAGGGGAAAAAAAAGTAGGAAAAAAATTTTAAAAAGAGAGAATGCTATGAATTTGATTCTCTCTCTGTTCCCCAAGAATTTCTTGCTTCCACCTGCCAGTGTTGTGACTCCTTCTCAGTCCATGGCTTTGAAGCTGGCTTAGCAGGATCTCTTTCTAGGAATGGGTGTTGTGCATTCAGTCAGAGAACAAACTCCATGCTGGGAGGCGTGGGGGAGCACATAGTGGCATTTCTGGCAATAAGCTTGTCAAAATAAACAGTCTCTCTTTTAAAATATGTATCCTGAATGTGTTGCCTCCTAATGCATATTCATGCCTTAAATGCAAATATCTTCCTTTGCTGCACATATTGTGGATGTTTGCCCTCTCTATTTGGGTTGTGTATCATATGGCATGTAAATAAGAGATGACAAGTTGTGTAATAAGTGGAGGAGGGGAGGAGGTTAAGGGATTTGATTTAATAAGAAACATGCATAATTTACAAACACAGCACTATTCCACTCTGGTTTTGCATATTTTAATAGCAAATCCTGTGGCTTCGTGCCAACCAGTGTCTTTCAAATAATAGTCTTTTACTAGCCTTTAAAGCAAGATTTCTCAGATGAAGTCCACTTGCTAGAATAAACATCCTGAAGTGGTCTAGCTTTATACTGAAGTTAATAACTGCCCTTGTTTCTTTGCAAGGTGAAGGCATTTTGGGTAAATACTTCTAATATACAATATGAGCAAGAAGGTGTGTTTCAAATAATGTTTTTTGCACATCCACAAGTTAGAAACACAAAGTGATTTAGGATGGATTTATGTCTCTCTGACCTGTAAATGATCTAAGCTGAAGGCACAGGCTAATATTAAAATGCTGTGGTAACCAGAAATCCATAGCTGTTAGCCCTTGCAATGGTAGGAGCATAAAACCAGAGGTAGTTTTCAGAATATATTTTTATAATTACTGGTGTTTGTTCCAGTCACTCAGGAACTGATCATGCAAAATTGATCATGCATTTTGAGACTTGGTTAGAATCATGACTGTGAATGGCCAGCTAAGTGTAGCCTGCTTTGGCCTGAAGGAACAGATGAGTCTCACCCTGAAAAGTTAGATGTAAATAAACACATGACTACGAAGAAAGTAGCTGCCACAAGAAGCCCAAATGTTGAGTTGCTTTAGAGTTTCAGTATGGATTCTGCACATGTGGGTATTCTTCTGCATATAAGGATCAAACTGAATGTAAATACAAAGTGGAAAAGATACTGTGAGATGTCATTTTGGAAAGCTTCACAACAAGTGAAAGACTTCATGGGATACCAAATCAGCCCCACAGTACCACAGGGGCTTGTGTCTTATCGTTAAGGAGAAGAGAGAGAGAAAAATGGCAGAAAGATTCTGAGGGGTGGCACAGGGCCATACACAGGATAAATGAGGTTTCTCCATGGAAAAGCTTAAGCATTTGATTTTTGTGGAGACACCCAGTGCTTGTGGGAGTGCCAAACCATGCACCACTGTGCTGTCTCCCTAGACCTGCCCTTCTTTGTCATATGCTCTGGAATAGCCTGACACTGATGTCTGCCTCTGTCTGTGGGCTTTGTAAGAAAACTCACAGTTTGCAGATTGGTTTCCAATAGCCAGGGAAACTGTTCCATGTGCCCACTAAAACTACCCCAGCATTTCAGGAGCTCTTCTGACCTGGGTGAAAAATGGATTCTACATAAGAGAGACCCTAAAGTTTGAGTGTGACTTTGGATCCAGGTTTATGCAAGAGTTTGTGGATTCATTATCTAATTTTTAACTTTGTCTTTAAACACACACTCAGCTACAATTACTGTAAAATTTCCTTTTTGTTTCTTAGACCTTATCTTATACATGAGTATTTTAGGCAAGTTGCAGAATTCAAAAATGTCATTGGGCAAATAAAATGAACAACAATGCCTCAAATTTGTTGTGATATAGATAGTGATATAACTGAATAAAAGAGCTTTTTACTTGAAGGTGGTAGTTCAAGGCATGCACTTCAGTGCACCATTCTGCCACATAATGAAGATTAATGAAGGAGTTCCTTTGGCATTGCAGTCCTGACTGTGCAAGCATTCCTTGTACCTCAGGTCTATGTCAGGTGTCTGGTGCAATGTCCTAAGGCATGTTCCCTGTAGTTGTGTCCCCTCTTTATACTGTGGGGAGAGGAGGGAGTAAAACAATTTGGTGTGTGCTCCCAAACACCTATTTTTATGGGTCTTTGATCCATTTATGCTACCTCTGGGTCCTAGGCTGAATCTAAGGAAGGCAAAAAAAAAATCCCCTTGGTTTTTGGAGGCAGTTCAACCACATTTAGTCTTGGTGAATATTAAAGGGGGATGTTTATTTTCTTGAGTTTTTCTGCCCATATAAGTGAAACTTTTCAAAATCCATCTCTCTTGTGTGGATTTTTTTGAAAATCCTAATAAACTGCTGTACAGGGGTGGGGGAATCTTTGGAGGTAGAATTG
This sequence comes from Petroica traversi, assembly GCA_025920805.1. NCBI lineage: Eukaryota > Metazoa > Chordata > Aves > Passeriformes > Petroicidae > Petroica > Petroica traversi. The sequence continues at coordinate 2,498,759 of JAHLSL010000044.1, forward strand.
TTTCTTTCTTCCCGCTCCCCAAACTAGACACTTAGAAGCAGAAGGAGAACCAGGCATAAGCAATGAGTAAGGTTTGTCTCTTTCCCATAAATACATCTTAATGATGAAAAAGGACGATTCTTATCAAGAATCAGTTCCTTATGATGCCCGTAAAGCTCTCTGCAATGACACAAACCATTTTATAATTTAACTTATTGGGAAAACCAAGATGCCCATTGCTCCAGGTATTTTCATTTCCTTGCTGCTTCTGTAAAGACATGCAGCCTCTAGAGCAGCGTGCTGTATATGTAATTCTCAGCTAGGAATCACTCAACAAACTGAAATGGAAATAATTACTGATGATTTCCCCCCTGTCCTGGTTTAGGGTAAATATTTAGGAGGAAACCTCTGGGGGGGTCTCCTCTAGGAAGAGCCGATTCCAATCACCCCTCCCCCTACAGGTCTGGGAAGAATTTCCTTAGAGAAAAGTGGAAAAAACTATTTATTTAACAAATAGAATATTCACAAGCATAGGAAAAAAAATTGGATAATATGAAAGCAATGAAACCTCTCCTTCCTCTGAAGAGATGGTAGATTCAGAGTCCGTCTGAGTCCGGTTCAGTTCTCCAGTGGGGGGGGGGGGCAATTGCCGGGCCCGGCTGTAGGAGTCGGGGGGGGATTCCCTGGTGTCCTGGGCCCACGCGAGTCCCAGGAGGAGGAAAAAGGAAAAAATACCCAGCAAAAGAAACAAAGTCTTCCCTGCAAAAAGCCGAGAAAGTTCCGAGGAAACCCTCCGCTGTGTGCCGTTCCTGCACCCACCTGAGAGAATAAAAAAAAACCACAGTCCTGCTGGAATGTAGCCTCAAGGCCATTTCCAAGTGATAAGATGCAACTCCTGCAGACAAACGCCGAGTGGTTGTTTTTTTTTCCACTTTCACTTTCTCTGTCTCTCTGGGCCTAACTTAAAGCTGTAGAGCTTAATGTCCAGCATAAGCAAGAGGATGACTGGGGATACAAACAGGTCATATGGCCAACCCAGGACATTCCACCCCTTATCCCCATATCGTCATTTCAGTACCTAGACTAATACAGTCTGATTCTACACACACATATATGTATACATATATATACAGTGTACAGCTGTTTACAGACAATGCTAGCAAAATCCAGCAAATAGTGGTATTTATATACATATATACAGTGTACAGTTATATACAGACAATGTCCCTGAAATTCAGCAAATACCGGTACCTACACATGGTTCTCACCCAACAATCAGATTATCCTGGGGCACACATCATGTTGTTCCATCTTTCTGCATTATCCACCATGTGTAACCCGGTCCCTGAGCACCCCTCCCCCTCCCCCACTCTGTATTACCTTTTCAAAAGAGACTGAGCAAAACAGGCAGCAAAGAAACACTGCTCTCCAATTATGTAACAAGGAACTGGTCTCCTGAAGGCTGTTAAATAAGTATGGAAAAGAGTAAAATTTACTTTTCTGAATTATGGAATGGGTTTCTGAACAATGACATACTACTTGTTTCTCAAACACCTTTTACCAGTTTTTCTGGAAAAAAAATGATATGCATGAATACTTATTAGAATTTTATCTTAAAAAAAAAGGTGGAATTAAAATTGGTGTGATATGAAGTGGCAGTGTTACAAGTACAAGGTAATTGTGTCTTTATCAAGTTTGCTGGCTTTTTGTATTTTCTACATTTTAAGGCTTTGTACCACTTGAGTTTCCTAATCATCCATTTGAATAGATAAAAAAGCATTCTGGATAGATACAAAAGCTCTGTTCTCTGGCTACCTCCCTCCCTCAGCAACAGAGGAAGAGTAATCAAACATTAATTTCTGATTCCCAGTGCCAACTGAGCAGAGAGGGACTGGATACTTTGCAAGAAGTCCAGTCAGTTAAAGGGCAGGACCTGAAATTGGTAGATTTTGTTCTTGAAAAAATTGCAGTGCAGAATGACACTTGGCTTAGAAGGAGGATGTTCTCCTACTGCTCTGCCTCTGTCATTTTGGGAAGGTTTTTACTCACTGTAAGTGTGTCAGTTCAGAGGTGCTGAAATGCCTCTTGCGCGGTCAAGCTCTTCTGTTGCTGGAGTTCTTGTGACTGAACAGGGGTGCAGGATGGTTACAAATCCTGAGGCCAGCTAACATGACCAACAGCTATGAAATGTCACCTGTATCAGGTAACAGCCTCTCTTCCTGCTGCAAGGGTGTTCCCTATAGGAAAATATCCATTGGGTGCTATGAAGGGTGTATGCTTTGGCACATCAGCACTGTCTGGAGGTAAGCTGATCAACAGGTAAAATACTGTGGTGTTCACCAAGTGGCATCCACTCTACTGAAGCCTCTACACAGCTGGGAGCTAGTAAGTGTACAGATGGAAGCACCAAAGCAGCCTGGTGTTTGGGAGTGCAAGGAAAGGAAAATCAAGGATTACAGTCAGTTAAGCAGTTCATTGGAGCAGCTGATGGTAGCAAACTTGGGCTTCTTGCCCTTTTATTATACTGTATGTATGCTGCCATGGTTTCCTACCTGTCAACTGGAATTCAGATGATTCTGCAGCCTGATGAAATTTCAGGACCTTCTTTGCAAATAAATATTCATTCATACTAATAAAAGGGAAAATATACAACTAGTGGGTGAGGTTTTGTGAGGTTCAACAAGGCCAAGTGCAAGGTCCTGCATGTGGTTTGGGGCAGCCCTGGTATCATCACAGGCTGGGCATGAGCTGATTGGGAACAGCCCTGTGCAGAAGGACGTGGGGTGCTGGGGGATGAGAGGCTGGACATGAGGCAGCAGTGTGTGCTCAAGGTGAGATCCAGCAAGGCCAACCATATTCTGGACTGCGCAAGAAACGTGGCCAGCAGGGTGAGGGAGGTGATTCTTCCCATCTGTGTTGCTCTGGTGAGACCCCACCCGGAGTAGTGTCCAGCTCTGGAGTTCTCAGTACAGGAAAGATATGGACCTGTTTGTGTTTCCCCAGACACACAGGCTTTTCTTTGCCACATGCATTATTTAAAAACTTTGAATTGCCACAGCCACTGCTCCCAGACTGGAGGTGCTGGGAGGAGAGACGGGAAGGGAGAGAGTGGAGCAGTTGCCAGCTTCAGTGTAAATCCAGAGCGTTACAGCTGCATCTTTTGTGCTGAAAGAGCTGGAGAAAGCAGTTTGTCAAAGATGTATAATCTGTGTGGTGTAAATTCAGCTGCTTTTGTTTGACAAGGGTGAAGTGCTTCTCTGACCTCCCAGTCTGAAGCTTGATTTAACCAAGCAGGCTGCAGCAATGTGGGTGGCAAACTTCTGGGCTTCTGGTCCAGCACCTTCTTACCATTAGTCACACCATGTGTAGCTCTGGCTGTTTAGAAATCCTAACTGCTTTTTGGCACAGTGTCTTAGCAAGAGGACATAAAGCTGATAAACTCTCAGTCCCCTAGGAAATGAGAGTAATGGATGATTTACATTTACATTGCTATATTGGTATTTGTCAAATTGACTCCTGTTTGGCTTTCAAATCCTTAATTTGGGTTTTATACTTGGTTGCTATTAAATATCCTTTTATCACCCCAGCAGCATTGTCAGACCAATTTCTCACTTGTCTTCCTTCAACTGACATGGAAATACAAGTTTGCTGATCTATTTTATCATTCCTTCTTGAATAGATTCCCAGGATATATTCTCTGGAAAAAAGCCAATTCATTGTACTGTGCTGTAACTACTGGAATCTAAATGAATATGAAACAAAATTCCAGTACTTTATGCTTCCTGCTGCAGGAGATTCCTGCTATGGGCAGAGTTTTAATGGTTCACATTCAAAGACTTCTCTCTTTCTAGATTAATGAATCCACTTCAGTTTCAGAAGTGCAGTGGCTGAACCTCAGTGCCTGTGCCTCTATTCTAAGTTGCTTTGTAACAAACGTGTTGTTCAGTTTTTTGAGAGTGGGCCAGATGTCAGGAGAAATGGGCTACTAAATCTTCTTTCGGTAGATTTCTTCAACCTCTTCACTGTCATATCTAATGGTGTGAAAAGGCAAAGGGAAACTTAATAACAAAGGGCAGCTAATGAGGAAAAAGGATGCTTTGAGTCCCACAGGAAAAAATTACATAAAATACATTGCTTTTCTTAATGCCCAGCATTAATTTCCTGACACATTGACTGTCCACTTTTAAAATTCTTTTCCCTTCTCCACTTTGAGAGAATATATCCATAAGGTCACAAAATAGAGTAAATTTAGAATTGTTGAACAATGTACCTATTTTAAAACAAAAGCAAAATCAGCAGCTCATGATTTTTGCTATTTCAGATTCCAAGGACTGACTTATTCTTTACAGACTACAGTTTAGTGAGGCAAAGGATGAGCAAATTTCAGCTCCTACTTGCCTGGTGTTCTGGTCTAGCAAGATTTAGCAGCAGCTGGCACCTTTGACCAGAATTGACTTTAGCTTTGCCTTTTCATTCTCAGCAGTCAGACTGTTATGCTTTCCTGTGGTCTGCACTTCCCTTTGCCTTTGTAGACCTCAGTGGCAGCTATTCAGTTTCCAATTTGACAAGATGAACACCACTTGGGTTAGATATCGCTGCTTCTGTGCCAAGCAGGCGTCACAGTTCAGTTCACCACAGTGCTTTGTGCTGTAATCAGCCCACCATGAATACTATCAGCACACTCCTCTGTTAGCAAAATCACCACTAGGACTATAAACACCTTCTCACGCTTCCCTGCTAAAAACTTGTTCTCAGCTTCTTGTGGTTTTGCCAAACTGCTTCTGTTTGGGTTGACATTCTATGAGATAGATACAAGCCTGCTGGTGAATTATTTCATGTGCAAATTTTGGACAAATCACCAAAGCAACATTCAGAGCTGAGCCACGCATAATGGTGTAAGCTACACCAGCCCAAACACAGTGGCTTTACCTACGGCTCTGCTCTCATCAAACCTTCTGCTGGGGAGAACCAAAAATGCAGTGTACTGTCCTGCCTGTCTTCAAAGATGCATTCTTTTTTTTTTTGATAGGGACAATGCCTCCCACCAGCAATTTGGTGAAAAAGATGCCCATTGCTGTCTCTGGACAAATCTGCCCATAAAAACCAATAAGCAAAACTTACAAGCATGTTCTAAATCGTAAGCTTATGTTTAGTCAAGATTTGTTAGATTTTAGTGGATAATCTTGTCTCTGATTATAGAGAACTTAAATATCACGCAGCTCACAAACCCCCAAGAAATTGTTAATGCTGCTTTGAGAGCCCAGTTTGAATAATCTGCAGTGAATAAGATAAAGGGTCACTAATTGAACAACAGGAAGAAAGGAAGAAGACAGCTGCTCATTAAGTAAACATCTTTTATTCTGTGTGCTGAATGATGCAAAGATTAGGCTAAAAAACAAGGATGTGGACATGTCCTTAAGAATTGTGTTATAAAGCATGTAGACAAAATGGCCAAAATTAAGGTTGTACAGGCAACCTTGAGAAACAGAGGAATCTGTTTCAGCTAATAACTTTAATAATGCTTTCCTAATGCAAGGTTTGTGTGTGTCTATTTTAGCTGTGTGACAATGCTAGATAAACAAAATTAATATTCAATAACATTATTGCACATCTAAAGTGCTGAGCATTTTATCTGGTGTGCTCCCATCTTAATTTTTTCCTGCTGTGTGAGGGCAAATATTAATTCTGCATCATATCAAATGAAAACACCAGCAAAAAGAAAACTGAATAGTTATGTCCCTAACACCTTCAGAGTGCTTATTCAGGTCTTCTATTTTCACCAAACTTGTAGAAAGTCATTTGGCTTAGAGGCTTCTCTTCCTGTTTCAAACTTGGATAAAGCTTACCATAGCCCTCCAAAGCCAGGGAGCACTTGCAGAAAGGAACAAGGCTGTGAGGTTCCTGTGTAGCTCCTGGCTGTTTGGGTTTGGATTTTTTCTGACTGTATTTAACTCTGCTCCTGCCTTGCCTTCTCTAGACCTGGAAGCAAGGAGACACAGATCCATCTCACTCTAAGGGAGAGACACACCAGGTGATGGCTCTTTGGCCTCTCCAGAGGGGTATGGTTAGAAATCTGTCTCGCTCATAGATGTAAAATTGAGCTATCTTCAGTCTAGGGAGAAATCCTGCTCCTGCAAACACAGGATTCCTTACTTCTCTGGCTTGAGGCATCCTCTTTGGAACTAAGAACTGAAAAATTACTTTCCAAATGGGTTTGTTACATTTTCTCCTCATCTGTTGTATCCTCAGTGCTCAATTCAGGAAGAGCTATTTTCTTTTAAGCAAATGTCACTTATTTCTATGCTTTGTAGCATGGTATTTAAGAACACAAAAATAAGAATCTGGAGAATGTGTGATATGATAATACGATAATGGATGTCTTTTTGCTATGTACCTCACACCATCAGCAAACATGCTTTAGTTTAAGGGAGAAAACAAACTTAATATAATTTAATCTTTCTTCTAATGACTATTCTCCAACCACCATCTGATTTCTTTTATTTTCTTTTTATATTTTGTTTTTTCCTGACTTCAGGAATGGCTTTATTGCTTTAGACCCTCCTGCGCAATTTTCAGGCAGTCGTTAAATAGCAATAGAATATCAAATTAACCTTAAAATAGCCCTTGGACTGATTTAGGAAATCAGAAAAAGTTTGAGAGACATGCATTAAAATGCAGTGGCCTTGTGTTTTTATGGAGAAAATGAGCAATTAAAGAAATTATATTTTTAATTTTTAATTAATTATATTTTTAAGATTTTTAAACCTATTTCTTCTGTGTTTTTTATCTGTATCCTTAATATGTAAACTCTTTTTTTTTCTAATTATTTGGAGTTATTTCTTCAACATGGTAAGAGAAATGATGGTTAAATTAATTAAACAGAATTAATTTTGTGACTTGAAAGTGAAGGACCTTGCCTTTTCAACTGTACAGTCTGACTGCCTTTGTGGCATGTGCCACAAAGCTCAAAAAAAAAAAAGTTCAGCCTTTCACACCATAAAACACAGGCTACCTAAACATCTGAGCTGCCCAGTTGAGTCCAAAATTAGCAGTAAGAGTTGAAGTAGGGAAAGAATTCTTGAGAGCCACAAATATGACTGGAAAACACCCAGTGTGGTTTTGATTATGTTTTTGAGTACATGGCATTTTATTACAGGAAATCTTACGGATCCTCTAAGATCTTGTCTTAGAATTAACTAGCTTGAGCCATACCAATTAAATACTCATTTCCTCATTAACTGAAAGCTGGGATCCACTCATGAAAGCAATGGCTCATGGCTACCTTCTCACTGATAGTGCACTGCTCTTTGATCAGAAATATCATAGCTCAGAGACCAAGAGCCACTCTCAAACTGTCTTATTTATTGCATGTGGCAATTATTCCCTCATTATGTGCTTAAAGGCTTTCTTCTGCATGCTTTGGGAAAGAAAGTTTGGTCACTGTTACTGATCTGGTCTTAGGTGTGTAAAAATCAGCCTCAGAAGCGGTGGTGTTAAAATCTTCAAGTTGTGTCCACTGGTTTCATCTCACTCACCTGGGGAGGTTCTCATACTGCCATGCTTGTCCCTTCAGGACCCCCAGCAGTCTGCTAGCCTCTGCACTGCAGCATTTTCCATATCCTGGTTTCTTGGTGTGATGTATTTTTTTCCTACACTTTAATATGACAGTGGTACCATTTGGGTGGTAAGTTTTAGTGGTATCTCCTGAATGAACGCATTGCATTTCATTTGTATGAAAATATTTTCAGTGGGATTAACCATCAAGGGTTTAGCCACTTTGAAGGTATTGCCTAAATTCTGTGAGAATATTAGATTAAAAAGCATAAAAAATGCTGCTCATGGCACAAATGACATACATGGATGAATGTTTCATTCACTCCTTTTCCACACATTATCAACCACTTCAGTGTGCTAGCATTTTCAGCAGGTGTGCTCCTTGACTGATTACTCCCATACTTTGGAGATTCCTCAGTAGTCTAATGAAAATGCAAATGCACATCATCAGCAGTTCAAACTCACATAGCTCCCCTGCAAAGCAGAGTCAGGCCATTTTCTATCAGCTGAGGAGCAGCTTCGGAATATCAGCAAGTTACAGAGCAGGATGCTTTGTAGTTTCACTGGTATATGAAGTGCATCCATAATGTAATTACTTTCACCTCCCCAAATGGCTTCATCTCAGAAAACTGAGAGAATGCTGATCATTCTTTTAAACCTCAGCTGGTAAGATTTATTAGTCAAGTCTTGCTTTTGAGCAGAATGCAGCTACCTGACTAATTACTGTAACTCTTTATTCATAGATCTGCTCGAGAGGGAAATCAGCAGAAGCTTTGCCTAGCTCCATGATTTCTTATCTCATCCAGTAGCATGTTGGGAGAACTCGGACTCTTGTCCACTGAAAGTCAAATGTCTTTTCTTCTCTGATAAAATGGATCTTGTGATTTGAAAAGGAGAATTATCTTTTAAACTTTCCTGAGAAATAATTTAGAAAGAACAGAGGTAAAATGAGAATTTGACCAAAGGGCTCCCTTCTGGGGCTGGAAGTGATTGTTAATATCTTCAGATCACTGCAGGCAGAAACTTCTGCACTCTCAGGCAGTGCTGGCTTGCTCAGGAAGCAGAAACAGCAATCCAGCAGATGGTGTGAGCTCCCTGGTAACTGAGTGTTTTATTTATCCTAATACTCACCTGTTGCCTGTGTCTAATGAAATTTCCCTCTCTGACTGTGTCTGATTCTTAAATGAAACCTAATCTGGCAATCTCTGACACACAAAACGTGCTTTGACTGTAGCAGTAGGCATTACTAAAGTAGCCAACACTGCCTGGTTTAGCCTTAGTTGTGTGTTAAAGAAAGCGCTTCTCTTTGCAGAGCTGTTGTGCCTGTTCCTTCCACATTCTGATAAGGACAGAGGCATGTCTAATACTCAGTTGTTTCAAAAGGTCATTCAGATTTTGTTCTTTTCTGGATACCTCGCAAAGGATCCTTTTGTCTTTCCTTCACAGAACTTGAAAGGTCCTAAGACCATGTTCATTTTCTGTGCTCTAAAAGCAGATGTATCTCTCACCTGTTACTCAAGACCTGGAGTGATGGAGATGCCAGAGCTTCCCCACGCATCCTGTTCTAGCACTTTTCTCTTTAAGTTTGTTTCGTTCTACTTTCCATTACATCTAACCTTAGGGGTTTTTGTGCAGTTTCAGCACTGAAATCTTCTGAGCATGAAGAATAGACTGTTTCTTCCTCTTTTGAAATAGTTGCTGCTCATAAATTTTTGTCAGTCTTTTCAAGATGGTAAGCCTAGTTTGTCCAGTCTTTTCTCCTAAGTCATATTTTCCAAAGCTGTGATCAATCTTCATTATTCTACCTGTGAGCTTGCTTCAGGTGATCATTCCAGTTTTGAAATGAAATGCACCAAACTGAGCAGGTGATCCAGCACCTTTTTGAATTTGAGTGGAAGGATTTACTTTGTGCATCTTATAAGCTCTACTTTTTTTCATACACTGCTGTAAAATTATTTTAGTCTTCCCAACAGTATGCTGAAACAGTTGACATATGTAGATTTCTGATCTGCAAGTTGTCTTCCCTGTAGCCATGAGTTTCTTCACTTGCAGTGATACACCTAATTATTTCTGGAGAGGTATAGAACATTATATTGCTCACAAGCAGCACATGCGATTTGGCCTAATCTCCAGTTTGCCGAGAAATTTTGAAATCCTATTTTCCAGTCCGTCACAGCTGAGTGCTATTTAACAAACTTTTTTTGTCATCCTTCAGTTTATTAAGACAAATATTCAATAATACCACATTTAAGACACTTCCCTGTGGAATACCATTGAATGCATGCATCTCTTTTTACTTATGAGCCAAGTATGTTTTTTTAATAGCCTTTTCCAAACATTTCTGGAACATCCTAATATTTCCACCTTGTTTTAGAGAATTTCATATTAAATAAAAGTCAAAAGTACTTAATAAACCAATGTGACAGCTACTGTTTTTCTCTATTCCCCAAAGGCCATTTTCTTGTCATAGAAGGAAATTAGATTGGTTTGATAGGTCTTCTTCCTGACAAATTCATGCTTCTATTATTTATCTTCTTGGGTTCTTTTTTAGGAATTTACAACTAGTTTGCTTATTTATTCTTTTACAGTTCAGGCAATTAAAGCTAAGGTGTTGGATTTACAGGTTTGTGGCTCCTCCTTTAACAGTTTGCCATTTTGCAGTCTTCTGGTAACTCAGTGTATCCCAGAGGACCTCCGAGATAAATGCCAGCAGCTCCTCCAGCAACTCTTCAAAGAAAGCCAGACCAAACTGAAAATGTCTGATTTACCAAGATATTCTTGAATCCTTTTATTTCCTGATTCAAGACTGGCATCTCACCATCTATTGCTGGTACTAAGTATGAGAGCTAATTGATTTTTAAGAAAAAGATGATGCTAAAAAAGGCATTCCGATTTCAGCTTTCTGACATTGCTAAGTGACATTGCTAAGCAAGGTTTCAGTTCCGCTGAGTAGCAGACAGACACTTTTGTTGGCTTTCTTCTTATATTAAAACACTTATTGACACTTTCTTGTTATTCCTGATGCTTTGTTAACTGCATCTATTGCCTTGTCTTGCCTGACTTTGAAAAGTATCAGCTCATACTGTACTTTTTACCTGTCCTTGACAGACTGCCCTGATGCTTTTAAAACACCTGAATTTAAGGTACAGCATGTATTCTATGCCTAGTCAAATCTGTCCTCTAGCTATGTATGCTATCTTACCGCTACCCAGAGGATGGTTTGTATTTCTGCCATTACTATGTTTTCTCTGAGGAAATGCCACTCTTTGCTACCCTTTTCCTTTACACTGGCATTCCTAAAGTGCTGTAGTTACATCTCCCTGTGTGCTGGAACTTGCATTCCAGAATGTCATTGATTTTAAATTTGCTGTTCCCATCTTCCTAAGCCAATGATTTTGAACTCTGTTGTAGTCCCCTATGGCTTTGTTTGAGTGAAGAAGAAAACACAAAGGTACAAACATCCCCATTTAAGCCAGGCTGTTCATATGCTGGAGATGCTGATTCTCTGTGGCTTTCCTCAGCCTGCCTTCATCTTTGTGGGTTCAAGGGTAAAAAACACTGGTTTGAGCATTAAGGTCAGAACCAAAAACCCCAGCAAGGGCCTGTTCATTCAGAGCTGTCAGTGACATCAGGGTGTTCCAAACTGTGAAAACCATTGGGATTACATTCCTGGGAGTGCTGTGCATTCCACAGAGTGACTGCTGTGAATATTGGCTACTTTCCTCTTCACTGACACCAAGACATTTTTAAAATAAAAGCAAAAATCATTAGTTGTCACTTCAATCTTCTCTCAGTTAGAGAATTAACTTAAATTGTCTGTATCCAAAAACATCACAAGCTTGCATTGAAATTTTGGGAAATGTGTAACTGTAATAACTTAAAAATAGGCTTTGAAATTTCATTTTCTCTTTTGGCAATGTTGGTTGCCATGGAGTTCAAGTAATAGGTTGTGATGTTTAACACTGAATTAATTACTACTTCTCACTCACAGAGAACATCTAATTATACATATTCATGAAGAATGGTGTTTGGCATTCTTGAGAGAGAAAATATCTTTTTTAATATTGTATACACATACCTTTGTAACCAGATGGGGTCTAGTAAAAGCATAATCTTGTAGCACTTTTTACCACGGTTTTTAATTGTTTCCTAATTTACCAAAATTTGCAGCTTTAAATATTGTCTTAAAATAATTTCCTTGTAATATGAATATTTATATTCAATGATTATAAGCATTTACTTTTAAAGTACCGAAAAGTTTAAATGCACATACAGATTGAATGAATACATAGGACATCATGCAGGGTTTTTTTCAGTGTTAAACCTTAGCATATGTAGTTGTATTTATCTTCAAAGAAAAGTCTTGTGAATGGCAAATGCAAGTAGAGGGAATGCTGATAATCCTTGCTGTCTTTACTTCAGCTGATTTAGCCTTTTCAAGTTCTCCATAGAAAATAATCTGATGTTTAGAGATAGACTTGTTGCCTTTAGATAGTAAGTCACATTTTGAAATGGATGCTAGAATCTTTGGCTTTGGTGGGCTAAACTGACTATCATCCTAGACAAATTAAATTGATTATCTGTTTCTGTCTGATGAACATCTCTAAAAGGCTTTTGTGAAAACTGGACAAATAACTTTAATTAAGTATTACTGTTGTTAATAGAAGAGAAAGACTGAGGTGTTAAATCACCAGTGTTCTCTTAGCCATCTCTAGTCTAGTCTGTTTTTTAAGAGTGATCATCTGAGCTGTGCTTTTTTTTTTAATGCAAAAACTATGAAAGTGGAGGTTTCACAAGTAATAGTGGTTTTCTTTCTGTAAAGCCTCAGTTTTTCACATTCTGTGCATTGGTCTAGTTGAAATTAATGAGATCTGTGCTGTCTTTTTTTATACCTCTACTGGCAATAGCATGCTTATGGTAGGGTTTTTTTAAGACCAAGTACCTTTGCTTTTCCACATATAAAACAGTAAGTCAGGTGGCTATATTATCAAATGTTAAGACAATCCACTATATATGAACTTCAATGGGTGCAAGGAAAAAGTAATGTGCTGTTGGTAGTTTCACTTTCTTTGGGCAGTTGTGGTAATTTTGATTTGATTTTACTTGTGCAGAGAAGGATTAGGTACCAATGAAGTGTTCTAATATACCAAAACTTGTTTCTTTATCTGTTTTTCTGGCAGGCAAAAAACGGTGACAATAAAATGAGTTAAAATGTCAAGAATGAAAGAGTGATATGTGAAAAATTTTGAAGGGTGCTTACATTTACATGAAAATGTCTCCAAGAATTATTTCAAGAGGAAAGAAACTAATAAATGTGTAAAAAATTAGACAATCAGTACCTTCATAGTAACTACAATATTTGAGTGCTGGAAACAGCAATTGTCAACAGTTAGCAGCCAATCCCTTTATTTTCTCCCATAGCTTCCCATTGAAAAACCCAAATAAACAAACAAAAAACCCACACACAGTACAAAAAGATGAGATTGATCTAAGTTTCCTAATCTTATGCTGTTGGCTGCATAATGTGCTCTCTGCTTTTATATTGGAATTTCTGATCCCTTGTGTCATCACTGCATGTGACTGTATTTGGACTTTCAGCTAGCCCAGAGTCTGAATTTGATCGCTTTCTTGTAAATCTGACATTCAAAATAGTTTTCCTTCAGAACTGTTGCACCTTCAGCAGTTTTCAGTGGCAATAATGAGCACCATGCTGTGCTTTCTTCAGTCTTTTTTCACACAGACTAATTTGCTGTCTTGTCTTTGACTGACAAAGATGAGGCAGAGCCAGAATGATGAGACAGAAACAATGGTTGCAGCAGAGCACTCCATTATCAAGGTTCAGAGTATGTTTCATCCACTTGTTGCAAGGAGTGTGGGGAGATGAAAATTCAGTACTGCTGTATATGATACTGAAATGAAGTGTAATGAGGGACTAGTGCAGTTTTAGTGATAACTCATGAACTCCTGATAAATGCAATATTCTGTTTTGAATAAAGCAAAGAAGCTATATCCATCCTCCAGAAACTGAGAGAAGACTCCACAAGCCCCTACTAGACTGATTATGTATCTAAACTACAACTTTAATACTGCTTTGCAGCACCACCATCTCCAAAGATTGCTTGGATTGGCACAGTATGTGGTTAAAATAATAAATATAGAACTGGGGTTTGACTTTACCAGCCTTAGGATTTCTCATCACTTGCCATTGCCATCCTTCTTGTCTTGCACTGAATGCATTGCACTGTCTGTCGCTGTTGCAGTTTTAAGGCTGTTCATCTTTGGTACCTGATGTTCTGGAAAAAGTAAATCTGTCAGTTGTACATTTTTGATCTGGCCATGTTTCTGTGAAGAAAATGTATGCCAAGCTTGCTCTCATGAGTCACACTAGGAATTGTAACATTTTCTTTCTCTCAGATTTGAAAACTCAGTTCTCTCTGTGTTGGCACTCTAGGAAAAAAGCTGTGTTTCAGCTCTTCTTCCCTCTTGGGGTCATGATACCTCCCTGCTTCCATGGATTTCCCAGATGTTCTGCCCTGTATTCCAGTGTTCTTTTCTGGCATTAAGTATTAATGTACAGGAACCCAGTAAAGCAAAGCCCATCTTTTACCTTTTTTTTCAGCCATTCAGAGGAGCTCTGTCCACCCTCTCATTGCTGCTGCTGCACACACACTCTGCTTTTGTGTCCTGGCTTCTACTCTTCAAACTAGTATGGTTCTAAAAAGGAGCTTAACATCTCCTCAGACTTAATAGCTATTGTGCCACAACTTTAACAATTTTTTTCTCAATTGCTGGTGCAGCATGGTCCAGGCCACTGTAGTGAATTTGGATGAAAATGGAATGATTTAAATTGGAGGGTGAGTTGGAAATGTCACTGTTTGCCTAGGAAGAGGTGCCAGGAGTTCAAGCTATTGCGTACCACATCCACAGCTCCAGTTTTTGTCAGCAAGGGAGCTGATGTTGAAGGTGTGATGGCAGCTGTGTGTGGAGCTGCTTCAGGAGCTGGGTGATATATCTCCCCATGGGAGGACATAACATCCTTCCTCTTTCACGGGGAGTTCCAGGAACTGCCCCCCTTTGGGTAGCTTTCAAGGAGTTTCTGGCTTTGATAGTAATTGGCTACAAAATTTGCGCTTTAGCTGCTCAGCTTGGTCTGTGTTATTCTTTTGTCTCTGTAGATTTAGATTCATCTGCATATTGATACAAATTTTTCACATTTTAAGGTGTGCCTGCACCAACTTCCTGAAGCTCCTTTCAATCACTGAGATGAATATACACTGTGAAACTACCCTGATCTTATTAATATTTTAAAGTGATGTCAGATTTCAAATTAAATGTCACTTGGCTGTATTAAAAAGAATGGAATCCAGCCAACCTGAAAGTTGTCATTAGTTTCCAAAATGCTTTTAGGAAGACAAATATATGTTCGAAAATAAAAAGTGTAATTAGAAGAGAGCTCTGAAGAAGAGAGTTGTATTTAATATTTAAACCAATAAGTAGTATAGTAATAACATTTTCTGCCAAGGACATACTTTTACTGCATATTAATGCAATTAAAATTACATCACAGTCAGATAATTTCCTTCCAGTTCTGCACACTTAAAAGCAAGAGCAAACCTGCTGATTAATGCTTGTAAAGGAAAATCTTTGTGTGAAAAGTATTGCAGGAGGGCAAGGTTATGCAACAGTGGGGTTGTGTTTACCCTGTGCAATTTTTCTTTTTGCTTTCTTTTCTCTCCCATCCTAGTGTTAATTCAACTGGAAGTCTTACTACTAATTTAAAAAGACACTGCAGATAATAATCACTCTCTCCCTTAAGGGGATCACGTAGCTTTGCATGGGGTTTTTACTGTGCAGTGCAATGCCCCAGGTGTCATATAAATTTTGGCACAAGAGCAGAGTTTTTGGGATAACACAGCCTTTGCATCTGCCTGGATAAAGGCTTAGAATTGTTTCAGAGAAGCTTTTTGCTTCTCTCAAAGGGAATGAAGTATGATTCAAATTAAAAAGTTGTAATTCAGATTGACATCTTCCTCAGATGGGATTTGTCATGAGCCTTGGGCCCAGGAAATCCCAGGCTTCTTTGGAGCTCTGAGCTTGGGTCATAGGTCTCCACTTGGAGGCCTTCAGCTCCAAAGTACTGTGGCTGGCACAATGCTTAGTTGATAAGGTAATTTCAGGATAGAACTTTTTTGGCTTGCTTTGGGTTTTAGCGATGTTCAGAGTGACAGTCTTCAGTGCCAAAACACCATGCTGGACCTTTCCTCACTCTATTTGGACTGTACTGTGCCATTCAGAGACATCCTCACTTTAATCACCCTTATGGTCTTCTTCTAGCCCTTTGTGGTTACTTGCTTACAAAACAAACATTGCTGTAATCAGCCATTTTTTAAGAGAATTTTTTTCCATGTCTAGATTCTCCAAAGGTCTCCATAACTCCACTTAACACAAGTGTGATAGTATCTACTCACCAGTTTGTTGCATTCCTAAAAGCATTTATTTTTGTAAGAGCCATGCCAGATAGGCTTAAATGTTACCATGGAGGAAGTACAGTTTGGGGAGTTTCCCTCCAGCAAGGTTTGGCTTTTTTTTTGCTGCTAGCCAGTAAGAGCTGGGGGATAATTTCCTCCTATTTCTTGTCTTCTGGTACATAGCTGCTAGTTCTGTTCAACTAGTCTATAACAGGGAGACATACAGGTTTAAAAAGGTTGGATTAAGAAGTGATGTAGCCACCCAAGCCAATGAGCCCCACTGCATCAGAAAAGCACTACAGATTTCAGATCTGAGCCGTTGTATCCATACACATCTCAGATTGGGCATCCAGTAGGTTGGAGGGCGGAGTGTTGGGTCTGTGTACTGCCCTCATTTTCCAGTGTAAATGAGAGTCATTTTTCAATCCTGCTCTCCCTGACAGCTTTTCTGGGTTAGCAGCAACAGCTTTAATCTTCAGAAGTGACAGGGACTTCAGCATGCGCTAGCAACCCAGACCTACTCTTGAATCTCTCTTCCATGGTGTTGTTTGTGGCTGCAGGTACAGCTCGCTCCGTTGCAGTCAGGTGTGAGGTCTCATCCTCTTGGAGAGCTGACCCTCACCCACTGCCTTGGCTTGTGGAGCTCTGTGGCCTGAAAGGGAGGGAAAAAGGAACTGGTAGGATCCTATGCTGTGAAAGTTTGTAGAAATCAGTCCCCTGCACAGGCTACACTTCTCCACAGCTTCTCTGACCCTTTGGGCATTTGGCAGCTCTTTACTGGTATCGAACCTTATGTGGTCTTTGCAGGCTTGAACACTCAGTGCTGCAGCCAAGGTGTTACAGAAGGACTCCTGACCAGGGCCCGGTATGGAGTTCTTTTGATCAAAATAATCTTTGAAAGTTGTAGATAAGAGGTTTGGTTCTTGAGGTATGCTGTGTTTGCTCATGAAGGGGCTGTGAACCCTTCCCCATCCTGTGGATATGTTGTCTTAAATCAAAGTCACAACCATTTTGGCTTGCCTCCTCTTGAAATCACCAGTGATCTGTGGCATGCTACATTTCAGGGAACATTCACTAAATTCCTAATACAGCATTTAAATTATTGAGTACTAAAAAGTGCCAGGTCAGAGAGCCTCTGTGACATGAGACAGAAGCTACTCTGAGCTGGCTTTATGAGACTTTAATGGAACAGCAGGTGCCACACAGAATAATGCATATGGTCCATTTGCTTGGAAATGTCCAGTTTTAATGCGGCAAGGCTACAATTTCTGCAGCTTCATCTCCCTGCCAGTTTTTGCCTTCAGGTCTCAGAATATGGTATCACCATCTCTTTGAGTCTCGGGTCATCCAGCAGGTATTCAGTGCCACTGACAGCTCTAGGAAAAGATGAAATAAATATTTCATCTTCAGTTTATTAAAAAGTAATGTAGTTTGTAACAGGGTTCTGGAAGGTGCTCAGCCATACTGAAATCAAATATTTGATTCCAAATTAGACTTTTTTGATTGGTTTGGTT
Organism: Petroica traversi; assembly: GCA_025920805.1. NCBI lineage: Eukaryota > Metazoa > Chordata > Aves > Passeriformes > Petroicidae > Petroica > Petroica traversi. The sequence goes on from JAHLSL010000044.1 coordinate 2,516,274, forward strand.
TGGCTTTTGAGAGGAGAGGAGCTCAGAGGTAACAGTGAGCACCTGTTCTGCACATCTGGCCAAAATTCACACTCCAGAAATATTTCAGAGGTTTTCGTTTGGGATCAGAGATCTTTTTCAGGGTATATATTTTTTGATACATCCATGCTCTTGCTATCTGCAGTGTTAGATTTATGGAGTTTCTGCCAGCATAGTTTTATGAGGCTCTTAGATTAGACATTGTTTGAAGAAAAAAAGCATGCAAACAACTATAAAATTGTGGAACTGATTTAACTTGTATCTGAATGAAAATACCTAATGTTTATACAATGCATATTTTTAACTATTTAACTCCTTGCTATTTGTTTTAATAAAGATGGAGTTTTTTGGAACTACTACTTCTATAAGCTGCCTCTAAATAAGATATATGCCTAACTGAATTCATTTAGAAATCTATTTCAGCTAATCAGCTATATTTAGTTAAATGCTATTAATGCTATACTTTTAACTGCTGTATTTTAAGCCAAACTGATTCAATTTGTGTGCAACTATTTTATTTTTTTTACTTATGTATATTATTACCGGGACATAACCATATTATTGAGCATGTGTCCACCTGCACTGCTGAGGAAAGACAAATTAGAAGCTTGGTTTAATTGGGGCTTAAGCAGAAGCTGATTTATAGTTGTATGGGATTTTACAGTGGTTTCTTTCTTCATTTCAGACTACAGTTTTAACAAAATCTAAGCAACTGAAAGCTGCAGTTTTTTGCTCATTTTTGTATCATCCTTGATTCAAGTGTTTCAAGGCTAATGGGAAGCGCGTGCTGTGAAAGCCTAGCAGATAGGTTACACAGCATAAATTTAGCAAGTGAGTCTGCTTTAAGAAAACTGGATAAGTAAAATGATGAGGGATTAAATGCACATGAAATCTTTCAGTAATATCTTTCCAGGCTACCTCAGAGACAATTATTACTAAAGAAAACTAAATAAGTCCAATTTAAATTCAAAATGTGACTTGGCTGAACCTTTTATAGTTTGATATCGTTTGTACTCAATGGTGCTTTGAGAGACAAGATGCTCAATTGTGTCTTCCTGTATAAGGCACTAATCCAGATTTTCATTATACAGATTGAATGGAGCTGATTTTTTTCCTCTTTGTTCGTATGGATTATTTTTTTCCAGCATTGACCAGAATTTCTTCATGACTTTTCAGATACATCCGTCCCTTTTTTTTTTTTTTGCTGAATCCAAGTGAAATGCTGAGTTTTGTCTAATTACTCCTGTGGAGCCCATGCTCTGTAATTAAGGCAGCAGAGCCTTAAGAGCACAGCCGCTTAGTAGAGATGCAAAGCAGGCATGCCTAAGGTGTTTTTCTGCTGGAGCATGTATACTTTCTCTTCCTGTGTACCAAGATGATAATAGCTCTTCCTTGAGTACACCTAGAAGGGGTTTTTTGGTGTTAAAAGCCATGTGGTTTCTTCACCATGGGGTTGGCAACTATTGCAATCAAATTCCTGAGAACACAGGCTGAACTGAAGAACAATTCATTTTAGAATTAAATAATGCTTTTCCCCTCAGCTTCTTTCATAAAGAATTTAAGTATGTAGTTAAACTCCTGGGTATATAGTGGGCTTGAGTGTTTGCTGTACAGAATCAAGACAGACTTAAGTGTGTGCTTGAGACTGAACTTGCTTGAATAAAGTCCTTGCATGCTGCAATCCTATACCATTTTTTTAATCAGATTATATACTGTGGTGTGTACCTAAGTGGGTTTTCAAGTGTGTCTGTTTTCTTTATCAGTAAATTAAACTACAATTTAATTATTGTGTAAGGAAGGTGATAGACTTTGCTCATACAGAAGCCTAGAGATCTGGCTCATAGAAACTGGAGAATGCAAATTATGGGCTAGTATAGTTGTTCTAAGTAACCTTGTCATTGCACTAAAGTTTCTATAAATAGGACATGTAAGTAAGAAAGCAGGCTGTTTAGAAAGGTTGTCATATTTAGCCAGATAATTTACAAAAGGAAGTGTAAACCATTTTGCATTTCTCTTCATGACTGACACTGTTCTGAAGATTTTCAGCAAGTCTCGCAGTCCCACTCAGGTGGGAAGTGTCTCTTAGCTGTGTGTTTCTGCTGTACCAACCTTTTTTTGGTGAGAAGTGGGACTCTGTCTTTTTAAAATGGCATTGTGCAGGTACAGAGGAACTTGATGGAGAAGAATATGTGAATAGAGAGCTGTGTTTGTATCTCAGCCAGCTGAGAATTCACTTGAACAGAAGAGGCTGTAAAGCCTCGTCTTGTTTTCTATTATGTTTCTATTAAATTTTTAATCTTTTCTTTATTCTCCTGAGAGCGACTTCAGAAGTACTGTTGTGGGAATTTGTTTGACTGTGGCAAGCATTTTCTCTTACCTTTTCCACTCTTGTATGTGAACCAATCCCCTTTGGCAGTCTCACTTACTTTCAGCTCAACATCAATACCCATGACCTCCTAGATCTCAAAGGCACAGGTAACCAAAGTGTGAAATCTCCGTAAGTGTGCACACACAATTAATGTATGTACGTGCACAAGTCTGTGGAGAATTCACAGTTAATTGCCAAGTGTGTCACTTCTAAATGGCCATTTGTATATGCACTTCATGCTCATGAAGCATACACAATTTAAAAAAAGAAAAAAAAACCAAAAACGAAGACATAAGTACAGTTTAGGCAGGTAATTAATTTTTGCGCAGTGGGATTTTGCAATGGGAGTGGAAAAAAGCACCTTCTGAATTTTATATCCCCAGCTCCCTGTTCCTCTCCCTTCAACTGTTTCCTTGACTTTACATACTATAAATACACTGTTCATGAATTGTGTATTTCATGGCCTTACATTAAGTAGTGGGTTGTTGTGGTTTTTTTAAATCTGTCTATTCATGTGTGGTTTTGGCTGGCGTTGTGCCGTTTCACAGCTAGTTTGCCTGCAGTGAATGCCATATGATGATGGATTTAGCCACCTGTGTAGCACTGCAAGTGATATTGCTGTAACATATGTTTGCTCTTCACCTCCAGCGAAACCATTTCAAGGCAAAGCAATGTCAGTAGGGAACGAACACAGGCCAGATCCATGTAACCAGTGTTTTTCCTGAGTAGCTCTACCATCAAACATCTTCCAGTGGGTACAGCTCATGTTGCCCCTTGCCTGACAAAACCTTCGTAAACTCATAAAATATCCAAAATAATTTACTGGCAAAGAATAATTTTCTTGGTAGAACTTTATTTGGTGGAGCTTGAGGTATGTCTGCCTTACTTGGAGGTCACACCTGATAGGGTTAAATCAGCACAAGGTCAGGGCGAAGACTCATCAACAAAGGATCAAGGGAAGAAGGTCTGAGACAAGAATAAAAATTTTCAGAAAGGTGTATTTAATTTTTTTTCCCAGAAAGTTTTGAGCAGCTCTGTATGTCTCAGTCTATGTACAGCTACAAAATAAACAGCTTTGTAGGAATCTAGACCAAGCTGGAAACAGCCACCACCAGCATTCTGTGGTTGCACTCCGTTGACAGCACTGTATGTGCTCTTCCTGTGGCCAGAAGAAGCAGTGTGTGTGGGGAAGGCATTAATAAACCAAGGTGGGAGATGCTGAGTGGTGAAAAAGGTGGCTCATTGCCATCATGCAATCATGCATTGGGACTAAGGATAATGAGGTCCAAGTATTTCTGCAGGCAGGAGATGTGCAAGAGGTTCATGTATGGGATGTGTCTGTGAGAAAAGGGGTCCTGTTCTTGTCAGCACTGTCACTGGCCAACACTGTAATAGAGACACTGGAACAGATTTACAGAGCCAGGAGAAGACTGGAAAGCTCAGAACCATTTGGTGTCCTGATTTCTTGAGTGACCTGGTCCCATCACACCATTATGGCAGGGGAGGAGAACTCTTTCTGCAAATGGCTCAAACAGTTGGAAATATCTCACAAGGAAACTGAGATCAAAAGTACATTTGATCTAACATAACCTCATGGACACTGCTCCTGAAACTAGGTCACACAGGTAGAAATGAAAGGTCATACTTGGCTATAAATGCATTTGAACCTAAGCCAGGAACTACTTTATCTGCCAAATCCATGGCACCTCTCCTCGCTGAAGCATGCACATTATCCTGCCAATAAATTCACCCTGAGAGGAGGAGACCTGTAGGCCATAGTTCTTCCTGGCGACTCCACTAAAGCCTTTTGAGTAAGAGGCTCTGTTCATTTGTAAATGCAGTGGCATTTTGAGCTTTTGTTCAGCCAGGGGAAGCTCCCTGGGAGGCTTATGGCTGAATGATTTCTTCCTAGAGAGCAGTAAATGAGGTTAAATCAATTTCAACCTGCAATGGGAGGTGAATGGAAGGAGAAGGAATAACATTTCTCCCTTTAGCTCTCACAGAAAAGCAGTTTTATTTACAAAACCTTTTAATTATATTTCCCATTTTAGTTTTCCTAAGTCATTCACATTTGCAGAACTCGGAAGTCTTTTGTCTTGAAATCTGTAGTAACAAATGTAACACTGGCTTACATAGAAGCTAAACACCAAGAATATTTCTTTCTCATTAAACCCCTGTTACTGTTATGGAAAAATCAGCAATCAGTACTCAGAAGTTTGGTAACATGCTGATATTAAATATCTTTTATAACAGTCACATATGGGAGATATGTTTGACAGCTGGTGAAAACACTGTGGGAGTCAGGTAGTACCTTTGCTAGATTGAAAGAGTGAGGAAAAATACCTCTCTTCCTCTCCCTGACACCCTGCTTTTGATTCCTTGACACTCAAAAAGTTTATATATTCTTTTTTTTACCTTGCTGTCCTTTGCATTCAGCTATGGTGGGGTGGGAGGAGAATATTGTGTAGCCGAAGTCTCACTTCAGACGTGGATATGCCCACATGGTTGATCATGGTGAACCTGTGATTTCTGTGTGTCTTTCTTCCCTCAAAGTGGGATGAGTGAGATGTGAAGAGCAATGAGAGATGAAGAATGGCATGGAAAACAATAAGTGAAAGATTCTGAGCACTGAGAATGCTTGGCTTTGTCCCCCTCTGTGTTATGGTTACTTTTTAATTGTTGTTTCAGCAGATAAATATTTCTCTGAATGAATTTGAAAATTCCTGGAAGTCTTTCATGGTGGGATGGTAGTGCACTTGCTCTAGGAAGAGGGCTATCTGGAGCCCTGTTGGCATCTCACATCTATTTCTCGATGAAGTGCAAATGTTGGCTGGTAACCTGCATTGTGTAAGGGCCCTGCAGTGAGGTTTGCCCCTGTAAGAGAGAACACAGATTTGAATAGAAACATTAAACAAATGTTTAATGTTTAAAAAGGAAAAAAATTATTAAGTATGGTTTGGTTCAGGGGTACTAGAAGCTTTCTTCTATGATTTAAGTGCTCAAATCTTTTGTAAATATGACTAAAGTATTTCTAAAAGCATATATATATGTAATATATGGAGATACATTGTTTAAAGATGTATAAAACCCCCCATTTTTCAGTTATCATTTGGTAAGTACAGACTAGAAAATATCAGTTACTTTCACTAGCTCCCTAGCCCAATAACCATGTAAATCTGAGTAATACAGAGGCTGTCCTCATTCTTCTGAAAAGAGTCTTGTTTTCCATATTCTGTTTTCTTAAAGCTTCCTGAGAAATTCAGGGGTTTTGTTTGTATTTCCCCTTGTTTACCAGGAACTGTCCAAAGTTGTCTTAAGCTTCTGGAGGTAAAATTCTTCATGCTGATCATGATGGCTCCATTGCAGAGGAATCAGAAGTTCACAGAAGCTACACCACAGATTTCCTGGAGTATAGTTTATCCACAAGTGTTTTATAACCCTAGTGCAATTCTGGCTTTTGTTTTAATTATTGCATCCAAAATTAAACACCCCATTTAATACTGATGCTGTCCCTTGATGCTCATGTTGTTCATATCTGTATTTAGGTCCAGTTTCTTTCTCTAATGATGTACATCATAGTAAATTATTGTGGCTAAATGACTTCTACAAATATTTTTTTTATCATACTTTCTTGAAGAATAGTGAAAGCAATGAACTATATTTTATATTTAGTTAACATGGACTTTATTATTTTATGTTAATATGTGCATGATGGGCTTATTTTCTTCTTATCTCTGTGAGACAAGACATTATTCTTAAAGTAGAAAGGAACCTGAGCACAGGATTGTACAAAAAGGGCCCTGTTCTTGCAATGTCAACACAGAGACAGACATTTAAAAAGTATAGCAAACTGAATTTTCTTGGATTTATTGCAAGTGGGGCTAGGCATCACTAAACACTGTGGAGGTTGGTTTATGCTTTACTACCACCTCTTTAGGACAATCATCTTCTACTCTTGACCATTTTGCAGAGAAGTGATGTGGTTTTGTTTCAGCACTTACAGTGCTACTCTTCCCCTCCTATAAATCCTTCATATTACATGGAAGCTTCCTGAAGTACATGAGTATCAAGGCAATAGGATGCTCCAACTGTAAAGAAAAAATGGGAAGAAATTTTCAGTGTTTAGTTGTGATGTTAGTAAGCAGTGTGTATAATTAGCAAGTGTTATATTGGATGGCTAATATCACTTCTGTTAGCAGTTGTTCATAAAAACAGATTTCAGAGCAGATTCACACTCAGGAAAGCAGATTTCAGAGCACATTCTACATATGTGAAAATCTAGAGAAACATCTAAAACACTTCCATGTGCATATGGATTTACAGCAGCTCTTCTGCCTCTCCTGACTTCTCTTAGCTGTTACTTCTTTGGGAGAAGTAGAGTCTGTGTTGTGTGCTCAGCATCGGCCTCCAGCTTAGATCTGTGGGGTGAACAGCCTTCCTCCATAATGTCAGTGCACATCCTTCTTTGGGCTATCCAAAGTCCCCTGGACCAGTCAGGCTATGACAGGATTTGCTCAGATTCTGCTTTCCTTTTTCCAAAGAGAGTTAGCTATGTTGGGTACCACTTTTATGCCAATAACAGATCCTAGAAAAAGTGACCACTGTCTGGCCAAAGATGGGCCTGGTTCAACCGCTTGTCTCCTACAGCGGCCAGTAATGGCCTTTACACTAGTAAATGGCAAATATTTACTAATCCTTTTTTTGTATGGTTTCTAAGTATCTGTTCCTTAGAAACTTGTAGGCCCCCTAAAGTAGAGGCTGGATTTCTTTATAAGATCTGGGTTTTGGTTACCCAGCCTCCTCAGATAAAGGAGCCCAGGTCTTTGTGGCCTCCATCACAGGCTGCCCAAGAATCCGGTTCTCTGTTTCACATGAAACTCTTCCATGAGTTGTGTGTGGTTGAGTTTTGGGGGAGCGGGTGGGGGTAGTAGTATGTGCACACAGTTTGGAAGTGGCATGAATTAAAAATGTGTTAAGTTGTAAATAGAGGTGTTGACAATACGTTTGGCAATAACAGATGTACTTGGCAGAAGGTGTGGGTAGATGTTTAGTGCTCAGGAGGAGAGTGTTCAGCCCCCCAGCTCTTCAGGAGAAATTTATGAAATTATCAGGAGATATTTATGAAATACTGTCAAAACCTGTTCAGGTTTGGAAGGCACCTTCCTGCCTTCATCCAGGAGGATGTCCATGCAGGAGAGCGTATGCTGGATTGAGTATGTTATCCCTGAACCACCCCTGTTGTAATGCACATCTGCTGAGAGCAGAGCAACACTGTGTGACCCTGGTGAGCTGGTTTGCTGTTTGTCACAGGATGCACCTAAGGCCAGGTTCAGCCAGTCTATACTTGTAACTGATGAGTGCAGTGTCAGAGACATCATCTTGCTGCCTGTTGGCCACTTCTCCTAGTGCTTCTGAGAGCCTCCCAGCCATATGTGCACTCCTGCACACATTGCTTAAATTTTCCATATGTCACCTGACAGCCTTCTAAGGCACTTTATACCACCTTGAAATAACTCCCAGTTCTCTTAATGAAATGTGTCATCTGGGAATATTTTGCCCTTCAGGATATTTCACAAAGGCTTCAGATCTTCTCATGAGATGAGCAGTGCCTATCTCGAAAGGTTTGGATTCTCAGATTTCAATAGTGTACAGTGAGTAGTCTGCCACCATCACAAGCCAACAATACTTTCTAGACTTTTTGGCCCCTTAGATCTTCTGGCACATTTTCCATGCTATACTTCCTGTATTGCTGTCTTCAAAGTTAACTACAGAAGCAAAAAATCTCTCAGAAGAGACTCTATGGTATGTAACATGGACACTGTATTAGTTTCTTATTTTTGTTGTTGTGACTCTAGGAAGTATTTCTCAGCAGATAACATTGACATGGTCCCTTCCGTCTGAATCTCAGGCCTCTGGATGGTTCACCATAACAATCACCTATGTGATATTTTAGCCAGAGAAATTGGAATTTATTTACTTAATTTGAAATGTGTAGTGGAATGACCCTGTGCAATTTTCCCTAATGGATCCATGGCTTCATCCAAACAACACCAGCACAAGTTTAGAGCTCAGCTTTTAACCCAGTAACATCTCAGCAGCTGAGTAGCATGACAAAACCACCCACTTCAGAATTTTGATTATATTTCTAAATATGTTGGCTCTTTTCCCTTTCTTCTTTCGTTCTGTGATTGGTCTTATAGCTGAGGAAAACTATGTAATGTATGCTTTCATTTAGAACTTTTTACATAAGTTACCTTCTAAAAAATAACCTCACCCCAACCTTTCATTTTCTGAGACTAGCTGTTTACATAGCTATGCCACATTGTGATATATTAAGAGTTTGAGTGCACAGTGTTGTGGGTTTATGTTGCAGGGGTGAAAATCCAAGATAAGGTTCTAAAGAATTTGTAATTAGGTGGGGTTTTTTGCCTTTGCCTTACAGTAATTCCATGCCACGTTGCAATTAAGAAACCACACTTAAAAATACAAGTGTTCCCTGAAGAATATAAGCAAATTAAGTCAGTGCCTATTTTCATTAAGGTGATTGTCATGATTAAGACAGATGCTGAAAGATCTTCTACCTGGTGACCATTCCATAGGGAGTGTTACAGTGTTTCTAGAATACATGTGAGAGATTTTTAAAGGTTAAAAATTAGATTAAAATTCCTGTTTCCTCCCTATAGTGTAGGAGCAGACGTCAAGAACCATAACTTTCTTCTGCTGACAGAATATACCGTGGTTTATCCGTGGATTTTTTTCTTGCATGTTTATGGAAGTCCTTCATAAAGATGGCAAAAAAGGCAGACCTGCTACCTGCTGGGCGTACCTAGGTCTTTTTGAGTTTCTCTGTTTCACAGACCATGCTCGTTGGAGTGCTGAAGCCGCCCTGGTTCACACACCCTGCCTCACTGCTGTAGTTTTCACCCCAAGTGATGCACGGTAGCAAATAAGCAACAGCAAAGCTTTCCTGCCAGAATGGACAGTGCTCGAACATTTAGGAAAATACTTCTGCCATTTTTGTGTAGCATTACTAAATGAAGGCCCAATTATAGCTGTAACATGCAAAAATAAGATTGATTTCAATTACTGAAATAATTGTTGGGTCTTTGTCATTTCAGGAAGGTTTTTAAAATCTTACCTAGCAATAGCTAATTAAAACAGGACTAATATACTATTTAAACAGCAGTATTGAACTGTTAGAAGAGAAGACTTTTAAGAGTTACATTGCAACATAATTGAAGTATTATGAAGTGCCCCAATTCACAAAACACTTAGGTGCTTCATTACCTTTTTGCAGTCTGCTCATCCATTAAAATAGGAGAACTCTGAGCCTGCATGAAAGGAAGCACATAAATACATTATTGAATAAGGGTTAAACTAGCAACACTCCCTACTCTTCCATGAAAATTTAGTTTTTGATAAGCCTTGCAAAGTCTGGAGGATTTCATATATATGCTGATTAACAGTTTTCATAGAATGAATAGAGCAGCCTATGAATATAAAAAAAATAGGACATTTTTGGAAAAAGGGCATGACAGCAAATCTGCTCTTGTAGTATTTGTAGAAACACTGAAAAGCTTAGCAATGTATGAAGACTATCTTTCTGCATTGTGGATTTACATATGTTCTGAATATTGATAAATCAAGCATGGATTTACAGGCAGGGAAGCAGTATTAACCATGTTTAAACCGTTTAGGCCACATTATCACTGGTGTGTATGATCTGCAGTTCCATATCAGCTGGCAAGGGTGCAGCTGCATGGATGTCCTTAAAACTTCCCAGCCTTGTTATATGAGTGCCTGTGAGGAAATAATCTGCTGCTGAATTAGATTATAGAACCATCCCCACCATATCTTCAAAGAACCAGTTCTTGCCTTGAAAAACATATGGTTAGGAAAATAAAATAAAGGCTGGGATGGTGGGGAGAACTGAAACAAAAGATTGAGTTTAAAACTCATGTGTCTTGTTTTATAGTTTTTGGTTCAAAGTAGGTTGATTTTGTTGGGGTTTTTTTCATAAGCAGTGCATGTACTAATACTCATTCTGCAGAGTTGTGGATCCAATGTATCTAATTCATCGAAGCTGCTTGCTCCATAAGGATTACAGTTCATTATTCCTAAATCATGGCTGAAATGTTCTCTTCTCAGCTCATCTCTGTGTTTTGGTACAGCAGGCCCTTAAAAAAAAATTGGTGGCAGCAGCTTGTTTCCAGCCATGTTTCCACATATCATATTAACACTTAGATTTCTCTGCAACATCATTTCATAGTTAATGGAAAAACAACTTTTTTTTTAGTGCTGAGTTGGATTAGCAGAAGATTGTCCTTCCCTGCCCCAAGACTGATGCTGAAATTGTGATAAGTGATTCACATTCCAAAAGGCTCATTAACCATCAGGCTGCTATGGATTAGATTACTAATGGCATCCTGATGGTTACGTGCAACTTCCAGCAGATTTTTGGTAGCTAGCATTAAATCAATTTGAATTATAAGGGGGAGTCGCTAATACATACATGTTTTCAGAAAGACTCTGTAGCTATAATGGCTGCCAGCCCTGTATTTTAATTTTCACTAATGGTTTCATGCTCATCCAAGATATTGTAACTCACAGGACCAAATAGGATGCTATACTCTGGCAGTTTGTCAGAGTTTCAAACCTGAGATACCAAAACATGAAAGCATTAAGTCCTTGCCTTATTCCCTACATGCGACCCAACCAATCATGGCATTACAGCAGGAATTACAAAATTTGACAAAACCAAGTTCGTACATTTCAGGGCATTGCATCAACTTTCCCATTTTATGAGATCGTTTAAAAAGAAAAGGATTAAGAAAAATCAGTGTTAATTCCATTTTAGATTTTTGTTATCATCCAGTTTTCAAATTACTAGACAATTCTCCTTATATTTCAGAACTTTCCCCAAAATCACAACGAAAATAACTTTAGTTAAGAAAACTGTTATTTTTGCAGTGAGGATCTTTATGGGAAGTGCCAAAACTCATGATTCTTGCAATTGGAAACACTGTAAAAGGATGGAGAAGGTTACTGTGAGTAAGTTTTCTGTGCATTTGCCAGTTCCCTGGCCTGCCTTCCTCCCATCACTCTCAGCAGCATTCCAGCACAACTTGGTGTAACTCTCAGGACAGATTTCACACAGTCCTCTTGCTTTTCTATCCCCCGTGCTCCCCCATGGCTTGGAGGGGCTACATTCTCTTGTAGGAAACCTCCAAGCTGGGTTGTGCCTGTCTCACTGCTCACTGCTTTTTATGTGACCTTCAAAAGTGCTGAGTGTTTATAGTCCTTGCTGGAATCAGTTGGAGCACCAGGAACACAGCAGCCTTAAAAATCAGACTGTACAAGTCTTGATGGGAAGGTGCCAAAACAAAGATGCCTGAAATAAAAGGCCACTGCTAAATATATTTAGCCCTATAAGATTTGCTTTGTGCAAATGCAGGAAGTGATGGTAGAGAGAAAATAAAATCTGCTAACTGGTAGAAATGTGAAGTCATTCCTTACCTTTGATAAAATAAAAGCAAAGGCAGAAGTCTGAAGTAGACAAAAAGGGATGAAGACCATAAGACTTGATCTCGGGAATAATTAATTGGTTGTACTATCTTCTTCCTGTTTTTCAATGTGTTTAGATGAAGAAAGGCATTCTTCTGAGTAAATAGGAGGATTCTCCCATCAAATAACTATTGCAGGAATTCATTAGAAGGGGTAGTTCTTGATTTAAAACAAGTTGGCCTTCTGGAGGTGCAGAATGTTTGAAGACCACTCTTTCTCTACTGTATCTGAATATCGACAGGATTTTGCATGGTTGATATTTATTCACTTGTTTCTCTCTGTTTGAAGCTGAAGAGAGCAGCGTGGCTGTGGTAATTATTCTTTGATACCACTATCTTTTTATTCTGCAGGAATGCAACACAATGGCAGAATGAACAATACTCCACTCCTGGTTATTTAATGGGAGTTTCATCTTCTGATTGTCATGTTTTATCTAGCCATGGCAGCTATTCACTTGTTCTTCTCCCCATTGCATGGCCCTGCACTCTGCTAGATCACTAATGTCGCTGCTTCCACCTGGCAGAAGCCAAGTCCTCCTCTTGTTTCTCAATGTGCAAGAAGAACGGGCTCCATGTTTTGGGCTGAAGTGCTGTGTTGGAATGAGTCATTTAAAGTGGGATGTTTATGTCTTTCAGTGCTCTCAACGAGCTCCAAACACATGGCAGATTGATAGGGAATGGATTACAGGCTGGACTTCAACCTTGCAACCTCCCTGTGTCCCATCAGGGATCAAATGGCCTAAGGGCTGTATCAGTGATAGCTATGTTCAGACTACACTCTTAAAGCAATAGGATCAATGCAAGTTGCACCTTGATGTGCTGCTCCTGGTTTCCACTGCAGGGTCCCTCTTGCACTCAGTTGCTACAGGGGGAGTTTTCTTTTGACTTTTTCAATCATTGTAAGGTGCTGAAGGATTTTCTGCACCATGTCGGAGTGTATCTAACACCAGGCCTGTTTGGGTAAGTAGCAGCCAGATGATTGTTTTCAGAAAAGTGCATCCCAATGATGGTACACACAGTGTGCCTGAAGCCATCCCTTGTTTAAATTTAGCCCTAATAAGCCCAGCCTGTGGGCAGCACAAGGCTCTGAGCTGAAACTACTACCAAGAGTATTCTCCAGTCCAGCCTTCACAGTTTTTGAGGTTGAACTGTTGGTACAGTAGAATAATAAGTCCATTGCTCTAAGTCTTATAATTTGGAGCAGAATGTGAGGGTGTGTTTTCTCCCCAAACATCTACAACAGAAACAATTTTCTACAGTGTTCCAGGTCTAAAGACAAACTTCATCAAGCATTATTTACATTTCTCATTTCTATATCAGTTTGTTAATAAAAAATGCCATGATGCATAGAGAAGGTATTGAAAAGTATTCTTGTCAAAGGGAATTTCAGCGGGGCTATGTGAAGAGCGGGTATTAATTAATTTATTTTTTTTTAAATATGTAAGCAAATATATCAATTGAAAAAGCATGCCTGAAATATATTAGCTGTGCTGAAAGGACAGTTCATAAAACACCATCTATTTTATGCAAATAAAATAAACACATTTAGCACTACACTTACTACATACATAATAGCAGTGCTGCTGGTTTCCATTGCTTTTCATTTCCATTGTTTAGCAAGACATGAAAATGCATATTTGAGTTTTGTTGACTTCAACATTACTAGTAGCGGGAAGAGACCTCAAATACACTGAGAGAGAATTGAAATGCAATCTAAGCTTTCCATGGCTTATTACAGTTTTACAGCCCCTAAAAGTGGAAGAACCTCACTGCCAAATGTGTTAATTCTGAGAGTCAAACTTAGCATTCTCTTGGGAAAAGAATATACATGATCATATTTAGCTGCATTAATTTTTGCTTTTTTTTTTTAAAAAAAAAGGATAAAATTCAGGAGATTTTAGCCACAATGGCTCTTGGTGATGACTTTCATCCCTGAAGCAGCTCATAGCTTTTCAGCAGTGTCAGCAAAATTAAACTTTAGGACCCCATGCATAAAGACCAAATGGCTTATGAATTACTTAGTAACTAATTAAGCATGTTCCACTGCAGTGGTCTCACAGAGCAGGAGGCAGGGGCAGGGAGCTGCGAAGGCTGTGAATAGCCTTGGGCAGGACTGACTCTTTCCGAGCCACCAGCTTGTAACCCCAGGTGGGCTGTGCATGCAAACTGTGGCGACTGGGATCCTGTTTCCTGGTCTGAGCATGCTGAACTGCTGTGGTGTGCTGGGTGTTTTGCCTCTATGCTCACAGTCAGAGCAGCCTGGGCAGTGTTTTCATTTTGAAGCTGGTTTATTTCATGGCTATGTGTCTGTCCCTTAAGCCATCCATAGCAGAAGCCTCAGAAGGGAAGCCATGAACTACACATGGACAAATCTCCATCAAAACCTGCCTTGCTACAAGGCTTCTTCTTTGTAGCTTCTTTGTAGACTCAATTTTAAAGTCTGCTGGGAAGACCAAATCCTGAAGCTGCTGCTTAATTGTTGCGGCCAGTTTCAGGGGGCTTCCTACGAGTTCCATGGGGTTTGCTTGAAGGTTCCTTAGATCTGGCTGTTTTGTGATACCTTTACCTTAGGTTTCTTGTATATCTGTATTGACCACTCTCTTAGTGGGTAGTGTCTTCCACAGGGTGTTGTGCCCTCTCTGTTGGCTGTTTCATCCTAAGTTAAAACCCCTGAGTACCATGGCTGAAAGATCTTGTGGTGGGTACAGTGGTTTGATTTGCCATCCCAGTCACAGCACCAAACCCAGGACGGTGGGATATATACAAACTGAATCATGGTGAAGCATATGTAATTTGCACTCATAAACCTTTATTTATAACATGTAGAGAACGATAGCAGGAAACAAGAGTAGACACATGGACTACTTGCACTCAATGAAAATACTGCAAGACTAACACTTGTCTTTTATGATCAAATTTTGTGCTCACTAGTTGAAAAAAAATACACATTTAGCACCCCTGATGTTGCCAAGAGGTGTGTACCAGGCTGGATTCGGTGTGCTCTGAACATCTGAACCTCTTCACAGATATGCATCTACCAGCCAATTTTATAAATCACAGTGGATGTAAAAGGGACTGATGTGTATGTGTGCTGCACATACCTCTCTGTATGTGGACATATTGTTTACAAATAACTCCTGGAAAGTCATAACACCTTCTAGGAGGGTCTGAAGCCATTACAGGAAGCAGCTTTAGCTGCTTATTGCCTGAGGTGTTAGTGTAGGTAAATCAGATGTAGTAAAGAAGATCCGTCTATGTAGCATATCCCAGGTCACAGTCATTCTCAGTGAAGGGAAAAATCTCAGATTGTATTTATGCATCTTTGGATGGTATGCATGTATATGAGGCTTGATTACAAGGAACTTGTTTTTCAGAAACGATTTTGAATTAGATACTACCAGATACTTACAGCCTTAACTCACTGAGATCCTGGCAGTACCAACCAAACAGGTCCCAAGTCAGGAGTCTGATAGGATGCTGTCTGCAAAACTGTAATATAACTCAGCTAAACTTTCTCTCTACTTCAAATTAGTTCAATGCCAGAATGTGTGCTTGTGTGTGTAACTGGGAGAAGAACAATGCCCTACTCTGTTTTCCTGGATTTTATAGTAGCTCACAGAAAGGCTTCCACTGATGTTTCTGCATGGAAATGGATCAAGCTGTTGGGCTGCCATTGCTTCAGTAAATGGTAACCACACTGAGAAGCCTGCAAAGATCCATGTGTAAAAGAAAGAGAGAGATTAGTTTGTAATGGGCTTTAGTCACAACAAATCTGTTGTTTTTCTAGGCTGTCATTTGAACACATGGCCCAAATTCCCCACTTGTGTGCGAAGATTCAAGCTAGTTTAAATGGACCTTGCAAATTATTACTTCTGGTACAGGAATTCAGGAAAAACTGGTAAAGCCCTGTGTATCTAGTGTAATAGTACATTGCTTTCCTGCTGCTAATGCCTCCATGATGTAATTGATTTAGCAGTTGAAATACAACATTAAAAACAAATTATTAAATCTTTAATTATGAGTGCTTCATTAGAAAATTAATTTCTTAAACTAACAACTTGACTGGGCCTATATCAATTGACATAATTCATTAACCCATTTGAGAATTTATATTAGTTATGCTTAACTTACCTGAGTGTATGAGGCAGGAAATCTTTCTCAATATAAAGAAATTATCAAAATACTATTTATAGTCAGTTAATTAAAGAGCAAATTACCTAAGCAGTGTAGACTTCTTACATAATATAATGTAGCTCTACTGATACTCAGGAAGCAAAGATCATCCCATCACGTGATGTTTCCCTCTTCTCAGTTATGTGTAAATTCCTGAGAAATTGTATGTCAGATTTCTCTCCTGATCCACCCTGAGCCACCACGCTCACTTCTAAAGGTCTCTGTGCAGGCTTAAATGCTGCTCAGCAACAGCAAACACCTGCCCTACTGTTCCAGTGGGCTGGCACTACAATGTACTTGTCAATCTACTAAATCTCTTGTCCTCCAGGACATCAGGAAAAGAAGAAACACGACTGTAAATGCTAGAGAAGCCTGGTGCCCTGGATGTGAGGTTACCTGTCTGTACTAAAAATTAATTCTGGAAGTAGTTTTGGAGTAATGCAAGGTCGAATTAGCAAATAAGTGCTTTGCATCCTGATTAGAGAAAGCTCGAATTAATTTCTTTGCATCCACATGATGTAGCAGAATCTAATTGTGTGAGTATTCTGTTCATGAACTGAGGATTCCCAGGCAATGACATTTGAAAACTCAACCATCAGGTGCTTAGTAAACGTTAAGCTCCATTGTTGCATTTTTTTGTTACTGTCATGCAGGCAAGGTCATCTCTTGTGTTGTGAATGAAACAAATATTCAAAACAATTTCATTTTACAGTAAAGAACTTAAAATTTAGTTTATCAGGAGACATTAAAATATCATCTGTATGGGGAAAAGCAGCCAAGTATTTGACACGTAAAAAACTCTGCCTTCTTGCACAGAATCATCAACACAACCTAGAAGCAGATTAAAAATGAGCAACCAAATAACAATGAAATTGAAACTGCTTCAATGAAGACCTGTATTCCCAAGAACGACTTTTTAATCTGTGAGGGAAACTGTGTGGAGAATATCTGGCTGAAGATCTTCCAATTGGTTGCATAGTACTTTCAGATGGCTGGCAGGCACTAAACTGCTTGCTAGCAATTCATGGCAAGTTGGAAGTGGAGCTAAATGGTAAAATATGTGAATATTTTTTGTTACCACTTAGAAGGACGAGTTTTGTCCTCTATTGAAAGCCTGTGTGCTCAGGGACATGTAAATTAAAGTTTGATTTAAGCTCTTAACATCAAATGAAGGTTGTGGAATAGTAAGTGACTGTCAGCATAGTCTTTGAATGTCTGGGCTGTATCTGGGATATCAAATAAAGAAAGACCTAGCATTGAGGCTTCGGGGCTCAGCTTGGAGGGAGCATTCATGAGTTTTCAGTGGAAAAAATAATTCTTTCTTATGCCAGTGTAATCACATTTGACAGCACCTTATCCCATGAGTTGATGCCAGGTCATTTTGCACTTATGATGTTTGCTGAGCACTTAAATATGCAGGGAACATGGCACATGGGTATCTCCTGCCACTGTGCGATTTCTATGAGGTCCTTCTGTGTTGCATATGGCCAGGTCAGGATGTGTTGGGTACCTCAGAGGATGCACTCCTTCATCCCAAAGATTCCATAGTTGTTGATTTTATGTGATTGATAAAGCTCAGTAATCTTGCCAGAATAAAATAAAGGATTTTGGTATAATTATTGCTTGTCTCTGTTTAATGACTCTGCGGGAGGTAATCTGGTGGAGATGAGAGTGTAGCCTCTTATTGCTGCCTGCTCCAAAACACAACCTTGTGCATGGCTATGGTCACTCTGGAAGGTCTGACCCCAGAATATCAACTCCTGCAGCTGCTGGCCTTGTGCTCAGGGAGTCAAAGAGTTTCCTGGGCTTCTTCACTAGGATAGTATATGTGCAGATGCTCAGGCATTTTATAAAAGATTATAAAATAAACTAGTTATTTGGAAATGTTGGCCTAAACTTTCCAGTACCCCAAAGCGTATTGTGTTAGCTCACCTTTGAGTGATAGCTCATAGCTATTTCTGAAGAAAACTTCATGGCTTAAGCAGGAATGTGGAAAAAGGACTCTCTGCTGAGGCATGAGCAATACTCTGTATTGTGAGGACCAAAAGACTTGACCTCCTTAACTCCTGGGGCTAAATCCATAAGTTTAAATTCTTGTACTGCTTTGCAGGAATTTCTACTGCTTGTCAAGAAGTTAGCCAAATCTATTATGCATACCTAATGTGATGTTCTCTCTTCAAATTTGTCCTTCTTATCTCTAGCAGGACTCAAAATGTTACACAAAAATATCAGAATTACAAGTGCTTCCATGTTAAATGGAAGATAATGTAAAATATCTTATGGAAAAGCCAGTGCTATCTCTCTACTTATTATGGTCCTCTCAATGTTCAGTCCACTTAATCATTGTTCATTGGAAAGACCTTAGTTTATGCTGCAATACTGATGTGCTCTAAAGAGACCCTGTGCTTTTCAGGTTCACTGAAACATTCTGCAACTGAGTTTTCAAAAGTGGCTTGAATATTCACAGTGCAGCAGCTGGAGCAAGATGTATTGTCCTTTATAGCCCAAGGTCAATAGATGGGAAAAAGCTTCATGTTTTACAATTTTTCCCTATGGAAGTTCTGCATTTGGGCTCAGAGAAGTGGCAGCATTTGTGGTTTTCCTCAGTGGAAATGTCAGGGCTGGAGTTCTTTGCCATTCCATGCATTATGTCAAATCTAAACTCACAGGAGACAAATTAAAGTTGGCTCGCACGTTTTCCTCAGCATCCCTGAGCCTGGACTGGCCAGGCTATGCTGTAAGTTCACCACCCCTCCTTTCTATTGGTGTTTCCCCCTGTGGATCTGGCAGACAGAGTCAGAGCCACGACAGTGGGAGCCCAAGAGGCCAGGCCAGGCTGGGGATCTGTCAGTGATGTGTGTGTGAAATTGGGGCTCACTGGTGGCCCAGCACAGCGTGACCCTGAGGCGCTGCTGTGCCCCTGTCCTGGTGTCCCTTCCTGCCCTCGCACACCCTGTGGTGCCACTGACGTTGTTGTGGCTTGGCCCCAACATTCCCTTGCTTCCAGAGCTATGGCACTGCATTCAGGTGTCAAGAAAACCAAAGGCTGTGTGAGGCATTTTAAGGAGTTCTTAGCCAGGAAAGTATAAGTCATGTGGTGTGACGTGGTCACAATGTGTTTCTCTGGGAGAAGTGGTATTATATATTGCACAGAGAACAGAATGCAGAGGGAGCCATGTGAAATAACCAGTGGCCTGGTGGCTCAGATGATCCCTGGTGGTGTGAGGGATGAAAGTTAGTGTTTCTGGTCTAAATCAGAGCAGACACCTTGGTCTGGTGTCCAGGAGGAGCAGCTGGCTAATTTTCAAACCTTTCTAGGCAAAATTTTTGGCAGCCCTCTGTTTAACCTGACCTCTTGTTTAACCCAAGTTCATGTTGCACACTTTTTCCTCTAATATGCCTGATCATCTCTTTGCTTAAGGGAAACAACAGCTATGACTCACACCCTGTGGTGCAGCTGGAGTCCCAGTAGCTATGTTACCAGGAAAAACAGTTAAAAATCCAAGGGATGTGCATAGAAGTCCAACAAGATAACAATTTTAATCCATTTGCTTTCATAGCATTCCCTGCATTGACTAAAAATTGTCACTTTGGCCCAAAATATCTGGGTTTCATGACATTAAGCTGAGAAGATTTGGTGATCTCTAGCTCCCAGAACTATCTGAATGAAATGAATGTGTTTCTTTCCAGAGGGGAGTAAACTAAAATCAGGTAGTTAGTGCAGTCAGGAACAGTGTGACTGTGCATTAATGTACTAGCAGAGCTCTTGCTTTTTTTCTCTTGTATTTGAGTTTTCCAAAAGGACAGTGAGTGGGAGGGATACCTATGCACTTCCCAGTACTTTTAAATTTTGCCTAGAAAGCTTAGACTTACCAAGGAAGTCAATGACAGCACCTGCACGAGGTCTGAACACTAAAGGGGCCTGTTGTCGCTTCCTCAGAGATCTCTTTTGTTCCAGAAAACCAGTGATTCCCTTGGCACAAGAGCTCTCAACCAATTTAGGTTGTGCTTTTATCATACTGGGGACTGAGCATTACTTTTACCAATCATGTGAAACTCCCCATTCTTCTCCTTAACAATGTCAACACAATTTGCCTGGCACTAGAATTAACCTGTATTGCACCCACAGGTTTTTTCATGTTTTTTAGGTGTGAGAGCTTGGAGTTACTCAGATGATACTCTAAACCTGCACAGACTTCAAGTCTGACAAGGTTCAGTACTGGCCCTCAAGTGCTGACCCTGAGTGACTGTGCTGTGACTGTTTAGAGCTATTATGTATTTTGTTTCTGAGTGAATGAGACAAACCACATGCAAGTGCCTGTCAACAATGTCATTTCTCTCTTCTTTTAAAAGCTATGAACATATAAGCCAACTCCATCTGTGAACTTCTCACAGAATTGTTACATAGTATATATAATAAATTATCTGTGCCTTGCTTCACAGCAATGAGAAGTAACTGAGAAAGTAAAAGTAATCAAGCAGAGGCCAGTCAGTGCCTCTTAGCAGAGAAGAGGGCTTTCTGAACTTTTCAACTAAGAAATAATAATCCTGGTTTTCCTATAATTTCAGCTGTCTGGGCTATTTCTATATATTAGTTTTCCATTGCTGGAAAGCAGGTTTTCATGGTTGTGACTTAGAGGTTTACAAGCTGCCTAATACTTATATAAATACACAAATAAAAGAAATTAATTGCAAAATATTTTCAGCAAATTCACATTAAATGCTTCTCTTCAAGCCAGCCTATGGCAAAAGGTTTCTGCTGACATTGAGAAGAGTATGCTCAGCATTGAACTCCACAACCTGAAAAGAATTAAAGATCTACTAATTTCTTTCTACTGTTTTCAATCATCAATTAAACCGAAAACAAGGACCATAAATTATGGTGACCTTTGCAATAACTTATCATTTGT
The DNA here is from genome assembly GCA_025920805.1 of Petroica traversi. Lineage (NCBI taxonomy): Eukaryota > Metazoa > Chordata > Aves > Passeriformes > Petroicidae > Petroica > Petroica traversi. The sequence continues at coordinate 2,537,306 of JAHLSL010000044.1, forward strand.
AGGATAGAAGTGTGATGCTGTGAAAGCACCGCTAATAATAAAAAATATATTAATAACTTTCTCAGAAACCACCAAGCAAAGTGTAAATTGCTTTCTGCTTGGTATCAAATTTTCATGTAAGGTACTGTATCATGGAAATTTTCAGTCTTGTTAAAATTCAGATGACCTAAAAATAATGCTACCCCTTCACCTCTGTACTTTTTGTCATCTAAGCTGACAAATATGATTCTTCTAGATTTAATCAGCATTTTATAATGACTTCTATAGAAAATAGAGCCTGTTGGTTTTCCCTTGTTGGCCTGTAAAATGTATAGGGAACAATGAGTCAATTTGTTGTACTAAGAAATTGCTAAAAATGTGACAGCCACAAAAAACACATTCTGGTGGCGCACAGTCTCTATTTAATGGAATTTGGATTTTTATGGCTCTTTACTTGATTTCTACAAACATTGAACGAACTGCAGTACCTGTATAAATTTTCAGACCATAGTTCTGAGGACCAAATATCTTCCTTAGTTCATGAGGCAGCTATATCATTGCCATGCTATTTTATAGACTTGATTAAAATTTTCCTCCCAAAATTGTCCTTTTGGTGATAAAACAGTGAGCTCTTCATGGCCCTTGGCTATTCTTCACCTCAAAGATGCCAAGGAACCACTGGTTAAGATGAGTTTCTTTTGTGCTAGTTGAATGTTTGCAAGAATTACAGTGGAGAGCAGATAAGTATCAGTTATCTGAGTGGGACTTGGAGTTCTCCACATAACTGATCTGTACTAAACACTGAAACGTGACCTCAAGGTGCAGAGCTTTGGGTTCTGTAGACAATTTCCCATTTTCCTGGTTCCCAAGGACATAATGAGAAAGTTGTTTTATGATTACTTGAAAACCTTATATACTGGGGGACTTCTACGTAATCCTTGTTCATCCTTGTATATGCAATAGCTTATATTTCATCTAATTTTGGGAAGAAGATAAAAATTCTCCCCTCAAGTTTGGATCTTTTCCCTTGGCTTCACTTCTCAACTAATGGTGGAAGATGGAGTAGAGATCCTCAGCCCGTACTTCAACCATTGAATTATCTCTTTGTTAGTGATTTTTTTTTCTAGGATAAATACCTGGAAATACCATGTTTATCACAGTTCTGCAAAGCTCCCTGCTTTTCAGCTGCTCACAGGCAAAAGATATAAACAGTATAAGAAGCCTGAATTTTAGTATTTGTTCATCTGTCCTTTGTGCCTTCTTTAATTTGTTGCCACCTGACTGCAAAGACAGTTTTGCAGTTCTTCAGCAGTGATGGTAGGCAAACAGCGAGACAGGCAAATATTTCTGACAACTGTCCATCCATGTCAACAGTACAGAGAGAGAACAGCTTTCAAACCCAGCCTCCAGCTCCCTGTGAGTTTGACAAGAGGATTCAGAAGACCCGTTTTCTTTCCTATATTTTAATTCCTGCTGTTGAGATGGCACTTTGCACTGTGGATGCCAACTTTGGTGTTTGTGTGTCATTCATAGCTCCCCAAGGGGAAGCTCACAGGGTGGCTGCATCCAGATGGGCCTGCCAAGTAATCCTGGCTCCTCAGCGGGGTGCCACCTTCTGTGAAGTGACAAGGACCTAAAGAGATGAAGAGGGAAAGCAGTGTGAGTCCATCCCAGGAGGTGAAGATGCAAGTCCTTTTCTCTGTTTAAATTGTCCTTGAAGGGAAAGTGCAGGTGGAGCTGCACCGTGCAGCAGATGTTCGGATCGTGGTGTCAGATGAACACTGCTCTTTTTAAGGTCAGTTTTGCCTCTTAACACAGCCCAAAGGTGCATGTAGCTGTCAATTGTTTCTTTTGGAAATTTGTTCTGCTTCAGTGAGTTGGAGAAATTCCTTGTTCTAGCAAAGTCCCAAAATAACAGATGGCTCCTGTGTCAGGCATCAACAAATCCTAAAGTTGTGGGCATGACCCCTCTCTATGTCCTGTTGAAAAATCTGCCTGTTGTCAGGATTAGGCTTTTCTGTAACAAGACCAAAAGTATAAATTCCATTCGCTCGTAACATGCTGTTGTTGGACTTAAAAGCTGTCTTTCCCAAAACTAATGGAGATTTAGTGTTCTTCGTTATGTTTTGGAGAACATTCATGCTGAGATGCTGTAAATTCCTGAGTGCTCAGTTAATGAGGCTGGGCAAAGCTAAACTGTGTTTTCTTTAAGCATCTGAGCCTTTGTCATCCATGTAAGTGGAAGTGATGTACGTGGTTTTGGGTGATAGCGGGATTAAGGGCATGTGGCTTGAGGCTGACATCCTGTCAGACTGCTATGAACCTGTGGTTTGGGTCAGCATGGAGTATGACACAGTATTTTGATTGAAATGAAACAGGTCCTGCAGATATTAGGATAACTTGTGGTCAAAACCAGGTCAGAATATTTTTGTTGTTTGTTTTTGTAAGTGTCTGCAGCCCTGGTCATGAGCTTTTTGATGGTTTTCAGCATGAAACTGCACTTAGCAATAGTATTTTTCCAGTTTTCATTGAGGTTTCACACTCATCCAGGATTTCTAAAGGGAGCATTAAGACTTTATGATTGCATATGACAGCAGGAATACTCAGGAAACAACAGTCTTTAAAAATTGGCAGGAATCAGGTGGAGATTATACTTTATGTTTATATAGCATCTCCTAACCAGGGTGTTGCATGAGTTGGGAAATTTCTTGAGCTGCTCTCTTTGCCACTGCTTCTTCATCACGAGTCACTCCAGCTGGTTATCAGTGCTCAGCCCTGCTGCACACCAATCAAAGGCAGGGAATGCAGCTGAGCTTCCCACGCTGAGGATGCTTCCTGACCTTCCATCCAAGGAGTAGGGTAACTGTGACCTGTGCTAACAGAGCAGATTGGAGGCAAGGTAGACTAATAGGGGTTAATGCCAATGCTGATGGCTCAGAGAGGCACAAAGAATTTTATTTTGCTTGTGGAGCTGTTGGCACTGCTGCTTTCTATATAGATTTTTCTCACGTAATCCCATGCTCTGACATGCTGTCTTGATGTATCATCTCAATAATGTGGGAAGACTGGGGAAATGCAGTGAAATGGCTATATTTCACTACAATGTCTGTCAAGGGAAGGATGTCAGTCAATCACATTCTGGAAAAAGCAAACAATGTCTTATCTCTGTGTGAAACTGAAATTCTTAATGTCCCTGTGTGCAGACCTGTGCCTCCATTTTCAGGCACTTTACTCCCTCGAGCAGCCACATATTTAACCTGTGTTGAGTGCAAGTGTAAATCTCGATGTATTTCACAGTGGAGAACCCTTTCCAGCAGAAAGGGTTCATATGAGGTGAAACAATAACAGAAACTTCAGTCACTGCCTGAGATTTGCCGTACCAATGAAGAAATTAAAATGATGCCATTGAATTAACTGTTTGTACACTTGCAAGGAATGCGTTTAGGAGATTGCTGTGGCTATGAAAAAATATTTTAAAACATTCATATAATTGTTTTGATTTTTGGGTCTGCTGAAGCACTAGCTCATGAAATAACCACTCTTCTGAAGAATCAGATCTCTTTACTTAGAAGTGGTCTCAGCAATGTCTCAGTGAACTGATTAGTCATTGTTATCTGGCATAAGAAATATTTCTTGCCGTAGCAGGCATGGTGTTTGGAGTCATACTGATTGCTAGTGGAGCTAACAAAAAAATTTTGAGGTAGTCCAACATCTGATTGAAGGTAGCCAGTATCCTTTGTCACCTTATTCTTATTATTATTCTTATTATTCTTTGCATGACTGATATCAAACCCATCATTTTCAGCTAGTCTATGCAAATTTATTAAGCATGAATATGAAAGCAAGAATGAAATAAGAAAGAAAGAATGTGGTGGTCTCATCCTGGCACAGAGCACATTGACACAGCTGTGTGAGAAGGCAGCAATGGTAACACCAATTTCGTCTATTCCTTGAGTGGTATCATCTGTTTGATGATTAGCTAAAGGATTTCAGCCATCAGAGCTGTCAATCTGACACCTTTGATAACCACTAAAATGAACCTGTTCTACCAGGAACTGTTCATTTTCCCCCCTGCTTTTGATTTGCTTGACTCCTTGTGTCCTTGCCAATAACTACTAGCAAGGCTAATGCATTATAAACTCTGAAAAGTGAAGCAAGCGGCTGTCATTTTTTGCACAACAGATGTTCCTGATCAGGAATCAGACAAAGGATCTCATCACTCTTTCTCTGAGCAATTTAATTTGTCTGTTCCATGGCACAGCAGCCACCTCCTATCTAGTGACCGATGTGCCCAAGTCCTACTTCATTTCAGGATCAGTTCCTTTAATCTTACAGAATTATTAAGTTTTTTTCAGTGCCGGGGCAAAGAGAGTGGAAAAAAGGAAATTGCTTCATTGCTTACGTTGTCACCAATGATGCATCATAATGAAAAATAGCAAAGACCTATTTCAAAAATAGGAAACCCACGTACTAAGAGAAGTAGAAAGTACTCTATGGGCATTTTTTTTAAGAAATGGTAATATAGATTTAATTATGTTTCTTTAGAAGTTTTAAGACTCAGAGGTAGGAATAACAGTGTATAACCCATCAGATTCTTGTGATGTAACCTAGCAGGATGGAAAAAATTATATATATTTAAGAGTATATATATATATATATATGCCAAAATATATGTTGCTTTGGATCCAGTTCTCCACTCCTTAATCATGCAAAATGTCTGAAATGAGTAATTACTGGCAGTGTTACTCTCTTTTCCACTTAGTTTGTTGAAACTGCATCACTCCATTGCTGTTTGGTAGTGATGGATGGGTACTGCTGGAAATGTAAATTCTGTAGTTATTCTATGGTTTATTCCCCAGTTATTCTGCCAAAGAATTGCTGGAAGGGAGAGGCAAGGGAAAGTCGCCTTACCTTGTGCTTGTGATCTGCCCAGCACAGAAAGGGCAGCTGCTGCTGACAGTGCAAACAGGTCTGTCCATGGCCACAGTCCCAGCTGTCAGTCCTGATAAATGAGCAGAGTGTGTTTGAGGAGCTCATGGCTGTGTGTCACTGGTAGGAAGAGAAGCCGCTCATGTGACCTCTTTTTGTTTGACAGGTTGACAGGACAGAAGTGATTCGTACCTGTATAAATCCTGTCTTCTCCAAGCTGTTCACAGTGGACTTCTATTTTGAGGAGGTGCAGCGGTTGCGGTTTGAAGTCCATGACATTAGCAGCAATCACAATGGACTGAAGGAAGCAGATTTCCTCGGTGGCATGGAGTGCACTCTTGGTCAGGTAAGTGTCACTGTCATTTTTTCCCCCTTGTTGCTAGTTTTTTGTACATATATATATGAAATATGTTGCTTGAATGACTGGTGGGTGAGATTTGTCATTCGTGGCAAAATTCTTAGGTGGTGCTTTGAACACAATAGTTGTGAACTTCTGCTGGTTTGTTTTACTGCTGTAGTACAGCTTCAAGTCAGCCAGTGCTTATAGGAAATGGAAGATCAGTGACTGGTCTTGGTTTCACTAAACCCCGTGCTCATTAGGCCAGCATTGGAAAATAGATTGATTTTGGAGAAAACTGTAATTCCTCAGATTATATGGGATTCAAGGCAAGTTCCAAGTCCAAGAAACACTTAAAAATATAATTTCTTCACATAGGGTAGTGCCTGGTGATGTGGCAAATAGAGAGATAGGGTTGGATACATCTCTCTGGCTCTCAGTCATCCAAAATGTAGGTGTCTAGACAAAGTTACTGTTCTGATTTCCGTCTTTAGTTCTGTGGAGAGAAACAGACAGTTCCAACTGTTGATTCATTCTACCTGAGACACCTATCAGCGATTAGGATAAATTGTCTTCAGGAGATACCTGTCTTTCCTCATCAGTTGTCAAGAGAGCATAGACAGCTGGCTTAAGGGAGATGCTTAACTTTTTGGGTTACTGAATTTAAGGGTGATGAGTGCTACCCACAAGATCAGTGTTTAGAGGTCATCAAAGCCAACTCTGTAGTGAATTCCCATACTGCTAACTGGTAGTGCACTACAGTGTCCCAGGCATCCCAGTTTATTTCAGACTGGCAGAGTTTTTCTCATGCAGGCTTTCACAACACAGATTTCTGCTCTGTCCATAATGGCAATGCCAGATTTCACGAAGCTGAGTGTAAATTTGCTCTCCATGCTTTGCTAACTTATGTGCCAAGAGCAGGAAGTGCTTTTGTTTAGATTATCCTCTGCAGTGCTTCAACTCAAGTTTGTATTATGAACAGGATAGTTTGTCATGGAAGATGCTGCAAAGCTTTTGTTCCCTGTTTTCTCACCTTTTGTTGTTCCACCCTCAGCCTCACCACATGAATCACTTTGATATTCTTCCCCAAAGCTATTAGGCCAAACATGCTGGATGAGGAAAAGTCCTCTCAGCAAAAGAAGTAATATGACGTATATGCATTTACTAAATTGAAAGTTCAAAATGAAGATGTTGGTATTTAGGATATTTACAGTGCACTATAAAGTCTGTTCCTTTTGACAGAATTCTTGTGATCTTAATCAATGAAAGTAAGCTATCCTATAACACCAAGGGGAATGGGAAACAAAGCAAAATGTTATTATAATGTTCTTCTTGCTTAATTGGCTTGAAAAAGAAGGGGGAAAATATGTCACTGCTGTTGCCTGTAGCATAAATGTCTTTATAATGATTTGATCTCTATAAATAGCACACAGCTGAGTTGGTTGCAGTGTGATTTTAATGGTAACCAAGAAAAAATAACAGTGTGAATTCTATTCAGAGTTATGTAGCCTGGAGGACTCTAATCTCATATTTGGACTTTTTTTGGTGATGTTCCCTCCCCGCTTTTTCTAGTTTTTACCTTTATTGAATTTACTGATTTAGGAAACTCCAGAATAGTAGCACTGGAATTGTCATCCAAGCCAAGCCTTTGTGAGGTGCCCAAAGCTACAAATCCTGCAGCACAGGCTATGCATATGCAGTTTACACTCTTGCTTCGCTGTGTGGTGTAATTACAGCATTCTTTTAATGATGATAATGGACCCATGATTTTTCTTGAGAAAATTTTGGCCTGAATTTGTTGTCTACATCACTTTAATGCCTGAATGCAACAGAATTACATGTGAGAGTGTGTGTCTGCCTCCCAACTCACTTTCACATTGCAAGTAGGTCTTATCTGACACATCCAGGAAGGCTGTAGATTTTCAGGCATAGTCTGAAAGACTAATGCCCTTTCCACTCCCCATAAAAGTGTCAACTTCCATTGCTCTCTTCTAGGTAAGAGTTGGTCTCTAAGAAATTCCCTGCTATGTATACCAGTCTGTAGATCATCACTTAGATGCAGGGTAAACCTGCATGTTTAATGTAATACTCCTAACTAAACCAAAATTAGTAGGAATAATAAATGCTGGGAAAGACAACAGCAGGATTGTACAGTAAGCTCACAGAGAGGAGTGAATTTTATCTTTATTCTGAGCTCAGTCTTACATGTAGCCTACCCAATAGGTACAAGTTTGTCAGAAACTTGGGGTCCTGGATGTGAATGATGAAAAGATGAATTCCTTTGGAAGGTGTCAGTAACCTCCTTCCAAATGCTCTAATAAATCTGTGTTCAAGAGAGTGATAGGGCAGTCACTTATAGGCCGTTAGATCTTGAGCCATATTGTGTGTAGAGACATCCCACTGGACTTTCAACAAGATTTATTTATACTGCTCTTGCCAGAGCAAGTCAATTCTGTGCCTCCACTGGTAAATACTGTGGTTAGCAGCATCCTGGCATGCAGTCAGTCATACCTGGACCATGGAGAGCAGATTCATCAACAGGAATTTCCTATGCCACAGCTTTTAAACACAGTAGAACAAATGGTTGTGGATAGATACTTGATAAGTGTAATTACATAAATGTCAGTGTGCCTCAAAGTGATTTGTTTTGTTCATCACATTCAAAAGCTGCTCTTTGAAACAAAACAATAGCAGATTATCTCTGGAAGGGTTTGACAGGAGAAGGCTTAGTATGAGGTGTTTGTGGGGGATTCTTTTGGTGTGTTTTTAAGTACTAAAAGTCTGTTCCTTCTACTGAGAAAGGCTCTTTCAGTTTCCCGGGTTCTTGTGTCCTGGTAATGTGCAGATTGGCAGAATATTAGCAAACATGTTCTCTACAATTGGAATGATAACCAGATCAAACAAACCCTAAAATATTAGAGAAAGTATTAAAGTTGAAAGGGCAAACAAAATTTATCTCAGTTAGCAATTAAAATATGGTCTGCAATTACACTTAGTTTATAAAATGGAGTTTCACACGGAACTTTATATTAAGAGAATATACCATACTCCAAGCAATTAAGTTATCTGTGTTGTATTGTTTAAATAAAGTGAAATTGTTAAATAGTACATTAAGGTGCATAACTAAGACCTATAATTTAAAAAAAAAGTCACTATTTTTCATTTTCCATTTAATTTCTGATTAAATGCATAGAGCTAATATCAAATAATACCAGGGTTTAACAATTAAGTTGTACAGTCATATGGTAGCTATTTAAGCAAGGAAACTGTGCCATGTTTTGCTTGTAACCTCACAAAGATTATTCTTACTTGGGAGCATATTTGTGAAATTAGATTCATAGAATCCCAACCGGCTTTGGTTGGAAGGGTCCTTATAGACCATCTAATTCCAACTCCCATGCCAATGGCAGGGACACCTTCCACCAGACCAGGCTGCTCCAAGCCTCATCCAGACTGGCGTTGATCACTTCTAGCAATGAGGCATCCACAACCCCTCTGGGCAGCCTCACCACCTTCATACTGAAATCTACCTTCTTTCAGTTTATAGAACATTGAAATTGCATCATGTAGTACAATAAGTGCACAAACATTCTAGTAGCCAAAGTTAATTTCTTAACCACACAGTAATTTGTCAGGTGGGTGGCTCATAAAGACTTTTTTTCCTCTGAAGTTTCACCCAGAAATTTTAGCCTGTTCTTTAAGAGCTTACAAAAATTATTTCAATGAATAACCATTTTCTGATGAGAACTAAGCAAACTCACATTGCCAAGACATTCTTAATTACTGCTCAGCTGTGCATGCAACATCATTAAATTTTGGAAACCAGTAAAGTTTTTATTTCTTAAATGCTGTGCACCACGCCAGCTCTGTGGGTTGGGTTATTCTCTGTGACATATTTTGTGGGAATAGCCTTTGTGGCTTTCCTTCCATTATTTACTGTGGCTGGTCTTTGCTATTTTCAGATTTGGGATTCCATCCCTTGTTTAGTTTCTCTCAATTTATAGAAGTGTTAAAATATTGTTACTCCCTTATTTGCTCAACTAGTAGCAGAAGAAAACTGTAGAGAAGTAAATCTTTTCCTGTCAAGAACATTTTCAAGTACTATTCTGAGATTTATTATTACTCATACACACATTTGTGTACAAATTGGATTTAAAATCTTCCTTCTCAGTAATGAGTGTAATTGTTTCTCGTGTGCTTTTAATAATATATGTCATTAGCAGATTATGCACTTGAAAAAGCTGGCTGATTATTAGTTCTATTCCAGTCATTGCAAATCCCCTTGCTCTTGAATTAGAGAAAGGCTAAAAGAGTCATGATTGCACCTGAATTAATTAAACTGAAACAGTTTGCATGAGCATATTTGTTAAATAGACTGTTGACTGCTTTTGTGGTGCAAAAGACATTGGACCACCAGTTTTTTTCAAGGTGTTTGAATTCCTAAATCTCATTAGATGTCTGTGTGCCTCCTTAGGTATCTAGGTTCCTTTAAATACTTGGCTTTGATCTCCTCCAAATGAAGTTGCTCAATTCATTAGTGGGATGAATAATGTACTTTATTAGATGTGAATGTCATTTTCTACTAGCGCTGACTCAGAGCAGAAGCAAGTAATGAACGCAGCACTCTCCCTAACTTTGCCTAACCCTTTCAGCATCTCATTTATCCCCAGGAAGCTCTTGGTTTGCCACTGCGGCATGATCTCTGAAGCTGTAAGATTTTCTATTCTAGATTAATCTTGCCATAGTTAATAGAATTTCTTGTACAGTTTGTGCTGCTTTGTTTTCACATGCTTTATCTTTTTGTATGAATTACTGTAGCAGTCTTTAGAAAAGTAATTTAAAATTTAGTTTGCTATTTTACTGAGATATTATGACAAATTCTAAAAGGGCTCCTACTCTACACACTAATTAAATTCAAAGACCTTTTAAGCTATTGATAAGATATTTCCTGTAATAACATTATGCCTCTTGTGATAGGCATCCCTTTTTTCTCAGTGTTCTGTTTTGATTGACTGTTTTCAGGTACAGGTCTTTAACAAAGACAGGGAGAGGTATAATTCAGCTGTAAATAGACTCTGAGCTGAACAATACTATAGCAAACAAAAGAAATCTTGACGAGAGGTGAGTATGGTACAGAGAGACTCATATACACAGAGAGGATATTGTAGCCCTGAAACTGGCTCTACCAAGGAGCAAGAGTTCTGTGAGCAGTTAGACAGGATGAAACTTTCTTCACTGTGGATCTATACTTCTGATATGTATATACCCCCCTTGAAGGGATTTCTCAGAGTCTGTGACACATTCCCCAAACCCCTTTTTCCATGAGAGTGGAAATGGAGTATGGTCACTGACATTTACATAATATCTGGTCACTCTTCATGTTGAAATGTAGCATGCTTGCAACTATGTGCCACCATTCATTAAAACTCTTTGGTGGGTTCAAAAACAGCTGGGGGATAGTTAGCAAGATAAACACAAGCACATCAGAGTCATATAAATCTTGCTTTGTCCCAAGCTAGGCTAAAGAGAAATGCGTGAGGTAGAAGAGAGTTTTTACACTGTGAGGCAGAGCTACTTCTGCTGCCTGTGCTTAAACTGGTCTTTCATTATTCACCTATACAAGTGAAATGTCATTAACGTCTGGCATTATATTTGTGAGTGTTTAGAGGCTTAAAGGATCTGACTTGAATGCATTATAATAAAAGTGCACTAATATTTTCATTTACAAGCTTCAGATACATTTTACAAATGTTAAATCTCCAATCACTTTTCTTGTCACTCTGGTTGCATCATTCCACTTACAGCAACATTGTGGAAGTATTGCTGTCCATCATTTGGGAGACTTTTCACTTTGGCAGTGAAAAAGCACCTTAGCATAACTGGAAAATACTCTTGAAATGTTTATGTCCCAAGCTTTACATAACACAGAATCCTTCTCTTGCTTTGCATCAAGGATTAAAAGGATTTTGTGAATACATTGAAGTCATTTTAATTGTATATGTTAAAATCAGCACCCAAACGTGGCAAGATAGCAGTTGCTGAGACTGTTACTGTCTCAACCCATGAGTTTACGTCACTTTTACTCTTCTGATTCTCTCCCCTGTCTTACTGGGGCAGAGTAAAGCAGTGATTACTGGGGCTTAACTGCTGGCTGGGTTTAATCCACGACATAAGGGTTGGTGCAAGATTTGAAACATGGTTGTTTGATTGCTACCTTTCTTTCCTTGATATATCAATGTGGTTCTGTGGGATGCTGTTAGAAAAACACTCTGTTTCTATCTGTACACTGTTGTTTGGTGGGCAATTACTTCCCCAGGCTCAAAGTGTGTTTACCACCAAGGGCTCTACACTTAAATATATTTGATCATGAAGATTCAGTCTGAGTAAAAGACATTTGGATCGAGAGAAAAATGCTATGGAACTGTGACTAGGTGCTCTTTGCAGTCCTGAAAAGAGTTCGGTTGGCTAGAAGAAAGTTGAGCAACTATGAAAGTCCATATAAGAGGAATAACACATTTAGGAATAACAGAGATGCTAGGAAATAAAAGTTGTTTCTCTGGCTATCCCTGCTAGCAAGGAAGAGATTCAAAGATTCCTTCAGGTTGTGTACTGTTGTGATTGAGGGAAATTTGTGCTTAATCTGTCTATGTAAATAAGTAAATTTGGGGGTCCTGAAAGAAAGTCCAATGTGCAGAAGAGGACAGTCCAAATAAAGAATTTGAGACACTTGGCCTCTGGCTCAGGGTGGCACCTTGCAAAGCTGAATCAATGCTGTTGAAATAACTTGGTTAAAAAGCAATATTAAAATCTTGTTGTTGGTTCGATTTATGAGCATTGGGAATTCTGCATGATATTATTGAAAGTTATCCCTATATTTGGTTAAGAAAGGACCACTTAGAGAAAGACATTTTAATAGTTTCTTAAACAAGCCAGCTAAAACAAGTCATTATATTTCACAGCTCATCTTACACTGTGCTGATTAGTCACAACTCAGACATAGGAGAGAGGAAACCTTCATCAGAGTCCTTGTCTCTGAGTGACTGCTGAGCAATGCTCAGTACACAGCTGGTGTCAGTGCCTTGGTGCTTTTATCCAGTCTTGCATCAGTTTTAAAACACTTTTAAAATAATGGAGGAAAAAGGTGCAAGACCTCTTTTAGCTATTTTAAATTGGAAATAGGTTTAAATGGAGATATAAGTCCAGATTTCTCTACAGCAATATTGAGCATCTGTCCTTAACCTATAAGGGCTTGTGTGTAATAAGGAAAATTAAGATTGTCTTCAAGGGAATTTCTCACTCCCATCTTACCATAAGACTGATGTCCCTTATCACTGTAGACCAGAAATCTAGTTGAGATGATGTTCTGTTGAGATGATTGCATATCTGATAAATAGGAACAAGAATTTCCCTCTCAGAAACAGAGCAGTGGCTTTTACATTCTCATTTCTACTTCCCACAAATATGACATTTTTATTGGATATGTGGTGCTCTTAGGCCAGAAAATGAACTTGACTTAACTTTTCTTAGTGTCACCTCTAAAATTTCTGAGGTCTGTTCCTTGTACAAGCCCCACACTGAGCACTAAACTGGATGGTTTTTGTTTAACCCCAGATGGCAAGTAAGCATCATGCAGCTGCATGTTTACACTGCCCTTACCCCATCCCTGCCACAGTGGGGAGGACAGTCAGAAAGAAGAGGTGGATTTAATGGCTTGAAATAAAAACAGTTTAATAATTCAAACAAAATATATTAATTTGGGGGTTGTTTATTACTGTTACTGTTACTGTTACTGTTACTGTTACTGTTACTGTTACTGTTACTGTTACTGTTACTGTTACTGTTACTGTTACTATTAATCTGTAATGACAAGGAGAGAGAGAGAGAGAAAAGTAAAACCCAAAGTTAAACCCATCACTTACCACCTGCTGACTGATGCCCTTAGCAGCAATCAGCAGCTCTCAGCCAACTCTCCCCAGTTTACATACTGAACATGGCAATCTGTGGTATGAAATATCCCTTTGACTAGTTCAGATCAGCCATCCTGGCTATCTTCTTCCCTCCTGGCTTTTTGTGTACCTCCCCTCTGGCAAAGCATGAAAAACTGAAAAGTCCTTTATATAGAACAAGCACTACTTATCAACAACTAAAACATCAGTATGTTATCAACATTATTCTTATACTAAATCCAAAACACAGCATTGAACACAGGCTGCTGTGAAGAAAATTAACTCTATTCCAGCCTGAACCAGGACTGTTTTCTGCATCCATTTGTTCACTGGTAGATCATGTTTCTAATAAAATGTTCATGAAAAATACATGTTCTGGAAATGCAGTGAGGTTTACTAGAGCTCTATGGATTCTACTATTTGTGTTTTAGAAAGAAGAGAGACATTTACTTACTGCACATCTGTTTTGGACAAACCCTTTTTATCTCTGAAGCAGAAGTTTTAAATTGCAATGTTTTGAAGTCAGAGTCAAGCCAAAGACTCCTGACAAATGAAAGGCCTATGGTCAATTACCTTCTTGTAAGACATTTTGCCAGCTCAGCTGTCTCTGTAACTCTGAACTAAGGCTAATGCTTGCTAGTCCCTCAAGTTATCATTGTTTAGGACTTGCTGTCTGATAATCAGGTCAGCAAATGCTTTGTATAATAATGTTCAGAAGAAGATTTGCATTGAGACGTTAACAAAAATATGACAGGTAATTGACAGGCAGCTTCCATAGAAGTGGTTCTTTTAACCAGTGAGACCTATTTTGTACAGTGCACGAACAAAAAAGTCAATTTACTGCTATGGAAAATAGACTCCTTTACAGTTATTGCAATTACAATTACAATTTGAGGCAACGATGTTGGCACATTGTTGCCAGATGGAAGATTGGTTTTAGTGGACACTTAATTAGCAACTGGTAAACACTTGCACCCAAATACACATATTTACATATGCAGAGTGCTTACTGTGTCAGAACGATGCTTCTGGCTTAGAGACTGAGTGTTATTAATGCAGTCTCCTAATGAGAAAGTCAGAATAAATTATCCTCTCTGGAACTGCGAGCTGTCTATCTGCCACCTGCACAGGAGCTCCCAAGCTGTGCAATGCCTCGTGAAAGCTGTGACCCCTCAGAAAGCAGCAAAGGGAGCTGGAAATTTTGGGATAGCTCAGGGGGAGAAGTCCTGCTGTCTCTAAAGGAGGCCATTCTAGGACAGCTTCCTACACCAGCTCTATCTCATACCATGGCTGTGTACATGTAAGGTGTCTGAAAAGGTTTATGGTGGACAAAACCCACAGCTTTCAGTGGAAAAGCTTAATGTATTTTACAAAATTGCCTGAGCATCTTGGGAAGGAGGAGAGCCTGTGGAGATAAATTGGCCCTGCTCCTCAACTGCTATAATTAATTGGCTGGCTTATACAGAACCCAGAGTTTAATTATATGTTAAGAATAATCTGTCATATTTCTGTATTACCTCCTATCTGAGACCCTCAAACAAGATTTTTTGGATTGCACCTCGTAGTTCACAGGAGTGCAATAATTTGTACTTGAATCTGTTTAGCTGGCAAGAAAATAAATGTAGGTATGACTTAAAAGGTCACAGCAAAGAGTATTTCCAAGATTCTAGGGAAGAAAAAACTGCTAAATCCTAACAATACTGTCATCTTACTTGTAATCCTGTCTGTTGTTGCCACTGACCAACACTAGTGTTGAAATCCAAAAGTTAGTTTTGGAAAAGTGAGTGAGATGTTGGCAACAGATGGCAGTATGGAAGGCAGTCCAAAAAGGAGTGTTAAATTATTCATTTAAGTAATAGCCAGCTGCAAAAATGCAGCTGGCAATCTGAAATGGTCCTCTTATGAACATTAGTTAACAGTATCATGATGTTCTTAAAATAAGGCAAATGTAATTCTGGAGTGTATCAGCCTTGCAATGAGAAGCTCTTCTTGCTTCTCTTGGGAAGGACCAGGGCTATTATGCACAATTTTGAGCATTATTCTAAGAGTGTTTATGAGGCAGTCCATGAAGGCTATTCAGAGAATAAAGAGAATGGTTTGAAGGCTAGGAAATTTGATCAAGAAGGAAAGATAGGAGAAACTCAGTAGTAAAGGAGAAACTATGTAGTAAAGAAGACTATGGGGAGTTGGTAATAGTCTTCAGATATAAAGACTGCCTGAAAAAGGGAAAAGGATTGTTTTGCCTATTCATGATGCATTAGATAAAAATAGCTGTTAGGAAAATATATTTAAGTAAGGATAATAAATACAATAAATTTCCAGAGGAGAGTGTTTCCCTGTGCCTCTGAATGCCCTTAAGAACTGATTAGACACACCCCTGTCAGGTATAGCTGCAATAGGAACAAGAAACTGTAATTCCAGTGATCCACAGTGATTCCAGATGTGCTGCCGTGCCTTCTGGTGGTTCTCCTAATCTCACATTTAGAGCCTGTCTAAAACTTGCTTCTGTTTTGCTGCTTCTGTTACAACTGTAGCTGAGGATAATCTGAGAGGCAGCTTTTGCTTTTCTGTTCAGTTCAGCAGATTGGTGGGCAGGACAAACAATTCTCCATGCTGATGTTAGGCTAAAAGGTACATCCTATTCACTCCTGTCTCACAGCATGTTTCTTGCCTGGCTGCGTCTCTGCATTACTCACACTCCTCCAGCTCTGGCCATTAGCTACTGATGTGGTTTATTTCTGAAATATGTATGATGCCCATGACTCTCATGAAGGGTTTGAAATTCTCCTTTTCACTTCATGATTGCCTTTCTTTTACAATTAATATTTCTTTTACAATCAATATTTCTTTTACAACTAATATTTGCCAAAGATGTTAATTTGTGGATCATATAGATCAGCCATCCAGATGAAGTCATCCAAGTGCTGTTGGATGTGGGAAGGTGGAAAGGAATCTAAAAGCCACATTCAAGAGGTTAGGGTTTTTCTTAGAACACAGTCAGTTTTTTGCTCAGTATCTGCACAGCACAATTATACTACAGTTTTGTCAGATTACAAATAATACTGTGATTTCTAAGCTGTGTTTTGAGTTGCCTATACAGCTGTCTAAATTTTAAATTTTTCCAATTAAAAAGTAAATTAATTAATATAACATTAACTTTGCTAGTGTCTAGTACACTGGAACATCACTGTAGCTTAGTTCTGCATTATTTTAAGGTTTCTTTTCTAATACTTTTACTGGTCTGGTTTTAAATGTTTCAAAAACGTGAGGGAATGCTAGTTATTATTGATATGGAAAGTAACATCTTTTGTCAGTGTCCCTCTGATGCCACTTATTTGAAGTACATTTATGATTTGGTTAATGACCAAGTGCATTTGTAATGCTGAGTTCTAGGGGAGGTCTGGTACCTGGTAAGCAAAAGACACAATTTTGGAACTGAAAAATGGGGCAGCTTCCATGCTTCTGCCCTGGATTTTGAGTTGCCGATATTTTGAAATAAAATTAATGCCTTCTTGCTGTAAATGGACTTTAGTTTCCTATAAAAATTAATGAGCTGAGTTTTGGAGATATCTCTGATAGATTTGCTGTGTACAGCTCCCTTCTTATTGCCTTTTAAGTCCATTTAAACCTTACTTCTGTCCTCTGTCACCATCATTGCAATATTTGAATGAAATCTATGTGTTTCTCACTATTCTGTTCAATGCAGTGAATTGTGTTCTCCCCATTCTGCTTGACCCCAGCTGCTTTTTTTTTCCTTCCATTGCATCCTGTGCAGGCTTCCTGGGGGAGACCTTTCTTGTGGGTTGTGGTCTTACTGTGTTAACTCTGATCATGGATTGGGAAAGTACCTTGATACAAAGGGAAAAAAGACCAAAAAAAAGCAACATAAAACTGTAATCACAAAAAACCCATGAATTTACTACACATTCTAATTATTTTCCCCTTTGTTTTTATTACTGTGCAGATTGTTTCTCAGAGGAAGCTCTCCAAGTCCTTACTCAAACATGGCAACACAGCAGGAAAGTCATCTATAACAGTAAGTCAGTCTTAAAAATGCTTTTGTTTTACTGTTATTTGGAAATATCTAAAGTGACTAATTCTCTCTAAAAACATCCTGCTAAGCCACCGGAACAACCCTTGATTGAGAAATATATATAAATTGTTTATTTGATGACTTGCACTGTTTCTGAAAAACGCTTGTTTTAAGGAAACGGCAACAAATAATGTATGATTTGTAAAAAAGCCACAATACTTACTACTACTGTTTTTAAGGTACTTGGATGATGGCAAATAACTTCTGCTGCTTGAATATTTTTAGTTTAAGGACTAGAACCTTCAGGAATTAATTTTTACCTGCTTTGACATATGAAGGAGCCTCATCTTTCTTTTCCCTTGTGCCTCTTCCAGTTTCTTAGGAAAAAAAAAAGTTTGATGGAATTAGTTTTAGCTGTGTTGTAATGTAAGTAAGGACTGGACTGTCATAGCCCCATGTGTATCTTGAAATCTGAAAATCAGTGAATTGCCTCTCTTTCATCTTTCTCTGTGCTGGCTTGCTTGAGAGATCAATCTTGTCTGCACTGAACCTGGCATGCTTGTGACTTTTGCAGCTCTGCACTAAGATGAAGGCTGTAATAAAATATTCTGCTTTGGGGATCTCTGCTCTCTTGCCTCATGAGATTGAGAAGGATTTTTTTCCTTAATACGTGATTTACCAGATGGATTTCTTCTGGCTTGATTGTTTGGAATTTTTTTCCACCTTCAGCCACAAAAGAGACGGCAGACTGCAAGATACTCTCTGAGAGTTGGGGGAGTTTGATTTCTTAGATGTCTTCCTTGGTGCTTGGCTGGGAATTGATTTGCTTAAATGCATACAGTAAACTTGGTTTTGGTCTGGGGTTAGAAAGGAATTCCCCACTCATCTGTCTGAATACAACCAGGAGAGAGTTTTTCTCCCTAAATAACTTGCTGTGGTGTGCCTGCTGAGATAATCTGGGCATACTTCATCTTGCCCATCTCTATGATGTTCTGGACCTCCCTTCTGTTCTTCTCTGAGGAACACAAAGCAGTTTAGTCTTGTGAAAACATAAATGCTACAACTAAAATCATTAGGCTTGTTAGTGGAGTGCTCTGGCAAAAAATTAAATCTCTCTGATAAACATAAGATGAGAGAAAATGAGCTAATAGTCCCTGCTGGTCTCACACTGGATGATAACCATGAAATAAAGACCTTAGTTTCGTGCTTTGGCTTCTGACCAGCAGTACTAAGCTGACTTCATTTGAATGGGAGAATACTGAACCCAGACAAAAATTATTGTGTGAAAAGTTTGTTGTCTCAACAGAATAACTAAAAACTGATAATTTATCATGTCTGTCAAGTGTGGAAGTTTGAAATATTAGTTTTCTAATTCATTCAGTGTAGTGAATTATGAGTTTTTTGTAGGATTTTGAAAGTTCCTATCTTAGCAAGTTTTGCTGGAATTTTATTAGCCTTTTGATGTCTCATGCACACAATCTTATAGTATGGATGTGGGAAGCAAACAGAACATTGTTCAGCTTCTCCAGCTAGAAGTCTGTGAACCTTTATAGGAGTGAGTTCAATATTTTCAGTTAAAAATATTTGTGAAATTTGGTGTGCAACTCCCAGGGCACTTTTGGTCATACACAGCTTAACCAGATCTTTTAAACCATCAGACTGCATGGAAGAGAAATGTGTCAGACACTATGGGTCAAATTTCCAGCAAGATGGTGTTTGCCTGGTCTTCCACCAGCACATATGCTTTAATGCCCAGTTAAGCTTCTGTGTCCCTTTGATGAGGTGCTGTGTGACACAGGTCAGAATCAGAAAATAGTAATTTTCTTTTTTGCTGCTCTTCGAGGTTTTTTTACACTTATTTTCTTAGTTCTGCTCTGGACTTACACACAGGTCACACACCCTTCAGGGGCATCTCTGCTCTAGCACGGGCCTTACCTAAGGGTGTACAGAGGTGCCTGCTCCAGCATGGAGCATCTTCTTCCAAGAGCGACATTCCAGCTGTGTCACCACAGCAGCCCCTTCTCCATGCCTGCTCCTGGATCTTCTTTAGGGTGGCCTTGCAGGCTTCCTACTTCTCCTTCCTTTCTAGTTCTTGCCTCTGGAAGCTGCTGCCCTTTCTGAAATAGGTTCACAAGAGATGCTGTATGCACCTCTGATGGGTTGATGTTTTGGGGTGCAGTTGGTGGCTGCTGAAAAGCCAGTTTGGCAAATTTTTGAGTTGTCCCAGCAGCTTCCCAAGGATTTCAAGTGGCAGAGACAGAGCCTGTTTGGGAAGCTGGCATGGCTGCTATGAGTGTGGTCATGAACATAAAACACCCAGGAAATAGGTTCTTTTGGAAGATTTAATCCCTGGGGAGAACCTTTACAAAAGGGAAAAAAGTTTTAAAGCTATCAATGGTTTGTTTCAAAGAATATTTTCCTGTGAAATATCGCAGGCTTGATTAATGCCTTCTCTCCCCTGAGGCATTTTAATGGCTTATTTAGGAAACTGCTTTATTTGGTTCTCTTGGGGTTTTTTTAAACATTGCACAGCACAGTGACTGGCATCATTATTGACATAGCTTACACCATCTGAAAGAATCATGCTGTATTATTTTAGTATTACTTGTTTCTGACTCCGTCTGCAGTAAATTGTTTTGCCAATGTGGCTATTGCAGAAAAACTAAACCAGGAGAGCTCTCCTGCTGTAAATGTGACTTTCATGGCAACAAATGCCAGGTGACTTCACTCCATTTTTCCTTTATCTTGCCAAGTGGTGAGGAGATGACATAAAAATAATTGGGCTTTAGACCCGAGTAATACAACACTTGTATTTTTGACCCACTGTGAAATTGTGGAATTCTCTGTTTGCCATTCTTGGTCAGAGGAAAGTGATCTCTGGTGGATATGGATATCTGTCCATTGACAGGTGACTGACAAGGCTTACATGCCACAGAGTGATCAGGTTTGTGGGCTGACCAAAG
Source organism: Petroica traversi (assembly GCA_025920805.1). Taxonomy (NCBI): domain Eukaryota; kingdom Metazoa; phylum Chordata; class Aves; order Passeriformes; family Petroicidae; genus Petroica; species Petroica traversi. The sequence continues at coordinate 2,557,493 of JAHLSL010000044.1, forward strand.
TGATGCCTTTCCTGATGGCAAAGAGAAACACATTAACTTGTTCCACACTTCAGTTTCCTAAATGGGGTCTGCATTCTTCACACACTGAAAAATAGCATTGTTTTCCCCTTCCGTTACACCATGCACAACTCAAATGTAGCTTTCCATTTAGGTGATCGCCGAGGAACTGTCTGGCAACGATGACTACGTTGAACTTTCATTCAGTGCACGGAAATTGGATGACAAGGTAAGCTGCTTGATATTAACCTTTCTGAAACATGTAAGAATGCCTTGAAATATAATTTGATGAGATTTTCCATGACAGGTATTTTTTAACCTTGTGCTATTAAACACATCAGGGTTTTCAGATGAATGTTCACAATGAGGCTTTCCTCGAGTTGCAAAGTAATTAAAAAAAAAACTTCAAGGGAATCTAATTAAAACCAAGACAAGTTAATTACACTACAACCAAGACAATTTAATTATGTAAAATGCCACAGATCAGAAGTGTTTAGAGAAGTGAACTTTCTGTAAGTAGTCAGTGATGTTATCATTGAAGTTTCCTGAAGTACAGCTAGAAAACTTCATAACAGTTTGCTCACAATACACATTTTGTTCAACAAAATGCATCTGGAATGGGAGAAAAAGACTTGTGTGTTTATTTAAATTTTTTTCCCTCTTCAAGAAGAAAATGTTCCACTGACTCAAACTCTACTCACTGTTATAAGGAGTACCTCTTTCTGAAAATATCTATTATTGTTTAGCAAATTACATATAATAAGGATCTCAACCCACAGCCCAAGAAAACCTGATGACTTGTACCACTCTCTGTTATTTCAGTGCAATAGCAGGCATAGAATTCTTTGAGGTATATAGTCCCTTCTAAAATATGAGGGTGCTTCTAATTAGAAGCATATGGCAGAACTATACAAAAGTTTAGGATTGTAATGCCCCAAGTGTGTTCTTGTAAACATCTGATGTGAGAGTAGATTAAAATCAAATCAGTGAGACTACTTTTGGGTACATATACATCAAGTTTTCAAAATCAGGTTGTACCTTAAGAAAAACGTTTTCAGTTGAAACTAACGGAAAATCTCAGGCAAGCAGAAAGTACACAGAAAGATAAATAGTTCTGGCATATAACTTCAAAATAAACTTTATAAAATTTATAAAATTTTACTGTGCTCAGGGTCATTAATAATCATAAATTATCAGGACCGGAATTTGCTTCTCATCTGAAAGATAAATTACTTTCCTCTTTCAGAGTTGCTGGAGTCTTAGTGGTTTTGAGTTGCATAATTTATTTAGGTGTCAAAATGTAAATTTAGCAACCTTTCTTAAGACAGACCTCTTTAGAGGCAATTCCCAAACTTGTACTCAAGTTTTTCCTGTTTCACATGCTGTCATATCTAGGAAAAAGGACAGGACATAATACAATAATACTCCACTTAGTTTTTGCTTTTCTACAAATGCAAAATGTAATCTAATTTAGATATTAGAATTCCTTCTAGCGCTTGTTGGTATAAATTAAAAAGATACTAGCAGAGTGCAATTCTGAGCCAGGTCGGTGTTGTCTGGGCAACAGATTTAGAGGATGATTGAAACACTTTATGGGGATAAGGTGAGAAAGATCAGTCTGAAATATTCCACAGTATTGTCATTCTTGCCATTTTAATATGTCCAGTCAAGGTGGGCTTCATCTAATAAAGAATTCTTGGATGATGCAGGCTGCAAGTCAGGCAGTGACTCATCATGTCTTATCTGAATCCAAACTCCTGTCTTCAACTGACGAAAATCTCTGGAAGCCTATTGAGTTGAAAGAAGCCTTTCAATTTCCTCCAGCTAAAGATCTAGCTCTAAACCTGGCTGAAGCTTGGTTTACTTCTTCTATAAGAAAAGTATGGCTTATAATTAACTTTGACATCATCAAATGCAAGGCATTATTAGTAATTATTTTTATTAAGGTTTGAAATTATTTAAATTGCATAGTTCAGCCATTGGTGAAAAAGAAAGAGTGCTCTGATGTTATGTAAAGGTAAAAAAAATAGAATTGAGAAGAGCCTGTTTTGTAAAATCCTAAGTATGGTTTTGCATGCCTCTTGCTACTCAGAGAAGTAAACATCTGATTAGAGGTGTAACATCAGAGAAACAAACTGAGGGTTGAAACTGGCCTTAGACTATCCTGAAAAACAGAGGAAGCCTCTGGAAGCAGTCACTCATTCTCCACTGTGGAGTCACCTTTGTAAGCCCTGGGTTCCTGCACTGTTAGCTGTGGGAGTTGCAGGAGACTAGTAGAATCCTAATGACTTACAACTTGTCATTAAAGAAGGGGTCGGGGGATGTCGTGTATGTGCTGTCAGGATAAAAAGAAAAATAAATTCTTTCCATCCATTACCATCTTGAATGGATAGGAATATTCCTCTTTCATCCCTTAAAGGAAATCCTTGAAAGAGGACCAGATTGGGGTCCTTAAGTGTACATATTTCCTACAATAAGGAAAAATACGTTAACAACACATTTTTTGAAAATTAAACAAAACTTGTGGATCTGATTTAACAGGCAGGAATTGTTTGTTGTGTGTTTTTTACTCTCTCCACCTACACCTGCAACAATTTTAGGGAAGCTACAAAATAAAGCCTAATAATTTTTTTCCTACTGGACTGGCTGAAACATTCAGTGAAAAACTATTGGAAAATGATGGATATGAGAGTTTCCTTTAGTTAACTGACTTAGTGGAAATAACCGTTATATTTTTTATTACAGTGTTTATTTGGAAGGTATAACTGCATTTTCATGTTTTATTGAAGCCCTGTCAGCTCAAATGGCACATCTTTGTTTCAAGAGATCCGCTGAGAACACTTCACAGTGGAACAATAACTTCTGGAAAGGTTTTATTGCATTAATAGCTGTGTCAAAATTACCATAACAAGCAGCTACGTTTTTTATGATAGCTATAATAAATTATGAGCACTGAGGCAGGAAAACTACTTCTCCTGTTCTGAGAGAAGCAGTTACCATTGTTTGGGAAAGATTATCCAGCAAATATCTGCAAAATACAAGCTAATATTGCTTTTTAATGTACTTCCCTGGTATTAAACTACTACTGGAAAAAAAAATCCCCAAATGCCCTGTTTGGCAGCTGAATAATATTCAAAATTTTACTTTTGCTGCTTCAGCCCTTTTTTAAGGAACCTTTGACTCGATCTCCAAACCCGAATTTTAAAAATTGTTGTGCTCTGAAAATTAATCTAAAAACGTGTTAAACTAGGTGCTTAGATATATCTAAATTTTCAAGGCTTAAGCCATGAAAGTCCTTGTGTTATTACCGTAACTTCTGCACGTACTGAAAGAATGATGTGCATTATACCATTAGCAAATATATTACATTACTCATTTAAATACTATTAAAACAACACAATATATTGCTGCTATTCTTCTTTCAGAGGATATTCTTGGGCGATAATGCAAAGCTATTAGATTCAGCATAACAACCCAAAAATGTTAATTGTGAAAGCAAATGTTTCTTCAGCTTATCATTTTTACTTTTTACAAAGCATTTTCGATATAGAAGGATTTTTTTTGTTTGTACCTCAGTTCTGAAAGTAATTAGGCTTTGTTTTTTTGTTGGTGAGGGGAGTGATATAAGCCACCATCCAGCATTAAAATCTTTCCCTTTATGTGGTATTATCTTGGTAGTTAAAACCAGATATTAGAAATTATTTCCTTTGTGCTGATATGCCGTTGTACCTTTATGATACTCAGCTAGGAATGAGAGTATATTTTGAGCCTTAAATGAAATCTTGGCTTCCTCTCTGAATTGTTTTGCTCTCCAGGGCACATTCTTTGGATGTAATTTAGAGATATTTTCTTTCAAATAACTTATCAAATTTGTGTTTGATAAAGAAACTGTTAACATTGAGCTTTTGCTCAGCTTCAATCAGAATGCTGAAGTGTGAGAGGAGGCAGCTCAATCTTTTTCAACCCAGTGAGGTCTGGATTTTGGTGTCAGTATGATTAAACCAGCACCCTCTCTGTCTGCTCAGTCTCTTTGCTATGCACTGGTATTCTGGCAGAAATTGATCACCAAAACACCCTATATACTATATTAAATCTGCGACATGGCCTTGAGGTAAACTCTAGAGTTACTTAGTTAAATTTTGCACAGTTTGACATAGAATATCCTGTTTACCATGTAGCTGGAGCAAATGGCCAAACATACAGCTTTGTTATTCCATGCTCCCCATGATAGGATTTAACAAATAAATCTCCATGTGCTTTGCATCCATTGCTAAATGTGCCATTGACTTTTCTTTAGAAAGTAAAGAAGCAGATCAATGACAGAACAGCATTCTCAACACAGCATTATTTTTAGAACATGACGAGACTTTAGGTTCCTTCAGCTGTGCTCAAGGCTTTGGGGTCCATAGGAACTCATTTTCTTCTTCAGGCATTCAAATTCAGGTGTCCCTTTTCGAAGCCCTGAATTCTTTGTTTCTTTTGAAGTTGTGGAATCATAAAAATGACCCAAAAATAAATTTTACCAAGCCCAGACTTTGGCTAGTCTCTTATCCAAAACTGTTCCGACACCAATGGGTATTCAGCTAGTTGAAAATAAGTATGGTGGACATTTGGTGAGGAGAAATTTGTAGAATTATGTATATTGGTGTAATTTTCACCCCAGCACTATCATAGAAACAGAAAGTGAATAGAGTTTCTTACTTCCCCAAACTGACATGGGAGTCTGTGGTTTTCCCTATGTTCTATAGAGAACAATAATGTTCATATGTACAAAGTTAATCCTGTGGCTCTTTTGAAGAAGAAAATGAAGAAGGGCTTGAAACGACAGGAAATGGACTTAGTGCCTTTAATCCTGCTCTTTCAGCATTGCACAGTAAGAAATTTGAAGCTTTCCCCCTCAAGTTGTGGAGAGTTAAGAGTCAGTTACTCTTCTGCCCCCCCAGCCATCATGTCCGGAATAAATGAGATGTGGAAACAAAAGAAGCTGTGTACAAACTGAAGCAGCTCTGTAGAAAGCAACTTAATTTACGTTTGTGTAAGAAAGTTCAGGGTTGTTAGCTGGATACAAGACTAGGAGAAAGTGTTCTGCAGTGTGTGAATGTGAACCTCAGTGTCTGTCACACATTTGCCTAGACATATCAAGTTATTTACTGCATTACCCTGCTCTGTTTGTCATCTTAGCGTGGGCCATGTTACCACACCCTGAGGAGGACTTGCTTCTCTAACCATCTCTAATCCATTTTGACAGTACTTGTATTAGTTGGTAGCAGCACAATGTCTTGGCCAATTAACATCTGTTTTGAAAGGGTAGGTGAATAGAGTGAAATTCAACCCCTGTGTGGAATATGCTTCAAAGTGCAATGCATTAGAAAACTGATACCAAAAGACCAAATAGGGATGGGGACAGAAAGAAACAAGCTAGGTGAATGACGGAGCTAATGCTCAGGAAACTGAACTGGGTGTAATACGGGAAGAGGTTTTAAAAGAACATTTTACAATTCTGCACACAATGATTAAATAATCAAACTGAGAACAAGAGTACCATGGGAATCTTTGTGAGACAAGAATGAAGTATTGCTGAGAAACACCAAGAGGTCTCACAAATACTACGCTGGCTCTTCCTTTTCATTAGCAGTCAGGGAAGCACCAGTGCTTTGTGCCTGAAAAGCTCAAAGAAAAAGAAGCCTCAAGAGTAACCTGTCCTATATTTTATTTTAGGATTTTTTCAGCAAATCTGATCCTTTTCTGGAAATTTTTCGGGTGAATGATGATGCAACTCAGCAACTTGTTCACAGGACTGAGGTAAGGAATAGGGTTGAATTCACTTTCCAAGGACACAGATGGGCTGTCAGGAGGCAGGGTTTATGCTTCCCATTTCATAAAGGGATGTGTTTTTAAATGTGGGTGTGCAAACACCCACATTTAAAAACATTTCCTAGTGTTACACTCTAGTGTAATTATTAACTAATAGGTATTAGGTCTTGACTTATGCACCTTACAGTAAAGGAAGATGATACTGAAGCCAAAGGTCTAAACCTAATTAAACTGGCAGGTACTCTGTTGGAAGGCCAGGAGATATAAAAACTAGATTTAGCCAGGCTACAGACTGCATCATATTTTCCCATTAATACTATGTATCTTCTCCCCCACATCCTCCCAGGTTTTGGTGCTAAAGAGATTGTAATCTGGCTGCTTTACATTTGTTTCTTATTACCCAGTGACATTACTGCTCCATGGTAACGATTGGCACTGTCTCAAAAAATGGTATTTAGGTGCTTAGAGTGGAGTTGTGTCAGGTGTTAGAGGTAAAAAATAAAGTTTTCCTAGCAGGGCAAACTGTGTACCTGTAAATTGAGCTTGCCCATCCCTGATTTCAGTCCTGCATATCCTTCATGCCTTCCAGTTCAGCTCTACAACCTTTCCCTTGTGAATTATCTCCCACAGAGGTGTGGCAGTGCTGGAGCAATGTCTGCAACATGATCTCTGGGTATGTATAGGTGCATTTCCCACTTGTGCTCCTTTTGGGGGCATTCCAGAGGAGCAGTGTTGGACCCGTTGGTTGCTCGAGGGCTCGTCTCTCATAGATGTAGTTCTGAAGACTCCAGCTGAGCTCTGCTTTCTTCTCTTGCTGGTGGATGTACTGTATTGAGAATTGTGGCTCTTGTTAGCATTCTGCTGAGATGTGGAAATGCTAGGGGTTCTCTTTCTTCTTTTCCCTTACAGGTTGTGATGAATAACTTAAATCCAGCATGGAAGACTTTTAAAGTGTCTGTAAATTCTCTGTGCAGTGGAGACCAGGATCGTAGGCTAAAGGTCAGAAGAAATTCCTACTTTTTTTAGTAGTTTTACTCACATAAAACACAAGTTGGTCTCTCTTTTTCAAGTGCAATTCTACACTTTTTTCAGATTGCTATTCTGCACTTCCCTCTTCTTTAATGGAAAAGATGATCACACAGCTGCATTATGATTACCATAATCAAATTAAGGATGCAGAGAAGTGGTAATCCACTGTAATCAGTAGATTATGCTCTGTATTTCTTACAGGAACCTCAAAAAATGATGAGGCTGTTTTTCCCAATCAGTTGGATAATTTGAATTCAGCATCATTTAACTGGTGAAAGTATACTCAAGAGAAGAGGCAGCCCTACCACAATTTTAACTGCTATTTCCTCACATCTGTATCTGGTGACCTTCTGTAAAAGAAACACTGAAATATGAGTTTTGTTATTGTACTTGAAGAATAGGATGGCTAGAAAAAGACATGTGCCATATTAATGGAAGTATTTTTAGTCAGCAGAAAGATGATTAGGAATTTGGAGTTTTGTGTAGAAAAAAAAATCTGATTTTGGCTGATTTGGCTTAAATCAAGTCTTTATCAAATGTTTTATATCTTCTGATCAGGTTTAAGGTTAATACTAAATTAAAAAAACATCCCCAGTGTCTGTTCTTAGACCTGATGAAAGGATACTGGACCCAAAAGTAAGACTATTTTTTTCTTTCTTACTATACCAAATTGCCTAATAGGATGATATTTTGTCCCTGCAAGCATTTCTTCTTTTATTATTGTAGCTGCAAAACCTTTCAGAAGGGATGTTGTCATTTTTCACTCATTGCATACTGAAGGATGTGCTATGCAGATTGAAAAAAATAAAATGCTGGTGTGGATATGTTACAATGCATGTCACAGATGTATGGAAGGAGTAAAAAGCAGTCTTATGAATGCTTGGATTGTGGTTTATAACTTCACAAAATTGACCGTTATTATGGATCAACACACAAATTTGAGGCAGGAGATGGATCAGATTTCTGCTACTGAAATTAAAAGCAGAATTAGCACCACACTGCCTTCGTCACATTGTGTAAATGTGGCCTTTAAGTCACTTAGGTGAGAAAACCTAGGAAGAGAAGCAAACAAAATATGAAGTCTAGAATGTGAGAACAAGTGACAAGTCCATAAGGGTATAGGAATGAGGTTCCATGGGGAGAAAAATGCTCTATCTCTTCGAAACAGAGGTGAAGAGGTATGATAAAGGCTCAGATTTCAGTGTGGGCAGAAGAAGATGCATCTGGGAATAAAGGTGGTCTTTTGAGCTATGAGCAGAGACAAAGTCGAAGTTGTTTGTGGATGCACTGCCAAAAGAGAGGCTGAAAAGGAAGAAGTGAAGAGGAGCAAGAGCAGTCCCTTTGAACTGCCCGTAGAGAAGATGAGGGGAAAGTCAGTGAAAGAATGGCTGAAGAAGAAAACCAGAGCAAGAGAGGTCTTATGAACCTACTGAGAATTTTCAAGACATTTCCCCTCTTTTTGGGATAATACATGTTTTTCGTTTGTGTATGCAAATGTCTGTAGCCCTGCTTTAGATATCTGAGTATTTGCCTGAGGCTATGGTTCAGTCATTTGCAGAAAAGCTGCAAGTACTAAGATTTGCATCACACCATTCATGAGGAATATTTTAAAACTAATTGTGGCTGTAAAATAAGAAAAGAGCTTGATACTTATTTCAAATTCAGGCCATTTATGACTTTCAGTGGGTGTAAGATGAGGCTGTTATGGCAGAGCAGCCACCCAATTCACTTGCTTTTGAGAGATAGCATATAATACTTGTCAGATAATTATTTGCTTATTTTCTATATGATCTATAACCTAGGAATTGGATGGCAGCTAGGGCAGAGGAGTGAAAATGATAAGAATTAGAGAGATGAAGTGTCTGTGACTATAATAGCAGTGTATGAATGTTTATTCTTTGGTTAACTTCGATTTTATTTTGATTGACTAAGCATTCCACTCTTTGCATTACCATATTTTGGAACATTTGACTTCAGTTGCTTTGTTTCACTTCATAAAGTATATAGCAATATGTTACTGCTAAGTGTTGGAAGAGTTCCCTGCACCTTATTTAATGTGGGGGAGATTTGGTGTATTCCAGCTGCCTTGCTTAGCACCAGCTTCTTGCCAAGATTTTTTGATCACTGTGAACAGTAATTGCATAAGGCTGGGTAGTTTTGTGTCTCTTCCTGCTGTTAGTTTTTAACATACTCTGAAAGCATAACCTAAGTTAAGGCTTCAAGAGGCACCAGAAGCTTTGTGAAATTCTTAACTGTAGATATCATGCAATTGTGAGTAGCTTTGGTTTGCCTCTGCAGGCTATTTTGAAACCTGAAGTCCTGGTTCTTCATCTCTGCCACTGAAATCACATGGATACTGAGCTTAGTGCTGAGATTTTTGTTACAGGGAATGAGCATTAACATGGGAAAATACCCTAAAACAACTCACAGAAAATTGTTTGACTTACAGGCAGTTTGCTCTTCATTAGTCTTGCACCCAGAGCACTCCTTACACTTTACACAACTTTCTGGTTTAAAATGTCTGTTGAGAAAGATAAGAATAGCAAGGTCACTAAAATCAAAGCAACCAATACTTAGAGTCTGCCTCAAAAGTCTTTTGTTAGCATTCTTTACGAAGTCTGTTAATTTGAATTCCTTGTGGGCTTTTAAAGAAAAACTAATTTTGCTTTATTTAGCTGTGGTGCAGAGAATAATGAACATTTTATTCCTCTCAGGACGCCTTGTAAAACTTTATTACAATTATTGCTGCTCTAGGTTTTATTATGAAAAGGATATATTAGATTATGAACCTACTGAGCTTTTCTTCTCAGACACTGAAACCATCCAAGAAGTCTGGTCACACTTCAGTGCCAATCATACCTTCTTTTAATGCTAATAGGACAGACAATTAGTGTATGCATTGAAGTGAACAAAATACCTCTTTGATCCAAAAGCAGTGCATTGCTTTTCTAATATGTAAAGACTTTCCAATCACAACAGTAACTACTGACAAATCTGAGTGAGGATTATACTCCTTCTGAGGGCAGGTTTTATCCTAGTCTGTTGTGCTGAAGGTCCTGTAAATTGCAAAACTTTGGCATTCAAATCTGGTTTCAGCTTGTGAGTTATGTTGTTGTCAAAGGTTTATCTGAAATACAAGATTGTATTGTGGCTATTTTCTGGTAGGGATCATCTACTGCCCACCCATTCTCATAGTTGCAGGGTTCTTCTTTTCTAGAGAAGTCCTGGTAATATATACAGAAAACCAGCCCTTTTTGGTTTTGCATTAGGTGCTGCAAGACTTGGGAAATAAACACCTAAAAAGGTGCTTGTTAGGCAAAGGCCAAACAGGGCAATAATTCTATCTTCGGCTGAGGTTGTAAGGAGAACCTCCCCAAAGGAAGTTCTGTTCACAAGGAAAAGTAGGAAAGGAGGCAGAAAAAAGCTGGAATAATAGTGCTGCTGAAGTGAGCTGATAAGCTGCTAGGAGAGTGGGAAGCACATGTCATATCTGCATAGAAAGCCCTCTCCATCCTCCACCTACCTAGGGGAAATTTTGAAAAGAAGCATGTCCATTAGATATTTTTCTACCTTTCAAAAATCTGTTCGTTGCAACTCTATCACTGCTGTCAGTTTGTTTATGGTTTCATCCCTGCGTGACCCAGATTACAGGTGGTGATCCCAAAGGAATGGATGCAGTGTGCAGTTCTGAGTAGTTACCAGGGCTGTTCCATACATTGTGTTATAAGGCCTGTGTGTGTGTGTGTGAGCTGCTCTTTGCAGCCTGAAGCCCCCAGAGAGTCCTGTTTCTTTCTTTTGGTAACCATGGGAAGGTTGCCTCTTCCTGTGCACTTCTTGTGAGGTTAAAACCTTATTCTGCCATTCCTCTCTGTTTTTTTTTCTTTTTTATTTCCAGTAGACTTCATTGGCTCTGTCCATCTGATCTGTTGGAGTAGCTGTGTCTTAGCACAGGAATTATGTTTGGTTTCATGCTGAGGAGTCTACTTCCATAAGCTTGTAAGCCCCAGTGTACCTATGATGCTCTTAATCCTGGTAGGGTGCACTCAGGACTTTAAACGTAATTTTCAGGTTTTTACCATACTAAGATCTTGATAAATAGTCCCTTTCCAATGTGAATTTTCGTAGACCATGAATTTTCTCTGAGGTTTTTTTGGTAGGTCATTGTTAACAAGGTCTTCTTGAGAGACCTGCGCTTTGCTTAAATTAGTAATCTGCGCAGTGCCTTGTTGATACTATTATGTAATGTGAAGCTTGTTACAATATCAATAGATGCAGCTCCACAGCTTACAAAAAAGATATTGACATTATTCTGGATGTAGGTAGATAATCAATTTATTTTAATTTCATTAATTAAAATCATTACATGAAAATTTATTAATATAATAACTCTTCCCCAGTGTCTGCTATGGCATCTTTGGGGGTGGAATGTTGGGTCTTCTTCAGACAGTTGTAACCTTATGTTTCCTTCTGATTTCTTGTGTTGGCTCTTTCATGCAAAATGATGGATCATTAGGGGAAGAAATTGCTTCTTATAGATTGTCTGCTTCATTCTGAGTTAAGCAAAAGCAAATAGCAGTGGTTATTTTGATATTCTCTGAGTTATTGCTGCTGTGATCTCTAGATCAATAAGTTTTTAGTGACCTTTAATAGTTGACTACAGCTTTGCTTACACAGATGTGTTATAAACTGTAATCCTTCAATAAACCCTCAGTATCTCTGAAAACCACTAGTCAAAGTAACTGAGCAGGGTCTGTGAAGAAAACCAAATAAATACAAGGAATAATATATTCAGAAAAATCCATTAGTTCTTTTATTCTTTCACAGTTTAGCTGTCAGAGTGTTTGAAGCACTAGTATTGAAAGATACAGTTTGTGGTCAACAAGCAGTAATTTCTGCAGAACTTTTAAAAGCATGTGGCTTAAAAGGCAATTCAAGCAGTGTCAAATGATGATTAGAAAGGCATGAACTGAAGGATTTTATACTGTTCCATAAGAGATGGCTCATTTATTGTTGCTGTTTTCTCTGGGCTTTTAATTCCATGTAGAAAGAGACTGGCACCAAGAACAAATTACAGCACAGGCTAGACTTGCTGGTTATTTACTTGATTGGGCGATTTCAGTCATACTTGATTAACTAAGCAGTTCTACATTTTCCCTTCAATTTACTCACCAAATTAATGCCAGTGGAGCCAATCATTCTCTGCTTGCTTACGCTGGTGTTGTTGAAGAGGTATTTGCGTATGGAGTCCTTCTTGTAGAAAATGTTCAAAAATAAAAAAGGGGGACTCAACCTTTACATGCCTTTAATATGAATTAAAAGATGCTTTCAAATTTCTTTTCAGAAAGTTGTTTCCTTTTCATTAGTTCAGAGCATTTTCCTGAAATCTGTAGAATAACTGCCTCACTCTTGGAGAATGCAGCTCTTTCTTTATAATCTGAATAATATTTATTTATTAGCCACTTCAAGGATGTTATCGTGTTGTGAATTTTCAGCAAAGGTCTTCTAGAGCTAACTGTGCAGCTGATAATTTTGGATAATAAAAAGTTCCTTCTTGGTGCTGAAAAGAAAAAAAATAGCCTAAAATATTAGTATGAGGTAATATTTAATAACCTAAGAAAATATTTGTTTAAGTCCATACTGCTTCATGAGCATAGGAGTTTTAATATAGTCTTCAGAGAGAATGATGCATTATTTTGGGGATTATTATAAAATTAAAAAACACACTCTGAAAGGCAATGTCTGAGACCTTCTTGCATCAAACCTTCATATCAAGTAAATATTTCTTTTCCTTGTTCTTTCCTATTCCCCGTGCTCTCTGTACATGAGAAAGAGAAGTACTACCACAGGCACTACAGTGATTATTAAAAATGTTCAGTGCCTATTTCATAAGATTTCCGGTGACTGTGGGGAATTTCATCCAACCACTCACACTATTGTCTGTTTGGGTTAATCTGTAATTAAGCAATCATCTAATGATGTGAGTGCCTCCTTAATTCACTAATTGCAGCAATATGTTTGGAACCCTGATTTGTCTGAGCATGTCAAGGACTGACCTGATCAATCTTCATAAACTCTGTGCAGGTGGAATGTAAGATTAAGGAATAGCCTAAAAACAAAACTGGTTAACTCCATGTGTGTGTGATCTCAGCTTACAGATTCCTTTTCTCTTGTCTTTCCTTGGTTATGTTCTTGATAAAGCAACCGAAGATGCTGGGGAAGAAAATATCATATTGCAGTCAAGATTTAAGAGAGAGAAGTAGACTCAAGAAATTAGCTTGATCCCGTATCTGTTGGAGTCAAGTGATCTCATTCCAATGACTTTAATAGTCACTAGTTTGTTCTCCATTATGGGAATTGCTGAAAGAATAGCAAATTAATTGTCAGATTAATTAATCTAGATTTGGGTTAATTGATGTTTGTGAAGTACTTTGAAGATGAAAGAGCTCTCTAAATAACAAGTGTTGTCACAATAATTAAGGGTCAAAGTGAATTGCATAAGGAGAGATCACCAGATACACTATGGTTAAAGAGAAAAGAGCTGATATTCACATCTTACAAAGGTCCTGGGTGGCTGAAAACAGTGGCAGAAGGCTGAAGAGCTGCTATATTTAAATAAAATTGGCAGGGTAGCGAGGGACAGGAGTCTCTCCCAACCATCAGATGACTCTGACAGACCAAATTTCAGAGTTCACCCTGTAAAAAGATATTTTGACTTCCCGTTCCTTACTAGAACCCCCAGTTCCATGACCTTTTGGGTAGAAATGAAATTTCCCCCTTGACATTGCAAGAAGAATTCATAGTCTGAAACATGAGCAGAGAGGACACCAAACAAACAAAAATGTTTTGTGTGAATATGTTTGTCTGGATTAGGGGATCTGAGGAGCATTTTCTCTGTTTCTCTTTTGCAAATAAGAGAAGATTGCCTGCAAATAATTTGTACATTGCATTTCTTGTGATCTTCCAATTGTTTCATGGTTCCATCCCAAGACAAATAAATACAGGCTTCCACAGCTTCGCTAGGCAAGTCATCAGCATGAGAAATGTTTTGAAGGGCTCTTCCTCATTATCTTTGAAACTGAGTTTTAATCCCCTGAAATGAAGCAGAGGCTCACATAAGTGCTGCTGACTGTAATCCAAATCAGAGGTCTGGTTCCTTCACAGGGGAACAGCTGATAAAGTATTAAATCCCATCCCTGGGACCATTTAAAATGAAACAAAGCATTGCTGTAGTAATGAGGATCATTCCATACTGGAGGGTGGGCAAACAGGATGCCAGTTTATTAAATGACCTCTTCCCTATTTTCTTATCTCTGTGCTGATATTGCACTGAACATCCTTACGGACCCCAAAATTAGCTGCAGAGCTGCTTGCTGTGGAAGCATAGGAACAAGCGTTACCATTTTGAATTAAAATAATAGAACGAAGCTCTGCTTTCACTAAACCAGATCAGGATTAGGCTCAGCTATAACCTTGTAAAGCATCTGAATGTTGTATTGAGCGAATTTTTAGTCTTGCATATCTTACAGAAAATCCATAATTTTCATGCCTTTGTGCCTACAGGACATTTTACTGAGTGGCTTACAGCATCCCATGATATTAAAAATGGAAGTCTAACCAGCTTTTCTTACTTTTTTTTCATTACTTTACAATGAGATTGGAAAAACATAAGGAAGGCAATTTCTAGACAATCTCATTTCAGTCTCTTATAAAGTAGCAAAGCTGCACATTGGTTGACATATAATCAACTTACAAAGGCCTGTGGTTTCTTTCCAGATGTATTTTTTACTCTGTAAATTGAAAATTAGACACTCATGGAAATTCTTTCCTTGTTATTAAATCTTGTAATAAATGTAGTCTTTGCTATGAACTACATACTTTAAACAGAAAGATTACCTTAAAATTCCACTCATAATTTGTATTTGATAGTTTATGCGCTAACATGCTGCCATGCAAAGATGGTTACATGGTGCAGATAATAAAATATGTGTATTTTAAATTGTAGTATTCTCAGGGAACATAGCAGAGTCAAATTTTAGGCAAAATAATACATTTGTTTTTAAAAATAGAAGAAATATCATCAGGGACCTAATTATAAATTAATGTTTGTGATATTCAAGGCATTACTAGGGCAGAAATAGGTATTAAGTGTGTCTAAATGTGAATATTTTAGAAGATGTCTTATTACACAGGTTACTTGAAAGGTGTGAACTTTGTCTCACACTAAAAATATGTATTTAGCCCTTCTGTATCCAGGGATCTCATCTAACATGCATTCTGTTAAAACTTAGATCTGCATTTTTAGTTTACTAAAACCATGATTTCTCCCAGCTATGCTGGGAGATGTTATACACATTTTGTAATGTGTAAGTACACGTTTATGATATGTACATACCTTGCATAATGAGTTATGTTTTGCGACAAAAATGCTTTATCTGCCTTACCAAATCTAAATTAATTACCCTAAACTAAGGATGCTTGTCATGTATGCTGGTTCTCCCAATGATTTTAAAATTGCTCAATGTCAGTGCTCTACAGGCTTTCATAAAAAAAAAAAAAAAAGCTTTCTTCGTGGTAATACTGGAAGAAACCAAGGCTCTTGGAATCAGAGACTTCAGTGTGTTTATGGATAATTGTTGTTCTGTTAGCATGTTACAGCTGCTGGAGCATGTTGGGGAAGTTTTGCCACGGTGTTTTCTATCACTAGCTCAGAGCCTTGAGCAGGATTTGATGTTAGGATAAAGTTTCTTTGCGACACCTTCATCTCAGTACCCTTCAGACAAAGAAAAATCAAGAGCTGACTTGTTAAAATAACAGTGGAGTTATTTTAATGGCCTGCTCACCTAGGGCAATGCCACTGGTGTGTTCTTCAGGAACACATCCTGGGAGGATGGTGTTCTCCTGGCCCCTCTTCTGCTGAGTTGCCACCAGTGTGTCAGCCCCAGCTGTTGTGCTCTTCAGGGCCCCTCACTGACCCGCCAGCTGAGGTGCAGCAATCCTTTCCCCTTCCCATTTAGCTGTTTCCACCATGCTATTCATAGAAATTGTCCTGAACAGAATTGTTCAAAGCTTGGTGTATTCATTGCTGCCACAGAACACCTCAAACGATGTGCAGGCTGTTTCAAGCATAAGACATCTCTGTGACCATAGAGACCTTTTGTGTTCTGGGCATGACAGCCACTGTATCTGCTTTGTCTGAGTTTAGCAAAGGCTGTGTTTCCTTTCACAAACTAATCCTTCCTCTCCTGAAAAGCACGTGACTTGCCCATACATCATTGAGTGAAAGAGAAGGTGAATAATGTTAGAAATCATTTCTCAATAATACCAACACACACTGTCGAGTCTTCTAGTCTACTTTTAGAAGAGATGATAAAAAAGGCTATGGCTGGCCTGCCCCATACACACCAAATTGCCTTGGTCTGAAGTTATAATATAGGAACAGCTACATCATCAGCAGTTGATCTCTTAGACAACTCTAGATATCAAATACCTATTGTTTGCTTAGATCTACTGATCACCTCTTACATTGTTGACCATTGCATTACTAGCCTAGAGTTCCTATTGAGTCTCCTTATTTATTTCATTTCTGAGAAATTCCAGGATTTGCTAATCGCAATTTCTTTTCTATGGTAGGAAAAGATAAAGGGGTAGCTCTGAAGTCATTAGTGACTTGTGGGGAATGAAGAGGGAGTGGTTTGATTATTTGTCTTCAGGGCACATGAACTTGAAAATTGTTATGACCAGGCACAGAGGAAGTTCTCTTTTTATACAACACAATTCAGTGATGGGGTGGGGATATTTTTTCAAAGGATGTTGGAAAGCCAAAATCTGTCAATATGTTAAAAATTTGAGTAGGCAGATTCATGAGTGGTTATTGCATTCTGGCTGGCTTTTAAAAGCGTCTATTAGATGTTCTCTCCTGCTTCACAGGAGTACAAAGTTGTTCACTGCCAGTAACTGTGAAAATGTGGTCAAGTAAAGAGGAATATCCCTTTCTCTAGGTGTTCACTAGCATCTGACAGAAAGATGACACTGGTACCATGTACTTTTATTATTTTCTTATGATGAACACTTGGAGCTTTCAAAATGAAATTTAAACTTCATTTTTCATTAATTTTCATGTGAAAAATCTCTAAATGGTTAGGGCTTCATTATTTGAGAAACTGTGCATATTCATAGCAAAGGGATGTGCATACTGCTAGTAGGTCATGCTGCAAGGCTTTTCTTCTGCTCCAGTAAAATTTTATAAAAAGGTAAATGGATTATTTAGAGCTGAATTGTGTCTAGTTTGCTGTGTATAAACACATAGATAAGCCAGATAAGCCAGTCTAGTCCTTTGCTATTCTGTGGCAGTGGCAATAGAGCATAGGGAATTCTGTGCATGCCTTCAAATACTCATCCTGATTCAAATACCGGCCCTAGTTACACATGCACAGCTCTCTGCTGCCTTCCTTTCTTGTACATATCAGCTTATACATTTTTCATAAATATACTGCCCTTCAACAGAATCCCTGTTTGATATCAGCTACTTCTGTTTTTTTAATGAATCCATTTCTAGTTGCAAGCAAAACATCTGAGAGTCTGGTGACTAATGTCTGGAAAGGCAGGCTTATTTTTTCAGGCTAATTGAGAAGTAGGCTACTCATATTAGGGAGACACAGTTGTTCTCTTAGCCAGGCAACAGTGTTTCAGACCCTTGCACTTCAAAACATTGGAAAAAATGCTTTATTAGAGTTGTGCCAAAAATGAGTCCGCAGTTTTTGATCAGGATAAAATACGGGATTTAAAAAATTGCCAATTTTCAGGTTCCAAGAGTAGTTTCTTCATAATAACATAAGTATTATTCAGTAGTAAAATAGAACCGGGGAGTGGGGGGTGCGGGTTGCGTGAATATTGCTTCTGATTGATGATGTTATTAATAAATGAGTTATGTTGATCCAAGCAGCACTGAAAGGTATCACCTGAGTGTTTCATGATACTTCCACTAAGAAAGAAAGGTGAAAGGACATAACCAGATTATCTGAAAGACATACATGTGAGGAAGGTATGTCCTTCCTCCCTAGGTGTGAGCTCCCTGCCAGTTTGAGCTGTCAGGGAAGAGTCCGGATCCAGCCATGGGGGACTTCACCTTGTGGTTGTCTTGGACATGGTAACAAGGCCTTCATGTCTTCTAACTTTCACCTGAGTGTGGGATCATTGTGCTCCTCCATGCCTTGCCCCTCTCTGGGAGTCTTGCATGCCCCAGCTCTGACACTTGGTAGAGGCTGACTGAGGTGGGACAAGCAGAAACATTCCCCATGCCATTCCCCATGCCATTCCCCATGCCATTCCCCATGCCATTCCCCATG